>CM046857.1:16496076-17163966 GCA_025617745.1 Heliocidaris erythrogramma | reverse complement strand
CCTTCCTAGGACAACATCATGCCCAAGTCTTGGGCAATTATCCATGGACAATTGCCTCCAGAGGGACAATATTATTCAAAGGCCTCAAGTAGTTCGAGTTGTAGGAATTATGATGATTGTCTGGGAGTATTTTTGTCCAAGGGCTTACTGGTCGGATTTACCCTAAAGCCCTAAGCTTACTCCTCCCTTCCTCCGACTTGTGAATGCAGGATGGATTAAAGGGGAATTAAATGCAGATTTCTAATGTCTTCGTGCATCTAGAACATTTTAATGAACAATCAAAATATTTTCTTGTTTGGTTTTTGAACGAACTTTTTTTTCATTCATGACCTTCAATTGGTTACAAGAAAGACAAGAAATGAATGAAATTGGGCGACATCAAGCAGTGAGGAGTGTGCACGTAGGCCTACATGTATATACAATGGCCTCGCTAGAGATAATAATTATGCTGAATCATATCATATTCGATAACAACATACCATTACATATGGTACATTTCACAGACTCTATCACCGCCTACAAAAAGTGCGTCGATCTATATGGTTGCACATGTAACCATTAGTTTGTATATTCTTTTCACTTTAATACATGTATTTTACATAAAAATAATAATTTCAGCCTGACCTCCTCTCCCTCCTTACGTGTTTTGGACCCTGGACCTCTCGGTTACGAGACCACTGCTCTTACCACTGAGCATCACGCCTCCTCATTGTTTGACTGTTTGACCAAACATGCATTGCTATGGGATGGACAACAAAATGACCAGAACGAGCTTTTTATTTCAAACCAAAAGTACAGAAAGAAATGAGGTAAGGACAAATAAAGTGACCAATCAAAGTAAGTGACAGGTAATTTAAAGTACGTCATTACTTTTACAAAAGTGTCATCACTTTAAGGATTTGTTTTCTTTCATGTATGATCCATCCAGTACAAAATTTATGCTCGCATATACTTTACATATATATTTTTAAAGTTCGCTGACCTCATTAAATTAGGAGCTTGCACGTACTTCATTTTGACTATTGCATCATTATCAGGATAGTAGTTGTGTTAAATCATATTGATTCAATTCCATACCATTTGGTTCTTCTCAGACTCTTTCCACGCGAAAAAAGTTTGCTGGTGGACGATCTACTCCCATATGGACTTTGGAAATGCTATACATTTCAGTCTTGAACATGGAAGGCTGTGATCGTCGTCGTCGTCGTCGTCATCATCACCATCGTCATTATCCTCATTTTAAAGTCTACTCTTTCAGAGTGTTATCTGAACCAATATTCAGTTAGAAGAAATCATAATTACAGCTTAAAGAAGAAATTATATAGGTGATAAAGGAGGAACATGAAGAAATGCAGTTTCCCATTCGTTTTGTACAAAAAAACTCTGAAATTCTCCGTTTTCGGGCTGACCTGAGGTCACAAAAGATCACGTGACTCGGTAACAGCATGAACGATTTTCGTAAATGTGGTGTCAAAGGATGCGCAAGACAAAAGTCAGAAAGTGGCGTAGCGCAAAATAGAGCGGTTCAGAATGCGCGGAAGAATTTGTCTAGGGATGGGGGGGGGGGGGGGGGGGGGGGGGGGGGGGGGGGGCTCGAAGGCCCTCCTCCAGTACGGTAAGGGTTAAGAAATGAACCCTTTTTCCTTTGTTACGTGCTAATTTCATGAGGTAAATAAATACTGGAGAGGAAGGAAATCAGATTTTGCACAAGTCGCGTAGCCATTATAAAGGGGAGGGGAGGGGCATCCAATGGCAAAACCGGGGTTAAAAAAGAAAGAGGCAAGGAGAGAGAAAGAACGAGAGAGTGGAAAAACAACGTGAAAAGAAGATGACAGAAACGACTTACACCCTCCCCTATATCTAGGGCCTTCTCCTTCTATTCCTAAATAATATTTATGGTGTCAGCCATGATATTAACACCCCTCAATGGCTGGACCTACTCTACGCCAGTGGTTTGTGAACGAGGTACAACGGAGGGATTCTTAAAAGTGGCCCTATGTTGGAGGATTCATGCATGGGCGTCTTACCATGTGGTCGAAGGATGTAAGTCCTCGAGCCTCCAAGCCCCTCTTCAAGGTGCCTTGCCTCTCCGTCTAGACAATATCAGATTCGATTATATGCCAGGTGGTACCTTTCACAGACCGTTTCGCAAAGTTCGTCGATCTTGTTTCATTTAGTGAAGAGTTTTCCTACATGGTACCATTATACTCAATCCTGGCTATCACCTTTTGCTTGGTTTTTTAAAACAAAAATTAAATATTAATCCCCGATTCTGATATTTTATAATCCTCATTTTATATTGTAAATCATATTGACTTAGGAAAACATAAATTAATTGTATTCAACAATTATTTGCCCTTACTCGGTGTAAACTATGGGCACATCCGATCGAGCGAAATGAGAAATCTTTTGTATCGGGGGGGGGGGGGGGGGGGGGTCGTCATCACCCTCGCCTTAGACACAGCTCTGTATTTACTCTATGCCAGTACTAGCTATATTATACGAACGCATATAATATAGGATACCACGTGCCACTATGGAGGGGGCGTGGCGAGGGGAGCGGTCTGACCAAACAGTCACCTTCAAATGGCAGATGGAAAAGTTTGACAACCCCTTGAAAAGGAATACCTTTTTTACCGCCACCTCTTTTAATAATCATGATGAAACTACTTGAATGATTAATATACTCTTTTTAGAATATAACGCCGTATAGTGTGATGATATTCTGATGTATAAACAGTTTTTAATCATCATAATTATCATCATATTCAACATCAACATCATCATAATCATCATCATCATCATGATCGCCATCACCACCACCACTTTCCTCGTCATCTTCATCATCACTATTTCAAATATAATGCAGATTTTATTCAATACTATTGACGCAGTAACTATAATATTATTCACCCAATTCATTTGCGGCGGCGGGGGAGGAGGAGGAGGAGGAGGAGGAGGAGGAGGAGAGGAGGGGGAGGGGGATTTGGAGAACGCTATGGCAGAGGTATTCTCGGCTGGTATACCAGGAACAAAAAAAATTCTTGCTCTCATTCATCAATTTAAGCGTGAGAATACGAGATGCAGGAAACTAAACAGACCAATTTTATCATGTGTGTGTGTGCGTGCTGCGAGGGTGGGCGTGTTTAGCCGTATGTCCGAGGACATTTTCGGACAGAGAACAAAAAAAAAATCATGAGACAATGGTCCTCGGAAGCCGGACAATAGTCCTCGAACGTCGAACAATGAATTTGTGCTTTATTCCGTCGACTGTCCGAGGACGGAGGAACAATAGAGGAACAATACTTGTCCTCGGAAATAAAGCAATACAAGACTCTGTGTGTGTGTGTGTGTGTGTGTGTGAGTGTGTGCGTGTGTGTGTGTGAGAGGGGAAGGGGGTCTTACTTCAGAATTCGGATAAAAAAGTTTCACAACCCACTGAAACAAATGATCTTTATCCCTTCTTATTTCTATTATTAATGAAACTACTTGAATAATTATTACTTTTTAATAATAAAAAGTATTGCCTCGCTCATCATCCGTATTTTGTTATTTTGTGATGAAGTGGATGAACACTTTTCTTTATTATATATAGCTACTATAGTACTTTGATCACTGATACAAGACATCCTCATTAAAAACTTAACCAATAGGATCATTCCCATTATATCCCGAGTGATTGCGAATATCAGATGTTCGGTACATGTCTCCTTGCTTGTATTAACTGAATTTTCCTCATAACTTCTGTTACGACCTATCCAAACTCCCCTCGAAAACTAAAATAAAGATTGCAAAATTAAATGTGACTATAGCCAAGAAGTATGCCAAGTCCAATCCTGCTACAGATGTACGACATGTAATACATTTTAGGGTCCCGCAGACGCGTCCCGCAGCTTATCGATATTGTTACATGTTTATTTCACAGTCATTTTCAAAGTCAGTACAGAGGGATTATATCCTACGAATTCTTTATTATGATTAAGGAATGATTTTCATGATCATCCAATTTTCAGATATTAGAAGTACAAATGTCGTCGTCAAATTTATCATCATGTTGATCATCATCATTACCACCACCGTTATCACCACCATACTCATCATAACAATAATAATATAGAGTATTTGTAATGCGCCAACTCCACATGACTAATGTGCTCAAGGGGCAATGGAGAGGAAAAACTTACAAGTACACAAAAATACACGAAAATGGAACAACAACAGTGTGAAAGTAAATCTACCCGTACTGGAAAGCCTTTTTGAACAAATGAGTTTTGAGGGTATTATTAAAGCAATCTACACCTGACATATAACGGATATCCTGTGGCAATTGATTCCACAGGTAAGGTCCAGCATGAGCAAATTAATGACCGATCCCCCCCCCCCCCCCACATGGTTTCTTAGTTTTCAAGACAACAAGCAATTTAGAATCAGATGATCTTAAGCGTCTGGGAGGATTATAAGGCATCAGCAAATTAATATTGTACTCTGGGGCAGATCCATGTATAGAGTGAAAAACAAGTAATAATAATTTAAATACAATGCGGGATTCGACAGGTAACCAATGTAGTCAAGACAAAACAGGAGTAATGTGAGTAGGACGCCTTGTTCTCATCACTATCAACGTTATCATGATCATCACAATCATCATCATCATCATCATCATAGTCAATATCACCATCATCATCATCATTATGGTCATCATCATCATCATCACTTTTGTCACCATCATCCACATCACCACCACCACCATCATCATCATCATCACCACCATCATAATCATCATCACCATCAGTATTATCACGATCATCAGTAATATCACCACCATCCTAATCAACTTCATCATCATAATCTTAATCAATATGACCACCAAGACCATCATCATTACCATCATCACCATCACCATCATATTGAAATTTTCAACTCTATACTTCCGATTTCATTATCTCCGTCATTTACTCCACATTTTCATCATCATCATTGCCATCATCTTCATTGTCATCATCTCGTTCTCCTTCATCATCAACATCATCATCCTCTTCATCATAATGATTTATATTGCCACCACCACCGCCATCATTACCATGACTACCATAAGAAATATCAACATCATCTTCATCATTCTTAATGTCGCCAGCATCGCCAGCATCGTCATAATCATCCCTATCATCATCATTACCATCACCATCATAATTATTACACATCTACAACCGATTACATCACTGTCGATTAGTCATCCAATTCATTTTCCCCATTATAAACATGATACAAATATTAATTGGACATGTAATTGCGGGGAGGACGCAAAATGGTAGAGATATTCTCGACTGGTACAAGAGACAAAGTTTCTTACCTTGATCATCAACTGTTGCGTGAGAATCCAAGCAGATGTCAAGAAAATGAACACACAATCTTATAGTCAATATACAGTCACGGGATGACTTCATGTAAACTTATTATTTTCACCGTTCAGCAACCTAAAATAACTCTACGTCAATAGCGCTCTTTTTGTTTTTTCCTTTCAAAATATGTTATATCAAATACTGATAAAGAATAATTGTGCAAAGAAAGACATGTGTCCATGTCCCATAGTGGGGAGTCTATGGACCCATCTTCTATAAATGGAGGACGATTCGAGCATATCCCATCAAGATCGTCACATCTCTTCAGAAGTACGGTAAGCAAGCAAGTCAACGGAGAGCCATCGCACACCTCACGATCCGATTCAGCCAGATTTGGGATAGACCTGAACATTTGAAAAGGGTGAAATCTTCCTGATTGCGGTTCCGTATAGTCATAGCAATAGTAAAAATCGAATAGAAGTCTACTACCATGAATCACACTACCAAATCGACTCCACATCGACTCCAGAGTCGAGACCGACCGATTCTTTGCTATTGGGGGTAATGTTCAAATTTTTACGATCTGGTGTCGGTCTGGAGTCCGTCTTGTTCGTGTGACGGGGGTATTAGGTGAGCAGTCGATTTCAGAATAGGAACAGTCTTGTGACTGGTCTATACCCCATTCACACCAACGAGATCGAAACCACACCGACAACAGTCCAACAACAGACCGAGCAAAAACAAAAGAAAAATATCGATCGGTTTGGAGTCTGTGTGGAATCGGTTTGGCAATGTGACTCAGGTATTACAGCAATCACCTATTCGGACCCGATTAAGCTTTTTGGACCATAATCAGTCCATTTCGCAGTTTAACAAATCTGTTTAATACCACTCAGTTTCTTTCTCTACTCATGCCGAGTCGGATCGTAAGGTGTGTGTTGACGTAAACCTAGCATTTTGCAGTGATACGGTATATTTAAACTTTACACGCAATTATTTTCTTGTCATTTATTTACAGGTTTTGGAATCAAAATTAAAATTGTCTTGTGTCGGCTTATCATTTCTTATCAAATGCAGTGTGTCGATTATAGCTCAGTAGGAACCAACTTTCACTTTACATGCCTTGCTTTTTAGTTGGTTCCTACACATTTCACAGTTTATTTCGGTATGGACTTATATATTTGGTTAAATTATACACTTGATTTGTGCATTGTATACTTTAATGAATATTTTACTATTCTTACCTTGAACTGTACGTGAAAAATTATTCTTCGTCCAGACGTGACACCTTTGTATATTTTCGTTGTGAAATGTGAAATAAATTCAATTCAATTCAATTCAATAATATTTTTAAATATTAGGCATTATAATTAGGCGGAAGGGGATAGAGCCAATACCATTAAGAGTCTCAAATTAATCGGATGTCTATTTCAATTTCATAGTCACTACCCTTCAGCCTTATTTTTGATTTCATACTTTTGTGTTGAAAAAAAAAAATCATTCCAGACAATCACCTAACCCAAGATGCAAGTTCTCCTTGTTCTTCTCTTCGCTGCTGTGGCCCAGTGCCGTCTTGCACCTGTCCTCCGAGTGGAGCCAAACATTCCAGGCCAGTACATCGTTGCCCTTGAGGTGAGTTCATCTTTAATTTGATTTCTTTGATTGATTAATGTTATATCACTGAATTGGACTGACTTAAGGTTCAAATTTATTATATAATGATAAACGGCACAATGTGCACAATAACATATAATTAATTGATAGAATAACATTTGAAAGTTGAAGGAGGCGAATAACCACTGGAAATTAAAGCTTGTGCTGGAAAAAAACACCAGGAAAATAAAAGCACCTTAATAGCGATTTTGAATGCCATCATGGCAACCATCTTATACAGTTTGTCCAAACAAAAATTATAATTGAGAATTAATCTAAATATGGATAAATATTATAAAGTTATACCTAATCATCTGCATTTCGTCTAAAACCCCATCCGATTTGGTTCAGTAGTCCCGAAGAAATGGGGATCGTTGTATAACGTTTGTCCCTGCCATACACGTTTTGAAAGAAGGGAGACTTACTCTTAAATATTGCAGGATGGCGTCAATGTTGGTGACTTTGCCGCCAGCATGAAGAGCGGTATCGTCCGCAACACCATCAATGGTATCATCAACGCAGTCGTTCTCACACTCGATGGTGATTTGCTTGAAAAGGTGAGTTAGAATATTTTATGATCACCTTGATGATTCTGAATAATTTCCCCAGAATAAACTTGTACATTATATAATATATACACTCAACCAAAAAAGTAAGTTCCCCCCTAGCATTTTTGGATATACATGTATCTCAAAAAGTATTTTACCGATTTTAATAATTCAAACGGGAATGGATAGGGAATTTTATTACTCATAACATGAATGGCATATCATTGCCACCAAATATCATTATCGGTGTGAAAAAATGCATTTTATGTCAAAATGCATGGAAAAAAAGTTGCACTTAAGGTTACATGAAGCATATTGTGTACATTTCCTATATGCAAGTTAGCAAATGACCTTTTTAAATTATGTAATTCTCAGGAATTTTTTCAGGTACAATATGCTTCCCTATTAAAATGTATGCTCATGAAAAGAAAGAGATAGAAAAATATGCAAAGTTGCGCTTTAGTGATTTGCATTGACTTTTACACAAATAATCAAACAATCACTCATGATTCTGAACTTTTAAGCATGGTTTATTGCATATTTCTCTATCTCTTTCTTTTCATGAGCATACAGTTTAATAGGGAAGCATATTGTACCTGAAGAAATTCCTGAAAATTACATAACAATTTAAAAAGGTCATTTGCTAACTTGCATAGGAAATGTACACAATATGCTTCATATATCCTTAAGTGCAACTTTTTTTCCCATACATTTTGACATAAAATGCATTTTTTCACACCAATAATGATATCTGGTGGCAATGATATGCCATTCATGTTATGAGTAATAAAATGTCCTATCCATTCCCGTTTGAATTATGAAAATCGGTAAAATACTTTTTGAGATATATCCAAAAATGCGAGGGGGAACTTACTTTTTTGGTTGAGTGTATATATATATATATATATATATATATTATGTACATACGTGTTGAAGCGGACTTATAAGCATAAATCGATGAAATTGTACCTGCAGTGCAACAGCGATATTTAAAACAGTTTCTACATAAACATTAGGAGATCGTTTTCGGAATGATTTATACTCATAATAGATCTTTTTATCGGTCGAATGGGATTGGTTCCTAACTGGCAAATTGATTCCGGGCTTTCTATATGGTTCACTTTGATTAACATCAAGATTAGAAGAAAATATATGTTGGATATTTTAAAAGAGAAAATATATTGTCTTGTCGGACAGATTATGTAGGGTCCTCTGGTAACTTTCAGGTAGGCCAGAAGCCTGTCCCAAATCAGTCACCCCATTTCACCCATTATATTTGACCCCTCAGAGATCCTTTAGGTAATCAGGTTGTCACCCCATCCACTTCATGCGCCAAACTTTGTCAGGAGGAAGTAGTATGAGCATGATGAGTGGGCATTACTAAACACAACAAAATGACAAGAATTTCCGTCGGGATGAGTTGTCAAACAACCCCGGGGACAACCCGTAAAAAGTGGGGCCAGTTTTTCCACTTGAGGCCCAAATTTTGTCAGAAGGAAGGTTATCCCAAGACCAGAATCTCAATTGTGAGGATATATATTTTCCATTGCCTGAAAAACCGTCAAAGTGCACGAGGATATGGCATGTTCATCAAATACACGACATTGGACAACACTCTATATTACGTTTCACTGAACCTTATTTTGGTCTAGGTTCGTGGACTGAATGGCGTCAAGTACATCGAGGAAGACGGGCTTGCTACTGTACTTGACGACCGGGACGCATCTGATTACTGGGGTCTTGACCGTATCGATGCTCGATCAGGCTTAAATGATAGAATCACAATTACCGGTAAGCTTGATTAATGCGCCATGTTCTATGAATCTTTACAGTCTAAAAATTAAAAGTTTCGACTCAACCTACAAACCACTACCACTACAAACAACTACAACCTTCGTAATATCTTGATTAGTTTGAAAGCAGAAAAATAGGATAGACAGGATAGTGAAATTTTAAAAGAAATAGGACAGAATAAGAAAGTTATGAAATGAATGTTTGAAAAATTAGATCACTATAATTATGTATGCGAATCTAAAATTGGCAATTCACCGACGATCAACTCTCCCGTTTGCCATACACTAAAATATCATTTATTTGCGGTTTTGATTATTGTTTTAGGTCCTCCAAAAACGATAAAGATCCTAGTGAGCAATACATTTTGAAAAAAAACCCCGATTATTTAAGCAATTTTGTGTGTTGGAGCGAATGGGAGAGTTGTCTGCATGCCGCTACTGATCACAATGACAACAGATTCTGCCAATTTGAAATTCCCATATGTATAGTGATTACAAATTTCAAACGTTCATAACTTTCTTATTGCTGGTCCAACTTTGTTCAAAAAGTCACTGGTCTGCTTTAATTATTCTGCTTTTTCGGAACAACTTGCCATTAAGGCTGGATTTCCCTTTAAATAAAAGTATAAAAATGAGATATTGACGAAATCCGATAAATGAGAAGAAAATTTATTTATAAAAATGTTTTAAGTAGACCTACGGACTTACCCTATAAAAGAGCAGAACATTAACCACTAAAATGTTTTATAAAGTGCAATATTAGTTAACATGAAAGTAACAATCATATTAACATTTCAATAATCACATAATATTAAACATGTTAAAGGCTATATATACGGGGAGCCATAGAATGGAATATATGTATATATATATATATAAGACATCCTGTTTTCCCTTTCCCTCTTTATTTTGCCTAACATGAGTTTGTGCCGGCAAAATAAGTGGTTATATAACCCTTCACGTTGATTGTCGTGCCATGCAGGTGAGGGATCAGGTGCAAACATCTACATCATCGATACTGGAATCCGCTACACCCACACTGAATTCGGTGATCGTGCAGCGTTTTTCTACGATTACGAATCAAATGGAGATGTATGTTGATTTTTTACAGCTTGTTTCGATTTGACCATGTTTACAGTTCTCTATTCATACTACAAGTAGCCTACACTGTAAAAATACAGGTTTTTTGGCCCTTGAAATTACAAGTTATTGCCTTTATTTCAATTTTACAGTGTTTTTCCTGTAAAAACAACAGCAAAATATGTTGGTTTACTGGAAATCAGCATATATTTACAATCATCCGACATAAAACACTGTTAAAAAACATTTTCTCATATTTTAACAAGTTACCCTGTTAAATTACAAATCGTTTCCATGGTTCCGTTTTAATTTACATATTTTCCTGTTAGAAATTACAGTTTCTACTATTTAACAAATATATGACTGTATGCTAACAGTATGCTATTTGGAAAACCTGTTATTTTACCTGTTCTTTTAAGTGTACTGTGGAAAAACGGCATCCTGACTGCCAGGAAATTTCCGTGAAAAAAAACCCCCGGCAGTTTGTTTTTAAAGTGTACATGTAGCCTCCATGTATATATACATGTATATATATTACACATACAGATAGACACAAAATTATTTATATCCCGACCTTAACCAAGTTTTGATTTTCTTAAATTTTTGTTTTGTGAATTTATTTCCCCTTGGTTTATATTACTTGAGCTGTCGAAGCGGTCATTATGTATATTATTGTCCACTGTTTACCGTTGCATGAATTATGTTGAATCGAACAGTTTGTGTGATTGGCATTAGTTGAATAACACTTCGTCTACAACTGGTCCTAGTATTATTTATATTTTGTTGTAAAACATAAGGTATAAACAACTGGAAATTATTTTGAGACACTAATAAATCACTATAAAACTGTTTTCGCACGCATTGGGTGTGTATACATATTATACACCATAGAGATGTGCTTGAAACTTGTTATTGCTCTGCTGTATTAAAACAAGTTTCGATCGCAAAACAGAAACCCAATGGATGCAGCCAATCGCTTGTCTTCGTACGCTAGCGAGGCCATCGCACCAAAGCGCTTACAGCATTATGATAAAGCCCGTCTCACACGACGCGCCATTATCTCTCAAGGTACAGCTTGTCTCTTTTTTAGCTCTATGTATATCATGGTAAAATGTATTTTACACAACATATGTTGAGGTCACAAAGAGACAAGTAGCATCTTTAGAGATAATGGAGAAAATCTGAAATTTTGTGTACAAAACATATGGAGAGTTGTCCACAAAAACCTGCCACATTGAAGCAAATAGCCAATTTGAGGATCGCCATAGAAAGTAAATCGAGACTTTTCAAACTTTCACCACTTTTTCATTTCTTAACCGATTTTGATGGAACTTTTTTAAATTGCTTCTCTCTTTACTATCTTTTCATTAAAATGGATATTTCCCCAGGGTTTCATTCTCCTTTGACCGTGTCAATAACTATATAGGCCTAATACTGTCTTTTGCGCATCATGAATATCGTTTAAAATGTGATTGCTATAAAAATGAACAATGCAAACAATACTTTTCTTTTCTGAGGTATGGGTTAATTGACTTCATAATGATTGGTAACTACTACCTCTTGATTTTGTTTATCTTAATTTTGTTTTGTAAATTTAATATTAATTTAATCCCTTTGGCTGCATGCTCAGTGTTTATCTTATGACAATACACCGGTAAAATTAAATCAAATTAAATAAACGGTGGTATATTTGACCAGCCGAAGGTACGCCATGCAGTGCTAGAGGGGTTGAGATACGTTTTCTCGGTAAATTCTGAAATATTTACACCGATTCCCTGCAATCTTAGGTATGCCACCCACCGCTGGTAAATAACATTTAGAAAAATCGTTTGTTTGTTTCTTTCTTTGTTGTTGTTGTTGTTGTTTAGTGTGTAAAGGAGGTAGGGTTTGGCTTCACCGGCTCCACTCTCTACTGGATCTGCCTCTGATTTAAAGACAACAAGAATAATTTTTAGCCCTCTCCTCTCTCCCTATCTCATTTACTTAAGGGTGCTGATTGCCATGGCCACGGAACTCACTGCGCCGGTACAGCTGCAGGAAGCAACAGTGGTGTTGCATCTGACGCCAATATCTTCAATGTTCGTGTGATGTCCTGCCAAGGAAGCGGTGCCTACTCGAACATCATTGCAGGTATTCATACGTTCTTAGTTTGGTCAGAATGGTAACTTATTCAAAACATGCATCTTTCAGCCCAATTTCGTGTGGCAGAGCACCCAGTCTTAAATTCAAAGGGCATTGGTCCTCTTTAAATGTATGCGCCTCCCACATTTCAGAGGTACATCATACATGTATTTTCTCCTGTTGAATAATTAAGGGCGGGGTAGAGGCAGGATTGTCCATAAGGGGGGGGGGGGGGGGGTTCCTGACATCAATATTTCAACAGGAACATGATTTGGGGAATCCCGCAGATTCTCTCAAGGTTACCTTGTAAATTAGCACCTCTTTTGGGGTGGGGAGGTGACTCAGAAGTTTTTGGCATTGCGTCTCCCTTTTACAAACTCCTAGCTTCGCCCCTAGATGGGCATGTATCCATAGAGATACTCGCAGAACAGTCGTTCTGGGAAGAACCAGTCATAAATAACATATAGGAACTTGACTATTCTATACCACTCTGCAGCGTAGATTAAATTCATTTCCGTTGATTGAATCCAAAACTTGCAACAGAATTTTTGTTTAAATGGTTAGGGTACAGAAGGAACAATTAGGCCTAAATGCTTATGTCTGATGTTCCAAAAAGAATAAAGATGGAAGATTATCTAGCTTGCTATGGATTTACTCTGACACTCATAGGACTCAACGCCGTCACAGCTGACGGCAGAGAGAACAGGATTGCGTCCATGTCCATCGGCGGTGGTTATTCAGCATCGCTCAATTACGCCGTCGCCAGTGCCCACAGTGATGGTGTTGTTGTTGTTGTTGCGGCCGGTAACAGCTACTCTGATGCATGCGATTATTCCCCAGCTTCTGCCCCGGATGTAAGTCAATTATTATATCTTTTTGGCAATGTATACGACATGTAATTATTATCCTTTATCAATTCTTATTCAATTTTATGAAATTATTTTCAAACACCCTTGGCTCTATAGCAGGGCAATCACGTTACGAGAGGTCGGGGGGGGGGGGGGGAGTGTTATGACGTCCCCAATTAAAATGTTATGTCGAGCAAATTGAATTTGTTTAAAGCTTTGCATTTGAGAGCGTTTTTGTTTGTACAAATTATTGCCAACAAAATATACAATTTCGGAGGGGTTGTTTCCCCCGTCTCCTCCATGATTACCGTCCGTATCTATATAGGGAGAAAGCTGTTGTATTTTCAATCTTGAAACGGTGTTATTTCATGGACAGAAATTATTTTTGTGAGGGATTGCATGACTTCAACAACTAGCAATTCAGAGTCGGAAATGTACAAAATAGTCCAGGTGCCAGAGGATCTAAGCACTACAGTACCTCTTTTGATGAGGCCTAGATCTGTTTTTATTTCCGGAAAGTTTCACGGGTTTGCGTTTTATCCCCGTTTACTAATGCTGTTTTAAAATTTTAACAATTTATGATAAAAACTGTTGACTTAATAGGGAAACATATCAACAAAATTTCTCCAGATGGTTGACCCCTCAACCCTCCGCGCGCAATCCGAAGCGCGTCTCGAAATTTAAACAAAATCGAATAGAAAGTTTTATAGTTTTCAGATCTTATCAAACGAGAACTCCTGCCCCATAGAAGATTGTTTTCGATATTTAAAAAAAATCGATTCCCAATATTCGGGCAACTGCCCACCTCATATTCGAGCAATAAGGTTACTTACTTGTATTTTTTCTTTTAAATATTCCTTTTTCACTAAAATCAAGTGTGAAAATTAAATTTTGACTCGCTCGAACCACACTCTCACAAAATCTCTAACCGAAAAGTTGGCAATTGGGCAAGAATGCTCAGTCTCCCTCCTTGTAAGCCCTTATAAATCTAGTAAATATATAGCCTACAGGAGGTTGCAAACTTGTAATTTAACCATATCAACTCACTTTCATTATTTTCTTCAAGGAGATTCTGTAAAAAGTAGACCTCTTTAAAGGAAATAATATTTCTGAGTAGAATTTGATAATAATTATCAATAAGTAAAATCCAAACATGATATGATCATTGAAAGTTTCGGTCATAGGCGCAGGAAGCGGGGAGGGAGGCAGACGGGCAGTTGACCCCCCCCCCCCCCCCAACGGGTACCTCTCAAGAAAAAAATAGAAAATTGCAGGGATTAAGTTTGCATTACAACGCCAGGATAATGGGGCAGATGCTTGCTTCCATATATCAAGAGGAGGAGCAGTTATGTGCCCCCCCCCCCCACGACAATGAATTCAGCGGTATTGCGAGCAGCTTTGTAGTACATGTAATCTAAGAGCATGATAAGGCGAAGCGTCACCATTCCAACATCTATTTTTTTTACATGGTTGCTACGCTCCCTTACATGCAGATGTCTGTAGAAAGTCTTAGAAAGATTGTAGTAACCCTGTCTACCAGTGGTGGCAAAAGCGAAGGGGAAGAGTTTCCCTGTATAAAGTGGGATGGGAAATATCATTCCTCCTCCCCCTACAAGATCATAATTTTGCAGTATATCAAATAGCTCTCTAGTACTGTGAAATGCAAGGTTTCAACACGCAATAACCTATTTTGCCCCCTCAGTGGGGCCCTAAATTTGCAAGACAACAAAAAATGAGTTTGATATAAAAAGAAGTATAATAAGCTTTCTTTTAAAAATACAAAGATCTAAAAGTTCCCTAAACTAAATTTTCTAACTCGGTTGCTACGTATCCTCGCATTTAAATAGATGCAGTGATTCTTAATACTGAACATACCCTGTGTATACCGTAGAAGCGAGCAGGAGATGCCCGAATATCGTCATATTTGGGCAGCGAGATGCACTTATTCGGGGAGCGAGGTGCTCAAATAATTTCTGGTCATTTTAACTACCCAAAAAGCGTTTAAAAAAAGAAAAAAGAGAGAGACTGAAGAGTTGATATTCTGGCAAAAGGCATCAGTCCCCTTTCCAAAGCGAAAATTTGCCCGTAGACCAATGAATACCCTCATTCATAACGCTCCCCTTGCATCGCTCGGTCTCTCCCATCTCTTGCCACCCAACCGTGCTACCAGAACCAGCAGTGACAAATAATCCAATTTTCAGGCCTGATGCGGGATGATGCAAGACAATGGAGGATAACTGTGCTTCAAATACTGCATAATGTTTTGTGTTTTTTTTTAATTCTGAACCTCGCACTTTCGATATATTAAGCATAATGTATGACAAAGATTGGAAATATGTTTGTCCGGGGGGGGGGGGGGGGGGGGTGCAGGTAGTAAGCGTTTGCGGGTGAGGCCCCCAGAGTATCCCCACTCCAAATGAAAACAAACTAGAACCCTTCCTGTGCCACTGGCTTCGATTACATGGAATTTGTCATTTTTAAGAAACAATATCATGTCTCTTTTTCGTGCCATATTGAAATTTTGTAGTACCAAGAAGTTGTAAACCGTTCTTCATCTATCATGTCTATAATCCTTCGACCCACTCATAACAGGCTATCACTGTTGGCGCGACTACGAGTGGCGATTCAAGGCCGTTATTCTCCAACTACGGAAGCTGCGTGGACATCTTTGCCCCTGGTTCCAGCATTAACAGTGCTAGCTATAGCTCAGACACCGGCTACACAACCATGAGCGGTACCAGCATGGCATGTCCTCATGTTGCAGGTAAGGATTTTTGTACATAATTGATTGATATCACTTACTTCTCTGATGCAGACTGATTTGAAAGAATTACAAGTTTGGTTTTAACCTCCATCATCTGAAGCCGCATAAGACATAAGTGCGGATTCCGATATAACAAATAATGCAATAAATATAAATCAGTCATTATATTGATGTGAAACAACTTCAAAATATTGAGGAAATGGCTTATTCAAGCAATTTGATATCCAAGTCCCGAAATTTTTTATTTAAAAGATGAGAAATGAATAAACTTAAAATGTAAAATACAGCGCTGCGTGTAAAAAGAAATAAGCCATCAGATAATAATGTACATCATGTTTGATTTCCCCGATTTTTTGCACTGTCAGAATGACATTTCGGTCTTTTCTTGTGGAACTGATATTGCTCTTGCACAAATTCTGATGACATAAATCGTTGAATTCTTAATTCAATTGTCGCTTTTTTGATAGGCCTATATCGAAGAAGTATGATTGTGTGTACGATTAGAACAAAACCCCATCATTGTACATCGCTCCTGCCATTCCACAAGATATTATTCAGGCAACAGCATTATGAATTTAACACTGGGAAGCAAGATACGTTGTGGCATTGCAGGTGCAATATAATGCACAATGATTTGTTGGGTTCTGAATTAATTACATACACACACACTCTCGAAAAGATTGGTAAATTTAATGGGTAAACATGGAACATGTATGTTACATGGGTAAAATTTACACACTATAATGGGTAAGACTTATTACCCATCATACATGCATATTCCCTTTTTTTACCCAATATTACCATCTACGCTACAGTGTAATTACTTTACTTTGGTACTGTATCAATCATAATATTTCTTTATAATGTAATCAGTTTGTAAAGTATGTTTGAAAAACATCATAAAGAGATAAATAAATAATAGAATAAATCATAACATTCCACTAATCTAAGTGTACAGTCCATAAATAACTTTAGAGTCCCAACTAATTCATGGCCTTGAATGTCCAACATATACAAATAATAAGTTCGAAGCATTATTTTTTTTTTTTGGTTTACTTATGGTACTAACATGACTAACACATGAAATAAAATGTACGCTCTCCAACTTTGGTAATTATATCTGTCTCTTTACTTAGTATTTGTGTAACTGGGTTTTACAGACGTGTGTCAATCAGATATGATTATTTACGTCTGGGGACCTACCTTTAACGCATTGGCGGATCCAGGGGGGCACTTTTTTTTTGCTTGTCAGGGAATTATGAAGGGAAACTGGACCCCCATAACCCCCTCCCCCCCTGAGCGAATTTTGAAGGTCTGGCGAAAAAAAAAACCATTGTCGCTACCTCCCTCCCCCCCCCCCCCCCCCCCCCCCCCCCCCCCCCCCCCCCCCCCACTGAGCGACTTTTCGAGAAGCTGGCGAGACCCCTCTTTTACTCAATCCTGGATCCGCCCCTGTTTAACGTCACCATCCGAAAGACCGCGGACTTTACCTTAGACCAACTCACATCTCCCCAAGTATTCTTTAAACGGGGTACAGCCTCGTCAAAAGTTTTTATCATGGGCCCTGTAGAACACCAAACAATACGAAGTATACACAAATACATAACTACGTAACAGCGTGGAATAATTCAGAAGTGTATTTTCCAGGAAAATTATACATAAAACATAGTTTTGTGTATACGTGTCTACAAAGTAAAGCCACATGTAAGCCATTAATGACATTGAATTGGTGTTAATTGCTTTTCTTTAACTAGGTGCCGCTGCTGTCCTTCTCGGAAACAACGGCAATATCGCGAACTTGGTGAACAGTGCTACCTCGGGCGCCATTTCTAACCCTGGCTCGGGAAGCCCAAACCTTTTGCTGTATGTCGATTAGACACTTAAGCTAGGACTTTCATTCTCCTCTTTCCGTTATCCGGAAAGACTGAAAACGTTCCTTTCAGTTCTCAGTTTACTTCAAATATGTCCTTCAAAATCATTGACTAAAAAACTACTTCTAGTCCTTGGATTGATTTCGAAATCAAAGTGACAGCAAAGTGAAAGGGATAGCTAGAAAAAGAAAAACATATTGAGACATGGGGGGGGGGGGGCAGTGTTCTTCATAATTATGCTAAACGAAAATGTAACCTGTTTTTATATCCTTTCAGGATAGGTACAAACATGGTTAATGGCTAAACAGTGAAATTTAACCAGTTTTAAGTGATGATGAAAAATATACACATGAATATACAAATGAAAGTTTAACTTAGCAGAACGATAAGGTTTTTGCTGTCTTCATGATGCTTTTGGAAATACTTCTTTCAAGAAAAAGAGAACTCACAAACGAAAAAGAACTCTATGAAGGTGTAAGGAGATAATAAAAGGTCCTCTGCAATAATCATGTATCTGAATATGTAGTTTTTTTGTTCTCTTACTGTTTTTGGCTTTGAAGTAAACTAGGGAGAATGGAAAAGAGTGGAACATAGAAAAAGTAGTTAGCGAGAGTGAAGGCCAAGTACCACGTATTGGAAAATGATTACTTTAGCATTTTTATACTATACACACACACACACACACACACACACACACATACACAGCTTTACATGGCTTTACTTCCGAGGACAAGTATTGTTCCTCTATTGTTCCTCCGTCCTCGGACAGTCGACGGAATAAGGCACAAATTCATTGTTCGACGTTCGAGGACTATTGTCCGACTTCCGAGGACCATTTTTGTTTGTTCTCTGTCCGAAAATGTCCTCGGACATACGGCTAAACACGCCCACACAGACACACAGACACACACACACACACACATATATATATATATATATATATATACTTATATATTATAAAACATAACTGAAAGTACTATTTATGATTTTGTGTCATGAATAGTACCTGTATCACATGCTATACATAATGATCGAAGGTTACTACTTATGATCCTTGTGGCATGACGAAATATCTATCGAAATATTTGGGATGCCAAGATAACTAACGAAACAAATACTTAATAAATTATTATATTTTTAATTGTTGGAGATTTATTTCATTGGCGCCTAAAGTACACAAATAGCTCTCAGAAAACAGAGATATAAAAAGAGGCAAATTTCATCTGCAGAGCGTCAGAATGGCGTTAATCCATGTACAGTCAAAAAGAGCTAACGCCCTTCTAGCTATGAGCAGACGAATTTCTCTCTAAACGCAGTAAACAATGATTCTTTAGTTGATGAATCTTTTCATTATTTTTTGTCAGCTTAGGAAATTTAGGAAAAGTTTAGTTGGTACAATCCAAACACTTGCATTTTACGAACATTTCAAGAACATACACATGTGGGCCTAAGGGAGGCAACACCAAACAAGAAATATATTTAGCTAGATTTTTTTTAAATTCCGATATGTGGAACTCCGCTTTAAAGAGACAATACGTGAGAGAGAGAGAGAGAGAGAGGGGGCGTGTGTGTGTGTGTGTGTGTGCATGCCGGTCTTCTGTCTCTCGTTAGCATTAATGTGTGTGGGAATCAAAGAAGTAGAAATAATGCGCTTCAAGGAATTTGATACTAAATCTTCTTTTGGGGATTTTCTTACAATGAAAATGAAAAATTACGCAGTGAACTTTTCGAAGAAGAAATCGAAATAAAGGAGACTCAATATACAACAACTTGAAATAACATTTCTCGAGAAAGATCTGGTGTTATCTTCTAATAGTTCTTTAGTTCTCGAAGACAAAGATGCTAAAAAAAAAAAGGTCAGTTAAAGAAATTATACAATGTGTCCGTAGATGGGCTCAAAGTAAGGTCAAAAGATGTTTGGTAAGAAGAAGGTGAACAAAATAAAGAGTACTCTGACCAGTAACTTCAGTCTAATAAAAAGTAAACAGTCATAGAGGAACTGTTTAAGGACCAAGGGGAAGTAATGAAAGAAATGAAAGTAATATCGCGGATACTTAAAGGGTTTTATCATATTTATAATTTGTATTCCATAGAGCTTGACATAAATAATGCTAATATATTTTGTAAAGATATACCCAATCTAAGTGATGACAGTATGAATTTATGTGAAGGGAAAATTACCAAAGAAGAATGTCATGTATATAGCGCTAAAAAGTATGAAACTTAATAAATCTCCTGGGGATGACGGCTTTACTGTAGAATTCTATCTCACATTTTGGCCGCAGTTAGGAGGGTTACTGGACGAAGTTTTCAATGAAACAGTTGATAAGGGTTGTTAGAAGCAAGGTGTCATAATACTGACTGAAAAAGATGGTAAAGATCCTTTATATGTTAAAAACTATACGTCTATTACATTATTAAAAACGAATAAAAGTTTTAAATGATATCATTCATTCAGATCAGGTGGGCTTCATAAATAATGGGCATATTGGTGAAGCTATACGTTTGATGATATTTTTTAATGCAATAATTACTGTGAAGAAGATATATTCCTCATAGCAGTCGATTTTGAAAAAGCTTTTGATTCTGTTTCACATAAGTTTCTCTTCAAAGTTCTAGAATTATTTGTGTTTGGACAGTCCTTTTGTTCAAGGGTTAAAACCATGTATATCGGAATTAGTAGTTGTGTAATGAATGGAGGTTTCACAACTGGTTATTTTGATATTAAGAGAGGAGTGAACGAGGCATCTGTTTTTGTTAGTAATTGAAATTTTAGCGCATGCTCTGAGAAAAGATGGTGTTATTAAAGGAGTTGAATTTGGTAATTTTGAAGTTCGACAAAAAATTATGCCAATGGTCATGATGGTGTGACGTTGTTCGTTAAGAATGAAACATGGATTACAAGAATACCGGATATATTCTGGGCTTTCTTTGAGTAAAGTGGTTTAAAGGTTACAATAGACAAAACTAATGTGATGAGGATAGGAAAAAACATAGGATAGTCAGGAACATTACTTATGGGGAATATAGTCGTAACGAGAATGAAAATTTGGGGAGTATATTTTTCACTGGATATAAAAATGAGGGAAGAGTCAAATTACAAAGGAATTCTGAGTAGGTATAGAATTAAAAGACTTTAGGGATGTCGGAAACAGAGAGTATATTTTCACTGGATATAAAAATGAGGGAAGAGTCAAATTACAAAGGAATTCTGAGTAGGTATAGAATTAAAAGACTTTAGGGATGTCGGAAACAGAGAGTATATTTTCACTGGATATAAAAATGAGGGAAGAGTCAAATTACAAAGGAATTCTGAGTAGGTATAGAATTAAAAGACTTTAGGGATGTCGGAAACAGAGAGTATATTTTCACTGGATATAAAAATGAGGGAAGAGTCAAATTACAAAGGAATTCTGAGTAGGTAGAATTAAAAGACTTTAGGGATGTCGGAAACAGAGAGAAATGACAGGGATGAGGAAAGTACATTTGCTTTAAAAATATGCTTTGTTAAAACTGAACTGAACATCTCTTTAAATTTGGTTTTGTTGATAATACTTATTGTTCCTTCTGTAAAGCATAATTTAGAATCCTATGAACACATATTTTGGGATTGCGATGATGTCAAAGCCTTATGGCAAAGTGTGATTGAACAATTTAGTTTGGTAAAGCTTCAAACAGCAGAGAGGAAAGATATATGTGTGGTAATTACTGGAAAGGACCTTGAAATCAAAATTTGTATCATAGTAATCTTTTTGATAAAATCCTTTTTTTCAGGTCAAGGTCAGAGGGTGTAGTTCCTACTCAGGATGAAAATTTTCAATGGATAGTAGAATATCGAGATGAAGAAAAGGCGATTGCTATGAAAAGGAATAGGTTGAACAAGCATTTGTTAAAACGGGAGAGGTTGTATGAAAACAGCAGGACTAAGGGCGGTATCCATGAATGAGAGAAAGAGAGAGAGAGAGAGAATGTGTGTGTGTGTGTGTGTTCGTGTGTGTGTGTACATGTATACGCATTCAAACCGATGACATCGAACAAAGTTTATTCCGTCAATGAATTTTGTGACGCAATTCAATATTGGAGTCATCGGTTGAAATTCGAACAATAGAAAACATAGATGCGTGTGTGTGTGTGTGTTTGTGGGTGTACCAACAGAGGTTTACTCGTGTGACTAAATGGACAGTCAAACACAATAGATGCCTTTATTCCGTCAGGCTTGTGTGGCTTTTTTGCTGCTTGTGTGGCTATTTGAACAATAGAGAGAACAAAGGGAAAGACACTCAAGTGTACCTGTGTGAGTGTGGGTGTGTGTCTGTGTGTTCGGTTGTGTGTGTGTGTGTGTGTGGGGTGTATGTGTGCCCTTACATAGATTCACTTGTGGGGTACAGAGAACAAAAGAGCTCGGACAATGGAAGTTGGGGCACCTTTTTTTGTTTGTTTGGCGGACAAAAGGTCCCCCCCCCCTTCCATTGTCCAAGCCCGACGCTCCTCTGCTCCATTTGATATACATTCCATGATGAGAATGATAAAAGCATTATGTAAAAAATGTTTCTATATTCAAATGATACTTCCAAATTGCATTCCCATAATACCCTTATTGGTAGAGATTTGTGAACTTTGGATGGAATTATTATTCCTTACTTTGCATTTTTTGCGAGACAATTTGATAGACAGAGATTACAAAATAACTGTGGCATAATCAACTCTATGATTTATGACCCTTATTATATCCCGGATATGTGGAAATCCACTCTTTAGGAGTCATATTAGTGATCACGTCGTTTTAGAGTTGAATCCACTCCAGATTATAGAGGAATCATGTAGGGTTTGAATAAATATTTTCAGAGTGGATTCCACCATTTTTTATCGTGGGTTCAATTCTACTAAAAAACGAAGAGATCATTGATATGACTCACACACAATCACGGGTTATTCCACCACTGTGTACGTAACTCTTACATGAACTTTGTTGTTTCTTTTGTCGACCAAAAACAAGTACAACCCTATTTACATTACCACAGATAGTGCTATATGCAGGCCGCAATCCAATAATACAATAATAGCGATCGCAAAGTCTTTCGAAAAATCAACTTCAGGCGATTTCAAGTTTCGAAAGTGAGTGGAAAAACAACGTCAAAATAAGATGATAGGATGATTTACACCCTCTTTCTCCTTCTTTTCTTTTTTCTGGTGTCCCCCATGACATTAACGCCCCTCAGTTGCTGGACTGGTTTGTGCCAGAGGTACCACGGAGGGAACCATCATCATCACAGATGCTGTATAATCCACTCGTGTTGCCTCACTTCGATTATTTTTCCTCTGTGTTGTCAAATCGATATCAGGAACAAACGGATAAACTTAAGAATGTTCAAAAACGAGCTGCCAGAATAATTTCAAACAACAGTTATGAGACTCCATCAAGTGAATTAATGAGCAATCTGAAATGGATGCCAATTGAGAAACGATATGAATTTCAGCGTGTTGCTATGATGTTCAAGTGTACAAATAATTTGGCACCATCCTATTTACAAGAAAATTTAGTTAAAGTAAGTGACATTCATCCTAGTATCATATATACGAGGCAGGCAAATAAAGGTTTACCTTCTGTGCCAAAGTATAAAACAGAATGCTTTAAACATAGCCCCCTCGTTTCTTCAATTATAGCATGGAATCAGGTTGGCGGATCACTAAAAATAGCAAGCTCTGTGAACACATTTAAATATATGTTCAAAAGATCTTGCAATATCTGTTCCCAATAAGATAGAATGGCAAGAGGAATTTTTATTTAGTTTCTTAGCTGAAGTTTTACTCTCATTCCTTATCGCATTTCAACGCTTTCTTTTGTAAAATCAAACGATTGGTGTTATTCATTTACAAAACAACATAATGCGGTATTCATATTGATTCTTATTGCTAGGAAAACTTCACTTGATGTGTTTTTATTTTGTCTTCATCAGAAATATGTCATATTTTGTTGTTCTGATTTGCAAATATGTTTGATGGTTTGTTTCTTAGCACAAAAATATAGGATGACATAATGCTTTTCAAATTGAATGAATGATTTCATATCATTCATTATCAGTAATAAATACATTTGTATATTTACTGTTTTTCTAAGAGAGACACTGTACATTCGAATGCTTTACTTTATTACATGCAATCATTGTGTAATTCTTGAATAAGTATACTATCTATATATATATATTATTGTAAGGAAATAACATACAACAGCTTTGGCAATTCTCGTGGAAATAAATACAAAGTGAAAGAAATGCGAGAATAACGTTGCGTAGCTCAATCAAAGTTCCCCAGAGCTGTCCTCCCTTTTTTCAAATTTTTGCAAAGGCTGAAAAAATGTCTCCGCCGGGAATCGAACCCGGGTCGTTGGCTTAGAACGCCAATGCCTTAACCACTAGACCACGGAGACGGGTTAGTGGTTTCGGCGACACCATATTCAATTGACCGACAGATTGACAAATCCTCAACCTTATTAATTAATTCCCCTTGTCGGGGGCAGATGAGTTTTTGAACAAGACAAGCCGCTAGTGCCTCAGCTGGATCCAAGCGAATGCTTTGAATACATGTATACATTAGAATAAATTATTATTAACATTAGTGTAAGTAAATAACATATACAACAGCTTTGGCAATTCTCGTGGAAATAAATACAAAGTGAAAGAAATGCGAGAATAACGTTGCGTAGCTCAATCAAAGTTCCCCAGAGCTGTCCTCCCTTTTTTCAAATTTTTGCAAAGGCTGAAAAAATGTCTCCGCCGGGAATCGAACCCGGGTCGTTGGCTTAGAACGCCAATGCCTTAACCACTAGACCACGGAGACGGGTTATTGGTTTCGGCGACACCATATTCAAGTGACCGACAGATTGACAAATCCTCAACCTTATTAATTAATTCCCCTTGTCGGGGGCAGATGAGTTTTTGAACAAGACAAGCCGCTAGTGCCTCAGCTGGATCCAAGCGAATGCTTTGAATACATGTATACATTAGAATAAATTATTATTAACATTATTGTAAGGAAATAACATATACAACAGCTTTGGCAATTCTCGTCGAAATAATCGCATTTCTTTCACTTTATATATATATATACCGCATATATAAACCGCACAACAAGGGTCCCAAGTCCTTGTGTTGCCATAAAGCCATTATGGTAATAGCCGGGAGGGCGCATTGTTATACATAATTTGTATATATATATATATATATATATATATACATATATATACATATATATATATGTTGGTGTCCCAGGTATGTTTCTATACTGAGCTAATAAAGAGTAGTCTATACTTTGTGTATGCACTTTCAAAAATATATAATGCCATTTCAAAATGAGTAATATATACATGGTTATATTTCAACGGATTTTAGAAAATAATTACCGTTTATACATGGATTAATATACTAGAAATGAGCAACAACATTTTCGTAAAAAACAACATTAATTACGAGGATACCGAATACTTTGTATATATATATGCATGTTCTTATTTATTTTTTGTGATGAGTTTATTTTCATGACTTTGTTGACTATTAATGCTACTTATTATTGTTATCAGGGCGTCATGGAAGATCACCACTGTTAGTGATAATGAGTCAAAATATCAGAAATAAATAAATAGATCACCATCGTCATCATAACCCTCACCACCATCACCTTCATAAATATTCATATCTGATTGATTCACGTCTGTAAAAGTCAAATTAAACACCCACATACGCGCACACACCCACACCTATTCACCCACTCTATCTCTCCCTCACACATTCCAGAACCCTCCCGCCCACACACAAAGAGAGAGAGACACAAACACACAAACACACTAATACACGCACACAAACACACACACACACACACACACTCTCTCTCTCTCGCTCTCTCTGTCATGAACTCTTTACTCTCGCTCTTCGTTTTGTTCTATGCTCCCCTCTCTTTCTCTTTTCACCTCGGTCACACCGCCAAAAACCGACTCCAAACCGACTCTAAAATCAACCGATTCTTGGCCATTTGCGGTAACGTAAGTTTATGTCGGGTCTGTTGTCAGTCTGGTGTGACTGGGGAATTAGTTCATATCAACGCTAGAAACAAAAAAAGGAAATTTTAAAATACAGATTGAGATACATGGGTTTTTTTAATGATTGTTACATCTCCTTTAACCTTTAAATGTCTTTTCGATCGGGACTTAGTCTTCATGAGAGGTACTTGCCAAAAACGATAAAACGGTTGAAAACTATATCGCTGTGCCTCAAAAAACTTTAATATTTTTTCATTTCTCATCATCATTTACAACTGTTTAATGTTTAAACTGTTTGCCCATGTTTGTTCGTATCTATCTTAAATGATATGAAGAAAGATTAAATCTTGGTTTATCAGTCATCTGAAGCACAATGCCCCCCCCCCCGGAAGAAGGCTCAATTTGTAGTTAACCCTGTCACTTTGAAACCGGCAGTCTATGAAATATAGATGATTTTAAGTGTATGTCTTTAAAAATGAACCGAGAGTTGTGAAGGACGATGAAAGCAAAGTTTTCGGTCATTTCGGGGGGAAAAGGAGGAAGAATTGGGGAAAGGGGTGGAACTATTTGCTGAAGTGTCTAATCGACGTACAGTAAACGGTTTGGGCTTCCTGTCCCATGATCAGAAATGACGTCCTTGGTAGAATCCTCAATCAACTTTGTCGCCACCTGATCTGGGGTGAAACGTCTGTTGTTTCCGAGTACAACGGCGGCAGCGCCTATTTCGCACAGAGGCAATAAACAAATGAAATATAGGTGAAATTTTACAGCACTGACCAAATATTTGAAGAAATCGAGGGAAGACTTTTTTTATTAAATCTCATTTCCCCACAAATCAGTTAAATACAAATAATACATTCTTAAATGATGTAAATCAAATGGATAATGAAATTGAATTTGAATTGAATTGAGTTTATTTTCCACTTTCATAAAAATACATACATGGTACATCGAAAGTGCAAATAACAATATATACAATGAAATTAACAAAGTATATAAAACAATTCATAGAATCATTAACAAACAAGACAAGGTAAAAAGAGCAAGAAAGTGGAAGGGTCATCAAAAAAGTTGATAAAAAAACTTATCGTAGATGACCCAATGAATAATTACACAAGATCAAAGAAAATGTCCAAAAATGTCCAAAAATAAAAAAGAAAGGTGGGGGGGGGGGGGGGGGGGGGGCTATTGCAATTTATACCAATTTAACCAGGTGTGATTTTAAGTTTCTTTTAAAGCTCATCAGTGTGCGTATTCATTTATTTCCCTTGGTAATTTGTTCCACATTAAAGGGCCTTTGCATAAAAAATAAAGAGTTAACAAAAGTGGTTCGTCCATAAACAGCACGTGTATTAGAAGCCAATCTTGTATTGTAACCATGTACATCACTATTGCACTGAAATATATTATCAAAAGACTTAGGTAACAGGGTATTATAATAAGAATACATAACAAACAGATAAGATAGAAATCCCGATTTTTCATTCTACATAGAGGAAGGCGTCAAAGTGAAACAAATATTTTTGAGCAGTTACTTTTTACCAGTCAGTACTATTTCTAAAGGTATCTTAAGTACCGGTAAAGATCGAAAACATATTCTCAAAGACTCGAACGAAACTTGACCTCAGTCACACCGCCAAACCGACTCCACACCTATCAATTGTCGGTCTCGTGCCGGTATCGCCGATGTGACTGAGGCTGATACCAAATAATTAAAAAGCTACCAAGTAGATGGATTTTTTTCAAATGACTCTGCCAGCAAATGAATAACTGAGAAAAACAAAAAACAAATAAACAAAGAGCTATAGGCAGTAACACGTGAATAACACGAGGTCTCATTTCATAGGCAAAATGTGAGTTTTGATTCTCACTGAATTCACTTCCATCAAGTTTTTAATTTGTTTATATTTTGCTGGTCTATTCCGCGATAAACAGTTTTCTACCAGATTCTCAGAAAATGAAATTGCAAAACCAGAACTCAGAATTAGCTTTAATAGCTTCAGTAAACCGGTCTGCATTAGTTATACCGAACTACATAAAATAGTCCACATACTTCTGAATCATGGTGACGAGCCCAAAATGTTGCTATATTGTAAAGCTTTGTCAATTCTAAATTCATATCTAGTATTCACTCATTAGTGCCTACAAATTGACATAGGTGTAAAAATATATATAATTGACACATTTTACCTCTAAGAACTCAAAAGACAAAAACTTATCAAAGTGAAATTTGCACATTTTTAAATTCAACGTTGTATATTTTATTTCCATGTTTCATAATACTTTGAAATAATATTTGTAAAATAGTGGTAAATAGTTTCTACATTTAATTAGATATTCAATCCCTTTACTCACCAAAGTCCTGAAATTTCTGTGTATTGGTAATTTGCAAACTAAAAACATATTGGAATCAGGCCAAATGGTGACAGGAACCATAAACAAAATCCTTACCTGCAACATGAGGACATGCCATGCTGGTACCGCTATAAGCGAGGTATATATTGTCAAAGTTGTAGCTAGCACTTCTAATGTTAGCACCTGGGGCAAAGATGTCCAAGCAACTGCCATAGTTGGAGAAAGACCACCTCTTGTCCCTGCTTGTGGTCGCGCCTACAGTGATGGACTGTCGTGATATAAGTAGGATTAGGTATTTAAAGTGCGATTTAAAGGCGTCATTTCAACTGCGTTATTACCTGACTGTGCTAATACAGCCTATCAAGGAAATTTAGTGCATGCATCCGTAATTATATAGACACAATGTTTGCAGTTTGCACTGGTAAAGGGGCTCAAAAGGTACTTCTCAATTTGCGTTTGATCAATTATTACTACTTTTAATATTACTAAATTTCTTAAATAAATTCATATGATTTTACCGACTTATTTTTACTTCTGTTTTTCTGATTTTAATAAAACCAAATTATTTCCCAGGTGAACCTCCCCTTAAAAGTGTTTTCAGGCATGCACGGCCGAATCCACTGATTCCGCCAAGTAAGTGGCGGGTAGCGCATATATTTTTTACACAACTGTTTAGCCATTTGGTGAAAGAGTCTAACTCCTAAGCGTACAATCACGATCTAGAGCGTAAGAACCATCGATGACAAGAACAGTACAACCAGGAAAGAGAAGATCATAGATTAAAAGAAACAACAAAAATAAAGAGTTACATAAGGAAAGAGAAGAGGATATAGAAAAGGAAAAACAGAAACATAAGGAAAGATAAGAGGATAGATTAAAAAAAATGAAGAAATGCATAAGGAATAAGAATTAAGAGGAATGAGAAGAGTATAGAATGAAGGGGAAAAATGTAATACATATATAAGGAATGAGAAGAAGAAAGATTAAAGAAAAAAAGAAATACAACTGATATTAGAAACTGAGGATAGATTAAAGGAAAAACAAAGGAGTACATAAGGAATGAGGAGATAATAGATTAAAGGAAAAACAAAGAAATACATATATATAAAAGGAAAGAACATTTCTTTGATTTTTAAAATCTATCCTCTTCTCCTTCCTCATGTATTTCTTTGCTTTCCTTTTATCTGTCCTCATGCTTCTCTTTCCTTTTTTATATATCCTCTTCTCTTTTCTAATATATTTCTTTGTTTTCCTTCAAACTATCCTCTTCTCTTTTATATATTTCTTTGTTTTCCCTTTTCTATATTCTCTTAAATTTCCCTATATATTTCATATTTTTCTTTTTATATCTTCTCTTTCCTTAATAGGTACATGTATTTCTTTGCTTTTTACCTTTTCTCTACCCTCTGTTTTTTCTCATCTAATTTATCCTTTTCTTATTCCTCATGTATTTGTTTGTTTATCCTTTAATCTATCCTCTACTCTAAGTCGACTTAGACTCTTTCAACAGAGCACTTGTAGAATTTTTTTTCGCGAATATGGCTAAACAGTTGTGTAAAAAAAAATATGTGCTGCCGGCGAATACCTTGTGCTTCAGTCACACGACAAACCGACTCCACACTGACCGATTTCAGGCAATTCAAGGTAATGTAATATTTTGTTCGGTCCGTGATCGGTCTGATGTCGGTCTCGCTGGTGTGTGACTAGGGTATTACTAACATTACCAATCCGGTTCCACACCCCTCAACACAAACTCCAAAACCGACCGATTTTTGGCCATTCGGTAATGTAAAAAAAAATAATTAAAAAATCGGTCTTTGTCCGTCTCGTGTCGGTCTTGATGTGTGTCATTGGGATATAACTTAAATGTCAAAAGCCAAAAACCATTCAAGCCTTCTATAATTGCGCTACTACTCTCATAATTCAGATTAGCGGAAATCCACTCTTTTACGGGAGTCATATTAGGAATCACTTCAATTTTAAGTTAAATCCACTTCATATATATATATATATATATATATGAGTAAAATTCACTCCAAAGTATGGTTTGAATTCATCTTTTGAGAGCGGATTCCACTATTTTAAGTGTGGATTTCCACTCCAAAACCAAGTGATCTTAATATGACTTCTCAAAGAATGGATTTACACTCCTGTACATTTTGAGAGACGGTAAGACGTCTTTTTATAGTCTTTGCGTACGTATTAAGATAATATTTGTGATTTACGATATTTCACAGTGGAGAAATTTAAAGATCATTATAAACCCGTATTAAGTGCTTGCTTGTGTTTTTCCAATAGGCAAGCCTAATACCTCATTGGTTTTCAGACTTGCACCGCTTAATTTGATTTATATCCCGGTATATGATTGCACATAAGAGGATGTATTGAGTCAAATGATTAAAGGGGTTTAAGCCGTCTGGTAACACGAGCACATTTTTATTCGAAATGCATTTTGCATCAAGTTTGGTAAAATACCTTGAAATAAATGCGGGCCATATGAAAATGAAATAACTGACTTACTTCAGAGGCACGACCGGGTGAGGAGAAGCAAGCATCTGCGTTGCTGTTACCGGCTGCAGCAACTACAACAACATCTTTTTGGTGGGCACCTTTGACGGCTTCATCGAGACTTGAGGAAACCCCCCCACCGATGGACATAGAGGCAACCTTTCTCCCAACTCCACTATCTGCGACCTTTTCGAGTCCTATAATATTGGGGTCGTTTTAGTCCATGAGTAAATGGGCATATGGAAATATACGGAATGAAGTAATTTAACTGGCGGATTGGGGATGAAAACATTAATTGTATACCGATGCCAAAGCAATATGTTAAACCTTACGCGAGGTCTAAATCACATATTCCATCAATTTGAACCACAATGCAATTGCACTTTTGTATATAGAGCATGAAAACTTTTCTCCGTTGCTGCTTCACGTGGCAACAACTACAAGTTATTTTCCCTTCAAATTGCTACACTAATTATGGGGTCATTCCATGTCAAATCGCAAAATAAGTTATAACCCACTCCCCTCAAACTGGCAAATTCTATAAATACGGTAACTTATACTTTTGAAAGTTGGAATTTTAAGTGTTAGCCCCATAGGCCCAACGATTTTTGCTCTACGACATGACCTTCTCAGGCATGGTGGTAACTTTCTTTCAACTTTCAATAAACCATATCTCCGTTTTTGTTGATATTGACGTATTTAGAAAATTTAATTACACAAGCAATCAAGATTTGTCATTATTTTCCGTGTCCGATTAAAATAGTATAATGACCTCTTGACCTTTCATCTGACCTGGAATTTCACTTAATGGATCATGGAATTTGTAGAGATAATTTTGTAAATTCATAACTCAGCATATTTTCTACGTCCTACAAAGACATGCAGGAATAATGTTTTTCGTTTGCTTCGAAACTTCTCTGAAAGTTGCCAAAAAGCTGTTTTTCACTTCTTGACTTTTCAAAGTCCAAAAAACTGTAAGTGCCTTAGCAAAATGGCGCCTCACATGCAATGGGTATATGCCTTGAGGCGTCGCCATCGGCGTGCTGTGTGATAAACCCTTTATCTATTTGGCCCCAAAAGTTTACCTACAGGCTACAACTGGAAGAAAAACAATTGACCTCACATTTTTCTCAACTTCACTCCATTCATTAGGAGTTACATAACATGTCCTAGAGTGATTTTACTTGATGTATTTACTATAAATATTAAGCAGGTCGAGACCAAACTTGTCTGTGAATGAGTGAAACTGTGTCAATGTGTATCGTTTTTCTACCAGGGTGGTGTTTCATAAAGCTGTTCGTAAAGTTACGAATGAATTTACAAACGACTGGAACATGTTGTTAGGTGCTATACTACTCAGATTCTCAATCATTTAGCACAAAAACATATCACCAGTCGTGCTTAAAGTCATTCGTAACTTACGAACAGCTTTATGAAACATCCCACTGTAAACTTTGGGGTCCAACTGTACATTGACCTGATACAAGTTATTGTATTTCAAAAGTCAGGATGCGGGGTATATGTATTGTTAGGTCAGCCAATCATTTATCATGTGTTGTTAGATCGGACAAGTTAATCTGGCCTAACGCAGTGGTACGCCAGCGAAATGACTCCCCGTGAGCAACCGACCGTACGATCGTGACGTGAGTGACCAAACTATAGGCCTACCTGTCATGATGGCCGAGTTGGAACCGCTTCCAGAGCAGGACATCACACGAACACTGTAGATATTGGCTTGAGTGGCGACGCCAGAATTCATTCCACCTGCGGTACCCGCGCAGTGTGTTCCATGACCGTGACAATCCTCACCCTTAAATGAAGGAGAGAGAGAGAGAGAGAGAGAGAGAAGTAGGCTGAAAATTCAGTATTGTTAAATTATCATTAGCAACGACCCACACCACGCCGTGAGTGTCACAAATTTAGAATTTTTTAACAGTCAGGAATTCACTGGCAGGAAATGTTCTTCACAATGTGTGCATAAATTTACATTTAATACATAGTCAGAAACTACAAAGATGTTATGCAATGAAATGTATGGTATGGGTTGCTTCCTGGATGTTTCTTTTTTATCAAACGATTCCGGCAACCTGTTAGTAGGAAGAGAAATGAATGAATTGGGCTTGTTGTGGGAAATTCAGGGAGAACTACTCAAGATAGAGCTGCATGGGATGCAGAAGCTCTGCACCAGCGAGGTTTAGTTTAACAGCAAAAAAACTTTTTTCTGGGGGTTTTTCCACATCGAGGCGAGATGCGAGCCCAAGCTGCAACTCTTTTGTTACAATAATTAATGGATCCTCGTCGAATAAGGTGCTTGATCTCGGCCTACCCGCACGTCGTCCGTGGTCAAGGAGGGAGCCCAGCAGAGAGAGAGAGAGAGAGAGAGAGAGAGAGAGAGGGAGAGGGGGGGGGGGGGGGCTAGCACGTCAACCGTGGTCCAGGAGAGAGTCTGGTAGAAAAAGGCTACAGGACTGAGCTGCCAAGGTCTACCAAGAGACTGGCCAAGCGACCGGGGCCGAGGCGGACCCTCCAGATAGGAGCTACCCACCCATTTCAGTTATGTACATATATTTGTATATTTATTTTATTACATAAATGTTGAACACCATAATTTGAAGACCTAAAAGATTAAACATTGTTTGAATTTACAGAACCGTTTAGATCTCATTTTGTTTGAGTCATAGTAGCAGTTAGTTTTTTTTTAAATTCACTCTCGTGACAGTGAGGTACAAGTGTTAGGGCTTGTTGATTCAGGTGCGAAATGATATCTTGAACCTGGAATAATATCCCGATTAAGCCTAAATGAAAGGCATAACGTACTGCACTTGATTTTTTTTTTTACCTTACAGAAGTAATCGAAAGGCTAATTAGCCCTATTCGATGTACGAATTGTATAAAGTCAGCTATAGCCTTAATATCAGTCATGGCAGCCAAAATCCACAACATTGCGAATAATATAATGCTGATACTGCAAGTGTGGTTTTTCTGTAGTAAGGATACTGACTGCCTTAGTTATTCAATTGACTAATTACGTGGTAACACTATTGTATAACCATAGTATTCATGGTATTTGTACCTTGGTAATATGGCAATACCATAGACAAACTTTCAGAGTCTCGTTTGGTATCAAAATCATAGGCGTAGCCAGTGGGGTACAAAGGGGGCCATGGCGCACCTGTCCATCCACTAAAAAAAGGTCATCCACGGAACTACTTAGGGGTCAAGACCTTAATCCTACCCTACCCCTACCCAAACCCACTGGCGTAGCCAGACTTATTGAACAGGGATGGGGCATAGCCAGAGTCACATACCCTCCTTGGCCATAAGTATTGCAATGTGCACACAAAATTCGCAGTTGACCACTTTTAACCTCTTAAATCTTTTTTTCACACATTTCTAAAATTATGGCTCTTTGCGTAAATTGTAGGCACACCCTGTAAAACAGTTCTGGCGCAATCTTATTCAACCGTATCATGATTTAGGTCACTGACACACTAACTCACAAGACAAGGATTTGTTGCCTTTGCTTGTTTGACAGCTCCGTTGTTTTAGGCATGACTGTATCTGATCTGCTGTTCTTAGAACAGAAAAGGGGCAAGCTCTACCTACCTATTTGTACATGAATGTTCGTAATTATTCAGTATTATGCCCCAAAACGACAAATACAGACTGACAAAGGTGCCAAATTTTAGGGATATTGCAATTCATATGGACAATGAGGGTAGTTACATACACCACACAACCAAGCACATGCAAACACAGTGGCGTATCTGGACCTTGGCTTCAGGGGGAGGGGGGAAAACAACTTTTTCAGGTCCTAATTTACGTTGGAAGGGTAGGGCGGGGGGGGGGGGGGGGGAGGTAGGACGTCCGACGTTCCTTTCACCCATATATTGATAATTTGCAATTATTGAATTTAAGTCGTTGTTTATCCATCATAGTATCATTAGCCACAGCACAATGAGCCAAAGATATTTGCGAGCGAGTATTTTGATTGAAAGTGTTTGGACAGGTTTAATTCCATATAATTCATGCATAACAATTTGTATGTTTGGAGAAATTTCGTATTTTCAATGCATTATATAAAACAGGCGTTCAAAGTCGGTCTGTTTGGCTTTACGATGTGCTCCAATATTAGCTCTGTTTACTTTTTGATGGTTGGCTTCAACAACTACTCAATGACTACTTAACAATGCCGCTTTGCGACCGAGCGAGAATATTGGTCAAAGATTATTCTTAATTTAGGTTTTAAATGCAATATGGTTACAATTTCACTGAAAATAAATAATTCATAATGATTGAAAGAGTCAATTACATATGTCTGTTTTGCGGATGAACAGGGAGGGGCGGTCATAGCCCCTTGTGCCCCCTTGGCTACCCCTATGCTCCTCTGTTAGGTATTTGGAAGGAAATTTGTGTGTCACCCCCTCCTCCTGTTAACCTGTCTGGCTACGCCAAGGATCAAAATGCTCAAATTTTGACCGGGACAATTGGCTCCTATGCGTCCTCCCCTGTATTTGTAACAAAACTCTTGTGGAACATACCTGTAAACCTTGGTAATCGTAGAAAGGCTCGGCACGACCTCCAAAGTCCTCATGGGTGTAGCTGATTCCGGTATCGAGGATGTAGATATTTGTATCTTTTCCTTCACCTACATTTTACACAATTATTGACACAAACAACCCACACTTAATGCAGTGTTTATGTTAAACTGTTATGCCCGTTAAGCCCAGCTCACAAGAGGCGTCATTCCGATTGCGTCCTGCTCTAGGCGAGCCTGTGAAGTCAATTATCCCATACGTCAGTTATTAAAAGTATTTGCACTGTTCATTTTTTGCAATCACTTTTTAAACGATATCACTCTTTCATGTCCGTACCAGTCACTGATGCGGTCCTAACGTCCCCAAATGACGCCTCGTGTGAGCCAGGCTTAGCACAAGGATTCCGTTATAATAATCACGCCTGTGAATTAGGCAATTTGCCCACACGCCAGTAATTCAAATAATTTTGTTACAATGACAAATTTGCAGCTTCCTGTTAAACGAAATCACTGTCACATGACTCGTCAAAGACGGCGCCAGTCGTTGACGCAGTCCTATATTTATTTAGCAAATGACGCCTCGTGCACAACGGGCTTAGGCGTAAATTCTAATAGCCTTTTCGTATATAGTCCCTCGTATATCGACTTAAAAGGGGGTATAAACTGACGAGACTGTCTTTCCCATGGCCTGACTCTGTCGGTTTATCCGCAACTACGACGCGACCGCATTAATCGCTCCTCGTACGTGCAACATACGCGAAACCGAAGCGTAAGGGTAACTTCGGTGTGTTTCGCAAACGCTGACCATGCTGACTACCGTTAGCTGAGGTCCATTCATTAACATGCAGTTGTCCAAAAAAGACGTAGATGGCGTTAACCAGTATTTGCCGCGCAACACCCTCTTTAAAACTGGAGATCTCCTGGGACATACATGTTTTGCACTCATGCATCTTCCACCGTTTTCGAAAACAAACTGGTCATACATAAAGTGTTGTGAAGTTGGTTATATCATGTTTACTATTCAAATCCTAAAATCCGTGAAACATGTATTTTATCAGAAATGTATGTGTGGTTATTTTGAAAACGGCAACAAACAAGTGAATGAACGAAAGAAGCCTAGTTCTACAATCAAACCGGTACAGTTTCATAATGACCACGGAAGGGAAGGAATATAATTGGTCTCTACTGTCAGATGGTTTTCACAAAAATTACAAGTTCTTTGACAAAATACTTTTCAAGAAAAACAAACACAAGGCGATCATAATAGACAGCGTGTTGTCCGGTCCCATTTAAGAAATAATAACGATAACTATAAACAATTTCAAACCCGGTCTCCTGAAGCTTATGTATAAGATATCGGTTGTGCATAAAAAAATTAAAAAAATGGTAGCCCCCATGTGCTGCTAGCAGACGATACATATTGCTTGCAAATGATAAATTTTGCTCAGAAAATCTTGATTCGTATCGATCTCGTATATTTTGACGCGAAGCCATATAATCTAACAAGTAGGAATAAATAACGTTTGAACACTATCTTTATTTTTTGAGGTTAATTCTCCTTTAAGAACGGAGGACAGGCAACGCTTTCTCGGTACTAATCTATGTAACCTATATAACGTTAATTCAAGCAATAAAAACAGTAAGTGGAAAAGTGTCACTTCTGTCCTTTTAAATGTTGATTTAAATTAGTAGTTTTAAGGATTGTGATTCATATGATGCCACTTATGAAGCCTTTATAATATGTAAGTAGATACAGTTACATGATATCCGTATGCAAAAAGTGAGCAAAGCAAGTTTCCATTGGACAATAACATTGAAATTCAAATTAAAATTGAATTAAAGTTGGGTTTAGCTTACCATCAATATTGATTATGTCGTCAAGTGGTAAATTTCTTTGGTCGATACGGTCAAGATTCCAGTAATTTCTAACGCTTCTTTCACCAAGAACAGTGGCGAGCCCGTCTTCTTCGATGTACTTCACACCATTCAAGCCACGAACCTGCACCAAAAAATATTTCTCACAGTGTTGACCAATTTCCATAATTCACCTCGAAATTATTGGTAATGCACAAATAAATAAACATATTACCATTGACATGAAACAAAAAATCCTTCTCCGGTTGTTTCTGTGTGTCAGGGTGGACTTATAGTAGAACAGTGTTTTCAAGATTATCTTGACCATGTTGACGGTCTGAGTCCATCACTTCTTGATTCCCAAAAAGCGAGATCATGGTTTTCGAATGCATTATATGATAGCGTTGAAGGTAGAGGGCAACAAAGTATTTTGTTTGGGGACACTCATCTGAAAGACGTGCTGACTTGAAACAGGTTGTCACATGTTTTTGAAGCATCTTAGGTTTAATATTTGCCTCCAAACTATTCACAGGGTTTGCATATACAATCTAAGCAAAGAGGCAATACCCATAAGCTACCGAGAAAACGGTGCATAAAAATGACCACACGCAGAGAAGACAAATACCTTTTGTGCCATTGCCAAGACATTTCCAAGGAGGATGCGCGCCATTGTCAGAAGTCATGGTTATCCAAGAAAATATAAGAAACGTTTGAAAAGAAGGGTTATGAAAGAGAATTCCAGTATGTTAATCGCAAGAAACTGACTATTAAATGGAGAATAGTGGAACAAAGATGCATTAAAACCTCTTTGCAATACAAGCCTAAAAGTGGTCCACTCAGTATTTTCTTTGCGTATATGTTGAAATACTTATGGCTAGTGAGGGTACATATATATATTATAGAAGAAAAATTATTCAAATATCATCAATGTAATCATAAAATATTCTAGCGTGAGCTTTGCTCACCTTTTCAAGCAAATCACCGTCGAGTGTGAGAACGACTGCGTTGATGATGACATTGAGGGTCGTGCGGACGCTACCACTCTTCATGTTAGCTGCAAAATCTCCGACATCGACGCCATCCTGCAATGATGTTTAATTGAGAGCAATGCGCTGCAAAGTCAGCATGGCCTTTACAGAATATATTTAAGTTTTTACTATTTGTCGGCCCCATCGTCCGCATTTGTACCCTAATATCATGCTGGAATTCTAAGTAAAGTTTAACGTGATTGTGATAAATGAATACAAACAATATTTTTTTTCAGAATGAACAATTTTTGATCATTTTGGGGTAAAGGAATGTTAACTCAAATTCCAATTATTTTTGATTCTCTCCACTACCCCTTTTACCTACGTATCACGAAATGAACGTTACTGCCGACGTCACTTTTATAATTATAGGTCTACAGATGAAACATTCACATTCGCCTTTTAATTATTTGATTCAATACGAAAAGACAAAAAATAAAATCCAACAAGCATTTCTATCATCAAATCCTTCACCTTTATACAAATCACTGTCCGCAACCCTCCCCCCCCCCCCCTCTCTTGTCTTTCTCCTATTTCTAAGTAAGGGCTGCAAAGCACTTCACCATCTATGGTGTTACTGTGTGTAGCGCTTCTTTACTTACTATATTCACAATCAGACACATGATTACAATTTATTTTTGCTACTCTATAAACAGAGTAGGGTAAAAAAATAAAGTGCACAATATTAGGAAGAAAGGGAACATGCATGTTTGTTGTGTTGAAATTTAATCGATTTGGGGCATATTTGACCAAATTTTGGGGTTTCATTTTACTCAAGAAGTATGTTCCTTTTACCTAAGATGGTCAAAATGTTTACCAACTATTTTTAGTGTATTGTTTATTATGAAAATATATGCCAAGAAGGGTGATGCAGAAATCCAATCCAATGAAATGATTTAATCAAATAAAGAATAAATGAGCTCACCTCCAGTACCACGATGTACTGGCCTGGAATGTTTGGCTCCACTCGAAGGACAGGTGCAAGACGGCACTGGGCCACAGCAGCGAAGAGAAGAACAAGGAGAGCTCGCATCTTGGTGTAGTTGTTTGTCTAAATCATTTCATTTGAGGTAAAACACTAGAATGTTGTTTGTAACGTAAATATTAAAAGGTTGTGACTACGACATTGAAATGTACATTCACCGAATAATGAAACTAAACTGAAAACTGAAACTGAATGGAATTAGCCATGACTCTTTTCCACATAAAGCACTTCAATTATTATTTCAACAATATTAAAAATGAAATATTAAGCATGCAAAGATGTGACAAAACAAGAGAGCAAACACAAACTAATCTTGTCACACAAGTAATAAAATAACAGCCTGAAGAGTTGGTTAAATAGTATTCATCACATAAAGACATATCACACATACAATATTGGTCATAAAACCACTGCTGCTTAAATATATAAACAGTAGTGGGAAAATATCAAGCAAAATTGACTTTACATACTGCTATTATCAAATAATATAAGTTTGTTTCCACATTATCTAAAAGAAATAACAAGCCATTAATTGCGAGTAAAGTTTAACTCCTGTCTCACTGAAAAATTCCTAATTAAAGAACATCACAAATGTCATGATCCGAGGTGTCAAGATTTAGGAAGAATTTATATATGTTCAGAAATGAAAAAATGTGAAATTTTACTAATTGAGGTTAAAAGAAAGTCAAAGGAACAGTGAAATCGAAGTTGCAGGATTTTGAAAGTAATACTTTCTGTGTGAGGATAGACCCAGTCGGATCCGAAAAGGGGCTATGTCAAGACAGTCAAAAGACTGTCCTCACTCTGTAAACGATTGGCGATTTTTCTTCGACTGAATATCTTACCCTGCTGTTTCGATTTTACTGTTCCTGTAACTTTTCGGAATCTCAGTCAGGAAGATTTCACCATTTCAAAAAAAGTTCAGATCTAGCCTATTTCAAATCCGGCTGAATCGGATCGTGACGTGTGCGATGGCTTTCGGTTGACTTGCCAGCTTACCGTACTTTAGAAGAGATGTGACGAACTTGATGGGATATGCTCGAATCGTCCTCAATTTATAGAAGATGGGTCCATAGACTCCCCACTATGGGACATGGACACATGTCTTTCTTTGCACAATTCTTTATCAAAATCTGAAATGATATTATATGAGTCATTTTAGGTTACTGACTTAACATAACACGTATCGTCTCGTGACTTTATTTTAAGGAGTTTTCGGATATGTCATCTAGAATGCTGTCCTAGATCATCCCAGCGACAATGGACTGCTTTGTGTTGACTCGACTGCATACAAATTAGGTGAAGCATGAAGCTAAAAATGGGTGAAACAAGTTCACGTTTTAGAGAAGACGGCATAACCATCTTTGACGCGTTCTCGATCTGACTAGTGGACGAGGGAAAAGCCAGTGGACGGGTGAGCCGTTCTTGCACAAAGCGCGGTATGCAGCTGACACAAGCAGTCCATTGTAGCTGGGAAAATCTAGGACGGCGTTCAGGTCCACACATTCGAAAGCTCACTATTGACTGTTAAGATTGCTGTGCTTATTTTCATGACAACGTCTCCTGTTATCACGCTGCAGTTTATATTGAGGACGGAACCCTTCTTATTGATAATTATAGTGATAATGATGATGGCAAAAACAGATGAAGGTGATAATGGTAATTGTGATTATAGAGGCGAGTGATGTTAAGGTGATGGATGACGATGTTGATGATGAATGATTATGACGATGGTGATGATGATAATGTGCATGATTGTGACGAGAAGGTGATGTTTAAAAGTGATAATAATGATGAGAAGGATGAAAAGGATGAGGAAGAGAATGATTAGTGATGATGATTTTTGATGAGGATGTAGACTATGATGTGATTATAATAAAGATGATGCGAATGACGACGAGGAGGAGAAATATGAGGATGGTAATGTGGATGATGCAGATAATGAGGATTGTGGTGGTGATGACTATGATTGTTTCAAATTTGTATTTTGATGGAAAACTACAATTAAATAGAAGTAGGGTGATAGAGAATTATAGTTGCATATAGGCAAACTAGCAAACCATATTGACCGAGATCGACGAATTATTGTACGCGTGGCAGGAGTGTGTGAAATGTACCAAATGTCATTACTGAAATTGTTGATTCAGTAAATTAGGAATTTATCTTCTCAGTGACGCAGTTAATTAAATTGTTTCATGTCGCCCAATATTGTACGAATTTAGGTAGGTAGGTCAGAAAAGGAAAATAATTTTGTTTCCAAACCCCCAAATACACAACTTTAAAACATCATTGAATGGGGAGTATCATTCTATTCAAGAGCTTTCTTTCGCCAAGGGAGGTAAATATCCTGGAGATACTTGTCCTCGGGGAAAAGAGTGTTCTAGGGGGTAACCTCGCTAGTCATAAGGACCGCTATTCATAAGGACCACTTATTCATAAGGAGCGCTATCCATAACGCGGGACTAAATGAATAGCGGTTTTGTATGAATAGCCGTCATTATGAATAGCGAGCAAACTATAGACAAATTACCTCGCTATTCATAAGGACCTCCGTTCATAAGGACCACTATTCATAACTATTCATAAGGACCGCTATTCATAACGCGTGTTAAATGAATAGCGGTTTTCTATGAATAGCGGTCCTTATGAATAGCGAGCGGACCCAATTCTAGGTGGTTATAATTGTCAGGAAAGAAATATCTGATTACTGTCCGGTATATTAATTTCCAAAGTGATGCTGTTTTCCTTTCGAGTCCTCGGGACTGAGTCCTGAGACAACTACCCTGGATAATGACTCCGCAGATATTAACTATTAGTCGTGATAATAATTGTCCTGTGGATAGATGTTCCGATGATAGTTGTCCTAAAAAATCGATGGCTTCAAGGTAATAAATTAAACATTAACCAGTGAGATCTTATATCACGGCTTAATTAATAACGAACCGATATCAGTGAGAGATAAAGAGGAAAGAAATGTTTTAATACCTATGGGTTTTTAATGCTAAATGTAATGTGAACAAATTGAAACGGTGATAGAAAATGATGGTAGAGTAATGTGCTTGGGGGTAATTGTCCCGTTTTCTGTATACCTGTCATGAAGATGTCGATCATTATTGTCCAGATACCAATTTACAAAGAAAGATAGCTGTCCTATGGAGGTTTTAATCTATCCTCTTCTCCTTCCTCATGTGTTTCTGATGGGTTTTTTTAATTTAATCTATATCCTCTTCTTTTTCCTCATGTACTTCTTTGTTTTCCCTTTAATCTATCCTCTTCTCTTTGATAAACTTAACGAAAGAGAAGAGCATAGATTAAGGAAAAAACAAATCAAATGCTGATAATGCATATAATATATTTTGCTTAAAGTTTAAAGAATAAGCCAGTTCGGGGTTAGCGCATGGTACAAATGACCCCAAATATCCACAGATATTTTAGACATGGAGGGTCCCTTTATGTGCACTTCAGAAAAATAACTCTGGGAGTGATAGAGGTGCCTCATGAATAGCTTTTGTTTCCCCCTTTAAAAAGAATACTTCCACCTGGATATCATGGAATGCACCATTAGTGCATAATTGAATAATGATTACATGACATTCATGAGCACATATCGAATATTAGTGTCAGTGGGTTTTAGAATTTGGTACAGATGACCTTTATCTGCTCATGCTCAGATTGCATCTCCGAAGTGGCTTATTGCGTGACAAACATTTTGTGTGTAAAAAAAGATTGAAAAAGAATATTCCTCAAACCATGAATAACCAGATCATTATTAAGTATTATATACATTAAAAAATCGTTTATATAAATGTTTCTGTAAAAATCCTTCCAACATCAGTTTTCAGCATCGATATAAGAAATATAGAAACAGTTTAAATACAATTGTAAGAAATGCCCGTAGGCAATACTGTATAGGTTTATTTGAAAAACAAGAACAATATGATAAGGATATGGCAAATTATCAATGACTTATTTAAAAAAAACGATATAAAAAGAAATCTCCATTATATTTTCTCAGTAATGACAGTAAAATAACTAATCCACAACTCATTTATGAGGAATTCAATACATATTTTGCTAATATCTCTTATTAATCTTCAAAAAGAAATTAAATCTGATTTGAACTCATGTCATTTTTCTTCTTTCTTACCTGAGCGTTGCATACACTCTATTTATATTCACCCAACCAATGAAAATGAATTGGTCAATATTGTTAAAAACCTAAAAAATAGTACAAGTGTGGGTATTGCCGAAATATGTTGTAAGATTATCAAAAAAGTCATTAATTATATTGCCATGCCTTTGTCATACATTTTTAATTTATCTCTTAGCACTGGGAATGTTCCAAATAATCTTAAAATAAGTAAGGTCATCCCAGTTTTTAAGAAAGGGGATCCTCATCTATTTTCGAACTTTAGGCCTATAAAATTGTTACCATGCTTCTCAAAAATATTAGCAAATTAAAGTTGTTTACACTAGGATTGATTACACTAGGATTCATTATTAAATGATTGTCAGAATGGTTTCAGACCCCATTATTCATGTGACCTTGCAGTTATCGATTTACAGGATAAATAAAAATAAATAATAGCTTCCATACTCTAGGTATTTTTGTTGACCTTACTCAGGCTTTTGATTTAATTGATCATGAAATTTTGTTATATAAGTTAAACAATTTTGGTATTCGAGGCATCCCGCTACAGTGGTTTCGAAGTTACAGTATACCTCATATAATAATCATACTTTTACTTTTTCAAATATGACATCAGGTATTCCTCAAGGATCAATTTAGGCCCATTGATTTTTCTGTTGTATATTGTTTTATGTTTAGTATATTTTTTTTAATGATTCTGTTTACTGATGATACAACTATTATATCATCTCATTTTAATCTATACGAGCTAATAAAAAAAAATAATAATGAACTGCAGAAAGTCACAGAGTGGTTTAAAGCAAATAAACTAATTGTTAACTATGGAAAAAACACATTTTATGTATTTTAGGAAAATGAATAATGTATTATGATCCAACCAATATATGTATAACGATGAAAAATGTACAACTTAATTTAACAAAACATGTAAAATTTCTTGGTATCATCCTTGATGATGGACTCAATTTCAACGAGCATAGATCAAATATTTGTAACAAGATATCGAAAAGGATAGGAATTCTACACAAAATGAAACCAATTTTTCCGGATAAACAGTTATTTATGCTATATAATTCATTGATTCTTCCCTATCTACAATATTGCAATCTATCCTGGGCATGTACAGGATCAACTAAACTGGAACCCATACTCAAACTACAAAAAAAGGCATTAAGAATATGTACATCTTCTCATTTTTTGGCTCCTTCTCAACCAATATTCTTCAGGCTAAAATATATATTTGATATTCATACCTACCAAATTGCTATACTAATGTTTAAAAATCATAGTGCAATATTACCTCATATCTCTTCATTGTGTCAGTTTAATAGATATACAACCCCATAACACTCGATCGAGTTAAAGAATGCTTTCCTTTAAAGTACCAAATGAACGCTCGTTAAACTTGATTCGACATGAGGGCCCTTGTGTATGGAATTCTTTAAACACCAGTATCATATCTTGCAATAACCTTACCTCATTCAAATGTAAATTGAAATCCAGCTTGTTAGCTGGATATAATCATTAATTGCCGTAGTAGTTTGCGATGTTACCCCCCCCCCCCCCCCCCCCACATACCCTAATTTATGTGTGGAAATGATGTGTTTGATTTGTAGTGTATGACTGCAGGGTGTAATATCTATTTTATCTCTTTTGTACATTATGTCCGTACATATTTAAGTTAGGGAGCTGCATCAATTATAAGCTCTGCTTTTAGTTAGCTTCCTTTTCTATATCGTTAACTATCAATAATTCATTTAAACAATCATTTAGTCCTAAACCTATACTTATTTTCACTCATTTCCATTTTTATCTGGAGCATGCCGGAAGGGTGCAATGCACTACAGGAAGATGTACCTAAAATGTTGAGTTATCAAGAAGCGAGAAAGAAAATCTGTTTCTGAAGATACAGTGTAGTTCCCATCTCTGCTATCCAGTTGGAGGATGCTTTACTTTCTGAAGCATGTACATAGACTGCACTGTAATGCATGTTGATATATCTTGAAATGTACAGGTTTAATTGAAGAAATGCTAAAGCAATACGTTTGTCAAAAACTTGTCTTTGTCAAAATAACCTATATATGTCTCGAAAATTCTACAAGACGTTGTTTCTGCATGTGGTCACGTAAATTTAAGATGAAATCGAAATTTTGAAGAAGAAGAAGACATATGTAAAAATGTTAGGATGTCCTCCTTTACTGCATTCAATTTTCCCCGCACTCTTCAGGCAAATCTGGGTTTTGATGCAGATGATTTGTGCACGAAAGAATGCACCCTCAGTGGTGTTGGTGGTATGGTCATTGTGATTGTGGGGGGGGGGGGGGGGTGGCGTGTCCAGCACTGGGTGAAGAAAATCAGTACAAGAAGGGAGCTGTCCAGATTCATTTAATATATGTCTTAAGAGGATTCCGCCCCCACCTTTTATGAAGTTTTGGATACGCCACTGCGAGTATAGGGTTAAGGGTTATGATCGTTTAAACCAATTATTGATAGTTAAAAGAGCACATGCAGTTACTGTCTCATATGCACTTTGATCAAATTTCAAGACTGAGGCGTTTTTGTGCAAGCAAATTTCTGTGAGTTTCCCCAAAGTTATTAGTCCTCACTCAAGCGAAATATAGTATGAATATTCATATAGTGTAATCCGAATAAACAGTCCCTAACCGATAATTTCCTAATAAAGAAAAATCATATCAAGGATATTTTCAAAGTGAGTACCTTTTTTCATACGCAGAACCCATATGGATGGAGAATTGGATATAGAGGAAAATTTGTACACGATAACTGATAAAGTATGTGAAATGTAGCACATGTTATTATTGAATATTATTTATTCAGCACAAACTGCTATCTTTTCAATGACGCATTGGAAGCATCGTAGGCCTACGTGCAACTCCTCATTTCTTGATGTCACCAAAGTTTATTCCCTTCCCTGGGATGTGGGTAGGTCAGAGGTAACTAGAATCCTTACTATAATTTGGCTAATGTGTGTGTGTCTGTGTGTCTGTGTGTCTGTCTGTCTGTCCGTCCGTTTGTTTGAAAGCGCTTTTCTCCGTGATTTTCCACTCAATCGAGCTGGGTTTTTTGTTAAACGTGGTTAAATTGTTCCTAGATCGTCATGAGGGGGTTGTTTGTGGTATTTTGGTCGTATTATTTAAAGGTTTTTTTAAATTCGTAACTTTCTTTGGCAGGCCCCGAGTAAAGCTTCGAAGTTCCCAGTCCTTTCGACCTTTTCCGGGTCAGCGAAATTACATAGTCAGTGTTGTACATGTAACGTTAGGTCTAATCTGAAAATTGTTCAGTCAGAAACTGCCGGCGCTAATGCACACCCCGCCTGAATCTAGAACTACGAGTACAACCATGAAGCTAGCCCCTGAATTTCAGTCACATCGGACATTGGGAACGGCTCTATGTCGGCTTCGATGTTGAGTGGGGGGGGGGGGGGGGGGTATGGGGGTCCAGTGACAAGTACGGGGTGCACGGGCCGGATGTGCCCCCCCCCCCCCCGCCACTGACCTAACATACACCTGTCAATATTGTTATTTATTTGAATGGAAACTGAATAGTGAAGATGCCCATATCACAATTAAAAGAAGCACGAGTTCCATACGATATCCATTTTCAGTGCATGTTCTAAGATTTTTATCAATTCCTTCGATGCATAACTACAGGGGAAAAAATATATCAGAAACCTAAACATGCTAGTAGAAGCCGTATACAAATCTTATCACTTTTCATCACAACAGCTACCCCCCCCCCCTCTCTCTCTCCCTCTCTCTCTCTCAGTCTCTCTCTCTCTCTGCTCTTGCTTCTTTCAACATTCTACTATACTTCTCGCTTCTTTCAACATTCCACTATTATGATTGGGCAACCTTTAATTGGAGAACTACAAACAAATGCAATCTGTTGTACATTGTAGGGTACGTGTACTTACACATTTATTTCGACTTAATACATGTAATGATAACATTTCTATATTTCAATCACTGGCGTAGACAGGGGGGCACCAGGGGGCCATCCCCCCCCCCCCCCCCCCATTCAGCCACTAAAAAAAAAACGAGAGCGAAAAAGCGGGGGAAGTAAGAGAAAAGGGCCTAAAAAGGTGCTACAAGCCGTTATCTGGCTCTCAAAATTTGCAAAAACGTCAAAGTTTTCGCGGGAAGGGGGGAAATATAAACGCTCCTTTCCCTGCACCCACCCCTGTTACCATGGGTGTCGATCCCGGGGGATGAGGGTATATATCTATAAAAAAAAATGAGATGGGGGATGTCTGTATTATCACCCCCAATATTTTTTGATCTTGAAATACCATCACATTCTTTAATGATTAGATAGAAGGAAATAAGAAATGCCATAATTTCAATGCGAAAATATCGAAGAAAATTCGTTCGCTCGCATTGTTATTCTCAATTATTAAGGGTTCCCTCCATTGGTGTAGATCCGTGCATTCCTTCATTTCATTAAAACCAATTTGGGATGCTCTAAAATACAAGTTTTATAGACAGATTTTTGAAAAATTCCCTGATGTAGGAGGAGGATACCCCCTCCCACCCCGCTCGGTCTCTTCGCTCAGTGGTGTATCTAGGGGCAGGGGGCACGTGCCCCGGGCAGCACTTGAAGGGGGCGCAAAAAACGCAAAGGAGAGAAAGAAAAATAGGGGGAAATGAGGAAAAATCATAATCTTTACGGATCACGCACCACCCCAAATTCGCACGGTAAATGCACTAGAAATCTAGTTTTTGAAGTTTTGAAATGCGAAAATTTTCCAAAGCTCGTCGCTTGCTCCCTCGCATAATTATTTTCTTTAAGGATTTCGTAATTTCACTCCCGCAGTATATAGTTCTTAAATAGCTTAAATGGTTCAAACAGCTTGAAAAAATAGAGATGTAATTGCTTTGCTCGCTATATCATGTAAGTTTCATATGACTCTTGCTAAATATTGCGCTCCCAATATACACTGTTGGTCATAATGGTAGCATAATTTTTTTTCTCTACCTTTCGTACACACTATTGACAACAATACGAGTCATTTTTTTTGCAAAATAAAGCTTATATCTTCACCGATTTTATTGATAAATCTGTTCTCAACATATGAAATAAAAAATATAAGACAACAATTAATTCATATAAACTTTATACACTGGTTTAAACCACTTTTGACAACACACAATCATCCAGACCTTGGATTCCTTGAAAAAATGTATCGTTTTTGGTAAATGTTTAACCATGATAATTTTATCGTGAAAATAAAATCTTGGGATCTTTTGATGATTGAAGGGAAGTGTTCCTCTTTTTAATCTTGTTGGGTCACTTAGTACCTGGTATGGCCACCTCTGGCACGCACCAGTGCCTCCACACGCCGTGGCATACTGTCCACAAGGTTGTTGATGGTGTTCAAGGGCAGTGCATCCCACTCTTCGCTCAGTGCCTGGGCTAACTCCTGCACATTTTGAGGATGATTGTTTCTCTCATTGATGGCACGGCCCAATGCGTCCCAGGCGTGCTCAATGGGGGTTCATGTCGGGGGAACAGGCAGGCCAAGGCATCTGCTGCACGTCCTCTGCGTCAAGGAATGTGATCGAGCGTTGTCGTCTTGGAGCTGAAAGTTATTGCCATATACTCTTCTCGCGTATGGAAGACAATGGCGTTCCAGGATATCGCGGTACACGGCGGCGTTGACGTTTCCTTCAGGTGCAGCCAATGGAGTTTTCCCACCATAATGTATTCCGACCCATACCATCACTGAGCCTCCACCTGCTTGATTGGTTTCCTGGACACAGTCATTACGGAGGTTCTCGCCCCACAATCGTCGAACCCTCTGCCTCCCATCGGTGCGGTCAAGGATGTACCAGCTTTCATCAGTGAAGATTACATGGCGCCAGTGACCAAGCTGCCATCTCCTGTGCCTCCTAGCCCACTGGAGTCGAGCAACCCGGTGGCGAACAGTGAGAGGTCGAACCTTGGTCATTCGCCGAGCTCTGTAGCCATGTTGGACAAGTCTCCTGTTTACGGTTTCCCGTGAAACGTTCACTCCGAAGTGCCTCCTCCACAAGTGGCAAAGACGACTCGCTGGCATTCTCCGGTTTCTACGGCACATGTTCAGCAGTTGACTGTCATCCCGTGCGGATGTTCTTCGTGGTCGACCTGTAGATCTCTCTGGACTCAAAGTACCCGCCTCTCGATGTCTTCTGAGGATGCGGCACACACAACTCTGCGAAAGTCCAAGAATATCTGCAATCTGGGCCTGTGTCCGTCCATTCCGTCGGAGTGCAAGGACCCTCTGACGAATTGCAAGTGCCGTTGGGCGAGGCATAGTGTAAGGAATCAATGTACCAAATTTGGTAGGAATTGATCAAGCTAACTCTGAAAACGGGCTGTTAACACACGTAGGCTTTCTGCACGAAATGGACAGCAAAACAACAGCAGAAAGGAGGCTCTGCCTTTCATAGCACCAAACAATAAGATAGGCCACGTTATGGAATGTTTCACTTGACCGACTTTTACCTCGACAATACAAAATCATTATGTAATCAATGAACCTGGTCAATATTATCTATTTAGGCTTTTAAATATGATTAAATCAACGGATGACTATGAAAATACGAATTATGCTAACATTATGACCAACAGTGTAGGATAAAGTGTCTAAAACTGCATTTGCAAAGCTTCAACTTTTGAAAGAAAGCTCAACTTCAGGTCGCCTTGCTGAATTTCACGACTCTTTCTCAAGCCTGTAGGGTTTTCGTTAGTTCTGCTCCCGATTGCAGAAGTGAGTTAATTGGAAAACCGTTTATCAACGTATACAATTCGAGCTTCTCTACCGCTCAACTGCGGTGGTCAAATGCAAATTAAATTTCCTGGGTAAAATGCACAAGAAAATGTGTTTTTTAGGGGTAAAAATTGAAAAATTTGCCGCTCGGGCGCCATAATCCCTAGATATACACCACTGGCTTCGCTCCCTCGCATGTGAAATGTTGGGTCCAAATAATTGAAAAGCAGTCCGGGCGTCAAACTAAGTATGTAGGTCTTTATTGTACATAAACTTATTTCGAAAAGCCTGTGGTATAATGTTTGCAGAAAATTTGTACATAAATATTGCAGTTTGAAAAGTATGAATATCAGGAATTTTCAAGGTCTTCAAATTGTAGAATATAGGATCCGTATGGGCTATAAAACGTGAATGAGTGCAGATACGCAGTGCTTTCTTTTGGAGGCGTAAAATTGTTTCTATTATCGTCGTATTACTATTTCCCCATATGTTACAGTAGGATATATGCGATAAGACAAAAGAATTATAAAGCATGAATAATGATTTGTGTGAAAGATAATATTTCAGTTTGTGTAAAATTCCTATACCTCTAGACACTCTTGACTGCTTACTAAATACACCGTGTTACAATACATTTTTTCCCATTGATATTGGTCTTCCCCCAGTTTAACCCATGCTGTTAATTAAATTGAACCTCCTATCTATATTTAAAGAGAAGTGTGCTATGAATCAATTGTTCAAATATATTTCATCAATAAACTACTTGCTTTTCAGTGTGAATAGGTAATCCCCCCCCCCCCCCCCCCCCCCCCATGGTGTCACGGGTAATTTTTGCTAGCTATTTTAAATACTCGAAGCCTGATCATAATCAACGTATAATCCAGCATTCCAGTAATGCATCAGTCTCTCGACCCGTCTTCACGCTACAAAGTCCCCTTATCTACATGTCACGCACCCGGATAATTACTGCTCGCGCAATTAATAAAAGATAAGGGGAGGAGTATCTTCAAATTGTACTGGGTAACAGCTTTTCATAGGGACAATTTTCATGTGGTCAATTGTCCGGGAGAAAGTTGTCCGGGGATTATTCACTGATCTCCAAGAGCGTTATCGTCTAAAGTTGTTGGACAATCCGCGGAAAATTTCCTAGGAGTATTTTGTATACTGTCTAGGAGTATTTTTTTCGGGGAAGATATCCAAGAGACATATGTTCAGGTGATAGTTATCCAGGGCATAGCTATCCTGCAGTCATCTGGACTATTTAGGCAATGACAGGTGGAGAAAGTGTAGCCAAAATTAAAATAAAGACTGTACAAAAAAGTAAGCTCATAAAAAAAATGGATGTGTGAGGTATTCATTACATGTATCACCCATTTCATATTCACTGCCGAAGAAGGTTGAGTGCGGACTAAGTCCGGAAAATAAAGCCATCCATTCAATCCTCACCTCAAAAATAATGCCACTAACTTATATAACAGCTATTATATGGTTGTGTACAAGGCAACGCCTAGCATTTTCTAGCTTTAAAAAAAATCCCCGCCATTCTGTAGTAAAAATAAATCGCATCTCGATCCGGAGATCCTCTTTAGATGATGCATGCTGATATACCATTCATAAAAACTTTTGGTAGGACTCAATCTTCTTTTACCCTATTATACGCAAGATTCATAAGTAGCTCTGACTACACCCCCCCCCCCACCCCTCAAAAAAATTAAAACTTCTTTAGAGCTTTACAAACATTTCTTTGAGCAGGTGTAGAGATGCTCTACTAATCACCCTGTACTTTAACCAGCCAACTGATACAATTATCTTTTTTTTTTCAAATGTACCGATAAAAGAGCAACAATAGTGTTGCCAATTCCAAGAAGAAATGATGATTTGACCCCAGTCCAGAACAGGTTAACAAAATAGACGGTAAGTTTGTACATGTATAGGATAACCGACGGATGGTTACAGCTCTTACCTGTTGGTTATTTTGTTATTATCTTCTTTTTTGAGTGACAGCAAGAGAGAGAGAGAGAGAGAGAGAGAGGGGGGATAGAGGGTGAAGGAGCGTGAGCAGGCAAGGTATGTTCCATGTCTTCCATTTGACATACGCAAAAGTTTGTATACACTGGTTTATTACCTTTACTCCAGGAGTGGCGTCACAGGGGAGGGCAGAGGGGTAATCCCCCCTCATGATTTGCCAAACATTTAAACCCCTTCTTTTATTTTTCAGATATTTTTGAAGCCTGTGCCACCTTAACAATACTCTGAGCCTGTCCTGCCTTTCGTTAATAAGTCCAATTTCCATCGCCAAACCCACGCCTTGGATGGTTGGAGATACACAAATCATGCAAATGATACATTTATATCAATGCGTAGTTCATGCACAATAGCTGCTGATATTTGCACTTAAATCATAGCAGTGGGAGTTTATTCAATATTTAGGCACAGGGGTTGTGCAAACAAATAGCAATTGAACTTGATGCGCCCCAGCGCTTTGAGGAAGTAACTTGCACGAAAAATACCGTGATGACAAGACAGCAAGCAACATTAGGTATACACTGGGCGTAATAGTCTTAAAATGACTTTAAATTGCGATGTCATCATAACATCATGAGAAATTCATCAGTATTTGACCTGAAAGGTAAGTAACATATGATTAATGTTATCTTTGCTTAAGTCATGTACCTAAGTTTTAATCATTGATCTGTAGGAATGAAAATGTACTTGACAAGAAAAAATTATCGCGTTCATGCAGGCAACATACCCGAGTACAAAACTGATCGTTTGGGTTCTACCTCAATTGATTGTCTACATGTATTTTCCATGGAAAAGTTTAAAAATGACATTAATCTTGTAAATCATACACAATTTTCTATCGAGATTTTACCTAAATTGGTCTTCCTTTATTTTGGAAATTCTGCCACTTGTTCGCGATGCTATTTCTACAACAGAAAACAAATGTACAATATCTGCAATCACAATATCTGTAAAAAGCATTAAGAATATTAGTCTAAATTGTAGGAGTCAATGGGCCCGTATTCTGAACTCCGGTTTAACTTAAACCATGGTCTAAATGTGTGGTTTAACTATGTGTAGCCAAAATGTCAAAAATTTTGTTTACACTGTATGTTCCTTAATGTTTACTGGATTCTGGTCTCATGCTTTAATGGTCAAGAAAACTATTGTACTTATCATTCCCAGACAGTTTTTTAAAAGTTTGAGTACCAAAAATGCTGATAAATTGAATATCTACTGTTAGAAATGTGTGTCACATTTGGCTGCCCATAGTTAAACCACACATTTAGACCATGGTTTAAGTTAAACCGGAGTTTAGAATACGGGCCAATAACCTTAATATTGCTACTATCATCAATGAATATTCAGATATAATTATGCAGAGATATAAGCGATTTGAGAGGCCAACCCTATTTCTATGTCCAAAACTAGGCGGCATTGGCTCCATAACCTGGGGAGCGTTTCATAAAGTGTCTTGTCAGTGATTTTACTGACAAACTTGCTCTCAGCCAATCAGATGCAAGGATTTCAGTAGCTTATAACAGTTGTCGGTAAAAAATTACTGACAAAACGCTTGATAAAACGCTCCCCTGATTGCCATTCGGATTTGATAATGACGAAGAAAATATGCCACTGGGGAAATAATACTACATGTATTTGTTACCAATTATTTAATTTTCAGGTTTTTTTTTTAAATGATAAGAATATGCACATTTTAAAAGAAAACTTAAGGTATAGCCATTCATCTTCAGTTATTACTATTCAGTTTCAGGAGGATGAATGAAATGTATACATTTATCACAATGAGTATAGTTATTGCAATTCACTGAGTTTAAGTAAGAAGAGAACAATGCACTTATGAAAACAATTTGTCATATCCCTTTCTTGAATCAGGTCACCTTTGGATATGGAGGACAGAGCTTGGTTGATAAATTATATCCGCCAATTGGCCTACTTTCTAAACGTACAGGAGTGGAAAATATCCACTCTTATGAGGAGTCATATATAAGGATCACTTCATTTGGAATGAAAAATACTGTAGTTGAATTCACTCTCAAGAGAGTAATTCAAACCACTACTTCGGAAGGGATTCAACTCTAAAACAAAGTGATCCCTAATTATGACGCCTAAGAGAGTGAATTTCCACTCATTTGCGTTAAGAGAGTAGTGAGCAGATCACCATCGTCACGGAAAGCAGCGAGACACATTAAGACGATGGTTCCAATCGACTCCCTTCCTCACACGTGAAACTGTATGTATTGGCATTCCTCGGTTAATTTGGTTGTTAACATCGATTTTAATATACATGTATTGACCAAGTTTGCTCACAATGATACACACTTTCAAGACAACGTATAATAATGTGCATGATATTCATAATTTCTGTACAGTGCACAAAGTAGAAATAACAGTTAAAATGTTTGTAATCTGATCAAATCACTGACAAACATACATCAATTCATATGTAAAGCTTTAAAAGAAATATGAATATGAAAAGACTTTCATGCATGTAGGCCTATTACATTGCTAAATGGAAATACATATACCAACAATCATGACACACCTTGATGAAAGAATTAGGAAAACGCGAGTAAAAGGAACTTATTAATACACTATCATATAGTAACCTATCTTAATGACATCAAATATATATATCCAATACAAATTAATATTCAAGCCGAAAACGAACAATATGAAATGACACATTAGGAATATAAGGTGCTAAATATAAGGAGCGCTGCTTGGCTGTCTAAAGATAACGGTAAATTAGACTTATTGCCAGCCGGTTTATGTAATTACGGAGAAATCGCTATAATAATGCGAGCGTCCTCACAGACTCGTTCTGTCTGCACAGACCAGTCAGCTGACCGATCCTTTTCTGTGCAGACAGAAATTTTTTGTGAGGACGCTCGCATTATTTTGGCGATTATTCTGTTGTAACAAATTACTATGTTTCAACCTTTCTTGATTTGTCTGTGATAATTTTCTAAAAACAATTCGCTGTATTTTCATGAAACGCAGCCGCCGTTTAAATGTTATTTCTTTTAACCACAAGTCGAAATATTTTGAATTTTCATGTGATTGCTAACTTTAAAGTACAATTCCACTTTTATTTATTTTCCTGTTTCTTCTAAACAAATATAAGTATGTCATGAATTATCTTGTTTTCATTGAATTTGTTTGTTTTTCCCGCTATCGTACTAATTTGTCAGTTTATGCTTGTATTAATTGAGTTGCTTTCTTTATACTTGTATACATTATTGCTCAATATGTTATGTGCATCATGCAATCATATTATGATTTGAATGTTTTAACATACCTTGGAATACTTGTATTGCAGCATTTCTTTATTTTTGCATGTCTATAATACCATTTCTTGACAGAAGACAACATTTTGTGTGATCTAGTTATTATTTTCCGTTTATTTATCACTTGTACAATATTTATAAATTTGAAATTTTTGAATTACAGTTATATTCATGTCTTTATATACCACGCTTTCTCCATCAAAATATTAATCTTATGAGTTTTATCATTTTATTTTGTTTTATGATTAATTTCTTTCTTCATTTTCTCCAAAGGAATAACGAATTATTTTATTTCCTCTTCTCTTATGACAGGTGTTTTCATTTTCATTGTCTTCACTTATTTTTGTTGTTTATGTCTTTATCGCACTGTATCTTATTTAAATTTTAAATCAATGGTATCAATAATATCAACCCTTTTCTTGTGTTCTTTTTTGCAGGTATCTTTCAGGCTCTCAAGTAAAACTATTAATGACATTTTCTCCCAAAATACCGCTTTATCCTAAACTGCTTTATCCACACAAATAGTTATAACAACTACATAAACCGTATCTAAACATCACAAACAACGGTGCCGTTACGAAACAAAACAAAATTAACAAAAAATCGAATAACAAAATAACAAAAGAAAAATCTCATCTTCCCAGCAGATACAAAGCGAATGTTTCATTTTTGTCAGTATCTGAATCTTATCCAAACATCGGGAACAAAATCGCTACAGCCTTAAAAATACTGTTACAAAAAATAACAATAACAACAACCAAACATTTCTGACTTTTTTAGCAGATATAAAGCCGCAAAGCGAATAACATGTTTTTGATATAATAAAATACAAAAAATATGGAATGGGTGTATAACAACACATACGTATTCATAAGGTAATCATAAATTAAGACATTAAACTTTAGTGTACACGCGCACTAAAAAAATGTATAAAAGTGAAATAACAAGAATCAGAACCAACACACTATATGAGAGAGAGAGAGAGAGAGAGGGGGGGGGGGTAGGGATGGAAATGAGGATGAGACAGCACAGGGTTACTGACACATTATGCCGTTTACATCTCTTATCTAAAACTGTAAGAATATGAAAAAAGTATTTTCAACTCTATGAAAGCACGACTATTGTTATCAATGATTTTTTTTGCCGATTTAAGTTGAAGTTTCCAAAGGGAAATCATTCCCAAATTGTATGCATTTATTCGACAAAATAAGCCTATTCCAAAATCCAATCGAGAGAGTTCTAAAATTCAGATTCCGTGAATGAGTGAATAAAGCTCTTTAATGCGAATATCGAATTATTCAAATGTAAAGCACGATTATTGTTTTTAGTTGTTGGGTATTTCCTATTTTAAGAAGTATTGTTGTTTTGTTATGCATACCTCCTATCCAGTTTGTTTAGGAGCACCCGATGTGAGTACGGGTGTAAACATAAATCAATTTTTTAAAGACAAGGGTGTTAATATGGTGATATAATGGGCTTTCCATGACGTTTTCATATTATATATTTTTTTCAAATCATTAAATTCCACCCCATGGACCTTTACGACTATAGGTGCTTGTAATCTAGGCTGATTGCTATTATTAGTCCCAGTGGATAGGGTACTAGAACTGGGACATTATTGTGGGGTAATTTTTCGGGGGGGGGGGGGGGGGGGGTAGGGGTGGGCGGGGTGGGCGGGGTTTACCTCTCTGTAGGAAACTTATCCAGGGAGTAACTATCCTAGAAGGGAGATGGGTCAACTATCTGAGATGGTTTTATTCCACACGCGGTCTTACATGTAGCCAGATTTAGCAGAGTAAGGGGATAAGTAAATTGAATACCAATACCATTATTATTATTTTATAGTATTACTCTTATTAACACCATTACCACTATGTTTTAATTCTCAGTGAACGTGTCTTCAACTGTACCGTCAGCAACCCAATCTGAAACAACTTCAGCAACCGAACCTGGACCACATTCAACAGACAGTTGAGTACACGTTGTTCTTTTCTTGGTCAAGGTGGTCAATAAGAAGAATATAGAAAATGGTGGGGAAATTCTTGTTACAAAGAATTAGTGTTCGTTGGATATAAGTCATGTTCAATATAATGGCATGCCAGCAATGTATTGTCAATGACAACACTTAGCAAATTGATTCTACAACAATATTAGAAACGGCGTTTCATTCAAAAGTGGGACTCTAGACATGCAGAGCACAACCTTCTTTTCCACGGATCATTCGTTTTAGCAACATACATGTATAATTGCTCCAATCCTCAGCATCTCAAAGAAAGCTGATTGTATAATTCTCATGAAATGCACTGGGTAACATAGTATTAACTTAGTCTTCCACATATTATTGCAACCAAAATTTTGAAATACTTTGCAAAAGGAATGCTATAGTTGGGTGTAAAAGAAAACCTGTTGTAACATTACAAAGCCTTAATCAGCATTTCAAACGAGTCTCCGATCTTCATTATTTACGTTGCATTTCTTATCACTAAATATACATATATCATAATCCTCAGGGACTGCATCGTCGACGGCATCTCCAACTCAAGAATCTACGGATCCTCCTTCAAATACAAATAACAGTTAAGTATATGAGGTCATGGAGTGGCGACACAAGGTTGGGTTGCATACGTCCATACTGTCCCCACACCCATTGTCATAGACATTGGCGGATCATAGAGGATCCTCCCTTTTGTCGATTGTGCCCCGCCCCCCCCCCCCCCCCCTTTAGAATGAAAACCTGGACCCCCATAACCCCCACTGAGCGAATTTTGGACGTTTGTCGCACCCCCCTTGAGACTTTTCGAGAAGCTGGCAAGGCCAAAAAAATACGGGTTTACCTTTTCTAAAAGTTGACAAACCTGCATTTGTGTGCCCCCCCCCCCCCCTTATACCAAACCAAATCCTGGATCCGCCCCTGGTTATAAAACTGTCTATACAATGGATTTGGGGGTTTACTATCATGGGTGATGTTATTTGTTTTATTTTGTGGCTCCCCCGCCTTCTTAACTGAGGAAGTCTTGTCCTCACCTTGTCCCCAACACCTTTCTTTGCCTCTACCCCATCCATCGTCAACTCGCAACTTTTGAAACCCTAGTGCCACATTGCATGAGGTGAACGAAATTTGCATAGCAGTAGCGACTTGAACTCATAACGAGTGAAAGGAACTTTTGATTATAGGCTAGCATAGGAACTCCTCCTGGTACTGGCAAAAAACACGCATTTGGTATATGAATAATAACATTTCCTAACGTATACTGAGAAAAGTAAGACCTGTAACAATCAAAACATTTATAATCATAACACACATTTGTAGAAATTTTTGTTCCATCTTCAAGGATTCTGTTGTTTAGTCTTCTCCCAGTAAGTGATAAAGAATGTGGAAACGAAGTCAGAAGTCAGAGCAAAAGACATAATCAAATATATAATAATGAGGAGTAGAAAACGTCATTGCCATGGAACACTAAAAATGTTTTGGATAATAATCATTGTTAAATTGGAATGTAAATGTAATTTTATATACTCATGATTTTATTCTTAATACAGCTTTCCTGTACGTGGGTATTGCTGCCGTCGTCGTTGTTATATTGCTAATCGCTTTGACGGTATATATCGTCAAATTACGACTTAGGTAAGTTCAGAATACATTAGGGATAAGTGTAGGATAAGTTTACTCATGACAAGTAAATGAATGCCATCTATTAAGTTTATTGCCCTCAGTAAAATATTCCAAGAGGCGATGCATCATTATTTATCTAAGGCCTTGCAGTACTATTGAATTACAACTGACTGGGAACACTCAGTTTCTCGCAAGTTAATGTTCAACACCCATAATTAAGAAAAGGGTAATAATACACATCTTTTGACTTTTCTATCACTCATTTTAAGGTCTCATTCAATCATATTATTTTAAGTACAATCAGATATAAAATAGTTACTTGTATTTGACTTTTCGTCTTCATTTTTTGTTTTATTTCAAATGATTTATAGACTCAATGCCAAGTGATTAAATATATTTGTTTCTTATTCTACTAATTCCAATAATTATATAACATCATGAATGAACTATACTCCCAGTGTGTCTTTTATTTTCAGGCTGAATGCCGCTGGTCAACCGAGCACCATTACCTCTACCTTTCCTCCTCTACCCTCAGAGCCAGAAACCCACCTAAACCATGCATACCATGGTTATGATGAGATAACAGACGGTCCTACGTATATGGAAATCGAAGAACGACCATATGCAAAAACTATTGTAAAGACATGATGCATCTGAATGTGCTGCCTGAAAGAACGCAGTGAACACGGTGTAAAAGTGGATCACAAACACAATTTCGATCAGGGGCGGTTAAGGCCGGGGGGGGGGGGGGGGGGAGGACACTATCGACCGGGGGTCTGTGATGGTTTATCCCCCCCTCCCCAAGAAAAAAAAAGGTTTGCTTTTTGGCAGATTCCTGGCTCATAATTTTTTTTTTTTTTTGCAACCGAGGGATAAGATTGTGCGGTTAGAAACAGCTTTTTAGAGCATTTTCGATCACACAGGCAAATCCAAGTGTTAAATCACGATTTACACACACAAAAATTAGGTATTTCTATTTTAGGGGGTGGGGGCGAACCCCTCGAATAATTCCAGGGAGATGCTTTCCCAGCCCCCCCCCCCCCCCTGGATTGGTGACCCTGCAATATGTCATGTGGGGAGTTTACATCATGTTCATTGTCTACTGTAAAACGCTGAAATCTCTGCCTAAATAATACATACAGTTTAGAGATCTTCTTTCCTTTGTCGCGTCATTTATTAGCGCTCACTTTACGCGTCCAGCTTCTTTTCTTTTTGTATCACATGGCTACTCATGCGTCTTTTTAAATTTTTGCATCTTATTGTTTGAAATTACGCACCAACTTTTCCTTCCTTTGTGGCGCCACTACCTAGCGCTTACATCATGCGTCGAGCTTACTTTTTATTTGTATCTTGGCAACTTACGCGACTTCTTGATATTTTGCGTCAGATTGTTTATTTTCAGTCTTAATTTGATAAAGGTCTTTGACCGAAACGTCAGTCCAAATTTTTGGCTCCTGCGGTGTTTTTATTTGACTCCTGAGTATTTACTCTTTCTTCGATATCTATTGTTTACACACCGAGCAGAACTTTCATATTTTGTTTACAATATATATATACATATATATATGTCTTATATATATATATAAGAAAAAGACCAGTAGACATTTCATGCTTTTTTCTCCAACTATTTTATTTTCTCACGAATTTTCGACGATCCTCTCACCGTCTTTGTCAAGTGAATAATGACAAAATTTCGAAAACTTATCCATGTAGCGTTTCCAAGACAATGCGCGATTAGTTTATAAATAACCGGGCGCATCGTCCTGGAAACGCTTTACAGCTCAAAAACATAAAAACGTCACGAAGACGTCACAATAGAAATACAGACAGGTAAATTAGGACCCAAAGCGTATAATAATAATAAAAGGTGCGCTTATAGACGCAAGGCGCATGAGGAGTGAGCGAGAAATTACTAAAACGTCATAAAGAAAATAATACGTCATAAAAGAAAAGTAACAGTGGTGTTTGAGTAGGTGCCTAATAGAATACGAGTAGTATTATCGAAAGAAAGTGTAGTTAGTAAGCCAGGACATGTCTATGTTCATGCCTGGCTTCTTGAAGCTCTCATTTTTAACGATCATTTTGATTTCGTACAAATGTCGGTCTTCAAATGATACGAGCCTGTCTCTTAGAATGCAGCATTGTAGGTCGCTCACTGAGTGTGCAGCTGTATTGAAGTGTTCTGCCACAGGGTGATGGAGTTTGCGAGCAATGCTGCTCTTGTGGTTGTTAAATCTCTCCCTAAATCTGAGAGTTTCTCCTATGTACAGGGCATTCGGGCATTTGGCACATTTGATAGCATACACAGCATTCGTTACGTCACAGTTACAAGGAGTGGGTCTGATTGTGCATTTTTCAGAAAGCCTGATACTTTGATCAAGAATCATGTGCTTGCATATTTGACACCTAGTTTTGCCGCATTGTTTGTTACCCTCTTGCATATATATATATACATATATATATGTGTGTGTGTATATATAGTGTGATTCAATATTAAAAAAGGAAACCCTTATTCATGCCAAAATATCTTTAAAACATTGCTTTAAAAATGTATATTCATGATATTTGACAATGTCTTCTTTAGTTAGTACAGGCTGCATGCACTGCCCAATTTTTTTTAAAAACATGTCAAGATTTCCTTTTGCCAAAGTTAATTGTATTACATGTACGTTAATTATGCGTGAATGCATGCATTCAATCCGAATGGATGGGTTAGCCTCGCTAGTCATAAGGACCGCTATTCATAATGACCACTTACTCATAAGGACCGCTATCCATAACGCGTGACTAAATGAATAGCGGTTTTGTATGAATAGCCGTCCTTATGAATAGCGAGCAAACCATACACAAATTACCTCGCTATCCATAAGGACCTCCGTTCATAAGGACCACTATTCATAACTATTCATACAGACCGCTATTCATAACGCGTGTTAAATGAATAGCGTTTTTCTATGAATAGCGGTCCTTATGATCAGCGAGCGGACCCGGAATGGATACCATTCAACAAGACCTTTGGTTGATCATGATCTATTTCATCCAAAACTTAGGTGGTGGCAAATGTGACATGTTCAACTGGGTTTCCTTTTTTGTGACTCACACTATATTGTAAGGCATACTTAAATAAATTTGACTAACGGGTACATTAAGTCGACACCTAACAATGCAGTTTATTCCGTCATAATAGCGACCCCTACATTAGGTAGACAGTTGGTACATTAGGTCGACAGTTGAACAAAGAAAAAGAACAAAAACTGTCCTCCTAATGTACCCATTAGTCGTTTATATACATCTGTACAGATATTGCCAAATATAGATTCATTTTTCATTATACATGTACATGTATATAGAATATATTTATGCATGGCTCCTAATCAAATGAAAATCAAGTGGAAAATGAGAGAAATGGAAAGAAATGATACATTCTGCGAATGATATTGTTTATCCATTTAAAATGTATGGTACCCCCTCCTCCATTGATAATAATGCCCAATCAATTACTGGATACATGCTATGCCACTACCCTCAACCTTTCTCTTTTTTCTCTGTCTCTTTCCTTCCCTCTCCCTTTCCTTCCCTCTCCCTACATCTCTACTCTCTCTCTCTCTCTCTATATATATATATATATATCTCTCTCTCTTTTTTCTCCTTCTTTTTCTTCTTCCTTTTCTTCTTCTTTTTTTTTTGTCTTCTTCTATACTTCTTGAAATCTTCGAAGGACTTTGCAGCCTATAACGAAGATCTGTATATATACGTAGATTACCAGTTGTATATTGCAGGCACATCCCTCTTCCTGTTGCTGCACTTAACATCTAGTGTAAACTTGGAGATATTTCTGGGGATGCAACATCCTCTACCACCAGTAAAGTCTTTTTTAAGGCCCATAAAGCGGAAAAATGGCATAAATGCACATTTATGATGAGGACAATACTTTCTATCATATAAATGTCTTAAATTTATAATAATTTAAGAGAGTTGAAGATGTGTGCTTTGCATTTGTAACTTGAAATCTATGAACTTTAAGTTCTACCATATTCAATAGAAATTGCTTGAATCAAATGATAATAATGACTAAAATCAGAAGCAGATGTTTATACTCGTAATATTGCTCATCCTTAATTTACATCAGGGTCCCATTTCATGAAATTTGTTTTGTAGATTTCATTATTTAAGCTTTTATAGTACATTGGTAACTTCATTTATTTTTGTCCAATTTCTTTCAAATCGTAACTAACAAAGTGATTTCCTGATTTCAAAAAGTTCAGATTGTTAAAGGATAAGATTGCCCTCTAATGTATTTTACAAGATCTTTGATGAAGTTGTAATACATGTATATATTTAATGATATATTTTTTGTCAAAATTGTCTGGGGCCTGTAGCATAAAGAGATAAATCGATCTTACGATTGCTATCAACCGTAAGTCTATGGTAAACCATGTACTGAAGAGTTACAATTGATCGTAAGATTGATTGTATCTCTTATGTTACAGGCCCCTGATCTAATATACTCTGCTGCAGATGATTGCAATATTTTTTTCGTTTAACATAATTCCTCTTATGTTAATTTCATTTGTAAATGACAATAAATAATCGTGCTTGGTGTCCAGGGCCCGTTGCATAAAACTTATCATTAACGGTAACTTTGCCATCAATGGTAACTCCCATGGAAACCTTGATTTTGATTGGCCGTTGAGTGATGTTACGATGGTAGTTACCATTGATAGCAGAGTAATACCATTAATGGTACTATGCAACGGGCCTAGGTGTAGAATTTACATGTGCAAATAATAGATAACTTAAAGATTACGAGCGACCAGACATATGATATAAAACACTCATTTTTATTGTTCCTTTTAAAGGTAGAATATTTTATTTCAGTGTGTAACCAACTTTTACAATGTATGCATTAAAATATTTACTTACAAATGATGATAAAATGTTAACATGATGGTTCAATATGAAAATACAAAAACTGAATAAAATATGTCATATATATATATATATATATATACATATCAATAATTCATTATTGAATGAAGTATCTTTTATCTTTTTCTGTAAATAGGAGTTCATTAACTTAAATCAAAGCTCGTTATGCATACCCTTGGTCGACACACCTGTACGCGTTCGCGTAGAATAAGGGCCCGCGCGGAACCCAACGCCGAGTTCGGCATTTTATGTTTCCTTTATTTTCTTTATACTCCTTAAAGAGAAGGTTGAGTTCTGGGAAAGGGAAAAATAATTTGTAAGCTTTCTCATTCATTTTATGTTAGTTTGGAAGAACATCGTAGAAGAAATGTATCTTGAAAATGATTGCTCTTCAAATGCCCTCATATTCAAAATATGACGAGAAATAGCTCAAGTGTTCGGGCCGAACTTTCATGCCACATGTGCGTGCAGTCCCATATACCTCACAGTATACACCGATTCTTATATAGACATGAACACCCTTTCCAAATTGCTTTGAGAGAGTTTCTTTCACAATGTAATTGCATGACCACAACTAACCTTTAGCCCATAGCAAGGCCAGGTATAGTACAGTCTAGCTGTACATAATTTTTTTTTAGGTGACTGGTACTCTTGAAAGTTTGCACCTTTCGCGATTTATGTTCATAATATTTTTAAAGTCTACACACTGACTGGAGGAGTAACTGGAGATCCCCCACTCACAGAATCATCCCTATGTGGGGCTGTGTCAATTCAGAGATTGCCGACCTCTAGTTGAAGAGGTAAAAACACCAAAAATAATTTTTCCTTTTACATTGTAGGCTGATGGAGTATGTTATCTTTAGATATTTCTTTCAAGAAGATATCTATCACCTTGATAATGATGATGATGATGATGGTGGAATGCTCCCCAGAGGAGTGGAGATTAATGTGCACTGTAATGTGCAGAATCGCAATTGAATCCAGTGACCGGGGTAATGCTGTAAGCGGTTTGGTCGGTTAGATTGTAACTGGTAAGGCGCTATATAAGAAACAGCTATTATTATTATTATTATTATGAAGTGGAATTTTTAGGTTTTTGGCTCCCGATCTTGCTCCTTTGAAACTCACACAAGATTGAGGATGCACACACCTCTAAGGGTGTCCTAGGTTATCTATATATATATATATATACACTAAGGAAAAGAGAAACTTATAAAAGTTCAAGAGATCACAAATTAAATTCTCTGCATGGAAATGTACCAAATTTGGATATAATGTTGATTCAATGCATGGCTTTAAATGACAGTCAATAACAAAAGTTTTCTTCAATGCCACAAAAGAAATGTGCACTGAAGCAAAGGACTCTCTAATCCCCAAGTCACAAAGACAAACTGCAGCCTTGTACACCATATGCATGTCAATGAATGAAACAAAAGAATTTCAAAAGGGATTTGCACCCCTCGAGCAAGAGGATATTGATGTTCTGCCATGGTTCGCCGTTCACCAGACCTTTCCCCAATTGAACATCTCTGGAAGAGCTTGGTCGACGTGTGTCAAGGCGTGACAATCAACCCATCAATAGGGAGACGCTCATTGCAGCACTGCAAGAGGAATGGAACAATGTTCCCAGGCTACCATCGCGAATCTGATCGGAAGCATGCGAAGACGGTGTACAGCTTGCCAGCAAGCTAGAGGTGGACATACTGGCTATTAATCTGTTTGGATATGAACTTGCAAATCCCTTTTGAAATTCTTTTGTTTCATTCATTGACATGCATATGGTGTACAAGGCTGCAGTTTGTCTTTGTGACTTGGGGATTAGAGAGTCCTTTGCTTCAGTGCACATTTCTTTTGTGGCATTGAAGAAAACTTTTTGTTATTGACTGTCATTTAAAGCCATGCATTGAATCAACATTATATCCAAATTTGGTACATTTCCATGCAGAGAATTTAATTTGGTGATCTCTTGAACTTTTATAAGTTTCTTTTTTCCTTTAGTGTATATATTAAACCTCGCTTACGTGTGAGCAGAGGCCTCCTATCTTTGTCTATGAGAGGTAGTTATTAAGGCTTCTTATAGTTCCTCTTCATTGGCGATTTGTTTGGGGGAAGGGAGTGGGGTTATCCAAATCCCTTCTCTCCGTTGAGCTGTATGGGATTTCTATCTCTTGGTAATGCTAATATCAATACTTCTCCTCCTCCTACTATTACTATTACTATTACTATTACTATTACTATTACTACTACTACTACTACTACTATTACTACTACTACTACTACTACTATTACTACTACTACATGTACTGCTACTACTACATACTACTACTGCTAATGATAATAATAATGAAAAAAAAAAACACTTATTGCATAAAGAATTACACCTTTCAATAAGATTTCAATATATTTAGGAAAAAGTGAAAAAGAAGCAAAATAAGTTCGGCAGTCGCAGGAAAATGTCATGGAATACTGAGTAACAATATTAATTATTTAAACAGATATTTTTTTCAGAGCTGCTTTGTAATACCAATTATCAAATTTCTATGATGACAATGTCATCTAAATTCCCACTGCCATACCATCGCCTCTTGGATCCGAACCAGCCCATAAAACTTGCGACCTCTCACCCTTCCCAGAATCCATCTCGGAACCCCACCAATCCCCTTTCGATATGACCTGACCTCGCCCAAATACGCCCCTCTGAAAACCTGACATGATCTTTACCTCGTGACCTTTCGACCTGAGAGCATCAAAGGTTGAGAATGGGAATGATTCTTCCAGCTGGACAAGACCAGTCTGACCTTTCTGCTGAACCTCGATGCAAACGCGGGGAACGTCCAACGCCAGCTGAGGATTCATGCCAAACTCCACCATGTTTAAGAGAACCTGCCAGCATGCACAAATATGGTTGTAAGACACATGCCACACTGACAATTGCTCTACAGTCAAGTTGCTACATTAATCAAAATAAAAAATTTGGCCCTGGATCTAAAACTTTATCTAGCCCTTATCCTAAACCTAATTTAAGACCCGATTTTTAACCCTAACCCTAATCCTAATCCTATATCTTTGAGAAAACAAAGGCAAAGTCAAATGCATGTCTACAAAGCAAATATTGAATTACCAACAACTACAAAACAATAATGGTCACGGTCAGAGGAACAAGAACAATTAAACTCATGCATGCACTCTTCTCCAAAAAATAATTTGTAAGTTTTTGATAGTGTGTAAAATTTACAATAAGCCTACTGATGTCATAAAAAATATCCGAAGGAGAAATTTTAAAAAATACATACCCTGTGTGCTAGAAATGTCTGCCAGAGCTCAAACTCACAGTAATAATTTCTAAGGCACTTGGGAAGCAAAGACATCACATGACATGAGCTACACAAAACAGAATTATTACTACTAAAGTTCAACTCACCTGTACCTGACCCTGTGGTTGCATGAATCCGCCCATAACACCAAAGGCTGCCAGAAGCTCATTATTGTCATCTGCATTTGTCATCATGGATGGGATGATGGTATGATAGGGGCGCTTGCCTCCAGCTACACAATTCAAATGGTCCTCTTTCAACCGAAAATTCATTCCACGACACTGTATGAGGCCATGAAACAACAAGAATACACTCAATTAATACATTTACCAATGAAAATTAAGTAAGAAATTTATTTTCTAAAAGACCAAGTGTTCACAATAATGATATACTTCCCTGATGCATTTTAAAGAAGCTTCGCTTTCATCATGAATTTGATTTTTTTTTGCAACCAATTATTTCATCAAAAAGAGCAGGATAGGATCTGTCAATAACATTATTGACTGGGATGTTGGAAATTTAGAAGAATGTTATTTGGAATATGAAAACAAAGCATATTTAAAATTCCCTGACTTATTCTGTTAATGACATCTTTTAATTTTTTGAAAAATAAGTGTGCAAGAAAGTGTGCAAGAAATGTTTTTTTTTGTAAGTTCTATATTACAGCTAGCATATCAATTGACCCTAAAATATTCATATGAATGAGTTGGAACATAACAGTCATCCATGCCATACAAATATTTTTGAAAAGCAGAGATGTATCTCAGGGAGGGGGGGGGGGGGGGGTCGAGTCATACCCTTTTTTGGTGTGAGTCACAGCGATTTTGGTGTGTAAATCAACATCCTCACCCTGCTTTATGCTTAATAGTTTTTGTTTTGTTTTGTTTTGTTAGGGGAAGTTCTTGCTTTAGACAGACTTTTGGGGCATTGAAACAGCCATTCACAAAATCCTGGATTGGTCCCTGAAAAGTCATGTAACTAAACTGCCTACATGGAATTGCCCGACTGGATGGAAGGCATTGATAGACAGTAAACTAACCTGAAGAGTAAAGCCACAGTCTTTGGGTATAAGGCCTGTCCCAAAGCATGTGTAATTGCTATTAATGAATGAACACGCATTGCCATCACCATCTACCGCACAATGGTAAACGGTATCGCCTCCTGGGTAAGGTTGGCCAGGTGTTACAAGGCTGTTGGACCTGTAATATACAGGTTTCAACAAAGTAATACATATTGATATTGAATCACAATTGTACACTAAGTTGTTGAGTAAAATGTCATCGTATGTTGGCTTGAATGTTTTGACCTCTTCGAGTTGATTTCATAAATCTACTTTAAAGTGTATCAATCACATAAACAATAATTTGTGTACAGCTCAAACTATACAATCAACCTCAGAACACTTGATCTGGTCTTCTATGGGTTAAATCTAAAGGAGTATGAAGACAATAAAGGAAAATAACAGACTACCTCGAGCAGAACCCTACTCGGAGTTATTTTAAGCAAGCATGTACGGGTGCATTGGTTAACTAAGTTCCTCACAAGTCACTGTAATGTTTACTGGAAGCGTATTTTAACTTGCAATAACTCTTTATAGAATCAACATAGTATATTGACATTGAACTCCTATTAGACATACAGAGCAAAATATTTTTGTTCATTGGAACCCTTTGAAAGTTAATAATTGTCACTATGAGGATTACACCCGGGGATTATGTAACAGTTATTCCAAATTGTCTTCTGTTAATGGCCTAGTATTGGCTGAAGACATATACCATCAATAAACATAGACTATAATAAGTTATAAAGGTAAATACGATAATAGTTTTATTATTTAGCAATGACAGCCTTTAAAGAGGCTTTTAATGTTCGTCCTGTTGAGGACATCGATTTGCAGAGGTATTACACTTTTCGGTAAGATTTACTTCCTTAAATATGGCAAACATCTTTAATTATTGAGATAGTGTGCTGCTAAACTCGATATGCACTTCAAATCTTTTGAAAGGGACAGATCTCCTCTCTAGCAGATTCCATCAACACAGAAATTATCAGAAGAAAATCCTTGTACCTCTGAGGATCTATAAGTTTCCGTCTGCTTGTAGCATATGTCTTTGACAGTAACTGGTCAGTTGGTACTTGCACCTTGCTTGGGTCTGCACAGAACTCTAGGCAGTCTGCAAAGCTCAGTTTCAGGGCCTCAATAATGTGATGGAGATACTCCGGACTGCCATGACCCATTTCTGAAGAAGAAAAAAATCAGCTTAGTCATTCAATGGCATATACACATGGATTTGCTTCCTGTGCACTCTGAGGAACTGCTTTTCTCACAGTGGATATAATAAGCAAAATATATATTTCAGCAATACTTATGTAGATAATATGCCTGTATTATGAAATAATACTGAAATAATAGGACAACTTTGAAGGTTTCCTTTGAACACAAAATTACTCTAAATATGTATTATATTCCAAATACTCAAAATATGTATTATCTTAGTCCCATATTATAATGTTTCTTTGCGTATGATCAATGTTGTGTTATTCTTTTTATCACAAAAATCTGCAATTTGGCCCACAAGCCGCGAACATTTTTTTTTTTAATCAATGAACCGTTTTAAATTTCTAAGAATTTTAGCCGATTGGCCATATGGTCAATAAGCGACTCCCCATATCAATAGTGAGCTTCACTTTTGAATATTCATAATTTTTGTATTCCTCATCTAATTTTACGAAAAGAAGTTACAATTTATGTCTCTTTTTTCCCTTTTCATTCAAGTCATCTTTCTATGGTGGGCTCATATCATTTAGAAACCTACCTCTCAAATCATAATCCTCAAGGATATTGAGTGCCATCAGGGCAGTTATTCCTTGACCATTTGGGGGAGGCTCCCAAATACGCACACCATGATAACTGGTGCTGATTGGATCTTCGAAGGTTGATGTATGACCTTTAAGGTCAGCCAAGGAGAGCTTGCCACCATTTGACTGCACGGTATCTATGATAGCTTGCGCAACTGGACCTTCGTAGAATCCTCTCTTACCATTAGCTGCCAAGGTCTGAATGTATATAGTAACAACAATAATATAATTTATTTTTTTCATACCAAAGTCACCAAGGGCTTTATCAGTACTCTATTTATTATTTGATTCCTATCTCTGCTCGATCCTGTCGATAGGGAAAATTCCCACCCCATGAATAAGATATATGTGACCCACCACCACAAAACCACCAATAACTCACAGCTATCAAGTTTTGATCTACATGAATGTCAACTGTTTAATAATACACAATGATGTCTATTTTATTGAATCTAATCGTAAATTTACAATTTTTATATAGGCCTATGCTGCACAATAGGACAAGATGAATTCTATTTCATTGAATCCAAATGCAAACAATGTATAACTATGATGTGATCCATCATTCAAAATCATCAAACCATCAAATAACAGTACTTATCATCTACATTGAAGAATGGGAAGTTCTTAATGACTTTTTCTACATTTGTGACTCAACAACCAATGTTACACACTCAGATGCAAATTAGAAAATTTGTATGTACCTTGAACGTTTTTGCCATGTCTGGCATGTACATGATATCGCCAACCCTCGGAGCCTCCTTCCTGAGCAGCATAGCTTGTCCATGAGGATTTGATTCTCTCTTCAATAGTCCTGCATTTCCTTCCCATAGGTGAGCAGCTATATGATGCACTACAAATCCTCCTTCAGCTAGCGCTATGGCAGGTTGGAGAATTTGCTCCAAGGTGAGCTGCAATCAGAAAATTGTAAAACAAGGTCTAGGCCTAAATTGTGCATTAAAATGGTAAACGCAATGGAAATCCACCCCTCATATAAGAGTTGTTTGGAAGGAAGCAAAAATTCGGAGAAACTTACTGATTAAGGAAATTTTTTTACAAAAATCAAACAATGTACAAGAAATGTGGAAAAATGTGTGAAAGTTGAGATCACTAATAATAATGTAGTCATGATGTGAGGCAATGTACATGGATATACATGGAAAACTTCTCCATTTTCGTCTTGTACCTATGAAAGTACAAAGTATGCCTATCCATTCTATAAATCCCTTTGGTGATTTTTTTTTAGTTTGTGAAAAGATGTAAACATATTTTACCCTTGTAAATGTATTACAGACAGAATGTCTACTTTGTCATTCAAATAAAAAAGGGGCAGCCCTTAAGAACAAATTTACCGCACTCAAAATCTCACTACTTAGTAAGATTAATTCTGAATTCAAATATCACATTTTTAACTCTTTCAGTGCTGAGTGTGACAGATAGACCTGTTATTTTCATTCATCAATTGCTCGACCACAGGAAAGGTATATGGGGTCAGTGTATATAAAAAGTTTGAGCATAAATCAAGCATTGTAAATATATGATTATAATTATAGGCTACTACAGAAATTTTCAGAGAAAATTGCAGATTTCTAAAAAGATATCAGCTTATTTCAATAGTAAACAATAGTAAACAAATGAGAAACCAAAAATAAAGGACAAAAAAGAAACTCAAATATAATTTTCAATAACTCTGCATAATGCATAATGTTGGGTAAAATAATGTTTGGTATCATAAGAAATGGTAATAAATTTTCTACAAGTTTTGTGCACAATATTTTGTGAAGTAATAGATGTTTAATGAAGTGCAGACATTTGAAAAATAAGCATTGATCACACTTTGGTATAATTTTTGTAAAGAGCTAAACCCCTTGGCACAGGAAGAGTTAACATGCATGCCTATATCCACTGACCTTCTTGGATCCAAATCTCTCTACTGTATCCACCCATCCTGCAGCAGCCCCTGGGACAGTTACATGCAGGCCATGGTGGGTAGGGGGAGGGTTGTCATCGCTGAAACCAAGCTCTGTATACATGCCAAGGGAAACATCAAATGCACATCTTCCACTGTTGAAAATTAAGCAGAAAAGGACTGAAATTTTATTCCTATATTGACTATAATGGTTCATCCCATTTAAAAATAGGACATTTGATTCAGGATAATAAACATTAGTCAAATTAATGAAATAATAGGCCTACTATTTGCATTATATTTCAAATACAGACAAAAATGTGAACTACAACAGAATAATGATAATAATAATGATAACAATAATAGATTTATGTAAGATTTATGATGGTGATGATGATGGTAAAGATGATGATAATACTGATAACAATTGATAATAATAACATTAATAATAAGAATTTAAACAATAATAATGAAGACGATGATGATAATAATCATCATACTGATGGCACTAATTAGGTAATTATGACTGGGCTCTTTGTAAGCACATGTAAATATGTAACGTGATATGTGCTATACACAAAAAAGATTGTTATCATTTTCCATTAATAACACTGATATTATTATTTACTATTAGTGTTATTATTGATAGTAACTATATAATAGTCATGTAATTAACACCTTTTTCACTCCGTACAAAGTGTTTTGAATGTCATACTTTGGTTAGCATAAGAGATTAAATATGCACTTTATGCAGTGACAGTGTTATATATTTGTGTAACATTTTAGAATAGGCATTTTTCAATCTTTGTTTGAATAGCTGGTCTATACTATGACAATTGCTTTGATATGATCATGATGGGGGACTTTATTCGAAATGTTCCAAAGATTAAGGTCCATTTCTATTTTCATATTCATTCTGGGTTTTCTCTTCTTCTTTGATCTGAATCTTATCAATCTTGTTTTAAGGTTATCGCATGAGCAAATAATTTTACAATGTACAAACAATATATTCACTGCCTACAGTTTTTGCATTGCTTCCAGCTTGCATTCTAGATATAATATATGAGGTCTCCAAACGGGGTAAACAAGCAAAGCATAATGACAAATATCTATGACTGTAGATGTATCAACTAAGAGTTAAACTCATTGATATATATTTTGCCAAGGTAGCAGATGCCCTGTTTGGGGATAAAATGCAATAATTATAGCTCTTGATTTGGACCTACTTAAATAACCCTCACTGAGCCATCAAGTTTGCAGGCATCCAAATAAGGTTTGAGAGATGAATTCTTCGTCATGGTTAAATTTTATGATTATCTTGCTACAAACAGTGGTATCTTTATAACTTTGAAATTCATGAACACATTCTAATTATAAAAAAGGCTTTTAAAGTCCAAAAATATAGACGCAACATTAAACTGGGGGTGGGGGTATAAACCAAGAAACCAACTTCTACTAATGATAATAATAAAGATTATCATAATGATTACAATAATAGTGGCTTATTATACATGTATAATGTGAGAGAAATGAATAAAATCTAAATACCTGCCATTCAGTCCTTTGACAGTACTTAAAGTAGCATCATAGAACAAAGCAAAGCAGTCCCCACCGATACTTGTAGATGCTGGCTCCGTCACATTAAGAACGGCAGCCATGGCCACTGCAGCATCAGCAGCGTTTCCTCCAGCTTGCAAGATGTCTGACGAAAAAGAAGAGAAACTAGTGAAACCGTTACTTTCTGTAATGTTCAAGCACGATTTACGCACAAGAATGAAATAGATCATGAAGGAAGTGCCAAGCCTATGTAAATTTATAGCACATATAAAAGATATTCACTAAGATAAATTATAAGTCATTAATTAAACCTTCATCCAGATAGCATGGATGGGACCTTATATCACATAACAGTATGTGAACAGATTACATGCTTGCAAATATTCATGGAGGTACATCATGTATCAAGAATATCCACTCTCTCATTGTCAGCTGCAGAAGTCCTAAAGTTCAGAAGAAGTTTCCAACAAATGCAATATTATGTAATAAATGCAATTTCTAGAATTGTGAAAGTAGTAAAACTCTGCCGTCATTCTGCTTGTCATTCTTTTCCATCTTTATTTCTAATTCTACCTTTGACTGTTATGTTCATGTCTCACTCTCTCTTGAGAGACCATTTTGAATGAGATGTCTTATCAAATTTGCTTACAAATTAGCTGAAATTTGAGATTTTTTTATAAACATATCTCTTCCCGCAATAGTGAAACCCCTTCCATTTCTTTTAACCCTTACTGTACTGGATGGTGCATTTCACACCACGCACCTTTCTGACTTTTTTCTTTCAAGTCTTGCTCCTCTTTTGACACCAAGTATACAAAAATCGGTCATATTGTTACGGAGTCACGTGATCTTTTATGACCTCTTGTCAGCCCGAAAACAGAGAATTTCTGAGTTTTATGTACAAAATGAATGGGAAACTGCATTTCATCATGTTCCTCCTTTATCACCTATAATTTCTTCCTTAAGCTGTAATTATCATTTATTATAACTGAATATTGGTTCATATAACACTCTGAAACAGCAGAATTAAAAACAAAAGTTTGAGTTGAAAAACAAAGAAATACATTATAAATTCGTTGAAAAACAACATAATACATAAGAATTGAAGTCACTTTTTAAAAAAATTACTTTTTATTAATGTTTGCAAGGTTAGAGAGAATTTCTTGACTTAAAATTTATACCTCCAAGGCCTTTCTTATATCAATCGAAAAATGCATATAATTTCCATAAATTATGATATTAGGCTACATGAAAAAAATATAGATTTACATAATGGATTTGTGTTCTTTATGCGATCCTCGAGGTCCTTGCAAAGGAGAGGATAACGGGGGGGGGGGGGGGGGCGGGGGCCGGGGGGCAGAAAAAACTTTGACTCACCAACTCCTGCCTTGGAAGCTAATGGTTGACTGGAAGCGACGCACCCTTTTGTCGCTAGGACCGGTGAACGTCTAGAGTTGAACTGCATGAATTGTTCACATGCCATGCTGAATCTACTTCTAATAAACCTCTTATATACAAAAAATGAAAGGAGAGAGGTAATCAAATCTTCAATATGTATATATATATATATATATATATATATACATGTGTATATATATATATATATATATATATATATATATAAGGTCGTGAAGGCCGAAAGCTTGATCCAATAAAGTTGAAGTTGAGCTACGTTCCCCGGTGGAGCCACTCAAGATGAGTTAGGGACTGCATGACCGTGGAACGTCCGCGGACAGAATATTCCTCGACATATATAGGGGTGCGCAGGTGTCCTCGAAATTGATAAAATAGGGGTCAGGAAAAGGGAAGAAAACCGGGGAAGAAAAATCCGGAAAATGCCTTCATCAATACAAGCACCAATGTTGATGTTGTGTTGAAAGATGTCATGCTAAAGGTGAATCTTGTTTGCAAGGACACTGAGGATGGATCAGAGGAGGACACGATTGAGCGTCAATTTGTTCTGAGCCTGCATGATGCAAATACGCTAACAGATTTTGTAAGCAGGTCAATTAGTCTCACTTCACAACACAGAAATAGGCCTACAGCAGTTAAAAACTATGGTCCTGATGATGGAATAATTCGCATCACAGTTAGCCCAACGCGAAATCCTGAAGATGATAGTAGAAGGAGATCTATACACGCAGAAGAAACGTTCAATTATGGGCTTACTTTTAAGGAGTTTGTTGACTAGTGCAACTGTGCAAGAAATTGTGACATTTCAGGACATTACATTTGGCAACGAGAGGTAAACACTGTATTTTTTTCATGATCCAGGGACGGTAAAATAATTATTGATGTTGTCTTGGACAAATTTATTGTGCCTTCCGGAGCAACAGATTTCGGATATGCGTTACCGAGTTCGTACTGAAATAGACCTGAACTTAGTGAACCTAGTGAACTAAATATTACTTGTGTGTGAACTTGTAATTCGGGGAATCGGATCTTGGACACCTTTAGGGCCTATGTAATGAAGAAAGGGTATATGTCTTGTCCTTGAAATATGGTAAATAGGGGTAAGTTTGCGAAAATGTCCTTACAATCTTATAAATAGGGGTATTTCAAAGTACAATTTTGTACTTGTTTTGACTTTAAAAAAGGGGTTAAATTTCACAAAATATCCTTGAAATTGACTGCAAAAGGGGGTTATTTGCAGATCATATGCGTCCCTCTCTGCAGGCGAGTGGCTCCCACCGGGCTACGTCCTTTGTTTCCTTATGTCTCATCAATCCTCACACTATACAATTTACCGAGACGCGGTCGAAATGTTAAAGTTAGGTATCTTCGCATATTATATATATATATATATAGTCGGGAGGGCGCATTGTTATACATAATTTGTATAAATATATATATATATTTATATATATATATATCTTCCTCTCTTTATTTTCTTTTTTCCTCTCCCTCTCTCTCTCTCTCCCTCTCCCCCCCCCCCCCCTTTCTCTCTTTCATCTTCCTTGGTTTCTTTATGACGTTTTACTACGTCATCCTCTCTCCCTTTCCTTCCTTCTCGCTTTTTTGTTTTCTTTTGTTTCCCTTTCTTTCTTTGTGACGTGTTTCTCTCTCTCTCTCTCTCTCTCCTCTTAACTTTCTTTACCATGGTTGCGCGAGTTTCCATGGAGCTTTGTCCCTTTTAGCGCTTCTCCTTTTTGTTTTCTTTTTCTCTTCTTTTATGACGTTTTATTACGCCTCTATCTCTATTTCTTTCTCTCTTTCTTTCTCTCTCTCTCCTCTTTAACTTCTTTTACCATGGTTGCGCGAGTTTCCATGGAGCTTTCTCCCTTTCTGCGCTTCTGCTCTATTACGCCTCTATATCTTTCTCTTTCTCTCTCTCTCTCTCTCTCTCTCCCCTCTCCTTCCTGATCTCTACCATGGTTGCGCTGGTATCCATGGAGCTTTTGCGTTGTTTTTTTTGCGCTTCACGCTCTTTTGTGTACCTATCTAATAAATTTTCATCATTTCCTGATGAAGGCCTATGGCCGAAAATTCGAAAATTTTCATCGTATACGGACTTTTCATTCCTATTTTGTCTATATAAATATATATATATATATATATATATATATATATATATATATGTATATATATATATACTAGCAGAAGCAGCCCGTGGACATCCACGGGCGCTAGCTGTGTTTATGATTAATCACCGTACCGTATATTTGTCACAACAATAAAGTGAATAAAAAGAAAAGTCGGGTAAAGTGTTATTTTTTACCAAGAAGTATTTACAACATACATGTATTAATATGTGTTACTTATCCAAATCTTAAATGAAGTCTGAAGAAAATACATTTTCATTTTGATGAAGACTAAATGACGATTGTTTTACTTTATGAATGACTTAATAATGATTTTACTTATGTTACGTCGGCCCTGTGGCCTGTGGATGAAACACGATCTCATTTACACCCGGGCGGGATTCTCGCACATAGGGCATGGATATAATTAAAATAGTATATCCATAGTATAGCCACAGGCGTATCAAGGATTTTTCAATAGGGGGGGGGGGGGCAGACGTGAAGGATCCAACCGCATGGCCAGGATTTCATTTTAGGGGGCGGTTGTGAACACGCAAAGAGTGCTCTGAAAGCTCTGAAAGCTCTGACGTTTTATAGCAAATTTTAGAGAAAGATAACGGCTCGTAGCACTTTTTTTAGGAGGAAATTTGTTTGAACGTCCGGACTGCTTTTAGTTATTTGAACGTAATACTGTACTGTAACAGGAATGGGTGCAGGGAAGGGGGGAGTTTTCCTCTTCCCCCGCTTTTTCGCTCTCGCTTTTTTTTTCTTTTTTTTTTTTAGTGGCTAAATAGGAGGGGCCATGGCTCCCCTGTGCCCCCTATCTACGCCAGTGAGTATATCCATGCATAGAGCTAGAGGGAGCGATTTGATCTTGCCATGTTTCTGTGGTTTAATACTCAAGAGAAATTAAGGCCATGAAAACATTATATGCATAATTAGCGGTACGTCCCTTTTAAAGGGTATGAATGAATGAGTATACGTATACGATTAGACTAATCAGGGGGCTTTTTTTTAGTATACGTATACTCTGCTAATTCGTATACTTGTATACAAGTTTGCCGAGTATACTTATAAGGGTCTGCATACGTATACTAGTTGACTCATATACGTATACGAATTTGCAGAGTGTACGTACACGAGTTCTGACACCAGAATAACCAATCAGGTTAGCTGTTATGTAGCCCCGCCGCGCCGACGATTTGGAGCGAGGCTCGAACATTGCAGCATAATTATGTATGCATGCATGAATCGAAGATACGTACTATTCACGACGACCACATGTAGAGTTTACAAGGTAGAGTTTGCATGTGTGTTGTCGATGTCCAGGCCGCACCGCGCGGCGAGCACTTATTTCGCCTGCTGTGCATGCAGGCTCGTGGACATTGCAAGGCGGCAGCTGATTGGCCAATCATCAGTAACTAGCATACGTATATCGAGATTGGCACGCGCATGCTTTGGGCACACGTATTGGCGGGAATAGCCAACCATACTGTGCGAACTAATAACACGTGTGTTGCGTGGTATACGTTGAAGCCATACATACGGATATGGCCTTGGAGTGTATGCTTGGAGTATATACACGTCTCGCCGTTCTAATTTGGCAATACACCAAATGAGGTTACTCCCTTTCATGGGTTGGGCATGAAGCTACAAACCCTCTTCATGGGTTGCCAGAATTATTACTCCCTCCGGAAATTCAATGTTTAAAAATGAATTTATGAAATATGGACGAAAGGTCAGCCCTTAAGAAGTGCCTCCCACCACTCTAAGAACCATTCCTCGCCCGTGGGTACCAATAGGCGGGACCGAAAGGGCCAGGGGAGGCGCCTATTCAAACAAAAAAAAAGGCCCAAAATCCGTAGCGTAATATATACATAGATACTAGATCCGCCGTAAAGGCGAATTCCCTTTATCAAGGCCTATTGTTCAAATTCGGCTTAAACGAAATAAAACGGTTACGATTCCCCTTTTCCGTAGCAAGATTTAGAAAGATATGTATGTACATACATATATATATATATATATATATATATATATACATATATATAGTAAATAGTGAATGTATAATAAGCGCTGTGATTAGTTAGATTCGCATCACGTGAAGTGCAAATGATTTGTTATAGCTTTGATTTTTGCACGGGGAATCCCTTGTTAAATGACTAGGGGAAATGAATAGGGGATGAGTGATTTGTTTACGATTGCTATCGTTTGGGAATCGTTCTCAGCATTCAAGTTCAAGTTTTTGGAGTTCAGAGTGTTACACATCATTGGAGAGCTAACATTTGGAGTTCATTTTGTGAGATAAGCGACTTTTGTAAAGTTAAAAAATCAGCAGTAGATCTAGACTATAAATTTATAGACCAAGGGCCCGGGCCTAACACACAATAACGGTATGTACTATGTAGGGGTCTATGATCTACTATAACAATTAGCGCATGTTCTATTGACATTCTAAGCCAGTTCGATTCCCGGCGGAGACATTTTTTGAACCTTTTGCAAAAATTTCAAAAAGGGTGGACAGCTGTGGGGAACTTTGATGTATATAAGTTACGCAACCATTATTCTCTCATTTACTTTCATATTACATTAAATAAATAATAAATAAATAAATAAATATAATTATATATATATATATATATATATATATATATATATATACACACACTACCTACTTTTCCTTCCTTTGTGGCGTCACTACCTAGCGCTTACATCATGCGTCGAGCTTACTTGTATTATTTTTTATTATTTGTATCTTGGCAACTTATGCGTCTTCTTTTTGCATCAGATTGTTTATTTTCAGTCATACTTTGATAAAGGTCTTTGACCGAAACGTCAGTCCAAATTGTTGACTTCTGCAGAGTTTTTATTTGACTCCTGAGTATTTGCTCTTTCTTCGATATATATAAACAATATTGACTATATATAGGGACGGATAAATAAGAGTGGTGGAATAGACACTATGAACACGATGACAAAGAGAACGGACAAAATATACAGCTTCTCATTGTACCCTCCACAATTGTTCTGGTAGACAAAAGAACATCCCTTCATTGCTATTATGTAAAATAAGTAGAACAGGTGAATATGCATGTGACACCTGTTCTACATATTTTTACATAATAGCAATGAAGGGATGTTCTTTTGTCTACCAGAACCAGTGTGGAAGGTACAATGAGGAGCTGTATATTTTGTCCGCTTCTTTGTTTGCCATGTTCATAGTGAGACCGCTTCGGTAATCTATGCAAATTTTATACATACATTTAAAACAAAGGTTGTTCTTGAAACCTGAAAGCTTGCCGGACATAATACAGCAACACATAATGTATGCAAACTGGATTCCTAGCATTGAGGCTCATTTATAAAAAGCAGGTTAATGGAAAGCTGTCAACAGGTGCTCAGAGAATATTTGTGCATAGATTTGTATACATTACAGAAGCTGTCTATTGGGAGAATACCCCCTCTGCTTCCCTTTCTTCTCTTGCCTCATAATACTATAGGCCCTTATTTTATCTCAGGAACCATAAACAATAGACCTGTTTACTTTAGTGATTCAAATTTTATGCATACTTTTAAAACAAAGGTTGTTCTTGACAACCTGAAAGCTTGCCAGAGGCTTGTCAGACATAGCAACAAGTAATGTATGCAAACTGGATTCCAAGTATTGTAGTTCATTCATTAATAATAGGTTAATGGAATACCTCGTTACTATAGGTCCCCAGGAAAGAAACATCCATAAATTTGAATCACGTAGTAAACAGGTCTATTGCTTGTTTATGTGGAAGGTTCGGAATAGAATATCATAGTCCTTATGGAACCTCTTCACGTAATTAAAATGAATTGCTCTTATAAACATGAACGATTTATGCGAATCATTCTGAACACCTATCATGCCTATTATAGCCTTTTCTGTCTTTTTGTACCCATACCGGCCTAGTACTGCACATATATGCACAATAATTCGATCAAAATAGACTCGCTCTGGTATAAGTCTTATTGTCAGTGTAAGGTTACCATGCACCTTTGCGCTAACACATAAGCAGTGGCGTATCTACGGAGGGGCAGAGGGGCACTTATAATTGCCCCGCGGGCAGCACTTGAAGAGGGGCACAAAAAACGGTAGAGAGGAAAAAAAGGGGGAGAAATACAAGAAATTTTATTGTCCTTGAGGGTTATTTGCGCCCAGTCAAGGACAAAATGCGTTAGAAATGGTGTTTTATAGTTCTTGAAATGCGAAAATTTTCTAAAGCTTGGTCGCTTTGCTCCCTCGCATGTGCGCCAATCCTCACAGGAATTCTATTCAAGTGGGGGGGGGGGGGACACACCTGGATGCAACATTGGGGTGTCCCCCCACTTGAATAGAATTCCTGTGAGGATTGGCGCCCATGCTCCCTCGCATAATTTTGTTCAAGCTATTTGGCGCCCCCCAATAGGCGTTTTTAAAGTGTTAACCATTAATTGACTCTACTTTCTTTGCCCCCCCCCCCCCCGCATAAGGCAGGAGCTTGTTAAATTTTGCACCCCAAATCATAAATTTGCCTTGCAATTGCCTTACTAAAGTCCTCAAATATATTTCTTCAGGGTTTTCAATTATTTTGCCCCCCCCCCCCAAAAAAAAAAATAGGATTGTTCAAAATTTTGATTTTTTTTTTTTTTTTTTTTTTTGTAAATGTAAAATACATTTTAAAAATCCCATTTCAGGGGTGAAAAGGAAAAAAAAAAATCTGTTGCTCGGTCGCGTTTGCTCCCTCGCTTAAACAATAACTCATCACTGCATAAGTGATAATCATTCGGAGCTCGAAGGTATAGTGATCCAGTTATCTACTTAAGTAGGTTTTGCAATTTTTGAAAGTGCTTCCATAACAAAAATTGCTCAGCATGTAGCCTATATCATTAATTTTCAACAATTCAGCCAAATTTTGGAGCTATGCCACGGTAGGCCTACTATTAGAAATTTGTAATGTTCTACCTTCTACGGTATATGGAGATGTATATGAATGGAAAGTATTGAAAGACGGCGAGCAAGAGCAAGCGATGCACCTTCGGCGAGGCGACATCGTATCAACATAATAATTTAGATTCCCTTGTAAAAAAATAACCATGGTTTTACTGTCAAAACCATGGTATAACCATGGTTTTACCATCATAACCATGGAAAACCATGGTTTTACAATGGACCAATAGCCATCCATGGTTTTTTTCCCATCAAATCCATGGTAAAACCATGGATAAACCATGGTTAAATAACCATGGTTATAGAACCATGGTTAAGCCACGGTTTTACCATGGTTAAATAACCATGGATAAACCATGGTTTTACCATGGTTAAAGATTAGAACCAGGGTTAAACCATGGTTTCACCATGATTTTGGCTGTAAAAGCATGGTTATAGGGCCTACCATAGTGTTGGTTGTAAATCCATTATTATACCATGGTTCTACCATGGATTGGATTGTAAAACCATAGTGATACCAGTGATTTTGATACCGTGGTTTTGATTGATTATGGTGATACCGTGGTTTTGAGTTTTGATTGTAAAAGCCATGGTTCTACCGTGGATTTGATTGTAAAACGCTGGTTATACAGCGGTTTTGGTTGTATAACCATGGTTATACCACGTTATTACCATGGTTAAAATAACCATGGATAAACTATGGTTTTACCATGGTTAAAAAAAACGTGGTTATAGCCGTTACAGACCAGGTTAATCCACGGTTTTACTATGGTTAAAAAACCATAGTTAAACCATGGTTTCACCATGATTTTGGCTGTACACTGTTAGAACGTTGATTAAAATTTTTAATCTTTTTGGTTAAAATTTTAATCAACCGAGGGTTACCAGGTGAACCACACATTTGTAGGTTAAAACTTTAATCAACGGCCTGTTGATTAAAGTTTAACCTGTGGTCGATTAAAAGTTTTAATCATTTGTTGGTTAATCGTATTTTGCTCAACGTTGGTTAAATTGGTGTTGATTAAACTAAAACATATTGTTGGTTAAATGTTTAACCATTTGTTGGTTAGTTTTATTTTGTTGGTTAAATGTTTAACCATTTGTTGGTTAATCATATTTTGCTCAACATTGGTTAAAATGGTGTTGATTAAACTTTAAAAAATTGTTGGTTAGATTTATTTGATGAGAAACTCCCCGGAGAAACTCCTTTCATATAAAATGGTGTTGATTAAACTTTAAAAAATTGTTGGTTAGATTTATTTGATGAGAAACTCCCCGGAGAAACTCCTTTCATATCTGTAATTGTTGTCTAGCTAGCCTTATAACGAAATAGATCTACTCAGTGATCTACTTTCAGCGGTTTGGTAAGTTCGACCTTCTCAGACATGGACTAGACTTGACTAAGGCAGGCCCACCGGTAGACTACGCCTACATTGGTGCTTATATCTTTTTCTCAAAAAACTGTTCTAGTTTCAGTGTTTGTCATATTGCCCTGTCCGCGAAATATGGACATGCGCGAAGTTGAACACACCGCCATACCGCCGGCGTCGCCTCCTCGCTGCCATAGGCGCAGTCAGTAAATCTACCGGTGGGCCTGGCTTAGTCAGGTCTAGTCCAGATCGAGCAGGTCGAATTGCTCCCAAGCCGTTTAAATTAGAAAGAAAGAGCACACTGTAGATCTATGTCTTCCCAAGATTAAGCTGGACAACAATCACATATATGAATAATAGTTTCTCACCTTCAAACACGCCGACAAACCCTTTGAAAGTCCCCACTTATTCAGCGACTTGAATGACAATGCCTTCCATTTTTATCGCAAACAATTTCTGTGATAGATTTGTGCGCAGCGAATTTGTTCCAAATCCATATGCGCATGCGCTGTTCGGTCACGCGATTGGTATTTTAATCAACTTTGATCAAACTTTTAACCAACAAAAAGATAAAGTGTCTTGACAGTTAGCACTATCAGTTTGGCGGGAAAGCAGAGAACACTGTTTTTAATCAATGTTGGTTACTTTTGGTTACAAAGTAACCAACAAGAATAAAAACAATAATTTTAATCAACAATATTTTTAACCCACGCAAGATTAAAAGTCATTTTTAACCAACATTCATTTTATAACCAATGTTGAGCGATTTTTAATCAACATTTTTTTAATCCGTAGTTTTTTAATACATGTTTTAACAGTGTAAAAGCATGGTTATACCGTAGTTTTGGTTGTTAATCCATTATTATACAATGGTTCTACCGTGGATTTGATTGTAAAACCGTGGTGATAACGTGGTTTTGATGATTGTAAAATCCATGGTTATACCATGGTTCTACCGTTGGTTTGGTTGTAAAACCATGGTTATACAATTGGTTTGGTTGTATAACCATGGTTATACTGTGGATTTGATTGTAAAACCAATAGAAACCACTTAATTTGCATATTAAATACTGGGTGCTTGTGTATTCACGTTTTCATATTATTTATTAAAATTTGCAGTACATTAATTTTCTTCATTGTTGATGAATAGCGTAAACCAAAACGTTTATCAAATATACAAAGATGGGTCAACAAACGATTACTAGAACAATTCATTCACTGGTATCAATTACAGGTAATTAAACAGTAATTAAGGAAACACTAACCAGGAACTAAAATATGTTCATTCAATACATACATATGGACGATTCCCTCACACTTCAAAATATGTAAAGTCTTCAAAATTCCATTGCACTTTGGAAGTATTGCAGACATACCAGAGTAAATTTGTTGCTATTGCCACTGGTAGTTACTAGTACATATCTTCATATCTTGTAACATACCAAGGTCAAATAGTTAAACTGGTTGTACTTGTACTGGTTTTCATTGGTCTAAGTGGTTGGACTTGTAGAAATTTCTTCCTGGTTTTACCGTCATAACGATGGATAAACCATGGTTTTACAATGGACCAATAACCATCTATGGTTTTGAGCAAAAAAAGGTTTAAAATTTTTTAGAAACCATGGTTATAAACCATGGTTATAGAATCCACGGTTTTACCATGGTTAAAAAAACATTATTAAACCATGGTTTTAGCATGGAATTGGCTGTAAAAGCATGGTTATACCGTAGTTTTGGTTGTAAATCCATGATTCTACCGTGGATTGATTGAAAAACCATGGTGTGGTTTTGATTGTTATACCGTGGTTTTGTTTGTAAAAGCCATATCATGGTTATACAGCGGTTTTGGTTGTAAAACCATGGTTTTGAACCACCGTGACGGTAAATCCATGGTATGTCCGTTCCAATTTACCATGGTAAAAGCATGGTTTTACCGTGGTTTTACCGTACCATGGGAACCATGGTTTTTTTTTACAAGGGATTGTAAAGATCTTTGATCTGTGATCACTGTACGTACGCGTATCATAGCTTATAATTATAGCCATAGTTATAATTGTAGCGTATGCAGCTAGCTACATGTACATGTACATGTACATGTTATCTTGTTCATGAATTCGTCTAGTCTCGTCCTGTCTTTCTCTTTCTGTGTTCTTCCTAGATTAGATTCCATGTTTCATTGTAAATATTGTCATATTATGTTTCTCACGTATCTATACCAGACAATGTATGAAGTTTGTGTTCTTATTGTCTAGTTTTGCTATTTTATGAGGAGCCTGATACAACAAGCCATAACATGCTTCTACCAGGTTACCTCGTCTTTCTGAAGAATATTCTTGAATTATGATACCTCTGTAATATTTATGAAGTATGTTTGTATTGCAATTACCAATGTCACGAACGTTGTAAAAGCAGGAATTTCTACAGAAAAACAAATAAATACAATACAATACCATGTAGCTAGCTATAAACTGCATGCTTCGCGATAATCGCTAGCGATAGCGCAAGCAAGCGCATGCGCAGTTAAGAAATTCCATTCTTGTCGTCTTGGTGAAATGACGCCGCGGCCTGCTGAATGCTGTTAGATTTGTTTGTATTTTCTCCTTTTCTCATCAGTTTCAAAAATTGAATTCATCTAGAATTGATTTATATTGACTGAGGAAAGATGGCAGCCCAAAATATAAAAGACGGAGAATATACAGCCACAATTTATACGATGGTAAGACAGCTCATTCGAGAGCCTAAGTTATAGGCTTTTGCCTTTAAGTTAGGCCTAGCCTAAAGGCTAAACATTTTAAAATTTAATCACTGGCATGACTGGTGACCGGGTTCGGGCAAGGGACTAAGCCTATGAATACTAGGCCGGGGATGCGGCGTATGAAGGAACTAGGACTCGGTGGTTGTGGTAGGATGGGGGGTTGCATTTCTGGTCACTTGCCCTTAGCCTGTCAATTTTGCAGTCAGATTTTACGAAAAACATGCATCAAGTGACACTAAAACCAATGAATATTTGCAATTCACATGATTTTCAACCTATCCTGTGTGTGAAAGATATGTGAAAATTTGGTGACCGGTCAAAACGTCTCCACTCCAGGTCAAAACGTCCACGGGCACGGGTCAAAACATCCCCGGGTGATTCCAAAACGTCCCATTTAGGACTTACAGTTCATGCTTTCTAACAGAAAGTTATTGAGAAAAAAATCAATGTTTCCCGTCATAATTCATTTAATTGGTGATCTATGAGTATGACTATACACGCTTACACACACGCTTCATGCATTCAAGTCCATGACTCATGAGAAATGACACAGTTCTTCGTACATTGATTCACCCATTTTTTTTTTAACTCGGTCACGATCCTTTTAGGACGTCGGAGTACGTTAAGCATTCATTGAAAATATTAATTCTTCCAATTATGTCTTTATTTTTGTAGAGATTAGAGAAAAGAGAAAATAATAAAGGAACTACAGAATGTAACATATTTTGGCACTCATTCCATAGTTGGTGACTTATAAACTAGGTCTGCAGAATCAAATTTAATGAAAGTAAAAACAGTAGTGATTTTAAGCTAATTTTCTGATGCCAAATTTCACTTAGCAGCCAGTTTACGCCCCGCCCACATTTAGGGTCCAAAATCAGCTTACGTCACATTTATGATATCTTATCGTAATGGATTTTTATTTATTAATAAAAATTGTAGCATTGCTGTTTAGAATTTTACACACTTGTTTATAATACACATTTATGATATCTTATTGTAATGGATTTTTATTTATTAATAAAAATTATAGCATTGCTGTTTAGAATTTTACACACTTTGAAATATATAAGATAATCCTGAGCCATGATGAACTATAATATAAAAATAATACTGAGATGGGCAGTCAACATAAATTATTGTACTTTTTAGACTATTAATCGGTAGAGTAGTGATCTTTTAAAACTACCGTGGGTTAATTAGAAAACAGGTCCTTCACCACAGCATCTCCTCCTAGGGAAATTTTTGGAATGATTATTTGTTTATGATTATATACGTATTTTTACCAAAAAATCCAAAAAAAGAGCATAAGTAATTTCAGAGAACTCACCAGTGTTTGGGTATCCATGCCTCCTCTTGTCATGCAGATTTAAAATGGCGGCTGCGTGCGACGACGCGCGATACAACCATAATTGAAACTATACGTCACCAACAGCGGGCTGTGGTGAAGGACCTGTCGGTCGTGCGAGTTATCGGGAAAGTGTCATTTCAGGGCATTTTCCATGTCCTGCTAACCCATGCGCAATTAGATTGGCGGAAAAAAATACCTAGCTTCGTGATGTAAAAGGCGTATAGCCATTTTTTTTTTTACACTCACGAAGCTAGTCCTGGCTAGGTGAACCTACAGCTTGCTATGCACTCTTTTTTCAGTGGCTAAAATATTTAATTCTCAGTGGTTTATTCGATTTTTAAAAAATCTACCTTGGTTCTACATATTCTGAAGTTGAATCGTTGAGAAAAGTGTGGTGAACGATTTTCAATAACTAACATTTTTAAGTCGATATCAAAGACATAACGTTATGCCATTTCAAATTTTGTTCGAAAAATTGGAGGGTCTTAATTTATGCACAAGTAATAAATGAATGCAAATCTTGATTTTGAAGTGGACTGATGTTAATTTCACCCTGATTTACAAATAATGATAAATATCACAAAAATAAAGGAAAATTAGTCTACTCATTCTTTTTGGCAATCGTAAATGATAATCTCATTACTCAGTCACACCAAAAATTTGGAACCATGAGAGACGCCAATTTTTCTGGTCGCATGAAAACCCTTCATACAAATAATAATTCTGGTTATAATAAAAACAAAAATTTGTTCGTTGCCGATTTTGTTCATCAGAGTCTTGAAGTTACACGTGTGTGCCGATTTTAATAGGCACTCTAGCCTGTCAGAGAGAAGCATGATTTACATGTATGACTTATTTCTTATCGTTCGCTTAATCTGTTTTTATTTCTGACTTTTTTTTTCTTCGCATGTTTCAGATCAAAGAAGGGAAGTACATAGATGCCATACACATCCTCTCTCAAGAATTGCAGAACCATCCAAGAGTAAGATTTATTTTCATTAATGATTACTGTATTGGTTGTCCCCTGTATTTGGTTGGGAAGAATCAAACTTAATAAGGTCCTTAATGATTATATTTAATCCGTGTGCAATGTAATATCTTTCATAAGTAGCTAGGTCTTGTAGTTTATGGCTCTCATACCTGCCTGACCTCCATTTAATTTGATGTCCTTTCTTTGAATGTATCCATTCCGTTCAGATATTGTTTTGTCTGGAGAGATCAGTTTATGCTTTAAAATAATTTCTGATTCAATTTCTCAAAGTAAGCAGGTTTTGAGAGAATCTTTAGTTGTACAATCATTTATTTGATTTAAATTTGTGATTTAAGTTGAATCGTTATTATTTTATTAAATGTGATTACAATTCATTCATCTTTTCATCTTTTGCTCCTAAACGCACTGCCTTCAGTGGTAAATATTGAATTGTATTTTTACCTTAGTGACTTCTCTTAATGTGGAACGTTTTACTGCAAAGCCAGAAATCGTATTTATAGAATGGATGATGTAATTTTGAGGTATTGTTTGAATTTTCTTTCAGTAAATTTTTAATTAAATCATTGTCTGTCAAAAGAGCTTCCAGTGATCAGAAGTTAAATTGGCACGATGGATCTACATTGAGTCGAAATAGTGACATGTCGTCTGGATAGCATTAGTTTTGCTGACAAAATATAGTGGCAACCAGAACGCCACTTGATGCTTGCATTTTTGTCTTCGGTAAATTCTCAGTCCCGGGCAGCTCTGTCCCTGCTTGGCTACTGTTACTTCCATGTCCAAGACTATGCGAATGCAGCAGAGTGTTACGAGCAGCTGAGTCAGTTCTTCCCAGAGGTGGACAACTATCGGCTGTACTACGCCCAGGCACTCTACCATGCCTGCGCCTATCCCGAGGCTATGAAGGCCACATTCCAAGTGGAAAACCAGGAGTATCAACCTAAGGTATGCACTACAAGATGTGATTAGGCCTCGGTGTGATAATTTGAGGTTTCCATATTCTGTGCGCGAATATGTTTATAAACAATTATTATATAAAAGGAAGTTTAAAGAGGTTAGGTTTCTTTGTTGAAGTAGATATCAGTATCTTCAGTGGGAACATACATGTATGTGGCAAAGCATCTGCATGTACTTCTTTCTGTTTCAGGAGGGGGGGGGGGGTTAGTACAGTATGTAATAATCTAAAATGAAGCCTTGTCATTAATATTGGATATCATCTTTTCAACCTTAGTTATGTTTGCGACACTTTCATCCTTTCAAACAATTTTCTATCTTAAGGTTTTGGTCTGCTCCAGTTAACCTTGCAGTGAGACTTCATCAAGGGCAATGCTTGATTTCCTATTCACGCTACTAGCCAGAAATTTATGTTTTTTGCTTGTGTCCCGTAGAGAAATTTCAATTATGTGTCTTTTTTGGCTGTTGCATATACATGAAACTGATTATAGTTGCTTTAGTATGTTTCTTATGTCATGCATCTTTGTGGTATTTGTAAAAGCCTTTCGTTTCCCCTCTTTACATTTTATTCTACTAGATAACCAAGCTGCAAGCTGCAATCAAATATGGGGAAGAAGACTTGCCTGGAGCCAAGGTACACTTGTACATTGTTTTGTGTGTTAAATTCTCAAAATGTGTTCTGGGATGTAAGCGATACATAAATACAATTGGTCGTAGGATGACAGACTGCAGAGAAATCATGTGGAAACCATGTAAAAAGTTGCTTTTAGGGACTGATACCAACAAATGCCAACCAGCACATGCCTATATAAGGATGAAATGAAATGTGCATTGGGCTAAAAGATACACTCTTATGAGATAAAATTATTAAAGCTGTTTGATCAGTAAACGAATATATATATCATTTGATCAGGAATTATGCACATTTTAGTGTTTGTTTTCTCCAAAACATAATTGCAACAATTAATGCACATTTTGCAGTATACAATACATTCAGATAACGTAGTGTACTTGGTGCAATGACAATAAACATAAAATATATTTAATAAAGCTTGGTCCATTTCATTGGTATTTCTTTAAAACCTTACTCATTGTATTCTCACTAATGCACTCACAAATGTGCACACTTTGTGTAGAATAATTCATGACCCAACTACATTTTATGTATTTAAATGAATTTTCTCTTATTTTCTCTATGACATCAGAGTCTTGTTGAGCAGTGTCCCAGTGATGACCCTGACACAGAGGTCAACCTTGGCTGTCTTCTCTTCAAGGAGGGTCGCTATGAGCAAGCATGCCAGAAGTTCACCGCAGCCATGCAAATACTTGGTTACCGAGCAGGTAGGACCATCGCAGAAATGAACAATGGTGGTGTACATGTAATGTGGGTCCAGCCATTAACCCTATTCCAACTGGGCTATTTGACCCCCTGTTTTTACTGGGGGGGGGTCAATCTGACCCCCCCTTCAGATCTCCGCCGCTGATCGCGCGATTGCCGCGAAATTTTGCCTGAACATAGAGCCGGATGTAAGCTACAAGATTATAAAGTTAAATTTAAGAAACTTATTGATTTGCTAGTTTTAATTAATTAATTATGCAAATTTATGTTTTTGCCTGTAACTCCATAAAAAAGGCTGAAAGAACGCTAATTTTTTTGTGTCAGTATTCCTCAAGACACATTGAACAATTTCCTTGCAAAAAAAATCCACAATCAAAATTCATTTCTTATGTTTTTTATTGTTTTGCTAATTTCTTATGTATTTTATTGTTTTTTTGATCTTTTGTTTTCTATTGTTTTTTTGCCGAAATTTGTTGGGGACAGTTTTTCAAGCTTATTTACATTAGAATAAATTAATTTCAATGATTTAAATTTGAAATAATCTAATTAATATCAATTTAACCCCAAAACAGAATTTGCATTGGATTTGAACACAAAATCACAAATTTGAGCTGTTTTGGGGGCGACGTGCATGTACAAAACATTATGTAATTTCGAAACGGTCTACCCGGACATCGCAAATTTGGTCTCAAAATATGCGGGAGACTTCAAAGAAAAAAGTCATGAAATGGCGCGGCAAAATCTTTGCGCGTTGCAGAATTATCGCGCAAAAAGTCGAGGGGGGGTCAAATTGACCCCCCCCCCAGTAGGAATAGGGTTAAGGCAGGAACTAGGGTTATTGCGGGATGGTGTAGATCTGCCAGACATACTCGTGAATAAAATGCTAATTTACAAGGCCATTGAGTACCGGAAGGTGCAGGATGGGTCTTCTTGACTTGTCATTTGCCCTCTTCTCCCTTCATTTTTCTCTTTTATTCTTTCCGCCCTTTCTTACCCCCCCCCCCCCCCCCCCCCCCCCCTGCATTCAAGTGCTTGAATACTTCTCCCGGAATTTGAAATCCAAAATTTGTTTCAATATCAGATGCTCTTTATTATTATGCAAATCTGATTGTGGTCTTCTTTATCCTAACAACAATCTACACGTACATGTATATTGGAGGATTCCACTGTTATTCAACATGAATAAAAGTTATGCAATTTGTTAAGTGACCTGGGGCTCGTTGCACAAAACTTGCGTTTAATCGCAACTCCTAAACACCTTAATGCGCACTTCTGATTGGCTGAAAATAAAGTTGCGTTCGATTTTCCTGAGTTGTGTTCAAAGGAAAGTTTTGTGCAACAGGCCCCGGCTTGTCAGCCTGATTAGAATTTCATAAATATATTGATAAAACTGATAATTTGTAATATTGCAGAAAATGTCCAGCTTCATGTGGAACATGAACCTGTTGTTACATAATATTTTTCCCTTTTTAACTCACATTTTAGAAGAGAGCATTGGTAAGTTTGTGGATGATGTAACCATATTGGTTTGGTTCTGTGTTCCTGATTTTTATTCCGACAAACTACCCTTTATGAACTGAGTGCACGATAATGAAATATTTCCAGTCTCAATTGCATGACTCAATATTTTCTGGGCCTATTGAAATATGCACTTTATCTGGACTAATAACATTTTGATGTATAAATATGTTTCGTTTCTGATGGGCACTTTCTTTCTCTCTGTAAACAATTTGGAATGATTATTGTATCCCCCGGCAGTATGCCGGAGGATACTTTGGATTCAGCACACAAACTATCTTCTGCATTTCTTGACGGATTTCGTTCAAATTTTGCATGAAGGTGTCTCTTGGTGTAATCTAAAAACCTATAGTTTTTGGTGATGCTGCCACCAGTGTTCCGTCTTTTATAGGGTCAAAGGTCATACTTCAGGGCATGGCGTGAGTGCACTCTGCAGGCCACATTTCTTGATGGATTTCTTTCAAATTTTGTATGGAGATGTATCTTGGTATATCTCTCAACACATTTCTTTCACATTTTATATGAAGATGTGTCTTAGTGAAACCTACACATCTAATTTCTACACCATCCTTTTGTTTGAGGGAGGGGATGGGGGAGGGTCTTTGTCCCTCCTTCAAATTGCTGCCAGTGCCGGGGGATACATTTAGCATTGCGCGGCCCCAGCAATGCACATTTCTAGTTTGAAGTTGGATGTTTGGGGTATTGTTCTTACTAATGATGTGTGATGGGGAAAAAGTGAATGATACTTTTAGACGTATAATCCAAACATGCCAGCACGATCTTGGTCGTGCTGGCATACATGTATTTCTCAAGCCCAGCAATAATGTTCCTCAGTCAATTTGCTCTTGCATGGACATTTCTTAATGTGGCCTTTTTGCTGCCTCTGCAACTCTGGAAACAATCACAACGTCTAACATAGTCACTTTTTCATTTATTTCATTTCATTTCATTTATAATCTGCATACACATGACTTATTTATGGCTAAGTTACAGTTTTTCTTTCCCCTCCTTCCCATGTTATTAGATTTGGCATATAACATCGCCCTGTGTTACTACAGCATGAAGCAGTATGCTCCAGCTCTGCGCAACATAGCAGAAATCATTGAACGTGGTATAAGAGAACATCCTGGTGAGTAAAGGAGTCAAGAGAATGTTTCTGTTAGCAAAGGTGGTGCTGTTCACTTTCTTTCATTGATCATAAGATTTTGCAAGTCATTCCAAGAGTTTGTGAAGATATGGAAAGCATTAGCGTTCAGTATCTGCTACACGTGTCATGAAAAAAAAAGTTGACTGACTTGCACCAAATGTTTTATGTAATTACTGCATGTGTGCATATGTTTCCTTAAAACAGAATAGTCTACATATCATTATTTGCACAGGTGCAAAACTATAAAAGCTGCATCAATCTTTATTGAACATCTTATTTATTTTCATGTCTGTATCACTCATTTGTCAGTTTGACATACTGTATATGTAGAATATAATACAAGTTATCTAGAAATATTTTTTTGTTAAATATGAAGAAAAGTACCGTAGTGCAGCTTTTTTGCACAAGTGCTTTGAAAATATATATACATGTATTTATATATATTTAAACAGTGAAAAGGGATAACATTGGCTGTATACTCATCTGTAAACAGAAAACATACACTGTATATTGTCTGTCCATTGATATTAGTCATAAATGAGTTACATGTATTTGTTAGTAACTATTCATAAATGATTTATTTTTGTTTAATGATATCCTTCAGAGCTGAGTGTGGGAATGACAACTGAAGGCATTGATGTGCGAAGTGTTGGCAACACACTTATTCTCCATGAGACTGCTCTGATTGAGGCCTTTAACCTCAAGGCTGCTATAGAGTACCAACTCAAAAACTGTTAGTATACATGTATCATTGTTTAGAATTCATTATTGCTTTTAATGCATTGGATAGATCTGTAATAGGTCAAGGTCAGTCTAGGTATGACTTATGCATCAATCTATGTTTGTGGAAAATGCTAAAAGAAGAAAACTATCAGTCTAATTTTATTATTGAAGCTAATGAATGACTATTGCAGCTGCTTTGGAATATACGCTAGAGCTATGTATTACATTGTATATGTAGAAACTTTCTTGAAAGAAGTTGATAAATAATTTTCATCATTTGACAATCTTTTCAAGTTTACACTGTACATTTTATGATTTTAAATTTTATGGTTCATACCTGTACTGCATTCAGTCACCTGATGTTGAAAATGAAAACAAGTGAATGAGTCATCTGAAATTGGCGTTGCCAAATTAAATTATGATATGCTGAATTTTATTTGCAAAAGTTATTGTTTTAAGAAAATAAAAATATCAAGTCTTTTAGTAACAACTTAGCTTTCTGTTTAAACTGTTTCCTTGTTAACATGTTCCTGAGTTCGTTTGTGTTGTATTTTGTATTGTTTACAGTGGAAGCATCCCAAGAAGCGTTGACAGACATGCCACCCAGAGCGGAAGAGGTAATCAGTGCTAGAAGATCTGTCACCTGTTACATAGAATCATTTTTCAGGAAGAAGAATTTTTTGTATTTTGTACATAAAAGTAATTGCTGTAATTCTGTGAAATGTGAGTAATGCTGTCCATAAATCTTGAAAAGTGCTTGATAATAATGGTGGAGGCAGGATAGTTCCTACATGTATTTAAGAAGTTTACACTAAACTCCTCATTCATGAGTGATTTTCAGCTGTCATTTAGGAATTGCATTATATTTTGTTATAAGGTCTGCAGAGTGTAACAGTGAACATAGCATCCAAACACATTTCCTCATGATTAGCAATGTTGCTTCAGTTTGTTATTGTAATTTCATTTCTTCTTGTAACAGGAGCTTGACCCCGTGACCTTACACAACCAGGCCCTCATGAACATGGAGGCTCAACCGACACAGGGATTTGAAAAGCTACAGTTCCTTCTTCAACAAAATCCATTCCCCCCAGAGACATTTGGCAACCTGCTTCTGCTGTATGTGAAATATGAGGTAACATTTTGCAGAAAATGTATATTTGTGATATAAAAAAATGGATTGAACAAAAATGTATTATGTTTTGCATTAGAAAATACACAAGCTGAATGTAGTGTGTCAAGAATATTTCCATGTTAGATAAGATGTGTTGTATTACGTATCAGTGCAATATGTTTGTGAACATCGTATAAACCTGTAACTGTAACTATAACGTTTACATGAAGAAAAAAAAAGTTTTTAATTTTTACATGTGTATGATGTGTATGAGGCCATTGCCATAGATGTTTTTTTCTGTCACATAATAGCTATCAGCGTTTTGTCAGTTACATGTCGTTTTCCCCAAAGATTCATAATTCCGAAAAGTTACGTAGGGCTCTATTGCATTTTCGGAAAGACGAACCTTCAGAATAATGAACCTTCGGAGTAATACATCAAATGTTCGGGATTATGAACCCTGTTTGATTTTCGAAATTATGAACCCCCCTGCTCAGGGAAATTTGTGTTTTGGAATTATGAAATTTCGCAATTATGAACCTTCGGAAAAACAAGTACCCCCGTTTTGTCTGAGAAAAATGTTGGCAGTACCAGAGACCATTTGCACAATATATCCCAGGGAAAATAGAGCTTTTAGTGGTAGAGTTTGTGCTCAGTAAACAGAATATGACAGGTTTGAATCACTCATTAGTTTGCAGATTTATTTCTGGCTTCTTAATCCATTCATATGCAGATCCTTCAGTACTCTAATACTGGGAGTACAGCACAATTTATCAATACATATATATTTACATAAAAGGGAGAAAAAGATGATTTCAAAGTAATTCTCTATCATATTTATCTCCTAATTTTGGTTGTCGATCTTTGTTGTGATACATCCATAATCCAGTACTATGACCTGGCTGCTGATGTGCTAGCAGAGAACGCCCATCTGACGTTCAAGTACCTCAGCCAGTACCTCTATGACTTCCTGGACGCTGTCATCACCATGCAGACATCCAAGGAAGAGGCCTATCGTAAGCTGGATGAGATGGCTACACGTCACACCGAACAGCTACGTAAACTCACCAAGCAGGTCCAGGAGTCCCGCCAAGTCAGGGACGACGATACTGTCAAGAAGACAGTGATTGAATATGATGAGGGGCTGGAAAGGTAGGAATTGATTTCTACTACTACTACTTTAACAACAGTGACAGTACATGTATTCATTACTTTAAGAGGCAATTGTTGAAACCTTGGCCCCAGGATGATCTTAAAACTGTACTTTTGACCAATCAGAGACTTACAATGTTGATATCTGTTATGTGATGGAAAATGTCACCTCTGAACAGTAAGAATATGTTCTCTTTAATCACACAATCATGTTTGTATGGTCTGCATTTCGACATCAAAAGAAGTTCAGTGTACAAATCGACTATGCTTATTGTCTTTTTCTAGGTACATCCCTGTCCTGATGCAGCAAGCCAAGATCTATTGGGACATGGAGAACTACACCCAGGTTGAGAAGATCTTCCGCAAGTCGGTAGAGTTCTGCAACGAGCATGAGGTGTGGAAGCTCAATGTCTCTCATGTGCTCTTCATGCAGGGAAAATACAAGGAGGCCATCGGTTTCTACGAGCCTATCGTCAAGAAGAACTATGAAAATGTGAGTTGTGTAATATGATATGAATTGTGTGAAATACGCTTTAAACAAAATAAAATTCATTGATATTGATATCATTTTAGGTTAGGTGATATAATTCAAACTTTTAACAACTATTGACTAGAAACCGTAAATACAAGCTCCAGTAGCATATATAGTTCAAATTAATTTTGAGATTAGAAGTACTATACTGGCCTCTACTTACAGAGTTGTGATTGATCTTAATCTATCGCAAGTCCTACAATCAATCATAGGGTTTCAACCGGTTATTTCTTATGTTAGGCATTGCAATTACATCAAGCTCAAGTGTAACATTTCATTTGTCACTTTGGTCAGTCATACCTCTTCATAAGGTTGGGCTCTGAAGGAGAGGATATGATGTTTTCAAAATTAAATTAGGAAATACGCTAAAATTTGAATATTCCATTCCCATGAGAAATATAAAGCTTACACAGTATCAAAGGACATCACTCATCTATGTGGTGAATGACCTGCTTTCTTTATTAGTTGAGTAGTTCTATTAACATTTTGTAATGTGACTTTTATATATTCTTTTTTGTCTGTCTTTTCAGATTTTGAGTGTGAGTGCCATTGTTCTGGCCAACATCTGTGTCTCATACATCATGAATACCACAAATGAAGAGGTTTGTATTTTTATTAATATTGATGCATTTTGTCTTAGAAAGTACAGGATATGAAGAATACTTCAGGAGTGTATACATACATTGCTGAATGGAATGGAAATGAGCTTAATATTTATTATGGAAGTGTCAAGTTTGTTCACTTAACTTTCAATCAACAGGTCAGGGATATGAATGTCTGCCCTGGTATCAAGATCCTTTGACAAGACATTAATCCCCATTTGCCACTCTTCACCAAGATGAAGTGCATGTTTACCCGATAGGTTCTTAGTTAGTTCTTATTGTAACCAATTAAAGCTGGTTTACTCATAAAGCACCATGATCACTCACGTATACAAGTGCTATACAAGAAACCAAATATTACTGCTAATGAATAAAATCCTTTGGCATCGTCACTCCTCTCAGATGTTTACCCAGTAAATTTCAAGTACTTTTTTCAATTATTTTTTGTTTAAATGTGTACATGTATGTGTATTCTAAAGATATTGTGACACTTGCCATTCCTATGCAAAACTTTTAAAACACACTTTGTTTCTCTTGAAATAGGCTGAGGAGCTTATGAGAAAGATAGAGAAAGAGGAAGAGCAGATTGCCTACGATGAGCCTGATAAAAAGATCTATCACCTGTGTATCGTCAACCTGGTGATAGGAACCCTGTACTGTGCCAAGGGCAACTATGAGTTTGGGATCTCAAGGGTCATGAAGAGCTTAGAACCTTACCAGAAGAAGGTACACATACATGCAGAATATTTACCAAAATAAAAGTAGGAAATTCAAAGTTTTTCTAGAGATTGACAAAGATATGAGACCAAATTTTAAAAGATGAAAGATTGTGCTGGTCAAAGCTCAGTGTGTCCAAATTTTTGTAGCTTCAAAGACCACAGGTATTTACAATACCGGTAATACTACACATTGAGACTGATGCATTTGGGCTAGACACAAGCCCACATTGTATTAGGGCTATTCTTGTAGCTTGGTTTGCAGGTTACTACCCACACTTTCCTTGCATCACCATAGCCAGTGCCGTTTTACGATATTTTAATTGTAGGAGTGACGAAGGGTTGTCAAAAACAGGATTGTAACTGATTATGATAATGATTTGATTCCTTTTTCTTTTGTTCTGCTTGTTCGTGTCTATTCAATTCTCACTCCCTCTGCCACACTCCCTCTTTTCTGTTCTCCCTTCCTTCTCCTTGACTGCCCATTAATATCCCTGCACATTCCTTCAGTTGGGTACGGACACCTGGTTCTATGCCAAGCGGTGTTTCCTGAGTCTCCTGGAGAACATGGCCAAGCACATGATCATGCTGAGAGATGCTGTCATAGAGGAGTGCATTCATTTCTTAGAACACTGTGAAGGTAAAGCAGAATGAAAAATGAATCCTTTTTTATAGGTGACCTATTTTTCTTCTTTTTCATATTTTTCATATTTATTGAAATCAATTAATGATGGTAACTAAATTTTAGTGATTTGGTCCTGCATAGTGAAATCTTTGTAGCCTTGGTTTTTGTGTTGCATATACATCGTGTCATTTCCTGATACTATGTGGTGGCCATTTTGAAAATAATAGCATGACTGGTTGTCTTGGAAAATGTATTAGGTTGCCATTAAAACATAAAGAAAATAAGTCAGTACACTGGACATGTCATTTAATCGTTGTTGCCTAAGTGTAAAGGAGAAAAGAAAAATAAGTTTCTTAGTTGTTGAAGCAGTAAAAATAAAGTTGTTTTTTTTCAGGAGTAGAAAGATTTGATCTGGGCATTGCAATTTTAGTAGTGTCATTTATGGACAAAGACTATAGTTTGGTACATGTACACATTAGTAAGGGACGATTGTATTGACAAGGTAAGAGGGGCATCTCAGTTTTTAAACATAGAGCCAGATTTTTAACTATATACGTTGACCAAAAGGGTACTATGACATCTAACATTATAATTCATAATTCTGTTGTGAATTTAAATTAGAAATACAGACTGATCTTTGTCTTGCTCCACATGTAATATGTACTATATATAAATTTTCTCCGTTCATACTGCCTATCGCACGGTGAGGGTAGACAGAAATAATGTTTTAAATTGTATTTTTTTTCCTTTGCAGTGTATGGACGAGATGTAGTGGCCATTGTTGAGCAGCCTCTGGAGGAAGATCCACTGCATGAGGGCAAGAACACAGTCACCTATGAAGCCAGACTTCTTAAACATCTCCTTCAAGAAGTCATTTAGAGTTGGTGCCCACTTTGATAGACATGTACAGATAATCGTATGATCTGTAGGAAAATAAATCTAACCGTAGAAAATTGCGTTTACAAAAGAAACAAGAACACACAATGTAGGGGTGGTAATGGGATTTGATAATATCCAGATTTATCTAAACTTGAGACTAACTGAAGGAGTGGGACTCTTTTGTACAATATATCTGTAGTGGGGGTTTCGAGTTGGCCAGGGGGTTGATGTATTTTCAGAGAGGAGGGGGGGGGGGGGCATTGATCCTTAGTATAGAGTCCATAGGATGCTCCGTAAATCCTGTAAAAATTCGGGAGGGGAGCTACCCCAGTGCCCCTCTGTGTCTAGTCCCCCAGTAAAGGTTGGAGAGAAGAGCATTTGGGTCATGCAAAGTATTATTGTAAACAAAATCCTAATCACTAACACAACTGAGGAGTGTAGATTTTCATTAAGACTATATTGAGCTTACTATTATGTCATACATGTTCAAATTTGTACCCTGTTACAGTATATGTTCTGTCATATTCACTAGACATTCTTCGGGGGAGGGGGGGGGGGGTCTCACTTTCTTTCAGATATCATGAGCATAAGCAAGTGATATTCTCCATTGATATTACAGTCAACCTCGCTTAAGTCAACGTCGCATATGTCGAATAGTCGCTCAAGCCAATGAAAATAAAAAGTCCCAATTTATCCTCATAAACATACGTGTGTTAATCCTTTGTACAAGTCGGTTTTTGTAGGTCGAATACTCTCCTATATCGATCAAATTTTCAGAACAATACCATGAAAAGACATTAAATTTACACTGCATAATTTGATGTGAAATCAGTCATTGTCGAAACTGCCACACGCCTAAATTTGTTTACAAAATGTCCCCAACTTGCTGGCGCGAGTCAAAAATCGCCTAAGTCGACGCATTTCACTCAGTCCCGTCATGATCGACTTAGGCGAGGTTGACTGTATATTCATGTGTGTATCTATACCTGGGCCCCGTTTTGTAAAATTTGTTATCGATAACAAGCTGCAATAATTGTTATAAATTACTGAAATTCTTGAATCTGATTGGCTGAGAACAAATTTGTCATAGCAATGGGGCAGTTGTTATTGATTAGACATTTTATGAAACAGGGCCCTGTTCCTAAGAATTGCTAAATGAATGTAATTAATATAAGTTAAATGATACCTACATACTTTTGGGGCTCCCCATGTTGTACTCACCTGAAAAATGGAAAAGAAACTAGATTAGTTCCACAGATAAGAATGTATAAACTTTTTATAACAATTTCAGCGACGATGTAATGAAAAGTCAGCGATTTAATATATTGGTTCCTGTATTTTGTGCATTTCTTATGTATGCATTACTTATTCAAGTGCAGAATTGGTACAATTTGAATCTAAGTTTCAATGTTTTAAGAACATATACATTTGTTGGAGCCACGCTATCTCAACACTCGGGCCAACTTGGACTCGTTGGAAATCATGGCAAGTTATTCAAGAGAGCTGTAATGTGTTAATTGAATAATGTCTTTTGGAGCACCCACATTAAAGATTGTTTGGAAGGAATATGTAAAATGGTTTTAGAAAATTTAATCAAAGTTGAAGAGGTAAAATTCTATAAAACATGGAATTTAAGGCTATTTAGTAGTCAAATGTGTTGCTTGCTCATCTACATGTACTCTTGAAAGCTTTGTACTACTGTATTAAAGTCAGCATGGCCCTTAATTTGTCTACATGTACATGTATGTATAATAACCTATAATAATTGTACCTATATCAAAATAATGAATTTTTTCACCTCAAATGCAATTTTGGGACACATCCAGTGAGGGTTTAATGTTCACAGTAAAGTGAGAATCATTGTTTGACAAAGTACATGTAAATCTTAAAATACTGTCGTGTATGTAGTATATGGAATAGGCAGTTGAGATAGTGCATCATTTTGTAAACTATAAGGGTGTTAAACTATTAAGTTCTTCACTTTATCATTTGTGACCCGCCGCCTCAAAACCTACAATAAGTCGCACGGACCACAACGTAGCAAACAGCCCAAAATAGTAAATTTGCTGGGATCAGTCGATTTTTTTGTTTTTGATAGAAATGGGTAGCTTCATTATCATTCTATCATGTCTCAAATTTGTGAGTCGGAATTCGACTTAGAAATATGTTTTTGGGGTATTTTAAAATGACTCCTTTTTTCACCTGTCGAGCTAATGAATGTTTGGAGAGCTTTTGTAATACTTTCATTCAATGCCAAATTACTACTTTACCTCTAAAGGTATTAACTTGACTTTTGGAGTGAGTAATGAATAGGTTCTTCTGGAGTAGTGTGCCAAAATTCAGCCTAATCTGATAATCCCTTCATACCTGTTGCTATGGCCATTTGAATAGCCAGTTTTACTTGCGCACACAGAGAGCGAAGGTTTAGCACTCTTTTGTTCCGAACTTAAATGGCCATTTTCTCTGAATAGGAGTTATTGATTGCTGGTTACATACTGATTCTAAATGTGATATTTAAAGGTGTTATCATTGAGTAAACTAGGCAAGTGATATACCATTGGAAAGCTGAGAATCTCTACTTTCAGAAAATATATAAAACCCAAAAAATAATTTTGGCGACTTATTGTAGGTTTTGAGTCGTCGGGTCACATTTTCTTAAAAGTTATCCTCAGCTATGAGTCATATGGTGACATTATCACTTATTAATTCTAATTGCCCTTTGAATATAAACATATATATGAAAAACACATCAGTACAATTTGTCATTAAGAAAAAATATATATATTATTATGAAATTCACTTTTATTTCAGCTTAAGATTTGTTCGTTTCTTGGTTCTCAATGGGGTATGATTTCTTGTAGTTATGTGTGCTCTGTATTACTTTGTCCATAATTCACTCGCTTTGCCCTTATCATTGTTTGTACTAGCATTCACTCTTTGTCTTTCTTTTCTCATTCTGCCCTTTCCTGTCTTGAGGGCAATTCCATATCCATATCAAAATATGAAGACAATGGTCAAGTTTCACTGAAATCTGATAACTATAGAGTCAACGGTTAAGTTGTCCAAAAGGTACAGTAGGACAAAGGAGCGGTGATCCCAAAGGGGGGGGGGGGGTCGTCCCCCCTGGAAATTTTGAAGACTGGAAAAGCAATGTATAGCAAATAATGAGTAAAGACTGCAACACCATGTTTAGGCTCTTAAGTACTCTTAAGATGCAAACTTTAACTATTCAAAATTGGAAATTTTCTCACTCTGTTCCTTCCTCCTCGCATACTGTACAATATTGCAGAAGATCTTGAACCGGAGGCATTATTTAGGCAGAGATTGCCTGTGTTATACAATAGGCAGTGTAAACTCCCTACATGAAATTGCAGGGTCCACAGTTCAGGGGACGGGGGTACGGGGGACAAGGTGTCCCCCACAAAATTTTATCTTTGTGATCGAAAGTGCTCTAAATAGCTGAACATTCCAAACCGCAAAATTTGCTCTCAATTTCTATACCTATACAATATGCAAAATGTAACCGGCATACTATTCATTTTCAAAGTACAAAATCTACAAAGAGGGTTTGTTATCCATAAACGTAAATGTATTTTGTTCTCGATGGTGTCCAGTTGCTAGTATATATGTTAACATCAAATATTCAGTCTTGTGAGTTCAAGGTTCAAATCATAGTGTCTGAAGCTTACTATCCCAGTACACTGAAGCCATTGAAACTTCGGATTAAAAAAATCACCTGTTATCAGAGTGATAGACTGTCCTGCCCACTGCCCACAGTGGGCAGGACCTTCTGAACCTGCACGGGTAGAGAGAGACGTCCCTGCCCTCCACGAGTATCCCGCTGCGTTGCGGGCAGGTTGTTGCTAACCAAAGGCTAGGACAAGGACAAGGACAAGTCTGATGTAAAACCCCTGAAGTGCCAAGGAATGCCGGACAGTCTCGATGTGCGATGACCCTTGGTCTATGGACACGTCCTGATCTTCCAGTAGCCGCGCCCCCGCCGAGTCACAGCCCTCAGGAAGGTTTATGAGCCAGAGGCTAGGACAAGGACAGTCTGATGTAAAACCTACGACCCGAGGACCTCACCGCCACCGTCCCAGCGTGCTAGGCTATGGCAGATGAACCTCGGGTGTAAAGGGTGGGGCCAGTACTGCGCACACTGCACTCCACCTAAAAATTCCATTGCGCAGGCTTGAAGGAAACGACCACGTCCACGATGCCACCAACTTTCCCAAGCCCTGCAGCGATGGGACAGGGGCGAAAACGGTAGGTGAAAGATGTCACTGGAAGCCGCAGTTCCAATCCCGCATGCAGGCGGTTCAGGATATTGGTCGTCTGGTGTTGACCCGAGGCGACAGCATCACCCGGCAGCACCCTGAATGACCAAGCAGCCCTCTTTAGGGACAGCACTGCTTGCTCCACACGGAGAGGGGCCTAGAAAAGGTGTCCTAACCAAAGCTCGTCTCACATTCCCCAGTTGACTTACCGTGGCCAACGGGCATCTTCTCAAGCGGTCGAACAACAAAACAAGGAAGGTATGCACCCACCTCCAAGGGCGCAGCACTGAAACTCGCATGCTGGAATGTCAGAACCATGCTCGACGCGGCTGTCGGCAACCGACCTAAACATCGCTCTGCTCTGATTGCACACGAACTCTCAAGATTAGATGTCGACATTGCTAAGCTATTGCCCTAAGCGAGGTCCGCTTCCCAGTTGAAGGCAGCCTCCAGGAGCATGGCGCCGGTTATACCCTCTTCTGGTCAGGGAAACCTGCAACGAAAAGGCGTCATTCAGGTGTCGGGTTTCATGGTCAGGACCTCCATCGCCTCCAAGCTGGAAAATCTGCCAACCAGTCATTCCGACCGTATCATGGCCATGCGCCTCCCTCTGAAGAACAAGCAGTACGCCACACTTCTCAGTGTGTACGCTCCAACTCTCAAAGCTGAACCTGCAGAAAAAGACAAGTTCTACTCGGAGCTCCGCAGCCGTCTCCAAAGCACCCCTGCAGGCGACAAGGTGATGATCCTTGGTGATTTCAACGCCAGAGTGGGCCAAGATGCAGATGCCTGGAAAGGAGTACTTGGCAGACATGGCGTTGGTAACTGCAACAACAACGGGCGCTTGCTGTTGGAGCTTTGCACTGAGCAACAACTTGCCATCACCAACACCATCTTCCAGCAAAAGGACAGTCTGAAAACCACGTGGATGCATCCTCGGTCCAAACATTAGCACCTCATAGACTACATTCCAGACTCTCTCCACACCAGAGTGATGCCCAGTGCAGAATGTCATTCTGACCATCGCCTAGTGCGCTGCAAACTCAAGAAGGTGCACTTCAAACCCAAATTGAGAAAGGGAGGGCCCCCCAAGAAAAAGTTCAATCTCATCAAGCTTCAGTCCACTGAAACAAAAGCCGACTTCCAGGCAGGCCTACAGTCCAAGCTTGAAAACGACTAAAAGACTGCCCAGAAGACCAATCTCCTGAAACACTCTGGGATCAACTAAAGACTGCCATCCTGCAGACTTGTTCTGGGCTTTACAACCAACAAGAACAAAGACTGGTTCGACGAGAACAACCAAGAGATCCAGGAACTGCTGGAAAAGAAGAGATCAGCCCATCAAGTCCACTTAGCTCAGCCGTCTTTTCCTGGAAAGAAAGCTGCCTTCCGTCTCGTTTGCAGCAACCTCCAGCGCAAGCTTCGAGAGATTCAGAACGAGTGGTGGACCAACCTCGCAGTGAGAACTCGGCTATGCGCAGACACTGGTGACTACAGAGGCTTTTATGAAGCCCTCAAGGCAGTATCTGACCCTACTCACCAGGTCCAGAGTCCCTTACGCAGTGAGGATGGACAGGCCCTCTTCAACAAAGGAGAAAAGTCTGACTGCTCCAACTACCGGGGGATAACTCTGCTCTCCATCGCAGGAAAAATCCTTGCTCGAGTGCTCCTGAACAGATTGGTACCCACCATCGCTGAAGATTACCTCCCAGAAACCCAATGTGGCTTCAGAGCCAACAGGAGCACCACTGACATGGTGTTTGTCCTCAGGCAGCTCCAAGAGAAAGGCCGGGAGCAGAACAAAGGACTGTATGTGACGTTCGTGGACCTGACGAAAGCATTCGACACAGTGAGCAGAAAGGGGCTGTGGACGATCATGGAGCGACTTGGCTTCCCCCCCAAAGTTCCTCAGCATGGTCATCCAACTTCATGAAGATCAACGCGGCCAAGTCAGATTAAACAGCGACCTCTCTGAACCCTTCCCCATCGTCAACGGCAACGGCAACGGCACCGGCACCAACCCTGTTCAGTATCTTCTTCAGCATGATGCTCAAGCAGGCCACAGAAGACCTCGACGATGACGATGCCGTGTATATCTGCTACCGCCTTGATGGCAGTCTGTTCAATCTCAGGAGACTGCAGGCCCACACAAAGACACTTGAGCAGCTGATCCGTGACCTTCTCTTTGCCAACGACGCTGCCCTTGCCGTCCACACTGAAAGAGCCCTGCAGCGCCTAACATCCTGCTTTGCAGCAGCTGCGCAGCTCTTTGGACTCGAGGTCAGTTTGAAGAAGACGGAAGTCCTCCACCAGCCTGCACCCCGGGAGGAGTACCGCCCCACTCACATCACCATTGGCGAGACTGAGTTGAAAGCAGTTCACCAGTTTACCTACCTGGGGTGCACCATCACATCAGATGCTAAGATCGACAGGGAAGTAGACAACAGACTGGCCAAGGTAAACAGCGCTTTTGGCAGACTCTACAACAGAGTCTGGAACAACAAGCACCTGAAGAAGGGCACCAAGATCAGCGTCTATAGAGTCGTCACCACCGACTCCTTGAGCGTTTCCACCAGCGCTGTCTCCGCACCATCCTCAACATACATTGGAGCGACTATGTCACAAACGTTGAGGTTCTCGGCCAGGCGGAGATCACCAGCATTGAGGCCATGTTGCTGAAGTCACAGCTAAGATGGACGGGGCACGTCTCCAGAATGGAGGAGCACCGCCTGCCCAAGATAGCCCTGTATGGTGAACTCTCCACTGGTCACCGTGACAGAGGGGCACCGAAGAAACGTTACAAAAAGACTCCCTCAAAAAGTCACTCGACACCTGCCACATTGACCACCGCCAGAAGTCAACACTTGCAAATGACCGGCAGGCCTGGCGCCACACCGTTCACCAGGCAGTCTCTTCCTTTGAGGACTCCCGCAGGGCCAACCTGAGGGAGAAACGCTGCAGGAGGAAGGACCGGGTAGTCTCGGCAGCAGTACCAGACCAGACCTTTGATTACAGTCGCTGTGGCAGGACTTGCCTGTCGCGCATCGGCCTTGTCAGCCACCAGCGTGCCTGCAATCGACGTGGACAGCCCCCTTCATAGATCTTCGTTCGCGAAGCTAAGCCAAGAAGACTGTACTGTTCATAAATTCGTTAAATGCCTGTAACGTTGTACATTATATTCATAAAAATAATTCCTCGGTGTATTTCATTCAACATGAGCAAGATAATATTAGAAAGACTCGGGACGTCGCTAGGCATAAACTAGAAACGTCGTAAACGGCTAAACAAATACATGTAAAGGTTTTAAAAAAAGATGAAGATAAAAATAAAGAATGATAATCACGCTTTATCTTTATTTGGGTTTGTTAGATTTACCACATATGCCATAACTGACTATTATTTTATTTCGTAAGTTCGGTACGAGAATTCAGCCAATAGCTGGCTGAATCGAGTCACGTGAGAGGCCGTTCCGCACGCAAAACCGTCATCATCGTTTCCAATCGCAGGACCGTCAAGACGTGAAAAAATTCTTTGGGAATTTTCTCGAGTTTTTATCAATTTACCATGGCGGAATCAAAGGATAAAAAGAAAAGATCGACAGATAAGGAGCTGGGTGAGCTTCAGGCAAGCCCTGCTCAGGAGTCCAAGAAGAAACAGACTACCAAAAAGACTTCGGACTCGAGTAAGCCGAAACCTGTCCAGCCCACGAGGAAGACCGCGGCAAGCTCTTCCGGCGGAAAGCCCCAGGCTCCTCCGCCCGCGGAAGCTACGACGGCCGCTCCGGCCGTGCCCCCGCCACCGGAGGTGGTTCACCCCGGGTTTGACACGCGACTGAGCAGACTTGAATCCATGTTCGAGAGGGTTATTGAGCATGTTGAGTCGGATCGTCCTCAGAAACGGACCCATCAACCTGCCCAGGATGACAACATGAGCATTTTCAATGAAGCTGAAGACGTCGAACGCGAGGATTGTGTTGAATCCCGTCGTAATCTTAGCCCTTGTGGACGATCGCCCGCTATTATCGAACTTGCTGATAATGGTAGTGTTGCTAACTTCTTATCAAGCCATCGCCCTGATCGTACTGGTCGTGATTATGATGACGCTGAAAGCGTTTTTTCCATGGGCATGGCTGATCAAGTATAGGATACTGCGGGGGGTTCACAAATTATCAGGAGGAGCATGACCCTCCATGCTCGTGAAACTGTTTAGAACAAAATATATATATTGGAGCCTAAGAGTGACAGCCTTTTTCAAAATATTGCATCGTAGTATATATCGTCTGTTTATTTTTTTTAACTAAAAAGTTTGAAGCTGTATTCCATGATCGTGCAAAACAGCTTTGCTTGCATTTAATTGGCAAAGGTCTAACGTATAGCGATCATGGTCAATTTGCTGTTCCATTTGCAGCTCTATGTAAGTATTCCGTCTTATATCCAGTCACCTCGCCAGCTGGCTGACCTCTTAGCTCAGCAAAAATAAAGGTGTTCACGAGATGGATACTTACACCAGTTTGAAATTCATTTATGGGGCAAAAGTTACATTTTTAGTAAAAAGAAATGAACTGGCATCAATTACCCTACATAATATATTTGTCAACAGTTTTGTGACTTTTATAGGATGGATTTCTTCATTTCTTGCGCTAGTACTTGTTTTGCTGGTTGACTTTAAAATATTACATAAAGGATGTCTCACTTTTTATTCAAGATGATTCGATATATTAGTAGAAAGTAATGCATAATAATAAATAGATAGATCCGATACTCTATCAGGTTTAGCATCACTCCTTTGTAGGTGTTCCATCCCCTAAAAGTTTCTAAATTCAGTATCACTTTATTCTTTCATATTTCACATATGATAATATTGTTAGGAAAACAAAATTTGACATTGTTCATAAGCTTACATGAAATATTGGTTATGTAGACAGAAAGTAAGTAAATGAACCCAACTTCCTTCAATAGGGATAAATAGTGAACTTGAATGACAGTAAAATGTGAAGAAGCCTAAAATAAAACTACGCTTTTACGTTATCATGTTTTTAAGCTCCAAAGGCTAATATAATCAATGTAGCCTTTAAAAATTTGAGAAACGAACAATGCATGAGTATAGCTAATAGTTTGTACATAAAATCGATAACATAAAATCTTATTCTTTGAAAAAATGAAGTTGGATATTTCAACTTGACATTCATACCATGTAGTTAAATTTGCATTACCTATACCTTCTAGCCCATCATTAGTAGGCATATTTTGGGACATCCTTCCTTCCTGTCCCTCAGTAATTGAACATAGAGATACACCCTAATGGGAATATATGTGACAGATTTACAGCCTCATAATGTTTAAAGGCCCTCAAAGTGTTGATACTTAGGATTTTTAAAATTATGCATGAAATGGGAATGTTTTGAACGTATTTGTTTTACTTTATTGACAGTAGATTATTGCATCCGAGTTATGAGCTAAGGAGGGTTAGTTAAAATTATGACCACTGTTTTGGCAAACGCATATTATTTGTATTCATGTAAAAAATGCAATATGCTACAAAAAAAATGCCAATTTAAATAATACTAAAAGTTTTGTGTGAAAGTTGTGAGAAAGAAACCAAGTTCCTTTCTCAGTCCTTGGTTATTTCAAATTTACATAAATGATATCCACTGTTCATCAAATGTTCTACGCCTCATAGAATTTGCAAAACAATATAAGTATTTCTTTACTCATAGCCATATTCTCCTTATTAATACTACACTAAATAATGGATTACATGATTTAAGACTCTTTTACAAATATTACTCCCTCCAAAATAGTAAATTACACCATTATTTATACCCAATACATTTGCTTTATATCGTCAATATTATCAAAAGCAACTATATATTGTTTGTATTGTTGATTGTATTTTTTAACTTAAATAATAAGCCTCGTTCACACTTGACGCGATAAACCCCCTCAAAATAAATAAATAAATTTAATAAGTAAATCAATAATAAACCGATGCCGTAAAATAACAACAATTTTACAGCGAATGGCAATTGAGGTGAAATTAAAAAGGCCCTTTCAACTCTGTTACTTTACTCATCTCTGTGTAATGAAATAAATAAATGTGAAGCGTTCTTAGTACTTTTATTTTTGTTCTGTTTTTCGTAGAGGCGGTTTGTAGCATAGAATGAACCTTACCGAAACCGTTATATCATGCTAAAACCTGCTCGCCAAATTCAGGACTCACGACGACAGGCTCAAATAACTTTTATCGAACCTTTATCAAACTATATATACATGCATTGCATATATACCCATTTATTTTGACTAATGTGGGAGGCCTATAGCCAGCCACTTGGCCGATAGCTGAAATGTGCGTTTAATTTCGATACATTATAAGAAACTGGATAATCATTCAAAATATGGGTGATGCGATTGAACGGTATACAGATTGGAATCATAAATTCTTTTAGAAAGAAGTAACGTGATTAGATTAATAATACCTCACTCTGTACAGAAATCTGATTTAAACTGTCTTACTCAGGAATGAATTATGATTATAATACTTATGTTTAGAGTGAAAAAGAATGCATACTAAGAAAAATTATCCATAGTTCTGATCGAAATGCTGACATATTATGACCTTTAGAGCATAGCTAAAGTTTGCAACACGTATCCATTTAGATACAATGATTTCTATTTCCTTGCAAGGACAATTGAACTTTCTGGGAAAGCACTTCAAAGCAGCATAGAAATCTCAAAAAGAAAAGCATTTTGAGCCATTTTAATAGTGGAAGTCACCCTTGCAGTGCGATTTTTAAGCACACCACGTACCTCTTTTTCCAGAAGGAATGAATACGGTAGGTCTTGAAACATTGTGAAGGGATTTCCCTCCTTGCAATGCGCAATGATAAACCACCGTTGTCAGGTAGGACCCGGTGCTCTCTAGATGTGGGTAAGAAAAATCTGCATAATTTGTTTTTGGAATGAACAGAATCCATTAAATAGTTCTTGTGTTATAATTTGAAAGTGTCCAGGGAGAAAGTTACTTTTTTGGTCGAGTATAGTAGAACCTATGGGTCTAAGTGTTTTTCTCTCTTTCGCAGTTTGCCTCCTTTATTCATCCACCAGCTCTGTTAATTGTGTTTGTATCTCTCATTTGCTATCTCTCTCTCTCCCTCTCTCCCTCTCTCTCCCTCTCTCTCTCCCTCTCTCTCTCCCTCCCTCTCTCTCTCTCTCTCTCTCTTCAGGTCACTTGACAATAGCGGCCACGCCAATGCACTAATTCCAGTCAGTGTATAGTATTAAATTGTATTTATGATGTGTTCCTTTACAAGAAATATTTCACACGATAAAAATGAGTCCTCACGGTGTGAAAGTTTATCGTCTTGACCTAGATTTAATGTGGCTTTAATATTTCACTCGTCTTCGTAAAAAAATAAACAACTTGTAGAGTGACATCACGACAACGTATCTTTGAATTTAATTAGCTTGGGACTGACTTATTTTCTCCAGCAGAGACATATAATTTTAAAAGACGTACACACTATTTCTTTGTAGGATTTGAAGCACTTAGGAATCTCGGACACCACTTTTTTATTCCTTGTTGTATAAAGCTTAACAAACACATAAATTGTAAAGAAAAATAAAATTAGAAAATTACAAGCAACAACAACAACAATAATAATAATAATAATAATAGCTTTACCTGTGACATTAAGGCGAATCCTTTTATCTCAGCCTATTGTTAGGATTCGCCTTAACCCACGTTCGCTTTCGCCTTAACGTCGAATTTCCATTGTGACGAAACAAACCGCATTGTTATGATTCGCCTGTAAGTCGCAGTTATGCTTATAATAATAATAATAATAATAATAATTATAATAATAATAATAATAATAATAATAATAATTGAATTTATGTAGCGCTTATTCGAAAGGATAAAGGTATACAATAACCAACTAAGGAACACATTTAAAACAGTGGAATTTCGATCTAAAGCCCCTATCACACCAAACTCCACGACTGCTACGACCGTCCCGACAACGCCGATTCTATAATTTTTGAAACATTTGTATGAGTCGGGGTAGAATCGTGTAAAAATACCCGAATCCCGGTTAAAAAATTATACATTCCCGTTGCTGCCACGACTCTCCCCGATTGTGCCACGACTGATTCCCGACAGTCTCGATCCAGCCATGTACCAGCCACGACAGCACCCCGATTATACCCACGACTCTCACGACTGAGTCCCGACAGTACCCGTTTGTGCCACGTTCTCGCCAAGACAGCGCCACGATCTATCCGATTGCGCCACGCCTGAGCCACGCCACAGCCCCGATCTATCACCTTCTCTACCACGTCCGCGCCAAGACCTATAAATACAGCCGATTTGCAAGCAGACCTCACTTTCATTTTGACTGGGCCACGACCAATCCGACTGCACCACGACTGAGCCAAGACTGTGCCCCGACTATCCCGACCGCGCCACGTCCTCACGACGTTATAGCCACGATTTCTTAGAATCGTGAGAGTTTCCCGATTATTAAGCTCCGACCTAAAAAGTCGTGACAGCCCTCCCGACCGTTCCCGACCCTCACGAACATGCCACGACTAACCCCGATCACGCCAAGACCTTCCCGACTTGGCCACGACTTTTCACCCGATTTTCCATATTTTTGAGTCGGGACTGTCGTGGCACGGTCGGGAAGCCCGGTGTGATAGTACAGTAAAGAAAACTGACCAGGAGCAGTACATATCCAGGTTGCACTGAATGATACAAGCTAGTTTCTTTTAAGGGCATAAGAAAGGGAAATGGCTGGTCCCTCAACTTCTACAAAATATGTATCATAAACGCATATATAAATTAGATGGTAAATGTAGAGCATAAGCTGATTTTGCCAATGCTGACTCTGTTGAAATGTCCTTTTTATCACACTGGGTTATAAGCAGGCATAGACAATAATTTATGTATATAAAAATACAACAACAAAACTATCTACACCATACATATTTTGCAACACCGTATACAAGATGATTACATCACAATACAGATGGCAACTTGTTTTGCCTATACCATATCCTCATTGCCTACACAAAATATTCACGATATGGGTGTTTGTTACACACATTTCTCCTCAAATCTTGTGCTCAAGAATTCTACACAAGCAATTACATTTCACAGACTCCATTCGTCTGCTTTCAGATCAAATACTCTAAACATTCAGGCAAAATGCATAAAGCAGTAAACTTAATACAAAAGGCAGAAAATCATAATTCTATAGATAATTTCGACCGAAAATATCTCGTGTCACATGTCAGACATGTGAGAACATATATTTTCGGACCATGCCTTCTATTCGCATGCCATTCGTCTGATACTTGTAGTCCCTAAATACGTGTTATTTATAGCATATAAGATAATATACTCTGTGTGTGGGTGTGTGTGTGTGTGTATGTGTGTATATATATATAACGTGGCCAATTTGATTTCCTCTACTCAAATCTTCGACGGCTTCCTCCGTCTTCGTCAGGAGTATACAAAGAACGAGGGCGTTATTTTTTTTTTCTTGCAGGTGGCTTTAATATAGTATAACTCACAGAGAAGTAATAAATTCATTGTAATTCAGTTTATCAGGCAGATGACCCGATAGAGCAACGTACCTACAAGGGTTAGGATCATGTTTCAGGTTGACTTTCATCTCCGCTGAGACTACTTGCGGGGCGTTGCCTCGTGTTCCTCTTATCCTCAGAGGACCCAGAAGAAGGGACATCGTCCGAGGACCAATACATACATGTAAAAGTACCAGAATAAGAGTAGCTGCAGTCGCCATAATTGGGACGAAGATGTATATGAACTGTAGATTAGTGTGCGTGGTTTCATCACCAAACGGCTCGCGGGAAGAAGAATATTTAGACGAGGGTGTGAAAGTTAGTTCATCGTGATGATGACGATCTGATGTTGCTGATTCGGGTAACGTTCTTGTACTTCTGGTAGAGGTTGGCTGTTGTCTTTTAAAGTATTCTAGACAAGGATGACAGCGTGGTTTCAGAAGAGAGAGAGAGAGAGAAAGAGAGTTTGAAAAAGAAATATTTAGATGAAGTAAATTTAGTAAGATTATTATTAACCCATGTGGTTTTTTTTTCAAATAAAGATAAATTATGGCTATGTACCATGCGAGGATGTTTAATTCTGAATAAAACCTGTAGATATATACCCATTTCCCTTCCTGCCCAAAACAGAAATAAGCAAGGCAGATGAAAAATAGAAAATGTACATTTGCACAGGTCAGTTGAATTATAATAATAATAGTGTATATTTATTTATAGTGTATACATGTATTTATAGAGCGCACACACCGTCCAAAGACGCTCATGGCGCTAGCCCAGCAACAGTTCTCTTATACCTAGCAAATAAACACATACATGTGCACATATATCTACACATACATTTACATATAAGCCTACATACTGTACATATCCACAAATCAACCCACAACCCACAAAAAAACAAAAAATTTACATCACTCATCGGAATTCTTCGCAACATCCCGTTGGGGCCTGGTGCCCCCTTGTTTGCTGCTCCGTTCACCAACAATTTAAAGGGTCACTAAAATAAAAAAATAATTGCCCATTTTTCGTAGGAAGGTGTCATCAGGAGCCAAAAAATATCCATCACACAATTTTTTATGCATTCAGTCATATTTTATAATCATTTGAAAAGTACATTTTTGCTGATTTACACAGTCATAAGCCCCGCCCCTAAAAAAACCCATCGAAGCAACATCGTGATCACGTGATCTGTGACGCATGAAAAGTAAGGGAAAATATTCCACTAACCTATACCGTGCGCGCCCGGAGGCCCCCGGCAGGCCCAGCCCGGTGCCGAGCATGATATTCACCGCATCGACCATTTGCATTGCGTATTTTCGTGTGTTTAATTCCTCACAATAACTTTGATTTTGGGACACAGTTTCATCAATAATGCCTAATCGGTGTATAGTTGCGGGCTGTAGCAATTATAGACCCCTAAAGATGGTGTAAGCCTACATCATTTTCCTAAAGATGAAAATCTACGGAAATTGTGGGTCAAAGGTAAAGCTCACGCGGGCAGAGTGGCAAGGGCCGGCAAAGTGAGTGGAGTACTACAATCTGCAGCGATCACTTTGGCGAAGATGATTTTGAGGATCCTGGCCTATATTCCGAATTTGGCATGAAGAGAAGGATATGACCTAGATAAAAGATTCAGCTATTCCAACGATCAGACTTGGAGTCAAGTCTTCCAATCTGTTTTTCAACGACAGCAGCTGCAGCAGCTTCACCCGTAGACCGAAAATTCTGTCTCTCGTTCGTTAGCTAACAATGTATAGAACGAGAGACAGAATTTTCGGTCTACTTCACCCGTAACTCCAGGGAGGACAATGCGTTGGAGCTCCCTGGAGTTACTTCACCCGCGGCCCTTCACCGCATTCTGCGAGGGGTTCAAACATATAACTGGTCGAATTTCCCCTTGCCACTCGAACTTCTTTGCCTTCGGGGTATGATAAATCATCTGATAAATCAGAGTTCGTATCTGCATGGCTCAGAAAAGTCCTCCAACTCGGAATCGCGGGCACTTTTCCTCTCTCTATATAAGTTACTTGAATTCGGCCAAAATCTAAGACCGCGTTTACACAGAGTGAACTCGAGTTCAAATTCGACAGCGAATTCAATTGCAACCTTGGATTAGCATAAATTATTTTTCGGTGGGCTGTTTACACCAAGCGTTGGACGAACTCGAATTCAGAAGGAAAGTGAATTCGACTTGATTACGCCCTCGCTTGGTGGGAATATCGTGATAATCAACTTCCGGGTTAAATTTGTGAAAACCCCGCGAGTGAGTTCAAAATGGCGGTAGCGAGTATTGTAAGCGCAGCCATTTCGATCTGGTTTCGTATGATTTTACGTCGGAATTACAAAATTATGAACAAATATTTGCAGATATGATGAGCGCGTGGTGGATTGAATCAAGCCAGTTCGGTGAATGTGTCGTCGTTCGTTGTGGTTCACTTGTTGAATGACGCTTGTTTTACTGACGCGACGCTTAGCGTTGCTTAGCAATACCGGAAGTGACGTATGACGGGGTCACTGGCTGGATATTTGCTAGTCGACTTTCAATTACGTGTCCGTTCACACTACAAATAGCGAATTTAAATTCGATAATAGTCGAGTTTGAATTCGATAAAAGTTGCTCTGGGTCGTCATTCGAATTCGAGTTTTTAACTCGAGTTCTAATTGCGACTACCCTGTTTACACACAAATGAACTCGAGTTCAAATTCGACTAAAGTCGAGTTCAGTCTCTGTGTAAACGGGGTCTAAGTCATTACTAACGTACTATGTAAAGCAAAGTAAAAAAAAAAAGCCGTGAGTGAAATAAACAAAACAAAAGCGTTCACCAGTCGCTATGTACGAGGGGAACATAGTCACTGCCGTACTATAGATGTGCATGACATTGTACATACAGACGCATAAAACGGCTGTGCACGCGTTTATGACCAATGCAAAACTTTCGTTCGGCAAGCTCAGATGGATGAGAACATTGTTCAAAAGAAAAGCTAAAAACAAAACAAGAGCTGTATATTTGGGTAAAATCGTTTTCTGATCTTGTAGAAAATATATTGCTAATGATTATTCACTCCTAAGATTATATTGATTAATTTCCCTTTTTTCATAAATTGTCCGTTGAACAGAGGGGTCAAATACCGCATTCTGTGTACAATATTATATGCTGCAGCCTGCAGATCTTGTGCCTCTTACTTTTCATACGTCACAGGGGGGTTAGCCAATCAGCTCACGAGTTTTAAGGAACGGTCCCAAAACCTCCACTTTTCCCCCTTTTTCGCCAAAACGAGACATAATTTGGACAATCGATTGGCAGATTCGTGATTAGAAGGCAAAACTACATGGAAAGAGCATCCATTTTCTCTCTAATTTAGTCAACCTTTAAGGGTCAAGCCCGGTCGGCTCAGTACTCACAGGAGCTCTGGCATAAAGAGGGCACCATTCCCCAACAGGCAGCCAATCAAACCAACGAGCAATGACAAGAACAAGATTTAGATAATATATATAACAAAATATTTAATTTTAAATTTATATAAATATAGGCCTATTTATCATATATCAGAGAAATGAAATTGATAGATTTGAATTTGAAATTGAAATTGAAAGATTATGTTAGACTGTGTTATCTTTCAAAGAGTGTCTTTCTTGATAGCTCGTATTGTTATCATACTGTACACTCGTCGGTCAATGATACTATGATGATGAGATGGGAGAGGGTGTGTGGGCGTGTAGATGCGTACGTGTGTGTGTGTTGGGGTGGTAATGTGCGGTAACTCTAAAGTTAAATACTGTCTTACTTAGTATTTCATTTTTTGTGGGGGTATCTTATTTCTACGATTTGTAACACAATGAGGAAAATCTTTAGGAAATGGTTTGCTTCCGACGGCCAGGTCAAGCATTCTAAATTTCTTAGTAAATCTAGTAAGTAGTATGATATCTTTGTGTTTTATTCAAAAGGATTCGAAAAGAATTTCAATAAGTGGGCTCTCATACAACTTGAAATGTTTGGTTGTACCAATACACTTGTAGGCCTACTTCATTTACTGGACAAGACAATGGCAACGTTCATACGAGACTTGTGGTTTCGAAACTTTACTTAGCGAAACTTTCAGTTAACGAAACAACGACTCACTATAAACAACGACGAGGGTTCGCACGGGCCTGAAACAACGACGCTCGTTGTCCTGAAATTACAAGTGGCGCGATCGCAGTTTAACATGAATAGAGAGGTCATTGTTAACAACGCGTTTGCTCAACTTAAAGTTTATTCTGTCCACATGGTCCATACTTACGAGGATCATTTGGAACTACAAGTAACCTTAAGTTTCGAAACAGCGAGTCCGTTCATACGGCCTGAAACTACAAGATAACTTAAAGTTTTGAAACTACAAGCGAAACTCAAAGTGTAGCTCCCTCCGTGTGAGTTTTGAAACTACAAGCGAAACTTAAATTTCAGCTCACTCCGTGTTAACCTGGCTAATAATGGTTGTATTCAAAAGTGAGAAAAACTACAGGGGCAAACTAACCTTCGCACTTCGATGGACAGAATGTATTGTCGTGAGACTGACAGTCCGATTTAGTGCAGGGCTCACAGATTCCAAAAAAATCCAGGCAGAAATAGCCGTCGAGTTCATCACAGAATCCTCGACACCCGTCCATGGCTTTAGTGGTTGGTTCACCCGGGTCGTCATCCTTGTCGATGCCCCCTTCGACCATGTTAGCGATAGTATAGAGGATGAGGACTGTAGTTAGAAGGTAGTATTTAAAGACAATTTAAAAAAAAATGAAAACTTAATCTAAATCTATACCATTCTCTCTTTGATTTCAATAAATTACCAAACTTAATACCTTGATTTTGCTGATACTAATTTTCTTTCTGATCACAGATGTACAGACATAATTACAGACGTAATGTTGTCTGGGGGCTGATGTCTGGTACCCAAATAGCAAAGGCCTTGCAGTTACTCAATTTTGGGAAGTGGCCCTTTATTACAGTAACATCCACTTTTTAGTGTATTACCTATCCATGGTGTACCATTTTTATACAAGAAAACACATGAAAAAAATAATAAAGAACACCTCCTCGCTTTCCGAATATTGCCTTGATGGTAATTTTTATTTTTTGGAGAGGGAGCTAAGGCCCACAACCCCCCCCCCCCCCCCCCTTCGTACGCGTAAGTGTCTCATCATATATCATATGCCGTTTCGTTTTTGTTTTTAAATGCAAAGGAAATTGTTACAGGGAGATGGACTGAGCAAGTGCCAGCTATAAATGTAGGTAATTGTGATCTTTATTAGCCTAACTTTAATAATTTGCCAGGTGTATATAGGTCCAAAGAAAGGAATGCCTGATAACAAAAATATATAGCTTTTCAAAACTTTAACTCAAATTGAATTTCAATATAAAAAATAATTTAATCTTCAAGAAGATTGATACAAAGGTAACGGATGGCCCCTTATTTATCTAGCTGGTTATGAAGCTGCATGCTGATAAACTGTTTCAAATTTCTGGAGCAAATTAGAAATATAAAATCAATGGTTACTTACATTGTAGATATCTATTCATCATGAAGTTCCTCCTGCCCAGAAAATATGAAAATGACTTCAGCAATGTCACCCCTGGTCACCGTGTTATGAACACAAACGATACCTCACCAGCTTCACACTGCCAGGGACCTGCCTATCAACAGTGGTTTCATTGCGCAATGCAAGAAGGGAAGTCCCTTCAACTGATTCAAGAGTTGCCTAGTACCTCGCCTGCATTCATTTCAGAAAATGACTACTGTCCCTTTGTTAATGCTAGCACTGGAAGGGCGACTTTCACTATTAAAGGCCACTGGTTTTTCAAAAGGGGGTAATTCTTTCGGATTTCTTTATTGCCTTCTCCCGAGGGTTTAATCTCGAATGTCAGTAAGGCGTGTTGCAAGCTCTAGCTTTGATGCAAAGATAGAAATGAACCATTCGTGTATATATATATATATTTTTTTTTTTTGGGGGGGGGGGGAGCTGTTATATTACAAAACTGATAAAGAGATCTGTGCAAATTTTTTCGATGCAATTTCAATCTTAATTCGATGTGAAGATATATATTGATAGACTCTCAGATCTCTTTCACGCATGTGTTCACATTATGGTACTATCAAGCAAGCCTTATTATGATGATTATAATGGGGTCGAATAGCCAAGATCTTTAAACATCTTTGTTCTCGATCCCCGCTCATTTATGTTTCTTAAAATTGTTTATAATTGATATACTTTTCTTGTATGTTTTCGTATTTTATATCGATGACTGTCATCTGCAATAATTAAGCACTTTTATGCGTTGTTTTTATATTGATTTTTATAAATTTCATGATTCCAGTCTGTACTGCTAGATCGTGTCGTCTGTATTTAGTTAAGAGATATAGTTGAGGTATCTTAGTCAAATGGTTTAATCTCTTCACTTTGGGTGCGCAGGCAGTGGATTCGATCCCCAGCACGACAGCAAGGCGTTTCATCTTCATGGCTTTTCTACAACCAGGTATTTACTCTATCAATTTATCTGTTAAATTTTGAAAACGCTATTACGTCTTTTTTCACTTCCATTCCAACCCCCCCCCCCCAAAAAAAAAACCCCAGATTAATAAATAGATATATATATATATAGGCCTATGGCTTACATGCCAAAATGCAAAATTTATATTTACTGTAGATTTGCATTCTAATCAAACTCCGACATTCTCTTCCTCACTCCTCACTCTCTCTCTCTCTCGTTCACCCTCCCTCCTTCTCTCTGTCTCTCTCTCTCCTTTCACCTCTTTCTGATTCCATATATCGCTGCATACTTAGAAAGTACATCACTTCAAGCTTAAGTGCGTAAAACAAACAGTTTTCGTATAACAATTTAATCGGAGGTATAAAATTATATTTGATTACAATATGACTTCAAAGCACTGAAATCAAATGAAGTTACTGCCAAGAGGCGTGAAACTATTTACGAGTTTAAAAGCGTTATTATGCATCGATGTTAAGTTACAATATAGTTATGGAAATGCCCAAATGGTATTATTTAGACTTAGGTTTAATAACTTTGCCTATTTCTCGCCCCTATCTCCTTTTCTCTGACACCTAGTGCCGTATATGCGGCACTGCTAACACCCAGAGCCCTCAGTGAGAGCCCTTCATATGAAGGGCTCTGCTGGCACATAGAGGACCTTTATATAGAGAGTAGCGACATGGACGTCTGACTCTTCTGGAAACAAAATGGCGTTTGAATTCTTTCGATTGAGAACACCCAGGTGCTCATCGGAATTGAATAGAAATGTTGCATAGCAGTGGAAACAAAATGGCGTTCAAATCATGAGTTGTCGCTACTCTCTTTTTACGTAGGTACTCTACCGACACCTAGTGTTCCTGTATTAAAGAGTTGCGACATGGACGTCCCACTTTTCTGGAAACAAAATGGCGTTCGAATTCTTTCTATTGAGAACACCCAGGTGCTCATCGGATTTGAATAGAAATGTTACGTAATAGTGGAAACAAAATGGCGTTCAAATCCCCAGTTGTCGCAACTCTCTAATACAGGGACACTACCGACACCTAGTGTCCCTGTATTAAAGAGTTGCGACATGGACGTCCCACTTTTCTGGAAACAAAATGGCGTTCGAATTCTTTCTATTGAGAACACCCAGGTGCTCATCGGAATTGAATAGTCTGGCCAACTCGGCTCCAGTTGGGTAACAACATGGCGCATATTCCTTTGTTGCAAGCTTACATAACAAAGGAATATACGCCATGTTGCTACCCAACTGAAACCAAGTTGGCCAGACTCTCTCTATTATACGGAGGTACACTACCGACACCTAGTGTCCCTGTATTAAAGAGTTGCGACATGGACGTCCCACTTTTCTGGAAACAAAATGGCGTTCGAATTCTTTCTATTGAGAACACCCAGGTACTCATCGGATTTGAATAGAAATGTTACGTAATAGTGGAAACAAAATGGCGTTCAAATCCCCAGTTGTCGCAACTCTCTAATACAGGGACACTACCGACACCCATAGAACAGCGCCGTCTTCGTCCTCTCTTGCGCTCATCTATGGTCTCACTCGCCAAGTCCCCATAACACATTTGAACGATGGAGACAGTGCCTTTTAATTCGTTGCTTCGGTTGGAACTCACTCCCTTCCTTTCTCTGTGAAATATACAGTCTAGAACACTTTAAATCAGACCTTAAAATTCATCTTCATGTACATTATTTCAACAGATGTGTCGCCACATAAAAGCTATGACTCATCACTATCATCATCACCATCGTCACAATCATCATCATCATCATTATTATCATCACCAACACTTCACCACCCCCCCCCCCTCCTTTCTCTCCCTCTCTCTCTCTCTCTCTCCTTCTCTCTCCTGTTAGGGTAGTATATTTCACCAATATTGGTAGTCTTCCATGAGGCCCTGTTTGGTAACAACAATATTCAATATCAATTGAAAATATGAACTTATAACAATATAACAAAATAGAGAAAATAGATATTATTTACAAACATTTTTATTTATTCGACTGTATTTCGAATTTCTTCTGCATTTGTGTTTATTTTTTAAAGCATTATGTCAACTAGATTACGTTGCAAATACATGTATAATCAATATAATTTCATATCAGTTTCCGCCGTGAAAGGAATTATGCGAAATGGACAACCAAGAGACTTTTATAACAGTTTAATTTTTACATTGTTTTATCTATCATTATCATGATTATTATTGTTATTATTATTATTATCATTATTATTATTATCAATATTATTATTATCATTATTTTTGTTACTATTATTACTGTTATTATAATCATTGTTATTTTATAATTGTTACTCTGTCTGTTAAGATTAGAATCATCACTTCCAAACAATATTATAAGCAGAAAACAAGCATTTAAAAAAGATGTAAAAGCAAATCCAGTGTTCATGTTTTACATTAAATACAGAACTAAACTAGCTGCGATACAGTGGCGTAGCGATGGGTCAAGGCAACGAGGGGGCCGTGCCATCAAGGGGGCACTAATCTTACTTCGTGCATGGAATATAAGTTCTCAAGGCCACCGAATACGAGTAGGGTGAGCTCCAATTGTCTTCTTTTTACCTTCGTTTTCCCTCTCCCTTTCATTTTCTCTTTTTTCTGTTTTCGTTTCTTTCTTCTCTTTTTAGATTTGCCATGTGATTATAAAGGGGCACACAACCTCATGCATCCCGTAGCTACGCTACTCCTACAATATATCAAAATACATCTCCAGTAAATTTTAACCCACTGGATTCTCATAACAAAGTACATTATTAATTGCATAGAAATACGAAAACATAAAATATTTGCATATAATTTATTAATACAATTTACAACCGTTTGGTTCTAATAGCTCTCTTTTTAAAGTTCAGTCTTCGGGGTATTATTTCTTCTTTTTTCTGTTTGTTTTTTGTTGTTTTTTGTTGTTTTTGTTTGTTTTTGTTTTTGTTGTTTGGTGTTTGGTTTTTGTATTATTTTGTTAAGGTTTTGTTTTTTGTTTTGGTTTGTTTTTGTTTTTTTTTTTTTTTTTTTTTGTTGAGGGGGTCTTGTTTTGGGGGTGTGGGGGTAACCATTACATGTTATATAATTATCCTCAAACCATTTTTAAAGAACTTTACTATAGAAAACACCAATCCCCTCACAGCAAGACGTTTTCATCAGTGGACAAGGATAGGCCTACCCCATAATTAAAACTCCCCGAAAATCCACAATCCGCACCATGTTCAATCAAAGACATTTTAAGTAGTCATGCATGTAGTTACAGCTTAATGCTTCATGCAAGTTGTCGCGGAAACTTAAGATATACGAATATAAATATTCAAGACATAAGCAAACTATTCTGTTCAGTCGAGTGATACGTTATAATATAAGAAATTTAAATATTTATTACTGGCTAAGTTCTCACAATATTGCAAAATTCAAATATATAATCAAAGAACAAAAAAATATTCACTTTGTTTCAGTTTACAGAAAGGAAATACCGTTATATACTTATTACAATTTCCAATAAAGTGGTAGCGTTGTTAAAATAATTTTGATAAAGGAAACTTCCCTATAAATTTAGCTCGGAGAGTTCTCAAGCTATCCCTCTATTGTCTGATAGTCCTCGCGTGGAACAGAGACAGGCTAGCGACATCGGAATACTATAGTCAAGCGAATGGTAACCTTGGATTCGTCGATCCTGCCCTCTCGTAGACGTCGACTGTGTTGGGTGCTCACTGGAGCTTCATCGTTCTGGATATTGATTACACGGTGGGGTACACACAGGGTGGGTCTACTAGTACTCGAATACAACAATTGTCAGTGCAACCTCGGAGAGATAGAGTACAAGCGTGGAGACTGGAAAATATCTGGTTTCCGCAAAATATGAAGAAATGCGCCTGAAAACAGCAAAACTGGTTCCATTTCTCGTCTTCCAACATTCTCTCACTCACATTAAAGGTGCTGAGTTAACTGCTGCCAATATGAGCTGACTGCCTGCTCAAACAAAACCATCTGTCGTATAGCAAAGACGGTGGTGCAGTGCCCGTATACCTTGGGCAAGGCGCGGTTCTCTGCAATATGCAAATTAGGGACGCTAGCTCCCAAATCCAGCGAACTAATATAATGCTCTAAAATAAGACCATGCGAGCGTAAACAAAACATCACGCGTCGGTCAAAGGTTGACAGCAAATTGCGCAGACTCACAGACTAAAGGGAAAAGTATTAATTATTTTATGTAAAACGGCAATTAAATAACGTTTAAGTTTTACTAGTTTAATTATTGGAACTTAATTTGTGAGTACCATACATGTATAAACATGAATAATGTACAAGTCTTGTTTTCCAGATCATTCAACGATATTTGCAAACAATTACACTGACCTTGTTAGATTTTGAGTATTTTAGTTCCAATAATATATCAAGGCATCTGCTATATACCAAAAGGCGAAGGTTTGTTATATTTTTTATTACTGGAATTTTGTCACAACAAAAAGAGAAGTGAAAATAAAATCACATCTTGACTCCCTCTAAATACTCTTAGCAATTTCTTTCTTTTGATAATCAGTACTGTGCCTTTTTTAATTGGGTACAAATTAGAGGCCTTTTGAAAAATATACATGTAAATCCTAACGGAAATTATACCACCATAAATATTTTGTGTGCTTAAACACGTTATTTAGAATAACTTCACATGACATTGTAATGCACGCCACATGCAATAGAAGTATGATAAGCAGACCATGAACTGTGGACAAAGGAACTATCACGTGACATTTCTTTTTTATAGACTAACCATCGATTCATGCATGAATTTGATTCATAGATTATGAATCGGCCTATTGTGAGTCAGCCTGTGATCACGTGATAAACAAAAACCGCGAAATTTGTTAACGGATTCTTGCTTAATTTCGACCTTATAAAACAGCGTTGGATATACCTGCAGTCCAAGGTAAGTAGATGATTTTCATGTTTTCATTTGTTGCTTTCTTATTAAATCGTCGTGCTCTGGATGTGATAGACCCTGTACTGATTATAGCTGGTGAAATTTGCACCATTTCAACAAGTATCAATAACCATGGGAGTGATATTCAGTATGTGATAGGTATAATTAGAGCTTGATCTTAACGCAGATCAAACACTGTCGACAATGGTTAGATAGACTGTCAATGATAATATCAGTGGAGTATCCAGGTTACTTCGCCGACCGCGGATGGGGGCGAATGTATGTTTTCAAAAAATAACTGACTTTGTTTTACATTCTTATTGTCAAGTCTGGGATGTGGGAGGGCACAGCATTTGTCAAAATATAGGCATATTTTGCCGGAAGGATGGGGAGGGGGCCCCACCCCCATCCTCCAATATGTAAATACTTGATAATCTTATCATTGCTATACATAGTGTACAAGGAATTACAAAACACATACTGAAATTATACTGTATTTGTCTTTATAAAATACTGTACAGCTAGCTATGTTTTTGGCACAAATGTGTACAAAGGACAATACACACATTTGACACAAATAACATTTTGCATTTCAGAGTGCATATCATCCAGTTTTTTTACACTTCGGATTGTATATCTTTAGCACAATATATTATTGTGCAAATTAGAATGCCAACAAATATAATACTTTGTATTTCAAAGATGCAACTGACCGTAAATGTAAACTTTCTTGTTCTGCTCTTTTATGATAAATCTTTAGTAGATGATTTACGTTTCACATACTATATCGTATGGAGCTTGGAGTGGGGTAATCAGTCTGTTTGATTATACGTGTTAGGTTTACTTTTATAGAGATGTTCTTTTCTCAAAATGTGCATTGTGTTTATTACATCAATTCAGGATTAGGCCTACCTTTCAAAAAAAAATTAGAAAGCACTGTAAAGTTATTTTTTTTAATATACTGGTATCCCCCTCCTTCCCTCCATAAAAAATAGATATGAACCGACGTTCATGCTTTTTTGCCCCCACCCCCCTCCCAATCGACCTTGTCCCCAGAAGCAAAAACCAAGCAAGAGCATACAAGAAAGTCCCTTATTCATTTTCACTTCAAAACAGATGAATGTATAGATGCATAATGAAATCAACAGAGATAGAGGAAAATAGTTTGAAATTTATATAATTGAAATTTAGGAATATAAAGGGGCTGAGAGATGGGAGGGATCTGATACCTCTCCGCTCGATGAAAGGGGGGATATATAGGGGAAGAGAACAATTTTAAGAGAAAGAGAAATTGAAAGATAGTGAGGAAGAGGATAGAAAGAAGACTTAAAGAGGGTATGATAATAATAAATAAAGATTATAGATAGCAACCCTCAGACGGCGGTTTCCTCCTGATTGTCTGCTTGCGGTGCCCTTCCTGCTCCTTTTTAACAAAAAAAAAATAATAGGAAACAAAATAAATCTTAAGTTACATTTGAAAAACTATACGGAAAACATTCCACAAAAATCACAAAGTAATAATGAATAGGACTGCCTTACACAAGAGATTAATTATGTGGAATCGTTAGAAAAAATGATTGAATACAAAGGATAGCGAAAGCTATGTTAATTTTTTTGTACCATCTTTCATTTTCTTAATTAAATCTTGACATTGGCATAAATTATCTTAACAAGGTCAAAGTATGGATAGCCATAAGCGCATTAAGATTTAAAAAAAAACCTTATTAAACAATCTGCCTCATTTCGTACCATTTCTCCGATCGACAACGACTTCAGGCAGGTCTTCCTCATCGTCACACGCCATCACAGTCGGTGCACGATTCTGATAATGCAGTCGGACGACCATGCCAGCACACAGCGTTACCATGGAAACCGTAGCCATTATGATGATGACATCGGTATGCTTTTCGTTCTTGTCTATATTTTTTGGAAGATCGATCAGGCGTCCATGTTTACTCGGATGGTGTTGTTCCTGGTTGTCTTTTGATTTCTGTTCAGGATCTCCTGGTTTGATGTCGTCTTGGAGAATGGTATCGTTGATCTGTGGTGTTTCGGACATAGAGGGCGTGGAAGGTTCGACTGGTGGAGTTCCCAAGGAGTGAAAATACTCTGTAATAGGACAAAAAATAATCCATATCACCAGTGCTCATGATCATCATCCACCACCAACACCATGCTTCATTTCTTTCTTTTTTAAATAATTTATTGAGTTATATACTTTTTTATTTAGATGAAGACACAGGAAGGCTTATTTCGCATGTAATAGAGGACTTCAATGAGTAGGAAAACATGCATGCATATTTATATTTCAGCACGTAGTTAGAGAGATAAGTCAGTAAAATCAGCATTTAGGCAGAAAGAATAAGAGCATAATAAAAACAAACAAAAGAGATCAGGGGGAAAATCTGAAATATTTTAATAAATTACGAAGAATATCAATTGATTAAGTTCGGTCGATCAAAATAAACAATAGGCCCTGTCGATTAATGAATGAAATTCCATGAATGAATTCAAAATTTGGGGATATTTTTTTTTTCCTTTCTTCCTGTTTATTTTTATTTCTTTTTTTTAAAGACCTTTACGCCCCTTCCCTTTCGGGGAGAGAATCGAGTTATCCGACAAAGGACTGGTAATACACAGGGACAAAGAGAGAAGGAAAGTGGGCCTTGAGAGAGAGGGGACGATTTTTTTGTTTGGTTGGTTTAGGCTTTTTAAACTAATAATTTCATGACACTCACGAGCACATTTCGGCGAATCACCTTCTGTAAGACATGGTTCGCAGACACCGAAGAATGTGCTGCAATAGTAGTCCCTGTATGTGTCGCATTTGCCCAGACATTCCAGACCAGCAGTAGATGGTGGACACCATAGCATGAAAGAAAGAAGCCCTAGGAGCTTTATCTCCATTCCCCTCCGCCTCTTTCTGGGCATCGTTTAAAATCACCCTCTGTTAGGCTATGAAAAATGGGAAAATTCAAGTGAAAAGTATTTAGAACAATATAATGTACCATTTCCTGCATGCATAGAGTATTTGAACTTAAAGATTTCTTACAAACGCTAAATCAATATAATGATCAGTTTGACAAAATGAAATAAAATTAACATAATGACGTTTAATCAAGGAGCTTGCTAGTACCTCCTTGGTTTAATGCAGGAAAGTAATGACCAATAAAACTACTTCAGAGTTAGCATGTGGAATGGATTGCAGCTTCAAAATATTGCTTGAAAGTACGAACCACATCAACTTTTTTTACTCAATGAACGTCTTGACCTAGTTTTATGAGCTTCAGATAAATATAAAGAGAATAATTAAAGTTCAACACACTTACGGGCCGACAGACCAGAAAATGTGAGGGTTGGAAGTGTAACCCGACAGTGGAAACGTTTTTTTTTTATTGACCTAAAATTGATGGCTTAATTCAAATTGCATATAAATTTTTGGGTGTTGCCTCTATAATTCGTCAAAAAAAAAATTTAACAGTTGAAAAAGTCTCCCAAATAAATATTTCAGAATATTTTCAATAAATTTCCATTCTTGTAGATAGCTTAGCGTCTCTCCAAGTATGCAGTATCACCAAAAAAATCTGACTAGTCATTCAGACTTGACAAGCATTGGTATTTATTCTGGCTGGTATCAACAAAGTTGACAACTGTTTTAGAATTGAAAGTTGACAAAGCCACCCCAATTAAGTATTTCAAAATATTTTCAGGAAATTTTACCTGTGGACAGCTTAGAGTCTCTTCTAACAAAATGACACCACAATATCTCAATATTTTACGCTTGAGTGAGCAAAAGCCACTTTTGTGAAAGGGTGCAAAATCCATACTTGATAAATGTTTGTCCATTCTGGCTGGTATCAGCAAAGTGGACGGTCATGAAAAGGCTTAGAAATTGTCATATTCTGATCAATAAAAGACAATTTATGAAAGAACAAATTTTGTTCACTGTGTGTCTTGATATATCCCATCAAAACTTTATGGTTGACTGAGTAAGCATTAAGCAGGTGAAATAAAAGACTCACCAAAAGTAACATTTTGAACCACTCAACAAAGTAGTTGATTGCTCACTCAAACATAAGATGTTGATGGAATGTGTAAGGATATACAGAGAACAAAGCTTGCTATTTCATAAATTGTCTTTTATTGATCAGAAAATGGAAATATATAAGCCTTTTCATGACTCTCAGCTTGGCTGATACCGGCCAGAGCCAAATATCAATTCTTGTCAAGTCTGGATTTTGTACCCTTTCACAAAATTGGCTTTTGCGCAGTCAAGCGTAGAATTTTGTTAGATATTTTGATGTCATTTGATAGAAGAGACCGTAGCTGTCCACAGGTGTGAAAATCTCTTTAAAATATTTTGATACATTTATTTGGGGAGACTTTTTCAAACTGTTAACTTAGTTTTCTGGGACGCACTGTATAAAGTTTAGGTATATGAACGAAAGGAACATGTCGTGAGGAGGTTAATGAAAATGTGGAGAAAGGTGAGAAATGAGTTAATCAACATTTTGGCTATGAGAAAGTACATATTCTTTTAAAAAAACTTAGTATATGTGAAATAGAAAAGAAAGGAAATATTGTTAGCTTTAATAATAATGATGATAATTATAATGATAAAGACAATAATAATTATAGGATAACATTACATTACATGAGGGCCCTGTATATATCATTATCTCAGCATTGTCAGATACGCAACACCTGGGTCGAGAGGGACAAATGTGGGTAAAACACCTTGTGCAAAGATGTAAGCTCCGAGAAAGGATCAATCCCAGAACCTCTCGTGCGAGAGTTAATTGGGCCTTCCCCACTATACCACAGTGCTCCCACTATATAGATCAAGAATCAAGAATGTATTTACCAAATTAGTCAAAAAAATCAGCCAAGAATGTACTCACCAAAATGATACTTGTTTTGCTAGCCAAGACCTGATGGATGAAAAGTGTAGAAAGTTATAGAAACCTGCATGAAGAAAATTTTGAGACCACGTACGCTGCGACAGCTAGTCTTTTACTAATTTCGAGCGCGGTGTCAATACGTCCGTATATAGCGAACTCTAATCGTCAAATGAAACACTCAATCCACACATATAGTTCTACATGGGAAATGGCCTATTAATGGTATCGATATTGTTCAATGTCGTGCTTGACCTGAACTGCTTTGCTCTAGCCGCACCTTTAATTTATGTTTTGTTTTTTTTTTTTTGGTTTTTTTTTACTATTTTTCATCTTATTATTTGTTCATCAACAACAACAGACGGGAGACAAAGAGAAAGACAGAGAAAGAGGTGGCGCAGACGTTTGTTTGTAACATGGCAAAGATTTGTTGGCGTGGATCCAGATAAGAGTGTAATGGGAATTTCCATTCGTGTGATTGCGTAAAACATTAACCTACCAAATCACTTGTAAGCTTACTATCAAAATTAGACATTGATATGCAGGTAACTGGCAATTAATTTGGCCGAGTAGTGTTTCATGAATATGGGCCAAGGAGGCTTATACTTCCATCTGCAAAAAGTGATGACAGAAAGCGAGAAGTCATGAACTGATGGGATGTGATGAGCGGGAGAGAGGGCGAGAGAAGTGGAAGAAGAAGGAGAAGAAGAAGAAGAAAGGAGTGGGAAAGGAGAGAGTTATTTTTAAATATTCCCGCATCCATTTATTACAAACTTCTCACCAATTGTGGTATCAAATAACATTAATATTCGAATTGTTGCAGTGTTGTAATAATAATATTCCAATAGTAATAATATTTTGCCCATTATTGTGGTTCCGAGAAGACATTGCATAAATACTGAATATTAATTAGAAGATAATGTTCAGTGATACCCTTCGAATTTGAAATATTGTCACAAGATTTCACAAGGTCTGAGCAGTATATATATATACATACATACACAGTGCTTATCAAAAAAGTATACCTAGCTTTGATAGCTTCTAATTAATAAGCTATAACGAATGTGACCTTATAATTTATTTCATGGTGAAGGGTAACCTGTTTTCTGTCCGATGATACCTCATTTATGACTTTTCTGCCACGGGCGACTGAGCACCAGCGTTTTGAAGGAAAAAAAGCGTCAAAATATCCTTGTAGGTTTGGGTTGATGCAATGAATGTGGGAAAGGTCAAGCCATATGAATGACTTTGTGTTAATAATCTAAAATCCTTTTAAAACGTAACTTTTAATGCTTTTAATGCTTCATTGTTTAAAGCAAACTAGTGTATCCAAGCTTTCATATTACCTTGTTTCAATCTATATGGTTTACTAACTAATGATCTTGTTGAAATAATGCTCCACATACTGTGATGAAATTCAGTTGTCATTGTAACCATTGTATCCACAAAAAAGAAGCTTTATCCGACAAAAAAAAAAAGTAGAACATTAAGAAAATTTCATTAAATAGATTTGGTCGTCAAGTAATCCGTTCAAATTACGTTTTTATCATGATTATGACAATAATATAGCGCAACTACTATTCTTCTGCATGCGCTTAATGCAAAGAATCATTATAACCCCGGCTAATAATCGCCGAGCCACCATGATAATTAAGGCCCTAAAGCATTCAAGGAATTTCTTCCTGCCGGACATCCACTTATTGAGGCGGTAAATATCATACATTTTTAGTGAAACAGACCATCAGTGTGGTGGCTATAATTAACATTACTTATAATTTGCATAGCCTTTTTCTGTAATAAAAATAAAACTCTAACAGGCATGCCGCACTGTTTCCCCAGGCTAATATTCAATAATTAGATATGGTAAATCTAGGGTGGAGTATAGTGATACAAGTATGTTGGCGGAAAAGACCACTTGAGTTTATCAATCATACCAATGTTTCTTTATATCAATTTACATACATTAGCAATATGATTCTTCCATGAAATTTTATTATCTATTAAAGTGCCTAGAAAATTTGTTTCGATCACCTTCTGTATGTCACAGGCCTTCTCTATGCCTGCGCCGGTTCGATTATTTTAAATTACCAAATACGGAGATCCACTAAAACAAAAGAAAAGGTCAAACATATATTTTGTGCCAAAGAAATCCAAAAGAGATATTTATTATTACCCAGTGTCAAAGGTACACTGAGAATAAATTCCGAGTATAACAAAGTGGCACTCTCTTATTTCACAGATAAATGATATGTTTCAATTTAACAAACACACTGATAATAGCTCACATGCAGGGCTTTACAATGTATTGTGTATGACAGAGGATGTAACAAAAGTAGATAAAACTTAAGCTTAAAGTGAGAAGGATAAAATAACGGAAGAAAAGATCCAGGTTCAGAAGAAACAAAAGAACAACTTAAGAAACATAACAGCAAGACCGTCTTCTAGTAACTAGTCATCCTTCAGAATGTAATAAATCTGTCGACCAGGCGGAGAGCGTTGTCTCGGTGACCAAGAGTTACAGACCTCAGAAAACGTGTTCCCACTCCGCACACGGAGCTTGACCAAACGGGGGAATGGACGTGGAACGTCTGTTAAAATGTAAAATCAAGGCAGGAATATAAGAGCTGCAAAGCAGTTAACTTCTGGAGAAAGTTATACACTCTTAGAAATATTGGGCAAAATTTTACCCAAATTTTACCCAACATGAGGGTCCTTATGAGTCCGACCAACTTTTGGGTAAACTTTACCAATTTCATTGTTATTTTTGACCAATTTTGGGTAAATGCATGTAAAAGTTGAGCAAGATTTAACCAACCTATGCCCAATCTTCATTTACCCAGTGGCATTTACCCAACATTTCTAAGAGTGTATGCACGTCTCTCTGCCTTGATGTCTAAAATTGCTCACCCTAATTTTTATTTACAAGATTCATATTTCTCTCTTAGATATTCAACAAGATAATGAATCAATAATAGTATAACATATCCCTAATAACGCACAGCATGCTGCTATGCTATAGCACACTTCTCAGAAACAATGAGTTAGTATTAAGCATAGTGTGTTCACTAAATATGAAGGTATTTAAAGATGAGTATTTTACAATGAATTCAAATAATAACAATGAATCTGTGTACCCCATGAAGAAAGATATCTTCATACACAACCATTAAATCAAATGTATCATAGTCTTAAAAGACTAGTAAGGTAATAAAATGCAATGATTTCTCCGCGCATGAATATATAAACCGGTACATGTATATCTCTTACTGTAAGAAGCCAAAATAATATTCTTAACTCAGTAGATATGTCTACGGGACCTGAACTTACACGGTATTATTTCTACATATATACAACTCATACAATTAATCTGTCTCAATCTTGAGACTTAAAGAATAATCATATCAAGACATATAATAATAGATTCTTCAATGCAATTAAGGAGAATCATACTTAACAATCCATACCAACATATCAAATTGTATGAGAAAAAACATGTGCTTTATGTATGACTTATTACAAAATGACCGTAGAAGAGTGAGTTTTTAAAGGGGCTATCAAAATTATGCTTAGCTACACAGTACAGGGTCTAACATGTATTTGTATGTTATCTATTAAACTCGGATGAGGTAGTTCGTTAAAGTATTACTAAATAACATGTAATTTGTTTTTTTGTAGATTTAGTGATAACTTGTTAGCCTTAATTCATTTTGCAACTGAATCCAGTTCAGAATTAATCACATTACATAAAGTTCTAGGCTTTTATGCGAAAGAAATAGATTAGTGTCATCTGCATACTTAATAAAAGTCAATAAATTTGATGATCTATGAAAGTCATTTATATACAAAAAAGTAAAGGGCCTAGAATAGAACCATGTGGAACACCAGAATTAATATTTCTAAATTGCGACATGCAATTTTCAATACAGACATATTGCTGACGTTCGTATAAATAATTTCGAAACCAATCTGAAAGAATGCCCCTTATGCCATAATGTGAAAAGTTTGCTTAAGATAATTTCATGATCTATAGTGTCGAATGCCTTAGAGAAATCTAAGAACATTCATATTGTGTGGGTACCGTTATCAATAGAAGTCGTAATATTATTAATTATAGAACTGAGATTCATGTAAAATATCATTATTATTCAAAAAATTCATTGTACGAGTAAAAACTACTTTTTCAAGTATTATGGAATGAAAATGGTTAACAAAGATATTAGCTTGTAATTTGATCGAGATAAGGGGTTACCCTTTTTAAAACTAGGGATTATTTTGGTTAATTTCATTTTTTTTTTTTGTGAAAAACACCTGTGCTCAGAGATAGGTTACATATATAAGTGAAAGGTTCAACAATATCTGCTATTATTTTTGTCTTAATTATAAAATTATCCAGATCATCATGTCCACAACTGCGTTTACTTATAAAATTGTTAACAGTATTAAGGACTTCACCTTCATTTACAAGAGTAAAGAACATAGAATTAGGGTTAGGGTTTTGTAAGTAATCATAAAAAAATTTCAGTTTGGTATCTTACTTGCTAAATTTGGAGCAATTTCAACAAAATAATCATTAAAATGATCAGTAATATCTTGTAACTCATCAATGGTTCTTTCATCAATATCTGTATCTCAGAAGTAGTACTTTTCTTTTTCTGTTTATTCAGAATTTCAGTGATTAATTTCCATGTGTTTTAGCATCTTTGTTACAGTTCATAAATTGACTTGAAAAGTAGATAGTGCAAGAGTGTGAAGGGACAAGAGAGAGAGAGAGAGAGAGAGGAATATAGAATAATAAATAACAATAACAATATAATAATTTTGCGCCCGCACTATTTCATAAAGTGTATGAAACAGCATTTGCAAAGGTTCAACATTTGCATGAAATCCCAACTTTCGGTTGCCTTGCTGAATTTCTCGACTACTTCACAAGAGTTTTCGTTAATTTTGCTCCCAATTTTAGAAGTGAGTGAATAGAAAACCGTTTATCAATGTACACAAAATTCGAACTTCTCGATCGCTCAATAGCAGTAGTCAATTGCAAAATTTCCTGGATAAAATGCACAGGGAATTACGTTTTTAGGGTTAAAAATTGAAAAATTGACGCTCGCTCGCCTTGCTCCCTCACTTGTACAATAACTTGAAAAAGTTTGGGGACTCGGGGTGGGGTGGGGGCGCAACTTCATTGTTACCCCCGGGAGCTATAATCCCTAGATACGCCACTGCATATTGGTTATTCCATTCACGCATTTATACTCTTCAACACTGGAATTCCTACGGCAGGGCATGGCGAACAAAAGAAAATGGAGGGAGAAACACAGAAAGGAAGTAAAAAGTGTAAATGGAATGTGAACAATGGGAAGATCCACACCCTCCACCTAATCAATGGCTTGGTTAATTCTCATTTCATCCATATATATATATATATATATATATATATATATATATATAAACGAAGAAGCTTGACTGGGGAGGAATTTTTAATTTGTAAACAAATCTTTCGGCATATTACTCCCAGTGTTAAAGATCGTATGCTCGATCTGTAATGAAAAACACAAGTCAGAAAAAATTGGAACCAGCGGGATTCGAACCTGTCATCTACTGCTTGCCGGGCAGCGACTTAACCACCAGGCTATTCTGGTTCACGGCCAAGTCACGACGAACTAGAATCAAATACCCAAGATCCTCTTCTTTCTGACTCATTAATATTCAAACGGTCCGCCGTAGACAATGGTTAGTAAACGAAGAAGCTTGACTGGGGAGGAATTTTTAATTTGTAAACAAATCTTTCGGCATATTACTCCCAGTGTTAAAGATCGTATGCTCGATCTGTAATGAAAAACACAAGTCAGAAAAAAATTGGAACCAGCGGGATTCGAACCTGTCATCTACTGCTTGCCGGGCAGCGACTTAACCACCAGGCTATTCTGGTAGATAGCAGTAGATGACAGGTTCGAATCCCGCTGGTTCCAATTTTTTCTGACTTGTGTTTTTCATTACAGATCGAGCATACGATCTTTAACACTGGGAGTAATATGCCGAAAATTTGTTTATATATATATAGTTATACAGTTTCCCACATATTTCTGTTATGTCTGGTATTGTGCTAATATGTTTTAGGGGCAGGGAGCAATTATCCTAAACGGGGCCATTCCTTTGGCTCTTCTTGTTAACATTCTGTTCCACGGAGTGATTAATTTAATGTCATAGATCGAACTACAGCACTTACTTTTAATTTCACAGAAAATCCTAATCCTAATTAGTCATTTAGTATTTTCTTGCTTATTACCCCATTGGATTGAAGGCCTGTATGTCGAAATATGAACTCAATCAGTATATAGTCTTTTTTCTTCTATATTACTACATTTAAAGGAAGGCCTATATATTGAAATAAGAAGTGAACTTTGTTAACCTATACGTTAAGTGTCGTTGGATTCTATCCCAACCTACCTCTTTCATAGTCAGTAAAATAAAGTAGTTTTGTAGCTATACAGGCCCTTATCAACGTTCATATCGTGACGTTTGATCTCGTATGGCATGAAGCTTTACATCGCATTGTTATCCAAATCTAAATATTCTTTATTCACCTCCAGTGTATTATTCAGTCCCAATTCAATATGGCACGTAGACCATTGCCATGCGATGTATCTAGGACAGTGGGTTAAATTTAAAAGGACCCCATTTGGTGCAGATCATAGTATTTTCGTCTGACATTTTCAACTCGATATTCATTCGACTGTTGTAAAGATCTTGTTGGTGCCATGAATCCGTTTTCACTTGTGATGATATGTATTAACTTTTGGCTCAGTCAAATTAATAAAGATTTAATAAAATGTTCTTTTAAAGTAGATAATTGAATTTTTAGAAGATATTCAATTCAAAATTCCATTGTCCAAGCAAGATGACAGGCTGGATACATTTTCTTCTCATTTTTTTACTTTACATATTGAGCATTTGATCTTTTTTAGCCAAACATAATTTACGGTATCTTCCTGTACGATTCATTCTAAGAAGTGGACCTTCCATACGTTGCATTATAATGAAATATTTGGCATCTCCTGACTGTCCATGAAGATTCTACATATGATATTAGACCCTGCTTGATCAAACTTCTCGTAAATCAATCTTTTCGCAGATGGAGAGAAGTACACCCACACCCCTAGTCTAGAACCACTGCAATTGGTAAAAAAATAATGGGTGAAAAGGGAACATGCGTGTTAGCTGGGTAAATTTTACACAATTTTTGGATCATTTTACCCAATAATGAGTGAAAGTTTACCCTACAAACATTTCACCCCATACTGAGCTAAGTTTTACCGAGCATTTTAGAGTGTGTATGTGTGCGTCACTTTAGAGGTGGGATTTGGGGATGACAACCATTAGTTACTTTTTGTTGGCATAATTGGTATTTTCTGTTTTGTTGCTTTGTCGATTAATAGTAAAAATTATTTTCATTTTGTTTTCTAAAAAATTCTTTGAAATTTGCAGAAGAATTGTTGGTAAATATAATACGATACCCCCCCCCCCCCCTTCAAAAATGCTCCCGTGATACCCCTGTTTGAAGGCAATGCCTGAACCAGACATGCCAACTAGTACGAATTCCTCACCCAGTTTCGCTCCTATTACACTTGATAAGGGGGTACCAACATCTATGGATGTCTGGAATTAATTTGGAACACAACATTACCATAATGCATCGCACCTGTCTCCTCGAACAACCTTTTGTTATCCACTGGCATTAACTATTTATGGCTCTGGGTTACAAGAACTGTTCTAAATTTTTGCCTGTGATACACAATGCCATACCCCCTTATCAACCGTAAAAGGAAAGGAATACGATTTTAGGTTGGCAGCACTGCTGAACCTATAATGAAATACTGTGGGGAAGCGACATCAAAAAACTCTAAACATTCTCAACATCTCTTTCAAAAAAGCGATTTAACCATTAACTCAACAACCAACATCATTAAATGTTACACAGATACTTCGTTAACATCAGATAAGCCAAATTGTCTGTCTTTAATATACAAAATAAATTTGAAACGATACAACCAACAGCATATAATTATTTACAACTGTGTTTCTAGCTATGCAATCTTGTACATGATGACAAGTATGACTTATCAGCCCTTTAAAAGGGTATACAATTCATGCTTATTCAGGTTCCAAACTCCAGCTTTTCGCCTGTGTGCGATTTACCTACGGTTCTATACCCTGTTTACTAGCTATGCATTATACCTTAACTGTACAAGCTATAATTATGTATCAAATGTTATCCTTATAGCGTAGACATATACGCTTGCTGCTGCCTGGTGATGATCTCCAAAATGGAATAATCGCGATCTTACAAAGTCATCTTTGAAAAAGTAAGTTGTTTTTATTTTAAGATCCATACGTAATGGTGTTTATACAGATATTAGGGTATAAGTATAAATAACTGCCGTGTAGGGAATGCACAGGATGGAATTTCGCAATAGGCCTACTTGTTGAAGAAGCAGGGGATTTTCGACGCTAGTATTTCAATTTATGAAGAATATTGGGCTTGCGTTATGTGGTTATAAATTGTGTGTGTGTGTGTTTGTAAGGGTGCGTTTGTTTAGCATTATGTCCGAGGACATTTTCGGACAGAGAACAAAAAAAAAATCATGACAACAATGGTCCTCGGAAGGCGGACAATAGTCCTCGATCGTCGAACAATGAATTTATGCCTTATTCCGTCGACTGTCCGAGGACGAGTAACAATAGAGGAACAATAGTTGTCCTCGGAAGTAAAGCCATGTAAACGTGTGTGTGTGTGTGTGTGTGTGTGTGCATGATGTTAAGGATGAGGATGGGACCATTTCCAATAGAAAGGGTGCCAGATACCATCATGTTAGTATAACATGACTGATAATAGGGACCCCTCCTATAGGAACCTCTCCTTTTAATGCTCGAAAGAGCTCACTGAAACAACCATATAGCAATAACTAGTATTAGTAGTACTAGAAGTTGTAGTAGTAGTAGTAGTAGTAGTAGGAATAGTAGTAATAGTAATAGAAGTAGTAGTAGTAGTAGTAGTAGTAGTAGTAATAGTATAGTTATAGTATTAGTAGTAGCAGCAGCAGCAGCAGTAGTAGTAGTAGTAGTAGTAGTAGTAGTAGTAATAGTAGTGGTGGTAGTAGTAGCAGTAGTAGTAGTAGTAGCAGTAGTAGTAGTAGTAGTAGCAGTAGTAGTAGTAGTAGTAGTAGTAGCAGTAGTAGTAGTAGTAGTAGCAGTAGTAGTAGTAGTAGTAGTAGTAGTAGTAGTAATGTGATATGAACTGGAGTGGTAGTCGCGGTAGTGAGAGAAAGTAGTAGTATTATTAAAAAAGGAATGTAAGATGAAGATATATATATTCTTTTCATTTAAGGGGGAGGGGCTTATTTTGGTTGGCTGTTGTAAAAGTGTCGTATACATGGTATAGGAAGTTATATCTTAGGTATTTAACCTAAAGTCTCATTTTTAATTTATTTACAGTTAAATCATTTTCCGTAAAAGTAAAAGTGCCGTATAGGCAGTCATATTTTAGGTCTTTAACCGAAAGTCTCATCTTTAAAGTTCTTTACAGTTTTCCTGTGTATTTTTAATCAAAGTGCACAGTATTATATTGTTTCCTAATATATGTAGTGGTAGTACTAGTAGTAGTAGTAGTAGTATTAGTAGTAGTAATATAAGTAGTAGTAGTAGTGGTAGTAGTAGTAGTAGTAGTAGTAAAAGTATTCGTGTAGGAGGAGTTGTATATGAAAACTGTGTAATTGAATTATATGAAAAGCAATCATGTATTCAAAAATAGGGCTAGGATGAAAAAGCCATAGGTCATAAACCGCAAGTCAATTATGTTTCTCAAAAAGTGATTTTGTGGGTGAGATTTACATTTTCCCCAAATCCCGGAGAGTAAGCATTGCACTAAAAAGTAGGTAAAAGCATGTTCGTTTGTTGTTGTTTTTTTCTTGTTGCCTCATACTGACTTCTTTTCCAGGCAGTTCAAGAAAGATTTATTGACAATACCAGCACTCTTTTCAATTAAAATATGCTTAGCCTGTATAATTTTCAACCCATTACATCTACTCCAACGTTACTGCGAAAAAAAAAAATCTACTTGAATGAAAATTGAACAGAACCAATTGTGACAAAGAAATATGACCTTGAAAATATGAATACCAGTATTCTATGGAAGTAATTTTGAGAACTAAAACAAACAATATAATAATTTCACAAAGAACATTTCACAGTGAATATAAAAAATATACTGATGTTTCACATTGAAAAAAATAAATGACTTTTTATTACGTTTATGCCAGCACTTATTTGAAATAATAAACAAGTACACCTCGAATCTACACACATTATGTGTGGAAATCATACCACATCCCTCGGCAATGTCATTGTGAATCCGGATTTCGTCAGTTGACGTCTTGGTATCTTGTAACCTTATAGAATCGATACTTGTCATGTGAGAAGCCAGCAAGCCGAGTATTTTTCATGTTGGGGAGAAGGGGAGGGGTGGCCAGTCTAAATGAACGTGCCGACAGATTGGGTAGGAATACTGGTAATAAGTCGAAATGATTTTAAATCGGCCAACAAAATATATAGCAAGCACTTGTACATTATACTCACCTTATAGCTAACCATTATCAAAGGGGGACTACAAACTTGTATGTAACCTAGACATTGCCTAGACGACAATGCTTGTATATCTGTCTGACTGCTAAAAAAGAGGGGGACAATGCATTTGTTTTTATGTAATTGATAAATCTAGTGGATGAGAAGTAAGAGAGGCATGCATGCAAAAACCTGTATTTAGAGAAACACCACCCCATAGCATATACACACGAACAGTATGGTTTTGCGGGCGCCTTTCCCCTCTTTGTCAAACTTCTCGATCAGCTACTGGCAGGTCTCTTTTACAGGATATTATATTTATTTCTTCCCAGCATTGACTTCTTATCATACAGTTATTGGGCTTGGATTACAATAGCTACTGCATATTTGCCTTATATGTAATAACTTTGTATTGATTGCAGATGCTTAGACTATATGTGGATGCTTAGACTATCTCCCCCAGGCCCCACTCACTGAAGAAAGGCGCAATTTTTGTTTTTAGATAAATCATACTTTCGAATGAATTTCCCAGAACGTTCGGCCCAAACGTTGAAAGCTATGTAGCATAATTTATAGCAATTAATCACTGTGAATTTTCCCTGTGTGTTAGCCTAGGCTGTGTGTATGTGTGTGTGTGGGGGGGGGGGGCATAAGTGTATTTGTGTGTAATACTATCTGTTATAAATACTTGTGACTTTCAAAGGTCAAAATGAAGGTTACCCAGTATGCATCGCATAGCCTGGGGCAAGGCTTCGGCGTTATCTAGAACAACCACTATTTACAAACGGTGGGGGAAAAAATGTACTAGTGAGGCCTATTGACGTCATTGACGTCATATTGGTAGCAGAAAGTTTGAGCATTTACATTGTATGAAACCAGGGGCAAGGATGGGTGGGTTCTTTTAAACAAATATTACATCCTTTATCATGATTATAGCTTTCTTCTTTAGATGGTAATTATTGCACAATCCTAAGTTGGGAAGTACCTGCAGTTTACATCATTGGGTCGTGGCGATAAGTGAACAAAAAGAAAAGATATGTCAAGACATCATGTGATCATAGTTCCAGTTCCAATAGGCGTGACGTCACACAGTTGACTTTGTGCTTCCATCTATCTGTACGATACATTGCAGTGGTACCTTGCTGAATGCTCCGTCTTTTCCTACAGAAGGAAATAAAAAGACAACTTGTGTGAAGAATCTTGAGTGGAAAAGAAAACGGTCACTTGATTATTTCATGAGTAAACACAGATAGGATGAGAACGCATATGCTAGAGGATTATTGAAATGAGTTTCCTGTCTTATTCCTAAAAAAAGGAATCTCTGATAGTTGTCTTTGGACTTTGGAAGTAATGGCACTACCTATTGTCCATGCCTTTTATATATTGCAGGCGTGTGATGGAATTTGACCACCATGCATACCCACCCAATTTCCTACCAAGATTTTGTTAACAGACATCTCAAATTAGTGTTAAATATAGAAGAAACATAGCCTAGCTATTATAGGCCTATCTCTTTATAAATTATGTGAGAATGTGATTTTTCCTGATAATGAACAATTTTGAATTTATGAAAGATTCATTCAACTTTACGTTTATTCAAAAGTGTGAGAGAAGGGAGTTGCAATTTTTAAAGATGATTCTTTATACCTCCTCTTATCATCCCTTCTAAGACCATGCATGTCATCCGTTCCCTTTCCTTCATGATCTCCTTTGAACGACATCCAAAAGGGTGGAAGAAATACACGTAGGCCCCAAAGCAACCAACCATAAGGGCCCCAGACACCGCCAGAACCGAAGCCAAGAGGTATTCCCTCTCACCCTCCTCTCTACCATTTTGGTTTAACGCCTTTTTGTCCTCATCCTGCTCCTCCTCGTCGTCTATGTCGTAGCCAGAAGGCTGACCGTTGAACATGTTGAATGAGGTTCTCGCTGTCCCTCCAAATGTTAAGAGCCTTGTAGCTTCGTGCATCGAGTTGCTTGTCTCGGTATTGAGCGGGTTGACTTTAATTGTAGCAAACAATTCGTCTAATTTGGTTGTGACCTGTGGGACAGGTGTCCGTGTTTCCACATCTGAAGTATGAGGTTGGGAAGGGTTAGGGGTGTCACAGATCTTGCGACTTTGAAATGCTCTCCCCCCCCCCCCATTCGCAAAATGAATTTTTAAAAATAATTATAGCTCTTAAATGGTAAACTCGTTTCTGATATAATTAAATAAGATAATTAAAACATCCATTTTTCTGTTGAACATCTCTTGGATGAAAGTGTTTTCATTTCCCAAATTAAATTTCATTCACTAATAAAACAAAAAATATTTTAAAAAACACAGATAAATCGCTACCTTAGTTACCTTGCCCTTGGCTATGTTGACAGTACTGGATTGCGCAATACTCGGAGGTGATACAAAGAGAGCATTCCAGGCAGGTCCCTGTGATCTCATCGCAAAACTGATTTTCGTCGCAGGTGTTTCCACATTTATCGATGTCATCGTCGCTTTCGTTTACCGGCAGGGCCCTTACAACGACCACAGTCAGAGCAATCACCAGTGCTGTTCCTACATCCATTTTACTCTTATTTGATTGTTGTATAAAAATTGTAAACATACGCAGCATGAGACGAAACTCACTGAAACAAAACGCTTTGTGTTTGAGCCTTTTGTTAAAAATAGAATTCCCAGGCGGATTCGCGTGATTGCTTTAGTATCTTATTTAAAGAGAAGGTTGAGTTCTAGAAAAGGTGAAAATATTTTGTGAGCTTTCTTATTCCTTTCATGTCACTTTGGAAGAACATCACAGTAGAAAAATCCCCTGAAAAGGATTGCTCTTCAAATGCCCTTATATTCGAAATATGTCGAGAAATAGCTGAAGTGTTCGGGCCGAATATTCATGCCACATATTTGTGCAGTCCCATATACCCATTTCTGTGTGCAATGTACGTGCGTTTCAGCGAGATTGGGTCAATTTCTTATCATTTTGATGATTTCAAAACCTCACAGTATACTCAAATTCTTATGTAGACATGACAAACCTTTCCAAAAGCTTTGAGACCAGTTTTTGTCAAAATGTTATTGCATGACCAGAACTCAACTTAATAAACTTTTTAATTGAAGACCTTTAGTTATGTGAGAGGGGTTTAATAAATTTACTTTGATTTGGTTTCTAATCCTGTTTCGTTGTAATTTTCCTTCTTCGGTCATTAGATGAGAACGCGAAAGACAGAGAAAGAAGGGGTAGGGAGTGGTATTGGTTTCAAAGGCCTGCATAGTGTATTTAATTGTGATCAAAGAAAAGGCTATGGAAAAAAGCCGATAGTACAACGTGGAAGAAAATGTCGACTTCATTCTGTCCTTCTTCGATGTTAAATACGTATGCCCAGGTCCTGTTCGTCACAAAGTCATATAGAAAGAGAGAGAGACAGAAAGAATGAGGAAGAGAGGAGAGAAATAGCCAGAGAGATGGGGGAAAAGGAAAAAGTAATACAATGGCAGAAAATATGACGGAACAAAAGTAAAATTGCAGTAGTTTTCCACAAGGTCTTCAACCATTTCCATGAGTCATGGAAAATTACCGCATTGTTATATCGATGTTATAATAACGTTGTAATACATAGTTAATCTTGGGCCGGCTATCTAGACCATGCATGCTTTCCGACTGCGCAAAACACGAAAATTGTAACTCGTACAATAATGTACCACATCAGTATAAACTGAACAATGTTTCACTAATTAACACGTATTATTTATGAGGTCAAAGAAAATCATAACAACGTGAGGCCCAGGGGCGGATCTAGCTTTTTTCCAAGGGGGGGGGGGTTGACCCAACGACGATGCGAAGCATCGTCCACAAGCCGCGTAGCGGCGAGCCGATTTTTTTGGTTGCTATTTTGAACCCCCGTGATGTTTTCCTGGCATCTACTAACGCAATGGAGACCATAAAAAGCATAAAAAGTGCTATAGGAACCTACTGTGTGGGTCTGGACATAATGATGGCGTTTTTCTATGCACATTAAATTTTTACTTGGCAGCCCAAGGGGGGGGGGTTAACCCCCTAAACCCCCCCCCCCCCCCCCGTATATCCGCCACTGAGGCCTACCTTTTAAGATTTACAGTAATCATGGTAATAAGGCAGTTGGTATGATCTAAATACTGTATGTTAAAGGAAAACATAAATGGAGGGGTCTATTGAGAGAGCATGGCTTGTATTTCATAGACCCCTGTTTGAAAATATTGGTTACAATCAATAAACTAAAAGAAACGTGTTCACTATTGCACTATTAAGAAGATTTTTAAAAGGGCGAGAGAGAAGAAAGGGGGAAGGAAAAAGAACAAGTAAGTAAAAAAGAGAAAGACGAAAACGAAGAAGCAAACCAGGGGAAGGAGAAAGATAACGAGGCTGTGATAATGAAGAAGGAGAGACAAAGAGATAGATAGATAGGGGAACACAGTAGGATAGTGGTTGTCTAATGTAGTTGCTTTAGTCCAACAGGTATGCATTTACATTTCTTGGTTGTTGTAGCTATTCAACAAGGAAAGTTTATATTTACGTTTAAATGTGTTTAATGTGGGGATAATTGATTCGCGTGCCGTACGTGTCAAGTGAGTTCCAAAGTTGGGGTCCAGTATACATGTATATGAATGTTTTTTGTAAAGCAGGCTTTTATTTGTACGTTGGGGATCATGGGTGAAAGAAATTTGACTGCCTGGTTGGATATCTGTGGCTTTCATGGTTTTTAAGAAACATTTGCATTAGTGATATTTGATAGGACTTTTTCTGTCAAGTTGATAACATTACATTTTTAAGATTGTAGGAGTATAAATCATATATTTTAGGGACTTAACATTCAAGGAATCATAGGTTGGTGTGTTACTCTTTTTTGCAAGTCTTGTTTCCTGTTAATACCAGGACAGACTTGTCGTTGGCAGGCATAATGAATAAAGTATCCTTTCAAAGTCAGGTACAATTTTACATTCTGCTATTAGATAAAAGGTATGTGATGGTTCTCAATGATTGTATATGGCAGGTATTACTTCTCTCAAAACTGTATAGAATACAAGTACAATTGGAATAATAATTTTATGCACTACATTTTTATTTAAGCGCAGACAGAATTATTTACAGCATTCAATGATATCGGTGCCATCAAGTACAACAAGAATGTTTCACAAATGGATTTTTAGATGAAACCCGATTTTCCAATGCCTATTTTCCCATTTTTCTTCATGCATACAATATTCCATGATATCTGACTTGAAAATCCACGAACCCACATGACAGTTAAGGAGGAAAGCTGCTTTCTTTATCAAAAACGTCAATCAATTTTTTTTTAAAAGACCATGAAAAACGACCTCAGAAATATACAAGATCTCAACAATATACAAACTAACATACTAGATATACCGGGTGTCCCACAAAAAGTGGAACGGCGGATTTTCAGTACTTTGCCTTCGAAAAGTATATAATATTTTTTACAATATTGGGTAAAGCATTTTTCTACCAAAGAGACTGAAATCACAATCGTTGAATTTTGTTAATTAATTTAAAATACAGTCATTTTCAAATTTTGCATGATTTTTGCGACCAATTAGGGTAGAATTGTGTCGGGAATGGCCTTCCATAAGGCATGTACTATGTTCGAGGCGAGACCATTGATACGTGTCAACCATACGCCCTTTTTGCGTTTGCACTGTGTCATTTGTTGACACGCATCAATGGGCTTCACCCAAACATCGTACATGCCGTATGGAAGGCCATTTCCGCCACAAAAAACATGAGAAATTTGAAAATGACCGTATTTTAAGAAGCGGGCATAGAATCAAAACTTCTCAACCAAATGCAATGATCGTGATATCATTCTCTTTGGTAGAAGATGTTTTACCCAATGATGGAAACAAAACGTGCTTTTCGAAGGCAAAGTACTGAAAATCCGCCGTTCCCCTTTTTTAGGGACACCCGGTATTACACATTTTAAACCATGGAAACCATAGACACTTCATGATTTTAGTAATAGTCATCTTAGGAATCCGATAACTAATATTTGAAGTAATGTTCCTTCTACATGCAAGGCATGACATTATCTTCCACAGTCCTCTAAGTCTAATAATAGCATTCGCCATATTCATTTATTTATTTACAGTTATATCTAACTCTTTCAGTGTCGATTTCACATATATGTGACAGACAGACTTGTCATTTGCATTCACCAATTGCTCGACCACAGGAAAGGTATAGGGTGGTCAATGTACATCAACATTTTGAGCATATATCAAGCATTTTAAATATATGGTTATAATTATATGCTACCACATACATTTTCAGGGAAAGTTGCAAAATTATTAAAAAGATGTTACCTTATTTCAACATTAAACAAGAGCAAACAAATGAGAAACCAAAAAATAATTGACAAAAAAGGGCAAATGTAATTTTCAATAAGTCTTATGCATAAAGTTGGGTATAGTGATATGGTTTGGTATCATAAGAAATCGTAATAAATTATCTACAAGTTTTGTACACAATATTTTGTAAAATAATAAATGGTTAATGAAGTGCAGACATTTGAAAAGTAAGCATTAATCACATTTTGGTAAAATTTTGAAGAGAGCTAAACCCCATGGCACAGTGAGAGTGAGGCAAGATTGCCTCTTCAATGGGTGCTCTGCACTGATCAAACAATTTAACATACTAAAATTTACCGATATAAATAAACATAAACAAAGCATTTTTATGTACAGATGTACAAACAATTTTTTTCCTTACGAATTTTGTAACCTCTTTCAATTAAATTCTACTATTCATAAATACGAAAACAGACAGGCAAATCAGATCCATCTATATACCCAAGCACAGAACCTTATTATTCCAACATAACATCCGGTACTCGCGGGACCTAAGCTGTGGGACGTTATCCCTGACACAATAAAATACTCCGCATCTCTTGCCAGCTTCTCAAGAAGGATAAAAAACATTTCACTTCATCTTACAAATAATATGGTTTAAGATTCTTCCCAACCCTCCATTGGGTCTATCTCCCTCTCTTCTTTCTGCTTCTTTGTGAATACATCTCTTATCCGTACTCATTTTATGTTGCACCTCCATCCTTCCCCCTTTTTCCCTCTTTCTCCCTCTTTTTTTCCTCTCTCTCTCTCTTTATCCTTTTTTCTTTTTTCCCTCCAATTAAGCTCAGCGGTCAAGGAATGTTATCTTTTTTTCTTTTTTTTTTGTATGTAGTTTTTTTCTCTTTATATATTATGTACTATTATGTATTATGTTACTAAGGGCACCCTCGCCTCAAGCCTCACCTTAGAGGCGTGTCCTCCAACTATGTACGTACCATATGAATATGTATTACGTCGTATTTTTTGTTAAAATCATTATTACTTTGTACACTTATATTGAAAAGTTGGAAATAAATGTCTTGAAATTGAATTGAATTGAAAATTTATATAAACAATACATATGCCATATAACATTTTTAAGATTTACAGACTTGATGGCAAAATTGAAGACAAGTATAACAACTTTAGTTAGCGTACTAGAATTATTAATACATGTACATAGTAAAGATATATTCAGAATACACATTGTATCTAAGATAATTTGTTAAAATAAAGCATATTCTAATAAGAATTTTCTTTCAATTCCTATACTCCCGGCCTCCAGGATCTGTGAGAAGTGTAAAACGAGAACAATATTTCTAGCTCACCATATCTACGCAGTGTATACCGCAAAGCAACTGACTAGTTTCCCTTTTATCAAGTTCGTTGAATGAATTTAATCTGGCTCTAAAGGTTGGATGAACATGAAATGTTAGAAAACAAGTATTGGAGGAAAAAACATTCTCATGTAAACGCTCAGTTAGATTTGAGTCAATACAATATCGTGTTTACAAATAGGGTAGATCGATGGCTTAGCGACATCATGGTAATAAGAGTCACATAGTTACTACAAGTATTTTAAATTAAAGATCAAGCCCTTTCAACTCACCGATATATCCTTAAAATCTCGTATTCCTGTCGATTCGTATTACTCTTGTTTTGGATTAGAAATGTATATATATATATATATATATATTACGCTGGATTCCGCATTTGGGAGACACGTAACAATGCAGTTTATTTCGTCATAATAGAAACCACCGCGTTACGGAGACACGAAACCGCTTTAGGGAGACACGGCGTGTCTCCCTAAAGCGGTTTCGTGTCTCCGTAAAGCGGTGGTTTCTAAGGATATATATTTATATATATATATATATTACTGGATGGTGTATTAGGGAGATACGAGGACAAAGAAGCAAGAGAAAAACTGTTTCCCAAATACACCGTAAATAAACACAACAAAAAAGTAAGTTCCTAATAAATCAAATTGCGTAACCTTTTAACGAAAAGATTTTGAGAAAAATAACTTGGCAGAGTGTTTCTACACTTATTGACTAACTGATGTGTGAAAATGAGATTGGTCCATTGAGTCATGCATGAGTGAGAACACATTAAAGGCAAAATTGTCACTTTTCAAAGTGACAAAGTGACACGAGGCGTTATATCGATTGCGATATTGCACGCTTATTCAAGCCTGGGAAGGCGACGCATACGCCACTCAAGTTTGCACTGTGTATTTTGCAATAACTTTTATACGCTGTCACTCTAATCATGGCTCGAAAAGATCGCACCAGGCACTGACGCATCCCTGCGTCAGGGAAATGTCGACTCATGTTCGAACTGCTGTTTTCGTCCATTCGACAACTGCTGCGCGTCCCCCGATCATCAAGACATCCGTCATCGTCGACATAGACGTGCTGGTGTCTCCCGTACCAGCGATATAATCTTCTCAGTCTATATTGCGTTATACAGTGCGTATAAAAAAGCATACCCAACTTTATTAGCTTCTAATTAAAACTTCATAACCAATGTGATCTTGAGACTCTTCTCATGGTAAACATTTAAAAAAATCTGTCTAGTCATACCTTCTCAATATACTTTGTGCCACGGATGACTGAGCTGCAGTGTTTTTTAAAAGTCAAAATCTCCTTGTAAACCAAGTTTGAGCTGATGCAACAAATGTCATGAATGTGGGTCAAGCCATATGCATGTGTTACTTTAGTATAAAATCATTTTAAAAGTTACTCTACTTCGGGCTTTAATGCTTAATTGTGACTAAAGTAATCCATTGTATCCAAGCTTTTAAAAGACCTTGTTTCAGTTTATTTTAAAAAGCCTACTAACCTCTTGTCTCATAATATATTTAAACTCTCTGCTCATTTGTCCATTGCAACATTCACTTGCATAAGCTGCACAAGGCATTTATCTCTAATAACACATGAACACAAAGGGTTACTAACCTTAGAGACAGAGGCAGTATAAAGAAGGATACATGTATCAGATAGCTTCCCAAATAGAAAAGCTTATCTTAATCAAGGGATGCGGATGAAGCCAATATTTTGCCATCATGAAAAAGAATCTATCATAAATTTTGCTTATTTCAAAATTTCAAAATTTATTGATTTTCCACATCTTTGTCTTTCACATTTATTATTTTCTTAAACCGTACCAAGTATATAAATTGAAACGTAGATATAACAGATCATAATTCAATTGACTTGGTTATGATTTACACTGATAAAGCAATAGTTGGTATAAAGGAAATCATAAATGGAGGAGTCTATTAATGAAACATAGCTTGTATTTCATAGGCCCCTGTATATATAAAAAATTGTTACAGTCCATTAATTAAAAAAGAAGAAAGTGCTAACTTGGGCACTATTAACATGATTTACAAATTTTAAAAAAAGAAAAAGAAAACTAAGCCCTTTCTTGAGCTTCTGTTGACATTAACACGTAACTTTAATGCACAAATTTAATTTGAATAACTCGGCGATTGTGTTAATAATGGCGTGGTAGAGGATTTTGACAATACTTTTTGAAAAGCCTGCTACTCATTCATCCGTGGCAGAAAAGTCATAAGGTAGCCTTAGACAGAATATGAATACTGTTTACCATGAAATAGATTTCAAGCTCTTAAAGGTTATAGCTATTTAATTAAAAGCTACCAACATTGTGTATACCTTCTTTTTTTATACGCACTTTTTTTAGGAATCTTCAGTCCCCATGCCCAGCATTGTTATTAAACTGGGGGTCCCCATGTATATTCGCTGGTGGGATGAACGGAGAGGCTCCAGTTGTCCACTCATGGCCCTTGTGAGTTCCGTCTTGAAACAAGAAGACAAAGATACAGCAACTCCTGTTATAAATCAACTTGACTATCTTGCAAACTCATGGTTTATTTTGACAATTTTAAAGGGATTAATTAATATGGTCTAAAAAGTAACAAAATATCCACAGAATAATATTTTCATGATATAACTCAAAAGAAAATAAAAACTCGTAATCAATACAATCACAATGCTTGGTCAGTGTTGGCAATGGTAGGGCCAAGTTCTTCCAGTTTCTTCTTCTTCTTTTCTCCTCTCCTTCTCCATCTCCAGCATATTTTATTGTGTTCCTGAAAGCCCCAAATATCAGCATTGTAATTTTCACAAATTTGTTATTCAGCCCACTGTGTATCTTTGGTGTTAGAATGTAATAATATGATCAGAGGCGTCGCTAGGGGGGGGGGGGGGTGTATGGGGTGTCACCCCCCCCCCCCCCCCCCCGCTCAAAATTGTTGTCGGCATATGCGCCACCTCTGTCAGCAAAACAAAAATGAAGGGGAAAAGGGCGAGGGAAGAGGAAAGAGAAAAGGAAAAGAAGAAAAGAGAAAGGAGAAAAAAAACCAAGAAAAAAGAAAAGGGAAATGAGAGGAAAACAAAAGCAGAAAGAAAAGAAGGAAAACTGGCAAATTATTTTGCAAGAACACTGGAATTTTAATATTCGGGCAAAATGCGTCCCCTTCGGAAACGGGCTGCAGCCCCCTTCCCCCGAGGATTTCCAAAGTTCCGATATTCATATTCGGGCAGAAGCTATAATATCCAAGCATTGGGAAGCAAGGTTCCCAGATAATATTATGTAACTTGTGTATGTAACATCTGTACATTTCCACTACGAAAAGTTACAAAAGATTTTGCTCGCTCGCTTTGCTCTCTCATTAGAACAATGGAATTTTAATATTCGGGACAAAGGCGTCCCCCTTCGACAATGGGCTGCAACCCCCCCCCCCCCCCCCCCGAGGATTTTTAAAGTTCCGATATTCATATTCAGGCAGCGAGGTGCCAGAATATCCACATATTTGGGCAGGGAGGTTTCCAGACAATTATGTAACTTCTGTATGTACCTTCTGTACATTTTCACTACGTCAGTACCCTCCTTGCGAAAATCCCTAAAGATGTATTTCTTTACGTTGCTGAACTTGTTTGTGTGATGCCAAACCTGTGTGGATGTGCGTGGGTGGGTGTGTATGTGTGTGTGTCGCTATAGTTCATGTGCTTTATAATGAACATTATTCAATTATTCTTTAATTGATCAGACTTTATACACAGAATTTCTTCGTGAAGTATTTAGATGTGTTACTAGTAGCATTCACCAAGACCTGGATATTTCACAGATGGGTAAAGCTATAATAGTTAGCTTCAAAAGTAAAAAGAAAAGGGGGGCTTGATGTTCCCCAAAGACTATGTTACGAAAATGAACTTCTGCATTTCCTTACCGCTTATTTTCCTGTGGGTATCTGGAGTCTTTTGCTTTTCGGATTGGTGGTCAGTTGGAACAGCCCGTATGAGATGCTCACGTTCCCATGATGAAGCATTGCCAGGGTGAATGCTAGCTGACTGACGGGGACGTTCTGCATCAATAGGAGCTGGCGTACTTCGAGAGCCAGATGGAGAATGCTCGGAGTGGGCAGGACTTGCAGCTTCTGCAGTTGGTGACCTAGAAGAATTGGATCTAGAAGTTCCTGGCCTGTTTATGAAATTATTATCCTCGGCGTCCTCGTCCTGAACAGCAGTATATCTACTGACTGTTTGCTGACGGCGGGCAGATGTTTCGTTTTCCATAGGGTCTAGCGGAATATTCCTTTCTGTTTCTCGTGTGTGTCGATGGTTCCTGCTGTTCATTACATTGAGTTCAATGTCTGTGCCGGTACGATATTCTCCGGTGAAGATGGGGCACATGCTCGAGATCTTCAATGTTTTACGATACCTAAGGCAACACACGCCTATTACCATTACAATCGAAATGCTAATGAATAGACCAAACACAAGTTCAAATGAAAGCTCCATAATATTATACCCTCTCTGTAAGAATGTGTTGGTTCCTCCTCCCTGAGATGGTATATATGCCTTCTGGGGAGGGTGAACTAGAACATGAGCGTCCGTGGATATAGAGCTTGCCATAGGTCGAGAGGTAGTTCGACTTTCGATTGAAATAGGTTCTGTTGTCGCTGTTGGAATCGTTGTGTTATTCAGCTCTGGTAAAAAAAAAAGAGATAGAATATAAAAATACAAACTATTAACAGTTTTAAGATCCAGGGAATCTTTAAATCAAAATAACAAATTGGGTCTTCCCATGCGAATGGTCGCATAATATTCACAAAACTTTCGCATAAAAAGGTTTCTCACTCAGATGTCATTTTTTTTCAAATTGTATCATGGAATAGCTCAAAACTGAAATGTGTAATATAATAATATGACTAACTGATTACAGAAACTTTATCTGTGCTCTTCGATCATGTAGATTGATAAATGAATCATCATAATATTCATCGCAATATTGTCCATTTACCAGTTCATAATTAGAAGAAAAATCAACACTTACTTATGGAGGCACATGCCTTGGGGCAAGCAGGTCCGCCAGGGCAGTAGTCATTGCAAGGCAAGCACATGCCAAAAAAGATGCTACAGTATTCTCCTTGTCCACAAGGTGAACAGTTTTTTTCTACTGCTGCAGATGAACAGGATTGCAGAACCTCAGATACAAGGAAAAATAGCCCATATATGACCTTGTAGAACAGGCACTGGTACGAGTCTGCTAGTTTAGCCATTTGTTTTGTTTAGTCGACGTATTACCTGTATCAAAATGGAACAGACAATACAGGATATGTCATATTATCACAATTATGAAAAGTAGTTCGAAATCACAAGCAATCTCATGGTGTTGCATGTTTGTGCTATTAAGATGCCCTCCTTGTAAAATTTTGCTTTTATAGAAAGATCATGAAAAATGCAATATCTTCACTGAAATAAAGTCCTGACACTATTACTATGCACAAAATAATTGTAATAAAAAACTGTGACAACGAGTACACTGAAAAAGAAAATAGCTGGTTTGGGAAAAAACGGAACACGAAATTAAATATGTGTCCTAAGAAACTGTGAACAAGATCTTACTACAAATCTGATAAAAGAAGTACCAGAGTTGAATTTGCCACTGTTGAATAGGTTGCATGTACAGTTTCAACAATCAAATAACGTGAAACCATATAACAAATCTATACCCACAGAGATAAGTTTGATGAATAGATAGATGACTCTGCGTTAACTTTGTGCAACTATACTCAGCTATACACCTAGCCTGTAATATATCTGTTGAATTGCTGTACTCTACCTCACAGCCATGACTAAAAATCTGGATGAAGCAGGGAATTCCATGTGGGTATATTTCCAACCAATCAGAACACGGGAAACTATATAACTATTCATCTAATACATAATAACTGATCTATAGTTTTAGCCAATCAGAACTTGGGAAATAATACAACCATATTCCTAATAACCACCATCGAGTGCCTCAAAAGGCCTAGACAATGCAGGCAGGGAAAAGGGAATTTCTACGCCCAACATCATGAACATGCAGCTAGCACGTGCAAAGCTCACATTATATCCATAGGGTAGGACATTAGATTAAAAGATTTGGCAAACTTTCATTTAATTCCATTTTTCCGCATTTTCATCAATTGATATTTATTACGGTAATGTATGAAATAAGATTTAGAATACATCATAAGGCATGTTAGGCATACGATTCTTTACGATGTGGTTAAAATGAATTACATCCACTGATGATTTGTACGCATTTTACATTTTACAGAGGAAATATCTAAAAGATGGACTTGTGCCGTAGAACACGCAAAGATGGGAATATGTAGAGGGAAGGAAGAGAGAGAAGGAAAGATCATCATGTATGTCTTAACGTTTACTCAGTATTGCGCAATGTAGAAATAATAAAGTCTTTCGTTTCTTATCTATCGTATGCTATTACAATATATTATATTTCATACTATTTCTACGAATACAAACACGATAAAGATAAAGAATACAAGAACGCAAGGTACGCAAATAAAAGCAATATCGGCCGGTGCCTGGGGATCACTAAAAGAAAACAGGATCCTCTAAAAGGCTCTCCTCACAAGCGGATGAAACTAGTATGAGTCATACTGGATTTCAATAGTATGAAGTTTGTTAACATATAAACTTCCTGTTTACTTCCTATATAAAATTAGTCATTTGTGATAAACAGAGTTAGTTTATAATACATAACAATAAGATATTACGGTGATTACAGTGTCTAATGTCATGTTAATATTCACGCATTCAGAATTTGACAGGGCTTGAGTGAAAAAAGAAAGTGCATTTCCTTCTCTTTAATTGCTAAAATAAATATATGACATCACTAGTGAAAAAATAAGGTGAATTGCCCCCATTCTGATCGCTCTTGTTAATGCTCTAACAATATAAGTTTGGTAAGCCTTACAAGACAATAACACCCTACAATACCAGACTATTTCTTTTGAAAATATGTCTGCAATATAATATTCATTCTCTGATTTATTCTTGTCCAGGATTATGGAATGAGGGGAAAACGATTCGGCCCTGTATAAAAAATTCATGTTTTCATCATAGAACGGATGAAACTGAGACCATTTCAAATTCATGTCTTCTGGAATTCTCTACAAGCCATGTTGCATGGAACTCATCCAATCCAGCACAAAAGCAACAGTGATACTATGGAGTAATGATCATGGAAATGATCCGTGTAAGTAGAAACCACTATTACATTCTAAATTTCTGGTTTCACCAACCTGTATCACGTGTAATTATGACCTGTTATTCGCGGAAAACTGCATTGTTGCGGAAGTCATAACATTGTTTCATGATGAAAGGAAAACCCTGTATCGATACCATGCACTGTAGGCTAAAAACCACTCTGATTCAGCCGTAAACAATCTGTATTTTCTTTTGCATGTAACTTAGAGTTTTTAAATCCACCTTAACCTGTAAGTTTGGCAAAAATGAGAAAAATTTATTTTTAGGCACATTGTAATAGCGAAACGAAAGTGGGAAGTCCGTGCTGACAATGCACATAACAAGAGAGAGAAATCAATATCAAAACTTTAAAAAAATAAATAGGAACAAAATATTATTTTAACAAAAACTAGATCAAAGACTTAAATACATGTATATACATTTGTCCCATGATAATACAATATACAAGCGGAAAAAATAACAGTGACTTATAGGCCACAATATGCAATACTGTCCATGGTAAGGTTGAACTTGTTAACTATTCTTGGGATAAAGAATCGTATATTTTTTGTATCAGTAAAACTCTGAGAACACCCAACATGCTCAAGTGAAAAAAGCAAAGTGAAAATGATGAGCCATACATGTTGTCACGTTACAAACACACTGACACTCAGTTTGATAGCAACGTATAAACAGAAACAGTAGTTTGACAGCAACAGATCAAGTATAAGACGTTATAGTACACATTATAATAATCAAATATACATTGCACTGAGAGGCTCTAGTTGAAATTATGGATCTCTGAGGTGACTGGGATAGCACTATTTTCTGAGGCGCGCAGCCCCGAAGAAAATAATAACTATGTCCAGTCACCGAAGAATCCATAATTTCAGTTGTTGCCTCGTAAAGAGTGCATGGTATATTTGATTTATATCCTACATGAGTAAGCCTAGATAGATTAAAAATGAAAACTAAATGTGGAATCAGAGTAAACTCAACACATACATGTACACTGAGAGTCTCGTCACGCAAAACATCATCACGATACATTTTCGATATAACGATAGCTTCGAAATATCCAGAATAACAAAAAAGTGACGTAAAATATCGGTATAGCGAAAAATATACAGAGCTCTGACGTCACGCAATATCCATTTTTTTTCTTCATAGTGAAAGTATTTTATGTCACGTGAGACATTCATGGCCAATCCTTGGACGAAGATTTTATGATGTAGGATATAATCTATAATATTACTTGAATTCACTATAAGACGTATTTTCTACTTCCATTATATAATACGCGGGGGAACTCATGACTCATCCAAACATCAAGGTATGTGGGATGGTGGAAATGGTAAACAGTTCTTGGAATTGTAATTATGTGTCAGGAAGGCCATGGAGACCACTCATAGAGCCCTCATTTGCGAACAGGAAATATAAGGTTCTGAGGCATTCTAATATGGCAATGATTATGAACATAATTATATGCTATTAACAGTGTTAAAGAAATTCAGATAAAGATTCTTTCGGATAGAGTTGTGTATCAAAATGTTCTATACTCCCGTATGAGTGTCAACCACTTTTATAACTTTCAATTACCGCAAATTTTTTTTATATCAACATAATAAAAGTGAGTGTTTAAGCTGTACGGATGTTGGGTAAAGACATTCTCAAAATGAGGGTAATTATGTGTCCGATCAAATGTGTAGCAACAATATACCCAATTTGGGTGGTTTTGCTTAATTTATAGTAAAATAAAGATCGTTTTGGGGTAAAACGTTGACCAAGGTGGGAATAAATTTGCCCAAAGTTGGTTGGAGACATAATTACCCTCGTGGTGGGCAAATTTTTACCCGTTTTTTCAGTTCACAATATATTAATTTATATATTCCTACCTTTTGAAGTTGGAAGAGAACATTGAGGCTTCAGACACACCACTGTAATACTCTGTGACGACTTTGTAGAACTATCCCATGCGGCACGACGTGCGTGTAAGTGGGAGGGATTTTCGGCGCCAAAAACTTATAATACTACGTCATCAACGAGGGGGATTTCTGGAGTGCCTGGAAATTTCCTCTAAATCGCAGCAGCTTCACAAGGACAAGCATGATCAGCTCAAACTAAACCACGAATGTCATACCCATGTTTTCATTAATATTATCCACGAGATAAAAACAGGCCTATAGCAATATTTTCCTGCTCTGTTAAACCCCTCATGTTCTTGATCACGTTAGTATATATTTGCAGTAGCTATTCACGAATAGCTTTGCTTTGGGTCTGTACCCCCCCCCCCCCATTCTCTTTCTCTCTCTCTCTCTCTCTCCCTCCCTCTATTTCTTCCAATATTCTTCTTTTTATCCAAAATCCTCATCCTCTCCTCCCTCTCTTTCCACCCCGCCCCCTCTCTCTCTCTCTGTTTCTTTCTAGATTTTTTTCATTTGCCTCAACCGTTCTCCTAAACATGCAAATATAAGTTCAGATTTTATTCTAGGAATACTATTTCTCAATCTCCTACCTTTCTGTTGCAGGAAAATAGCAACCGACAAGTTTGTTTCAAATATTGAGCCTTCAGCCAGCCCGCAAACACACCACTTATTTTGGGAGGATGTGGCAGAACTATGCCATTCGACAAACAATATGCGTGAGGTTTAGAAGAGGGCGGAGCTTATTTTGGCGCTATAAAGGTAGATTACGTCACGGAGGTGAGGCTTTTTGTTTTTCCTTGAAATCCCTATATTATCAGCTTTCGGGCAAACCTTTTCGAGAAAAAAATTGTTGTTGTTTTAACACTCACCAAGTATTAATCTACCCGTTTATTTTCGGAGTGGGAAAAGCTAAAGGATAATACATGTAGGCTATTTCAGTTATAATTCAAAATGATAACCTAAAACAAGTCTTCATTGTTATGATGGTTCTCTAAATCATTTCCTTCCATCCGGAGAATGCTGTGTTAATAATCTAGAGAGGCGTGTATATGATCTATGAATGTACTCTTTTAAAAGGCTGTATCCTACAAATAGGAATAAAAAAACGAAACACAAATGGGAGTCGACTCTTTATAGTGTTAACCGAGGTGTTTACAACAAATCATACCACTACAACAACCACCAAGTGCAATACTCCTATTTGAAAACAGTAATCTTTTGTTTATTTGTTTTGGGGTTTTCCTTTCTAATTTCATACCGAGAGGCTGAAACTGATAGTGCTCAAAGAGGAGTGACATGTAATTACGGTTATCTCAAGGTGATTTTGTGAAAAAGAATGAACGGCACAGCGCAGGGAACATGCAGAGTAGCGGTAAACGACACTACGTTTTCCTTGTCTCATTGGTCACGCTAACATAATATGTATTGTTTTGGTTATCATGCGATTATTGTCATTATCATGAAGAAGAAAAAGAGTCGTGAGGGAAAGATTTTCAGTGAGGAAACGATGTTGCCGTAATTGTTGCCCCTTTAATAATGTACTTACACATTACAGGTTGTCAAAATGAGAATTTAGTATATTCATTTACACGAATGGGGATACACGTAAGATTCCCATTTATTTTCGAATCCAGATATAAATATACTTAGGTGAAGGCCATGGAACTTGAAATTGAGAAAAAAAAATCATTGGTTTTTTATATGACAAAATATTGCAAAAATATGCATTATAGTTCATTACATACATAAAGAGAAACTATAAGAATTTATTGACAAAAGGATGATATGTATTTTAGCCATCGATACCATCAATACAAAGCACTCATAGGTAAGCAGTATTGACACTCTCTGTGCTATTGCTGCAATTTTACACGTGCAGAAATTACACACGAATTCCAAAGAAAAGTACTTTATGTGGAAAGAGTTAAAGTGTAAAATTGTGGTAATGGCCTGGTAAACCCCTAAATTCTGAATACGTGAATCTTATAACAACATCGGAGAAACACGAAGAAAGGACACGAAAGGGGGGCAAACACAATTATTTACGTTAGATACCATTGAGTGCATAATGTAATCATAAAACACAGTCATGTCAGTAAATTAATTTGCACGTATTGGATCAGTCTAAACAACTCTTATAATAAGGGGAATTATTGATCCGTTGTTGAAATTTGACTTTGGTGGAAGCAGAAAAACAGAGAAAGAATTTAATCAGACAAAATTACATAAAGTATAGGAAATTTGTCAGTCTTTGAAGGCTGGAATCAGTCAAGATAATGGAATCTTCCATTGACAATGCAATCATCATGCATAGTCATGATGTGTGATATGTCATACGTGGAGAACTGTTATTCCTAAAAATTAGCCTCTTCCTAATTTGCATGATTTGAAAACATATTTTCAGTAGTAGTACATTATAGATTTATTGCATATTATGGACAAGCGATTCTTATAATATCAAAATGGATAGAAAGAATACACTGAAAGTGGGGGGGGGGGGGGGGGGTTCTCCATGTATGACATCACACGTCGTGACCAAATTGCCAATGGAATTGAATTGAATTGAATCAATTTATTGTCATGCACAACTGAACATCAACATTATCATGAATTAACATTTACAGATATCTTAAGAGCATAAATTAGGAGATAACATATGCTGAGAGTCAGAAGGGCGTTACCTCATTCATGTATCTTAAGAGTTAGCACCCTCTGACTCCCAATAAATGAATATAAACTATTTCATAACAATGTACATGAAAACAAAGACATACAAATAGAACAAATCACAATGATCTAAAATAGAAAACCAGAGTAAAAATTGCCTGGTTATAACATCACAGGTCACATATTTCTTTTGCTTTTATAAAATGCGGTTCAGATAATAATGAATAAAAATATGACTAAAAATATGACATTCCTTAGATTATTACTGTCTTGGGGGGGGGGGGGGGGTTAAGTTCAGGTTTACCCGTATAAATTGCACTGTTTGAATTTCTTTAAATGGTAATAGTGATTTGAATGTTACATTATGTTAAATCTCATGATCTGCCTAATTGCTTTGTTATAAACAAACATTATTGCACCTATACATGTCCTAGTACAATGGAATCTCAGTACAAAGATTCCTGCCACAAAAAGGCAACACTGATGGTCACAAGGACCTTGTTATACTGAGTTTCCACTGTACATTGCGTATGAAACACTGAACTGTAATGTAAACACATTATATGCATACTACCAACTGTATAGGGTGAAAGACAAAGAGAAATAGAGACAAGAAGAGAGAGAGAGAGATGGAGGGGAGAGAAAGAAAGAAAGAGAAAATGAGAGGAGAAGTTATATAATGCATACATGATAACATGTATTGCAATCGACTGTCAAATTGTTACAACCATTTCCTGAGAAGTGATAGATTCAGATTTTACTCCCATGTTATTTCAATAAAATACACATTAATGAGAAATTATCGATAAATCCTAACCAAAACCTACAGTCAACCCCTGTACTTCGAAGACAAAGAGAGAGAGAAAGACGGAGAGGAATAGGAAACAAGACAATAACTATGATATTACCAAATAATGCCAGACAATGCACCTCATGCCCAGTATGATTTTATTATCAGTCTAATCCTTTGATTTCTCTTTTTCCAGGATTATGGAATGATGGAAAACGATTCTACATCGGCCCTACTCAACAAGTCAAGTTTTCATCATGGAACGAGTAACAATAGGACCATTTCAAACTTACAGCTTTTGGAATTCCTGGTCTTATAGCCAGAAGGCATGGTGCTCCCCTCAGCAGCCAGCATTGATAACAGAGTAAGTACCTGCCATCATCAGACTTTGGGGTAGTAAACTATTTATCAAAGGTTCGCTCATATTCAATATAATTGAATGGGTCTGTATCACTTTTGGGACCTTTTATTGGCGGGAAATTGCATGATTGCGAAAGTCATAGTATTTTTGCATTATCTAGTGTCAAATGAAATGAAAACCCTGCGTTGATACCATACAAAACAATATAGGCTCAAAACCACAATGATCTGTACGCAATAAATTTGTAATCGCCGTCGCATATAATTTTAACTCTATTTTCACTCCCCCGGAAGTCAAGCCTGTACTTGATCACGTGTTTAAAAGTGAATATCGAGTGCCATAAAAGAAAGAAAGAGTACAGTTTCACTCTATTTTCACAATTTTTTTCAGAGATTAAGTTACATTTAGAAGCCTATCTACCTTAATCCATGATTTCCTTCGGAGCATATTATTGATTACTTACATTGACCTAACTTATTTCTTAAGATATGAATGTTGTTGATATTCATGTAATAGACCTGTTCACAAAGTTATTCAAATTTATGGATGTTTCTTTCCTGAGGATAGTAACCAGGTATTCCATTAACCTGTTTTAATGAATGAACTACAATACTTGTAATCCAGTTTGCATACATTACTTGTTGCTATGTCTGACAAGCCTCTGACAAGCTTTCAGGTTGTCAAGAACAACCATTGTTTTAAAAGTATGCATAAAATTTGAATATATTTGTGAACAGGGGAGCGTTTCATCAAGCGATTTGTCAGTGATTTTCACTGACAAATTTGCTCTCAGCCAATCAGATGCAAGGATTTCAGTAGCTTATAACAGTTGTCGGTAAAAATCACTCACAAAACGCTTGATGAAACGCTGCCCAGGTCTATTCAACAAACGTTATTGAAACTTGCAGAGTTGTTTCGATGTCTGTTACATAAGCAGATAAGGAAATGCAGTTTTCCAAATGTAATTTTCATGGGACACCTGACCGATTGATTGGCAACAAGATAACTTCTTTCTTTTGGGGGGTATAAAAATCAAATAGCATCAAATGGTATTATGACAGAAAACAGATTAAAAGACAATAATTACAATACTTTAGTTGAATTCATTGAGATACATCTTCTATGTTACATAAAAAATAAGCAGGGGAAAAAACAAGACTCAAATCAATAACATGCATTGTTGTTGTTGTTGTTGTTAATTGGGTTTTTACAGACGTACGTGTATCAATCAAATATGATTATTTACGTCTGGGACCGACCTTTAACGTCACCATCCGAAAGACGTGACTGAGATTCGAACGTGGCTCCGATCAGAGTCAGTTTGTAGGCGAATGTAGAGAGCTGACCGTAGACGTATAACTGGTTACCGCTAGACCAACTCCTCAACTCCATTAGTTTTAACTTAGTTTAACTTATTTCCGCTGATACAGTTCTTTTGGATAGAGATCTGTCGTGTATTAGAAAGTGGTGGTCTTACTGATGAGTGTTAACCACTTCCATAACTATTTCCTGAATTATTTAATTCTTCATGACGCTGATTACCTTATTAATCAAGATTTTAAAAATCTTCCTGTTAAAACTAGCATTTTTAAGCGATAGATGAAGAATTGATATCATGATTATTTGCAATATTCAAAATTCATGATTTTGTTCTAGGTACTCGTATGGTTTCCAAGCAACATAAACATTGGATATATAGAAACCCGGTTGTTGTTTTCAGTGTAAAATTTGTTAATGCATAGTCCTACCTTTCTGAAGTTGGAGGAGAATATCCACCGGCAAGTTTGTCGAACAATAATGAACCTTGAGGCTTCATAGACACCAGTTTAATACTTTGTGACGACTTGCAGAACTATCCCCTGCAATACGTATGCGTGTGAGAGGGAGGGCGTGCTTTTGCCGCCAAAAACTTATAGAAGTAGAATATTACGTCATCAAAGAGGGACTTTCTGGAGTGCCTTGAAATTTCCTTTCAGCTTTCAGCAACTTAACAAGCGGCAAACCTTTTTGGGCAATCATGGACTTCAGTCAACTCAAAACAAATATCATACCCATGTTTTCATTATTATCCACGAGATAAAACAGGCCTATAAATGTACTAATATTGTCCAGCTCTGTTTAAAAAAACCCTCAAGTTCTTCATCACCTTAGGCTTTGTAATTTGTTGCACATATTGTAATCTCGCGAATAGCTATGCTTCGGGTCTGTATACCCCGTTCGTCCTCCTATTCTCTCTCGCTCTCTCTCTCTCTCTCTCTCTCTTTCTTTCTCTTTCTTTCTCTCTCTTTCTCTCTCCCTCCCTCTATTTCTTCCAATATACTCTTTTTCTCTCTCATCCTCATCCTCTCCTCCCTCTCTCTAGATTTTTTTCATTTTTTTTCATTTGTATTGTATTGTATTGTATTGTATTTATTTTCCGTCAATCAAAACAACAAATAATAATACATTCATAATCATGAAAGCAAATTGATTAAAAATTGATTTTAAAAAATCCTCATCCTCTCCTCCCTCTCCCTCTCTTTCTTTCTAGATTTTTTAATTTTTTTTTTCCTTTGCCTCAACCTTTCTCCTAAACATGAAAATATAAGTTCAGATTTTATTCTAGGAATATCCTACCAATCTCCTACCTTTCTGAAGTTGAAGGAAAATAGCAACCGACAAAATTTGTTTCAAACACTGAGCCCTTCGGCCAGCCTTAAGACACACCACTATCATGGGAGGACATGACAGAACTACTCCATGCGACAAACAGTGTGCGCGAAGTTTGGAAGAGGGCGGATCTTATTTTGGCGCCATAAAGGTAGATTACGTCACGGAGATGGGACTTTTTGTTTTTCTTTGAAATCCCACTTTTTCAGCTTTCGAGCACACTTTTTGGAAATTTGCTTTTGTTGTTGTTTTAACATTCTCTTAGTGTTAGTCTACCCATTTATTTTCAGAGTCGACAAAGCAACAACAATGAACGATGCTTTATACACACCAGTTTAATACTTTGTGACGACTTTGCCGAACTATCCCCTGAAACACAGTATGCGTGTGAGTGGGAGAGCATGCTTTTGGCGCCAAAAAACTTACAGAAGTAGAATATTACGTCATCAACGAGGGACTTTCTGGAGTGCCTTGAAATTTCCTTTCAGCTTTTAGCAAATTAAATAGCGGTAAACCATTTTGGACAAGCATGGTCTACAGTCAACTAAAAATCATGAATGTCATACCCATGTTTTCATTACTATCCACGAGATAAAACAGGCCTATCGTAATATTTTACAGCTCTGTTAAAAAAAAAACCCTCATGCACTTGATCACGTTACCTTTGCAATAGCTATTCGCGAAGGTCTGTACCTCTCCTATTCTTTCTTTATCTCTCTGTCTCTCTCTCCATTTCTCTCTCTCTCCCTCTCTATTTCTTCCAGTATATTTTTCTTTATCCCACATCATTATCCTCTCCTTTCTCTCTCTCCAACACACACACACACACACTCACACACTCTCTCTCTCTTTCTCTCCCTCCATTCCCCCCCCCCCTCTCTCTCTCTCTCTCTCTTTCTCTCCCTCCATTTCCCCCTCTCTCTCTCTCTGTTTCTTTCTAGATTTTTTTTCATTTGCCTCAACCTTTCTCCTAAACATGAAAATATAAGTTCAGATTTTATTCTAGGAATACTATTTCTCAATCTCCTTTCTGAAAATGCTGAAGGAAAATAGCAACCGACAAGTTTGTTTCAAATATCGAGCCTTCAGCCAAGCCTAAAACACACCACTTATTACGTGACAGAACTATTTCATGCGACAAACCGTATGCGCGAAGTTTGGAAGAGGGCACAGCTTATTTTGACGCCATAAAGGTAGATTACGTCATGGAGGTGGGGCTTTTTGTTTTGACAAAAGAGAGCGGACAAAATATACAGCTCCTCATTGTACCCTCCACAATTGTTCTGGTAGACAAAAGAACATCCCTTCATTGCTATTATGTAAAATAAGTAGAAAAGGTGAATATGCATGTGACACCTGTTCTACATATTTTTACATCATAGCGATGAAGGGATGTTCTTTTGTCTACCAGAACCATTGTGGAAGGTACAATGAGGAGCTGTATATTTTGTCCACCCTCTTTTGTCATCGTGTTCATAGTGAAGGTAGACAATAAATTAAAAGAAAGCAATCCCAATGCAGCTGGCAAGGACTGAAACTGATAACTGGTTTTGAAAGTAGAAGTAGAGGTAAAGGTGTCAGCCTCGAAGATGATTAGGGGGTTAGGGGGTGTAACCCCCCCCCCCCCCCCCCCTTGGGCTGCCAAGTAAAAATGTAATGTGCATAGAAAAACGCATCATAATATGTCCAGACCCACACAGTATGTTCCTATAGCGCAGGACTGCTTTCTATGGTCTCCATTGCGTTAGTTGATGCCAATGAAAACATCACTTACGGGGGTTCAAAAACAGCGGCTTGCAAACGGATCCAGGGGGGGACAATTCCGGCCCGTGCCCCCCCCCCCCCTTTTTGGAAGAAAAGTATGCATTTTGACCATAGACGTCCCGCCATCTTGTGGATTGTGCCCCCCCCCCCCCCCTTTTAGAATGAAGACCTTTTTTTTTTTTTTTTTTTTTTTTTGCTTGTCAGGGAATTATGGAGGGAAACTGGACCCCCCCCCCCCCCCCATTGAGGGTATTTTGCAGGCCTGGCGAAAAAAATTTGTCGACATGGCGTAGCCATGGGGGAGGCTACAAATTTCATGTGTCCCCAGGTGCCCCCTGAAAAATCCAGACTCATCAGCAATCGAGTAATCTGCCCCATTTATTGCCCCATTATGCCCCCGATGACAAAAGAGGGAATTAATTCCCCACCACCGCCCCCCCACGAACTATGATGACGATGTCACAATACCCATCCCTCAACCTCATACAGCAAAACAGGACAACAAAACCCCTACTGAAAGGCCGTGCCCCCCCCCCCCCCCCCCCACCACTGAAAAGCTGCAGGGCAAGTTCGGGAAACTGAAGATGCTGTGCTAGAAACTGCCATAAAGTTGAAATTTGAAAATAAAATAATCTCATTATTATACTTATTATACGCGACGAAAAGAATACGTGTATATCAATTAACTCTCATTAGAAACCAAAATGAAAAACCATAGTTCCTATAAAGATGTTTCACTTCCAAACAACCATAATCATGATAATGTATTATAATACCTCACCGACACTGGATAGGTAAGTATGATTTCAACGCCTTGATTGTGTGAAGGGAACTTCATCAATAGTTAATTTGAGTCTGTTGTAGCTAGCAAAACTATGTTCAACCGAAGAAAAAGAACAAAGAAAATCTGTTGCGCAATCGGGGAAGCCCACATATACCCGTGCATACGCCCCTCATTCACAAGTTCAAACTTGGCACGGCCGAGAAACAAGATCTGTGGGTATCCTGGGTATAAAGGAAAGAATAGAGAGGGTGGGAAGAGAAAGAGGGTGGGAAGAGAAAGAGGGTGAGAGAGAAAGATTCGGAAATAAAAAGAGCATACTGGTATAATGATATCGTGTTTCCTGGCAAAGACCTGGGTCCCGTTCATAAAACTTGTTATCAATAACAAGTTACGATAGTTGTTATAAGCTGCTGAAATCCTTGCATCTGATTGGATGAGAGCAGATTTGTCATAGAAATTACTGATAACAAGTTTTATGAAACGGGACCCTGGCAAATGTATTGTCTATTATTCAATGAATACCCAGATCTGTATTTCACGGTATCACATCTTTTTCCCTTTTAATTATCCTTCTGGATTAGTGACCGTGTTTCAATGTATAAATAATTTATCAGCATTTTGTTTCTATTTCAATTTGTATATAATTATATATATATATATATAAAGACAATGTAGAACCCAGAATTAGATATTCCTATTTAGTGTATTGATTTGCACATCAAAATAATAGGTGCCCGGTGGGTAATAGTATAAAACACGTTTTTGGTGATTAGATTTTTCAGTAATCGTTCAGGTTTCGATTTCTGCTATCACTGAATAGTCAACTTTCAGTTACGTTGTTCAATGAACAATGATAATAAATCTTACACTTGTTTGATGTAAGGAAACTGAACATTGATACATTATGAACTTATATCTTAACAATAATAATAACTAGTACCTACTATGATTTGGATACAGTATATAGCAATATCAATTAGGATGCAAGGTCTAAATACTTCTCAATTAATGTTCAACACGCAGGGTGCACGAAAATATTTTTGTATAACATTTTGCTTCTTTCCTTTTTTTTCTATGTCATAATTTTTCCTTTAATTATGATACTTTAACATTTGCTTTCGATACTCCATAATTTGCATTTCTTTTGCATCTCATTTGCATTTCACCTCATACGAATTCCATTCCTCTTCACACACAACTCCAATTACCAGTACCACGCCCAGTTTCTTCCATTCCATTTCCACCTCACCTCACGTGATTTTATTTCCATTCTATTTCCACTTCACATCGTTCTATTGTTTAGTTCTTATTCATATTCAGAGCACCCCATGATCACCCTTCCATGTTGTCTATTGGTTCTCCCTTCTACCTGTGTTCTTCCCCTATGCTGTACTATTCCATTTTCACCTTGATTAGTGATGTCACAAATGTTCTGTTCTGTATAGTTTGTGTTTTGCTTTAAGGACTAGTCAGACCTCACCGATAACGATAATCAGATAATGATAACGAGATTTTCAATAAACGTTCACCCTACTATCACTATGAACACGGTGACAAAGAGAGCGGACAATTTATGCAGCTCCTCATTGTACCCTCCACAATAGCTCTAGTAAACAAAAGGACATCCCTTCACTGCTATTATGTGACACCTGTTCTACATATTTTTACAGGATAGCAATGAATGGATGTTCTTTTGTTAACCAGTGCAATTGTGAAGGGTACAATGAGGAGCAGCATAAATTGTCCGCTTCTTTGTTCGTCATGTTCATAGTGTATTTGTGTGTATACGTGCGAGTATGCTCCTGTATGTTAATAGTATATGGAAGCTGTAATAGGGTATACCTTGAATGGAAAATATCTTTATCGTTATTGGTTATGTCTGACCTGCAATTCAATCAGTGCAACACAAGAACTGTTCGAATCCAGACTTATTTCAGCTGGAGCTCACTAAATTACCATGATTACATTTCGGTTCTATTTTAAAATAAAGCAAGAAATTTGACTTAGAAAGAGTGCAATATTTGAGACTGAGAGTTTTATATTTACATTTATATTTTAGATTTTATTTCATTTTATTTTCATTTTTCAAAGTAACAATTGTTCAGTTAACATTGCAGCTGACGAGTATTAGTTAGAAATGGATTTCAAAACCGGATGTATGCCAGGAGTCAACTAAGCAAAATCGACACTTAAGTGTATCGGGTAATTGAACTAAATCTGCTAGACACCAAGAAAATCTATAATTCATTGGGAACTTAATTGGCAAAGAGCCAATCGAACTATATACATTTCCTCATATATCATGTATAGCAGGTATAGTGCTTACAAACAATATTGTTAAAACTATGTTTATACATGTGTAACAAGTTAGTTTGGGTTTTTTTCTGGGGGGTTAAAGATAATTTTGTGCTAAGTTCGTGTTTTATTATGTTTTCATTATAGTGTAGTACACGGTTGTGTGTAATCCTCTACAAATATGATTTCAAATATAGATAAATTGAAATAATATATTGATTTCTTTATTGTGTTTAGAAATGAGTTTATTATTTTTTTTTTTCAATTTAAAGACATTGCCAACTGTTCAATATAAGTGTTCAAGGTTATAAATGAACAAAATAATGAGTATTTTAAACCAAAATATGACAAAATATACATTCATGTGGTACATACATAGTTGGAGGACACACCTCTGAAAGCAAAAGCTGAGTGAGGGCGAGGTTGCCTTAGTACATTATAATTCTTTATGAATAATAGTTGAGGAACATCACCGATCGAGATCGAAGTAAGCCGCAGTCGCATTACCGTTATTTCGATTGCGCTATTACATGCCCTAATCAAGCCTGCATAGAATACTGACCAAGTAATTCAACGCAAGGTTTGCGCTATTCATTTGTACGATGTCACGTCAAAGATCACACCGGCCGCTGCAGCGCGCTGATGCAGTCCTACGGAAGGAAATACGCCTCGATCGCGTGCGAAGGCTTTATTTGTCCGTTCGACCATTGCTGCGCGTCGCTCTCTGTCATCAAGACCCTTGTCGTCGGCATGGTCGGCGTGCTTTCGTTTACTCTATCAGCAATCTTCTCATTGCTGTCTTATATCTCGCCACATCATCATTTCCCATGTCCTGAATAGCGATTCATCGGGATGTCTTCACGCATACTCGCTGGTGGGATGAACAGAGATGCCCCAGTGGTATACTCATGATGTTCATGGGAGCCATCTGGAAACGTAGAGATAAAGATGCATGAAATTATATGTAGGATGACCTATTCTTATATCGCATTAGTTTTTCCCGAGTTTTATAAGTGATCCGAATATCCTATACCAGCATTGTTAATTTTTTCTTACGTTTTGTCGGTTTAGTTTTGCAAATCAGATAAGACCAAAATAAGTGGGCCTGTCATAAATGACAAAAGTGATAAAGAAAACGCACTATCAATCATTTAATGTTATTTAATCCCTCAGAAAATCACATGTAGAATTACCAAAGTACTTTAGTTGCATGTTATGAGGTAAGTATTTCGTCGTGAATAGTATCATTAAACTTTGTATGAAGGAATTTTACTAAAATATGTTTTATTTACGACATGATATCAAAGCATGGTCTAATTTTATGCACCTATTACTTTTATATCAGAAATGTCATTCCGGAATCAAGAATTTTGTATCGAATACAAAACTATCTACAACAGCACTTCTTCAATATATTTGAATTTAACAAGACATCGGGCCAAAATGCGTCGCATATACAGGTCAAACAACAAATGAAAAACATAACAAAATCAATTCCATAAATTTATATTTATGTGTAGGCAGGTGACTTTGCACTAGTAGGTTTTCGTGGCAGAATGATTTCCTTACCCGTGACCTTTCTGTAAATCTCTGGAGTCTTCTCCCTTTTGAATCGTTGGTCAGTCGGAATAGCACCTTGCAATATTTCTCGCTCCAGGGGCTCACTTAACTGCATCCGGGCGGATTGCCGGAAAGGGGCCTCTGCATCCACAAACCCTGATGCACTGCGGAAGCCAGATGGGGGATTCGCGGGAATACCAGGACCTGTCCTTCTAGCATCAAGTGGTAGAGGAGATCTCAGTCCAGGAGGACCAGGTCGGTTTCTGTCTGCGGTACCTCTTGCTCTCATCTCCATAGGGTCATCATTAACTTGTACAGGAACATAGCCGTTGGCGTATGAACGCATGGGATATGGTTTGTACTCAGTAGGGCCATCTGCACCAACAACGTGTGATTTACTACGGAAGCCACATAGGGGATTCGCGGAAATACAAGGACCTGTCGTTCTAGCATCAAGTCGTGGAGGAGATCTCAGTCCAGGAGGACCAGGTCGGTTTCTGCCTGCGTTACCTCTCGCCCCCATCTCCATAGAGTCTTCATTTACTTGTACAAGCGCATAGCCGTTGGAGTTTGGATGTCTGGAGGATGGTTCGTTTTCAGTAGGGGGCGCTTCTAAAGGTGGTGAGAGGGACCTCTCGCCCTCAGGGTCTGCGTTGTGAGTGGACTCTCCGGTGAAAAAACAGCACACGTTAGGCATTTTTAATGTCTTGCGATATTTTGAAAAGCATATAAACATTATCACCAACAACAGCAAGCTGCAAAACACCCCGAAGACAAGCTCGGCAGAAAGTTCCAGATAACTGGGTTTTGATGAGAAAACGTTGCCTCCTCCTGAAGTTAATTCAGTCGGGTTGTTCGATAGAAAATCCCCCAGAGCAGAAGTTCCAACGGATGTAGGGTGAGTCACAGGGCTGACAGTGGTGATTTGAGGATGAGTTGGAGGTCTACTTGTGGACATCGATGCTGTGTGATATAAAAGTAAAATTGATTTATTTCACAGGGAATCTTAAATCAACAGATCGAGTAGTTTTAAATTTGGTATATCAAAACACTGTCTAGTCATGGATAGTCACTCGTTCAAATCCCATATAAGATAAGTGGTATATTGATAAATTAATTCATGAAGAAAGACAACTGTTTATGCTGTTACACTGAGATATGATAGATGGATACATGAATAGGAATAAGATTATCTAATCCAACACTGCCTATTTATACCGTCCTATATTATTAGGCAATATATATGATATATATATATATATATATATATATATATGATATATATATACAGGAAAACGACATTTAACTTACTTTCGGTGGTACATGCGCTGCGACAATGTCCTTTGCCAACGCAGTAAGTTCTACAGGACAAACATATCCCCAGGAAGTCTTTGTAGAATTCCCCCGGCTCGCAGGGGTTTCTGCCTGAATCTACCGCTGACAGACTTAGTTGAAAAATCTCACTTGCAAGGAAGAGCTGTCCCACCAAGACCTTGTAGAAACATTTCCACCACTCCATGATGTACTCTAATGTGTATACCTGTACACATATACAAAAAGAAAATGCATATCAGTTGATTATGTTGAAATTAGATAACAGGTATATAACATGCCTATGGACGTTCTTATTGAATCGTACTTGTATAACGATTTAGATAGTCAAATAATCATGCTGAGAGGAACAAATGAGTGAATCCCACCCCGCCCCCGCAAAAAATCAAAACAATAATAATTAAATAATAATAAATAATTAAATTTGCATCCTAGGCAACTACCACGTGCAGGAGAAATAATGCAGCGTGTAAACTGTATTTTCAGAATCTTCAAGAAAAAAGGTTAAACTAGAAGGAAAGCAAGCGACAAAGGAACACACGAATGTGCACCATCTTTTTTTCTTTTTGAAAAAAATGTCTGAAATATTAATTTCAACATTTATCACTTCTTTTCAGGAATATGTCCCCAACATGGAACTTGAGTCTAATCGCGTTCATCCCTACGTGACTATCATCGGGAATGTTTCGATCTTTACCATGGAATAGTTTGCTGTTATATCTGAGCCAGATCATCACGAGTCATGGTTCCCTCTCTGAGTCATCACAATGATGATTTTACAACAACTATTTCAAAAATACGGAGGATTCAATCAAGGCCATGATGATAAAAGTAAGTCCGAAGTAAATCCAAATGCAATGTGTAAACAAATTATCATAGGGCCGTTACCATCATAATAGAGGCTGTACCATTTGGCGGGAAAAGTAGATATTGCGACAGTGATGAGATTATTGCATCATCGAACCAAAGCATGAATCAGAAAAGGAAGTCAGATGTTGCATGTGCATTATAGGAAATGAAGACATGATAAAAACCATTGCGTTGTTCGCAATCGTAGCAGCATATTATAGCAATGAGTACTAATAATAATAATAAATGATAATTTTTAAAAATAAATAATAATGATAATAATATGTCTTGTTTACTCAGGGCAGCCTCAACAGTATCATCAGTAACTGATAAGTCATGAGTTCATGGTGGTATTTACAGTACGATATAGGCCTATAGATGTATATTACAAACTTTTTTCATTATTGCAGATCTGTGTCAAAGGTATTAAACCTCTGATATTCTTCATTAAATGGGATGAGAGTGGTTGAATTATACCCTAAACTGCTTGAAAACGCATACTGTAAAGTTTTAGGTAAATGACTATCGATTGATTCTTAAAAGAACTTAATTTTCAGCCTTTCCTTCTTCTTCTTCTTCTCTCTCCCCTCTCTCTCTCTCTCTCTCTCTTACATTTGTTTGTTTTCTGAGTACATTTCAAGTTTTTTGTGACTCATGCTCCGGCAACGATTGCTCTGGCGCGGTCCTCTTTAACAAGACAAAGACTAACAAGATTCCTAGATTTACTTCTGGACCAGATACCATACCTGACCCAAACCCAGCCCAAATCTTAAACTGAAAGACGAGAGTAACCCAGGACTAAAGAAAGACCAGAGCAACTGTCGCTGTTGCAAATGTCAGATCACACATTTTATATTACGTATTTGGAGGAAATTCCAGTGCCAGAATCATCTTCAAATTTCACTTTAGAGGACAGTAAGATATCATAATGTCATATTGGTTTAGATGTCCCTAACACTTTGGTTGATATTACTTTATAAGTAAAAACATTTTAAATAGCGGACTTACTTTTCATTTCTTTCCTCTTTTTTCTTTTCTTGTTTTTTGCGCCCATGGCTTTTATCGAACAATGGATACAAATCAATAGACAATAATACATTTCTTCCACGAATGATAAATATTGATGACATTTACCAAGTATACTATGTACAACTGAATTCTATTGTAAAAACATCATTAACTGAAATATAATTACAGAATTCATTCAAAACTTGCAATTTAATGGTAACCAAGGGACAAACTAAATCGGCGTCATGATATCACTGAACAGGAGTATTGTGTTTATAAACAAATCCATCAAGGTACCCACGCAGTGTTCATGTTTAAGTGTCTTCAATTTTAAGATCGAAATGTTGTTATTTTAGGCAGGAAACTGGTTTTTGCACCGAATGCTTAGCACATATAGGCTACACTTTGTTCTTTAGTGGGATTCGGTCTCTATCTCTAAAACATTTTAAAAGAATGCATACATTTTGCACTCAAGTTTTAGCATGACATATTGTCACTGCTTTAATACCTCATTAAATACAGAGGTTCTTTGATAATCAGACTCTGACAACGAAGTTCGTATAAAAACCATTATAAAACGGGTTCAAGAATGTAGCCATCCTGAGTAGTCAAATAACACCACGTGACCGTGCAAAAATCAGTCCAATATGTCTGTTGAAATCGGTTCCGAAAAAATGTCGCGATAAATGGCAAAATACAATAGGCCTATCTTGAACATCATGAATGTGAAAAATGCGAGGCAAAGTCAAATCATATAAAATTGTAATGCATTTGTCTTGATGGAAACGCTTATAGCAGAATAATGTTCATGTTTAATCCTACCGTGCTGAAGTAAAACAAGAGTGTCTGCAAAGTTGTTCCTCAAAGTTGAATAATTGGACCCTCCGGTTACTTTAAAGCGACGCGGTCGAACTCGAGGACGTATCTGTCATAATTGGTCCACCAGTCATACAATGCGCGATGCGTGTGAACTGTGAAGAGTTACTTCATCAATATTAGAAGGCGGGATTTTTTTGACGCCAAACGGAAGCTACGGCACGGAGGGAGTTCCCGATTAATTTCGACAGGGGATTTTGTTTGCGCTCGTAAGCTTCTATCACTTGCGAGTATAACAAATATCAAAGAAAAACAAATATTTAGTGCTTACATCCACCATTCCCTTTATCTCAGAGATAAGAGTAGACACATTTAATAGTACCCGTAGGCCCTATTGTATTGTCAGTTTTTTTTTTTAATCTTAAGTGATTAAAATCTGACATTCAAGCCGCGATTCTAAGGTTGTACCTTTTTGTTTGTTTTTTTTTCTCTCGTTTGCATGATATATGGCCTTATTGGCTTGTAATGTATAAACATGCTAATGTTTGCAGAAGACTTTAAATATAGGACCGTGGAAACAATGAATTCAAAGCTGTCAAGAAACGATTCTTGATTGTTTTACTTTATTTTATTTTCGTCTTTCTTTTTTGGAATGGTACGGAAAGCTGTGTAGTAATGACTAATTTTACTTACTAGTTTTTTAAATGCTATAATCAAGCTCCGAAATATTTGGATACCTGTTTGAATTATCTACCATGAAAATGGTAAAATTCATACCATGCCAATCATAACACATACACAGCAAAAACCAGGGTGGATTCTGAGATTTATTTTATCTCGATTTTAGTGAAAAGATTTTAATTGTCATAACAACTTTTAAATTGCAACATTTCATTGGTGTTTGCGCAAATGAATTCCACGTACACAGCCACTTTTGCGCAGTCACTAACCAATGATGCGCCATAAGCGTACATTTTGTTTTGACAATTAAATTTATTTCACTAAAATCAAGATAAAATAAATCTCAGAATACCACCCAAGGGTGTTAAATCAACACCCTCTCGGTATCAATATTGGGCTACACCAGATAAGTGTTAAAACAACAACAGTTTGATATTATAACAACACCAGTTTGATTCAAAGTGGTGTTCTTATCTGGTGTAGCCCAATATTGATATCCAGATGGTGTAATTGAATTAACACCCTGGTTTTTGCAGTGTAGTAGAGTAGAGGAACAAGACGAAAAGAGTAGTGCACATTGTTATCATCTGCACAAGATATATGACTAAGTGAATAAGACACATTAATCCACACACCTCTATGATCTTTCATGAGTTAAGCGAAGTTCATAACAAGAATGCAAGTCAATCTGTTAGGTATGATTTTGTAATCCCTAAATGCCATACTGAGTATCGAAAGCATTCATTGTGCTATGACGGCCCGTTATTATGGAATAATCTACCAGAAAAAAATAGAAAGAATATATATAAATAATGAATAAATCTGTCAACGAGAACATAACCAGTCTATGCGCAACTCATATTCTCAACAAAATGGGACTACATGGAGACACAATGTAAGTGGGATAAGTTGGCACTTGACGCAATAATATTGATAACAACAATAATAATAATCATCATAATGATGATGATAATAATAATAATAACTGTAATAGTAATAATATAAAAAATGATAGATTAATCAATCAATGAACAACAAATAATACTGATGATGAAAATGGTGATGTTGCGGTCTTATTTACCTAGGGTAATCTCATCGGTATTAATCAATATCGTTCCTCCTCAGGGTGCAGCAATGATGTTAAAAAACTCATATAGGTTGAAATTCATATGATAACCTAACATAAGATGATACTATTGTATGGCAAATCTAAGGAAAAGCGTGTGGTTAACAGCTTATCATTTCATCTTTTACCTCATGAGACAATATAATCTCGTGAAAATGGAATAAGTATAATGTCCCGGTCGGGGCATTGTAATTTTCTCCCATTTCTTTATGATATATTCAATTTACTTCAATCCTATCAATTATGATATTTAATTATAATGTACTTCTTATAGGGGGAAAAAGCAGATGTTTCACGTGAAAAACAATAATTGTATTACACTAATTCTTACCTTTACGGAAGAAACAAATGTGTTGATTTCAACGAGTTACTGCTCGAAGCATACTTCAGAACATTGTGGTTCTCACAGGTAGAATTGGAGTTTAGTCCTTAGTCCGGCCCTGACAAAAGAAGACAAGAGAACCATATTGCGCAATGGGGGAAAATCATGTGACTGAATGCCTATGCCACTTCAAACTTTGCTTTGCAAAGCCTAGAAAGAAAATCCCAGAAATTCGGGGATTGAAGGGGTGTGCAGAGAGAAGTGGAGAGAGAGAGAGAGAGAGAGAGAGAGAGATAAAGTGTCTATTGGCATTGTATTTTCTCGAATTACAGTAAAGATCCTGATTGGTATTTATTAGAGCTATATTTTAAGGGTAAGAAACTTTTGGTTTTGACTGCGCAGGAGTGCAGTTTATCCACCGACAAATTTGTTAAAAAATAATGAACTTTGAAGCTTGAGACACAACATTTTAACATTTTGTGACGACTTTGTAGAACCATCCCATGCGACAAGTTGTTTGAGAATAGGAGAGTGTGCTTTTGGCCCCCAAAAGATACAGAGTAGCATATGTTATGAATGGGACTTTCGCGATCACCTTGAAATCCATTCTTAGTTTTCACTAACTTAACTGGCAAGGGGCAAACCTTTTTTGGTCTAGCACGGTCTACAGTAAACTCGACTAAACCACTAATAAAACAGGCCTATACTAATATTGTCTAGCTCTGGTTTAAGAAAAACAAGTTCTTTACCATGTAATTTAGCGACCATATATGCTTGGGGATCTCTATCTCCCCCTCCACCTTCCAATCTCTCCCTCTTCTTCTCCCTCTTCTCGCTTTCTCTCTATCTAGAAGTGCAAATGATTTATCAATACTCCTTTACAAAGGTTGTATCCAACAAATATGACACACAAATAATGCCATAGTGAGCTGAATCTCAGTATTATCCGAGTAAAACAACAAATCATAAAGCTACCACAACCCAAAGTGCAATACGTCTATTTGAAGATCTTTTGTTTGGTTGTTTTTGTTCTTCCTTCTTGTAACCGAAAGGCTGAAACTGAAAGAGAAGTTTTGCGGTTATCCCAGGGCGACCTTGTGATGTTAACAAATATATTGGTGGTGGGGGGGGGGGACGACACCGTGGTACATTATAACGCTGTGCATGGAATAGCTATAACAGCCGACAATTATATTACAAATATAGGCCCTTTACGGTAAACAGTAAACAACACTACGATTTCCATGTTTCCCTGGGAAAGCTAACATGATATACATTGTATTTTATGATCATTATCACGACGAGAGAATAGGCAATGAGGGAAAGCTTGTCAATTAATGACCTAAGAAATGTAAATTGACATCAAATATTGCCTTTTTAGTCACATTAAAAGTAGTTTTAGTCAATTACAATCCATAAAACTATAATAGAATGTTTAATATGAGTCCGGGGGACCGGCGTAGCACAAAGGTTTGCGATCATTTGCATTTTATGAAACAACGATTCTGATTGGTTAATGATCAGCCTCTTTAACAACATGTGCATGCTACGATGTTCTTGATTTCCCATTGCCATTTTGCAATTGATCGCAAACCTTTGTGTTACGGGGCCCTAGAATGTTATATGGGATGCAAAATTTACCTGAAAGTATTTTGGCCCGGAGCAAAATATTTTATCAATGAATTAATTTCTATTACAAATAGTGGGAACTTAAAGGCATCATTGTGCCAGAGACACCGAACAGCCTCATGTATTTTAGTTTTTCAGTTTCTGTTCTGCATTAAAGTTTCTATGAAGGATTAATTTGCCTTGCACTCAATATTTATGTAGCAAACATGTATAAACAGGACAGACAGCTCATATGATAATCAAAAGATGCTATGCTGGAAACCGACATGAAGTTGGGATTTGCCTCATGAAACAACACAAATGTATGAAAATAAATTGACAATAATGTCATTGTGATGCCTATATCATATCCGATGAAAAGAACACGAGGTCGAAACACTGTATAAATGAGGCCAACCCTATATTAAAGCCCAGTCTACAATAAAAAAAAAATTAATACATTTAGATCTATCCAAGATGTTTCTCTTTCAAAACTGTAATAAATTATAATATCTTACCATTTATGGAGAAAATTAGAATGAGATATTTTCAACACCCTGATTGAAGAAAATTTCAGAAATATTTGCTGTCACTTGTTCCATACCATGCATGAGTCTGGTCCAGCCAGAGAGGTACAAAACTTTCTCACCCACCCAGGACAAAGGAATTGTGTTGCGCAATCATAAATTCGTAGGGGAAGTTTTGCACTTCGGCAGGGCCGAAAAACATGATCCAGAGAAATTAAGAAGGAGGGCGGTGGGAAGAAAAAGAGGGTGGGGGAGAGCTTGCGAAATAAAGAGGTTGCATAACAATATTGTATTTCCTGGAATTGACCTGGCTTGCTTTTTGTATATTCTCGGAGATTGCCGGGACTGTATTTCGCAACATCGCACGCGTGTCATGACTGTTGGTAAATTATCCTTTATATAATTACTGGATTACTAACGGCGTTTCTGTAACCCTTGGTATTTAAAGTGACAAATTTATTTGTAATCGGACCCATATAGAATTGATGTCATTATTTTTGTGTACTTTGCTCTACAAAACACAACAATAAGATACAGCCAACAGGTATTTGAGCAAATAGTACTGGCCTTGATAGGATGATAAGCGTCATAATGCAGACAGCAATAAAATAAAATTTTAGTGGTTCACTCATGCATGTATCTATAAATCCTTAAGGCTTTCTAAAACTCTCTGTATCTCATCTCCCCCCCCCCCCCCCCCATCTCTCTCTCTCTCTCTTGATAACATTTAATTTTCTATATTTTTTCTTGATATGATGAATTGAAGAAGCATAGGAAAACGCAATTTATTAACTATTTTAGATGACGTACTTTTACATGTTTTAGATTTCAGTTAAAGCTCGTTCGACCTCTCTCTGTCATGTATACTTTCCTGTCCCAACGACCCATCCCCTGTTTTCATTCATCCTCTTTCTGAACCTCCATTTTCCTTTGTATCCAACTCTCTCTCTCTCTCTCTCTCTCGTTCTCTATTTGACGGTCTCTACCCAATTTCCCATTCATTATTTCTCTACATAATTATAAATGAAATTGTTCATTTTTGTAGACTACATTCTGATCCAATTTACAAACACATTGTTTGGAGAACGCTTTATTTCAAGTAGTGATTCCTTTTCATTTTTTTTTTCATTTCAATATACGATTAAAACTCAGAATAAGATATTTCTATTCAGTGTATGTGCTCATTATTGTTAGTATTATTATTAGTAGTAGTAGTTTTGTTATTATTATTATCATTATTATTTATGTTATTGTCATTATTATTATTATTATCATTATTATTGTTGTTATTGCTATTATCATTATTATTATTGTTGTTTTTATGTCAAGTTATTATCGTTATGTATAGTAAGTGTGCGTATAAAATTTAAAACACGGTTTTCATTATTAGACTTTTCAGTAACGTTCAGGTTTCGATTTATGCAATCATTGAATACTCAACTTTCAGTTACGTTATTCAATGAATTTAGTTATAACAATGATAGGCTAACCGTACATATGCTTCAATCGAATTTTTTTTACATTATGAACTTATTTATATGTTTACAATATCCAATGTAGGCCCACTATGTGATATACAGTAAAAAACAATGTTAAAGTGATTCAATGTACATTTTTAATATTTCTTTATTAATGTTGAACATGCAGGGTACACGAATGTGCTGTATAACATTTTGCCCTTTTTCCTTTGTGATATTGTAAGATCTATATACTTTTTCCTTTAATGACACTTTTCTCTCATTTTTTTCTTGATACGCTCTGATGTGTTCAATTTGAGTTTGACTCAGTAAAGATTAGTGCGAGACAGGAACTACTCGAGTCCTGACTTATATTACATCTGTCTCGCTAAATAACATTTGGGTTTAATTTTAAAGGAATGTAAGAGTATTTTTAATTTGACTTAGCAGGAGTGCAGTGTTTGAGAATGGGAGATGAAGATTAATAGTTTGAATTAACTTTCAAAACTGGATGAATGCCAGTAGTCAGCTATACCAACAAAATATTCAGAATGGATCACGTGTACCGGGTCATTAGGCTACATCTTTAGAAACCAGGAAAATGTATCATTCATTGGAAAAGTGATTGGAAAAGAGCCGATCGGACTACATATATTTCCTCATATATATCATCATGTAGGCCTATAATGATTATGTACTTACAAATTTGCTTTCATGAAACTAAACCAATATCTTTCGTCGCGTAGCAAGTTACTCTCCAACAGATAATAATAGAAATTCCCCTAAATCTGCATTAAATCATTCAAAATCTCATTGCTATGACTAACCAAATATGTTAAAGTTTGTAAAAGAAATTGCAGTGGACATGTTGGACTTTACAGTGACACATGATGGTATCCAAACAGTATGATGTCTGCTCTGTGCCAGTGCAAATAATCCAAGAGCGGTGACACACTAAACATGAATGATGTCAAAATGAATGACGTCAAATATTCCTAAGCAACCAAGTAAAACCTATTCAAAACTAAACATGCATGCACTCGAACTTGTCGTCTGGGTGACTGTTCGGTCAAATCTATTTAAAGTAACAATGGTGCGGGGTTTTTCTGAACAGTGTTTCGTTTGAACCAGGGGCGTAGATATCGGGGGATAGGGGTACGCATCCCCCAGCTTTGCAGGCGGGGGGTGTTGTGTACAAACATCTCCCCCAGGTTTCCACCCCCAAAAAAAATTAAAAAATAAATAAATAAATAAAAATAAAATAAAAATAAATAAATAAATAAATAAAATTAAAATTAAAAAAAAAATAATAATAATAATAAAATAAATAAATAAATTTAAAAAAATATATGTTGTAGATAAATATAATTATATATATTATATTTATTAATATTATTCAAATTTATTTCAATATAATATATATTATTTATTTATGTACAATATTGTAGATTTATATGAATTTATTAATATTTATCTATAATTCTGTCGTTGCTTCTGATTTTTCCCGATATATTTTTACACTACTAGAAAGTGAAAACCATCTACTTCAAATTATACAACAAGGGTGTTGATCTGGGAGGGATATGGAGGCATAAATTTTGAAAAAAATAAAGTGGGGGCGGCCTGTGTTGCCATCCCTTAATATATTTTTAGGTGATTTTTTTTTCAAAGCCATAATGCAGAAAAATTATTTAGATTAAAAGTACAGGTAATTATTCTCGATTTAGAGGGTTCGATCAGCCGGTAACTTTCCTTTATAATGCTATTTTGTCACACTCATGTTATTAGTAATGTACTAACAACTTTCAAAATTGAAATGAAAATAATATATGTAGTCACAAGAATCAAATGTGGTGGGGAAAGAGGGAATATATCACCCCCAATATTTATCGAGGATGATGACCTGTGTCAACATCACCCAACTATACACAACAGAATGATGAAAGGACAATCATAACATGTAGACCTGGTCAGAAGCGCTGCTCCGGGGGTTGCCGTTCCATATTCATATAAGTGCCCATTTTGATAATTACACCTCACCCCTCACCTTACCTTTGATAAATGCTACTAATTCAACAAGAGCATTTATCCCGTTTAGTCCGTTTTATCCCTTTTAATGTAACAAGTCGGAGTTTTTATTCTTTGTAATATATAGGCACTGATTTGATTTTTCTTCTTCATTTTCCCGTTCTTATAAATGCCCCCTTTCAGATGTGATTAGTGCCCCTTTTCACCTCTTATAACCGCATTTTCTACCTTTCCTACATATTCATTTATTTTTCTGATAAGTGTCCTTTCCCCATGATAAATACCACGTTTCCCTTTTCCACATAACATGTGCCCCTAATCTAAAGTGACTTAGAGCCAATATTCCCTTGCTCGTATTAAAAGTATAGCTTAATAAATACATTTTCATTTTGAAATTTTGCAAATGAAACCCCATCAAAACTGTGTTTCCCCGTTTTTATATTACATTGTAAATTTTGAATATTGTTTGCTCGCTCTTCGCTCGCTCGCTCAATAATCAAATCATACAACAAAACTGCAAAGCATAATGCTTAAATTGTATCTTGGACATGTAAAGAGAAAAACCATAATGTTTACACACCCTCACCCCCACACACTATATATATATATATATATATATATATATATATATGTATCAAAAATTGAAGTTCTGCTCGGAGATGAAAAGTAAATAACAAACAATAAATGAAGACACTCCGTGAACAATGTAGAAGTAAAAATTTACATAAAATGTGTATACGTATGCATTTTGACGCTTCTTTGTTTTGGATGAATTCATAATGTTTAATTTCATACTTGACAAAGCCCTGAGGGTGAAAATTTGTACTTCTACATTCATGGAGTGTCTTCATTTATTGTTTGTTTATATATATATATATATATATATATATATATATATATATATATATATTCCACTACATCGACATTAGGGAGACACTTTTTGTCTCGTTTTTTTTTGTCCACGGTGTCTTCCTAATACACCAGTCCCTATTTGACGAAATAAACGTCATTTTCGTGTGTCTCCCTAATACCCAATCCAGTGGAATATATGTAGATATATGGTCCTTGAGGGAAATCATCCACCCCCCCCCCCCCCCCCACTTACACACACACACACACACACTTATAAGAACCTGTCTACGCCAATGGTTTGAACATCGTTCAACAAACATGTAGCATAATTTAGGAAATAATAATTTGTAGTTTTGATTACTGCATGATTGAGGTGAGAATTCAACATAAACTTTCAAGAAATGAATACAAGACAATATAGTTTTGCATTACCATTTATCAGCTTTACTTATTGTCGTTTTTACAAAAATTATACTATTTGTGGGTGTTTGGTATTTCCATTACAATTCATCACACTGGAGATTATAAACATTATAATTATGCTATGTTTAAGTACGTCAGATAATAAATTTCGACTGCATTTACAAACTTTTGCAGTCGTTCATGGAACCCTAAGCATACAATGGCCACTACAAAAATATAAATCTACTATAAATATCAATTGTACACAATAATGAAATCAAATATCAATAGAATGAAAAATTAAATATGTTATGAATAATGTAAAATAACTTGACTTGACGTTTTAATATGATTACAAGGCATGACAAATTCAGAAATCTCATTATTTTGGATTTAAAATATTTTATGCCAGCCCGACTGTATTTTTTCGGTTGATATGACAACAAATTAATTATCCATTATGAAATGTTACAAAATTATGTCAATGACGGCAATTTATGTTACGTTATATATGCATGTTCTTTTGCATATCTGACATCAAGAATCGTTTGAATCAAAATTATGAAATCCTATATCTAAAAAGATTTCCCCCGAAAAAAAAACTTTCATGAAAGTATTCATTCGCATACAATGCACATAGAAAAAAATACTGAATATAGATATTTCTATTTTAAATTTCGTCTATCTATTGAAATAGAAGTAATGCTTAGTTTGTTGTTTTTACGATATGTTTAATAACATTGTCTCTGCGCCCTCAATTATTTTAAGATCGTTGTACATGAATAATACGGGTAAAAACTTTACTATAAATTTTGACACCTCGGTTATGAGTAGTGTTATTATACTTTAACTATTTTACGTTGTTTCCACTTGTGTAATACTATACAAAATAATTTTAGATATAAAGACATTAATTAATCAGACACTGATCAATGATAGCTTCGGTGATGGTTTAAAACCCGACGTCAACTGTCGTACAATTTTGTGATTTTTTTTCTCCATTATGTACATTTATACACTTGTGTAATAGATAACGATATACAATTATTCTTCCAGTTGAAGATATAAAATGTTTATTAGTTTACTGCGCACAAACATTAATGAAAGTCTCAGTCAAGAACTTGGGATATCCAGCGTCCACAGATTGCTGACCGTAGCTGATCTTGAAAACCTTCTTTGAACGGACAAAGTACTGATTACCTATAAAAAGAAGCAAAGAAAAGGCGTAACAGTGCTGACACATAAATCAGTTATGTTATGTATTATTATAAGCAATATACATATACATCCTACAAAGAAGAAACAGCAATACCTTAAACATATAGGAAGTCGGGGAGAACGCATTTTCTAACTACATAGTTCCACAATAGACTATCTCCTAAAAAACAGATCTTTTATATAGATTATAATATGTTTTGATTGAAATAGTAATATAGTTGTATTATGTAATTTATGTAAGTTGTAATATCACATTTGTAATATGTTATAGATTAAGATTTGTTCATTGCATTATTACGAACAATAAATTGCACCTTACCGCTCCCATCTGAGAATGCATTGGTAAGGTTGGTCGGTACGCCGGGGAAAACTTCAGAAATAGGTTTAGGGTAACCACTTGCCAGTCCTGTTAACTCGTTATACTGATAAACCTGAGAACCTTTGAAATAGTAGGTGTTCCTTTCCCATGTGATATGGATGGCACCTGTTGGTCCTTTATTAGGTAGGCCTCTAGGGAGTACAACTCGTCCGGTTCGTCTTGTGCCAGTGTACTGGAAGAGCTTTTTCCCTGAGAAACACAAGTGGAGGGGTAGAAGACGTTAAGACCAGTCAAAGTCTAAAGTCGGTTAGATCCATTATAATTAGTCTGGCAAGCAACAGGCCCAGGACAATTTGGCTCTGTTTCATTTGCCCTCACTGCCCAGGGCAATTCAGAGCTCGGATATGAATTGAATTGAAAGACTTTATCAAACATCATTGACATATGTACATCAATATTTTGTTTCAACAAGGAAACGAGAGAGAAATGATAGTAACCACTTATATAAATTTCAATAACAAAATATGTAAACGTATCAGCGTGTGTTAATAATGTCATAAGAGAATATGATTTTGAAAGGACAGGAATACACATAGGGTATCATTTTGTTCTGAATTAGTTTATTAATAAAAATGCACAGTTTTTTGTAAAAAAAAAAACATTTCAAAGAACCTCTCAAATCTATATTGGTTTGATTTAAGAATAAGTGTATCATTATAGAAGTGTCGTAAAATTACATTTTAAACATTGAGTGCTATCAGCCCATATTCTACGAGTGTTACACCTGTCCACTTAGAGTCTCAATATTTTTTTCATCTACAGTATCTCCAACAATTCCATGTTTCTATACCTCTAGCAAAGACCACGTCTCCCGAAGACAGCTCATAGGCGGCGCTGACTTTGTTAGGCAGACTTGAGAAGAAGTCAGTGGCTAGGTCACCGGCCACAGGTGAGAGTAGCTCACCGTTGGATCGAACCCGCCGCACTTTGTCATCCTTAAGCCAAGAAGAACATTGATTTTAAAATCATGAAAATAGTAGAGGTTCGATAGTTTCAATACGTCAGGGTCGCTGTGCCAAAGCACGTTAGATTAATAAGTTGTTTATATTAACATGATTAATACCTCTCCGTGTTTCATTAAAAATACACTGGATCTCTATCAATTCAGATTCAGTGGCTCCAGGAATGAGTGGCTTTGTAAAGTACGTGGCAAGTAAAAAAGTATTTGGGCTAGTATGAGTAAACGGCAAAACGGCAAAATGCTCAACAAGAAGAAAGAAAGTGAGAGTTTTGAAATATATATATAGATATATATATATATATATATATAAATGTGAAAGAAATTGCGAGAATAACGTTGCGTAGCTCAATCAAAGTTCCCCAGAGCTGTCCTCCCTTTTGGAAATTTTTGCAAAGGCTGAAAAAATGTCTCCGCCGGGAATCGAACCCGGGTCGTTGGCTTAGAACGCCAATGCCTTAACCACTAGACCACGGAGACGGGTTAGTGGTTTCGGCGACACCAGATTCAATTGACCGACAGATTGACAAATCCTCAACCTTATTAATTAATTCCTTTGTCGGGGGCAGGTGAGTTTTGCAAAAATTTCCAAAAGGGAGGACAGCTCTGGGGAACTTTGATTGAGCTACGCAACGTTATTCTCGCAATTTCTTTCACATTTGTATTTATTTCCACGAGATTTGCCAAAGCTGTTGTATAAGTTACTTCCTTACACTTATATATATATATATATATATATATATATAATTGGCTTACAATGTGGGTCTTAAAAAACAAACTATGAGTACTTAAAAACAATTAATGAGAAGTCAGGATCGGATGCCTTTTGTATACCCTGAAAAGATGGAGAACTCCCCCGATGTAAGTAGCTGCAGTGAATTTCATGTCGCATACTTCTTGTTTCTGGCCAGGAGGAGGATTGGGCGGTGCTTGTGTCGGGTTGGTCGATCCAGGACCTTTAACCAAAAATGAGGAAGGAAATTGGGGAAAATAGTTTTTAAAGGAGAATTATCCCCAGGCTTTTAAATGTAAATAGGGTCATAGTGAATAAAATAACATTTAATTTGATATAAAAATCACCGTTTTAGACCAACTGATGCCGTTGTAAGAGCAGAAAATAGAGACCACTTTTTACGATGTCTACTCCTACTGGCGGCGTCCATTTTCTCTAAATTTCCCATAAAACCTTGCGCGTGATGACGTAGGGGATGGAGAACTCACTAGCTAGTAGCTAGCTTGCATGAAGCGCGCGCTGCATATACACACGGTAAACATGGTGTATTGTCAAGCGTTCGGCTGTTGTAACTGTTCCAAGAAAACGATAGGGAAATCATTCCATCGGTTCCCAGACCCGCAGAAATGTCAGCAATTGTTCAAGCGTTGGGTGACCATATTGAACGTGGAAAAATTCCAAGGAAAAGACTTCAAACTTGATCGGAAAAATGATGTGATCTGCAGTGATCATTTCACGGAGGCCGATTATCACGTAGATCTGCGGGCTAAGCTTATGCCCAGGCGAATCGTATAATCAAGCTAGTGTGTCCTGGAACACGTTTTACTTGCGATGATTATTTTACTCTAATAAATGTTTTTCAAATGTGATAGTTACGTAGATAATATAAATTGATTTATTTAATTTAATTATGAAACTCTTGCGTAATTTATGTTATTATTAATAATAATTAACTCTTTTTAAAATAATGTTGGTGAACTATTGCGAGCCAATTACAATGCGCTACGGCCAACTCCATGCCCTACGTCACACAGCCCGATCGCACCGGGAACATGGCGACGCTGCTTTACTCTCGAGAACAATAAAAATCGGAGGATTCAATCGACAATTCCCATCCTCTCGATTCTCGAATATACGATGTTTTTACTTTATCAGAAACTGTTTAGAATTCTGTTTTAGGTCAATGATAAAAGTCTCGTGGGGATAATTCTCCTTTAAACATCCCAAATTTCCTAAATTCTTAACCTATGACAAAAACATTGTTCTCAGGGTGACATTAAGTGGTGAACTTTAAGGTTTTTACCAACAATATTCTGGTTACAATTAGGTCTGTATATTTTGTATGAACACAGGTTTATGGCATTTTGAACTCTCGTTTTAGCTTTATTTGTTTAATTGTCAAGAAAATTAAATATGAATCTTAGCTTCATTTGTGTTTGATTGTGAGGTCTGAATTTTAACTCATTATATCAACTTATCACTGAATGATGTTACATTTATATAGAGTTGCTATATCAGTGTCAGTCGTATTAGATGCTAGGTCAAGACTATGCATGACTATCACTTCGGGGTCTATAACAATTTTTTTCCTTAAGAAGTTTTACTTTTCGAAAATGATCTTATCTGTAAATAGAGTAGCGTCTGCATGTGACACGATTTTAACAATATTATCATTCGGTCATGTTACATTTTTAAAAATATTTATAATTATTTAATTCACTATACAATATCATTCTTTTGGACTAATAAAATTATTTTTAATAACAATACACCGATAGCTTCTTGTTTTTTTAAACATTTCTTTCGCACCTGAACTTTACGCTTTGCCATGGAATGGGCTTTGCCATGAAAAGAGCAGGGTAAATTAATTATCTAAATACGATAGTAGCTGGATTCTCTGCTACAAATGAAATAGTGAACGCTCCTGGAACTATAACACTTACGGCAAACGAAGCTAGGGTCCGCAGCATCTATTGGAAATTGGAAAAGAATAAGCAATTGTATAAATTTGTTAATCTCACAGTGTATCCCAAATCACTGAAATACTATACAAATAAATACCAATACCATGATGATGAAAAAATTATTGTCACAAGAAATTATATATAGTTAAAAGGTGGTCAAAAGCATAGCTTGAGTTGACGTAATCATCTTAAATAAAATGTTGTTACAGTAATGATATATGATAACGATGCATAAAACGATGCATGAAAGAGAGAGGGGGAGCAAGTTGCATTCAGAATACAACTGCAAGTACCTGTATTGAAAAAATTATATTTGCAGGTATTTGCTGGCAAGGTGTCAAATACTCCCTACCAGCAATACTAGAGAGAATATATTCCTGGCAAGCGTTTCTTTAAAGTACACTTCGTCGTACTCGAACGTATTTCAAAACGGATAATGAATTCCAAATATCGGGTGTAGTGTCTCTAAATCGGTGATAAGTATCGGTGATAAACGTGAGTTAAATGTCTATCAGTCTACGCCAACAACATAATTATTTTGACCTAATGTGCAATTATGGAAATTAGATTTCTTTGTATCGAACAATGATACTTCATTAGTCATATACTGGCATTGTCATGGGTTCTTGTATCTGTAATACTTTTCCGTGTAATTGTAACTCGCTGCCAAATAGAGAAATGTGAAAGTGAAAAAGAGGGAAATGAATGGAGTTCATTATATGAAAACCACAGTAACAGACACCCACACAAACATGCACCAAACATGTAATGTGCCTGCCAATGTAGAGGTTTCGTGGTCGTTAAAACAGAAGGGGCAGAGACGTCATAATAAAGAGCCTAAAACATGTACAAGGCGGCATGTCAGATTTCAAGTATGTAAACTGATCAATGAATTGCAAACAGTAATTTATCTGGTCGTGATAAGTGCACTCTTTAAATTTTGCAAATTCATGTAAACGTATATTCATTAAAAAATATATATATATATCAGTCCAAAATATGACTGGAAACAAGAGTATATTGGTGGAGACAATGGTGTGCGGCATTTCTTTGAAATTACTCTTATACATAATTGTATATCTATTAATATAATACACTAAGGATTTGGGGCTCTTTTTTTGTTCAAATAGGCTCCTCCCCTGGCCCTTTCGGTCCCCGCCTTTTGGTACCCACGGGTGGGGAAGGGTTCTTAGAGTGGTGGGAGGCACTTCTTAAGGGCTGACGTCTCGTCCATATTTCATAAATTCATTTTTAAACATTGAATTTCCGCAGGGAGTAGGCCTAATCATTCTGCCAACCCATGAAGCGGGTTTGTAGCTTCATGCCCAGCCAACCCATACCCTTTACCTGTGAAGGGGAGGTATGCCAAAGAACAGCGTGGCCATATCCGCATGCATGGATGGCTTCAATGTACAATACAGTATTATACACACGTACATTACGCATAGAGTTACATCATTTGAAGCTTCATGGTCACACACACAGTTTAGTGTGTATGTAACTCTATGGTTTCACGACGTTCGCTACCGGTACGGTATAGTCTGCAAGCACAGACCCTAATTTGACACTTTATCAGAAAATCTGATAAGAAGAAAATTCCTTGGAAAATATTTCCACTATGATATGAATACGTATAATGATATTAATCCCTTCTAGTAGGGGAAAGTCAATCCGTCGGTCCTCCCAAGACCCATCATAGGGGGCCATAATCCCCCTGAAAATAAAATGACAAATTCATTTTTTCTCATTTTTGCATCTTTTACAGGGGACGTACCGCTAATTATGGATGTTATGTTTTCATGGCCTTGATTTCTCTGAGTAAGACATACTCACATGATCAGGGGCCGATCCAGAATTTAGTATAAGGCGGGGAACACAAGTGCAGGTTTGTCAACTTTTGGAAAAGACAGACCTGGGGGGGGGGGGGTGGCGAGAATTTTTTTTTTCGTCAGACCTACAAAAAGAAGGTTTCATTCTAAAGAGGGCGGGGCACAATCGACAAAAGGGCGGATCGTCTATGGTCAAAATGCATACTTTCCTTCCAAAAGGGGGGTGGGGAGGGCACGGGCCGGAAGTACCCCCCCCCCCCTCCCTGGATCCGCCAATGCACATGTTGTAAATACTTCTTGGTAAAAATAACTTTACCCGACTTTTTTATTTATTCACTTGATTATTGTACCAAATATACGGCTAGCGCCCGTGGATGTCCACGGGCTGCTTCTGCTAGTATATGATGATTTTGTTGATCTGTACGAATAGGAATCTTGTCACTGCTATCAAAAGTCAATTATAAGCTGGCTTTTACTAAATGCTGGTCACTTTTCCTACAGCTTTTAGTAACTGCCCCCCCCCCTAACACACACACACACACACACACAAACACACCCACGTTTACATGGCTTTACTTCCGAGGACAACTATTGTTCCTCTATTGTTACTCGTCCTCGGACAGTCGACGGAATAAGGCATAAATTCATTGTTCGACGTTCGAGGACTATTGTCCGCCTTCCGAGGACCATTGTTGTCATGATTTTTTTTTTTGTTCTCTGTCCGAAAATGTCCTCGGACATAATGCTAAACAAACGCACAAACACATTAATCACATTCACTAACAATTCAAGTACATTCATGACCATATTATTATAATAATATACAGTACCTTGTGGTAACCATGGTAACACATATAATTTATTCTCTTGATAATACTTTTCTCTATTTTGTGTACTGCAGATGGAGATGACAGAAACAAGAGGGTCGCCATTGCCAACTCTTCTCAGAGGAATGTTCAGAGGAATGAAAAGACGACGGACTTACTGCAGATATCACACATCTGAGGACACCCCTCCCTAACCTGGGCGTAACCAGCACAGAACTGGGGCCACCATGTATTGTAGCAGCGGCTGGATGTGTCGACACATCGCTCTGTGATAGAAAGGTGGGGAAAAACATTTTAATGTTTCAAAAATCAAGACAATCATTAGGTATTCTAGAGATATAACATTAATCAAAATATCAAAATCATCACACCTTCCCATATAGCTCGATGAATCAAGTGTCGATTATTTCACAACCAATATCCAACCGCACTACACTGACTCTTAAAACATTGTTATCTCCAGCACCATATGGTTTGCAATTCGCATTCCCTAGGTCTTGTCCCAAATATGACATGAAGTACTCATAATTATGTACCTTTTCATATAGTTAATATAGCATAAAATCATATATTCATCTTTTGTATAATAAATGTTTATTGGGCCATTTCATTGACATATGTGTACATATTTAATGGAAGTTAAATAAAGAAAGGAAAGCAAAAACTCACTTAGATGGCTGCTATACGTGGCATTTTCTATTGCTGTTATATAATCTACATGTATTCCCACAAAGAATACATTTAATTTCATAAGTTTAAAATAATGATTTCCTTCATTTCATAAAATAAAGTAAATATATTTATAGATTGATGCTTGAGCATATATACCGAATGCATATCTTTAAAAATGATTAAAGATAAAACCGCGTAGTGGTCATGGAATTAAATTGTGAAAGAAACTATTTAGAAGGAATTAGGAAAGGTTGATTATATAGTACGTAAGAACTGGTGAATACTATGTTTTGGAATCATCGAAATGATAAGAAATTGACTCAGTAGTTTGAAAATCACATACGATACACACAGAAAGTGTATATATGGGACTACACACACATATGCTGCGTAACTATGTTTGGTAAAAACTTGTCAGCTATATTCATCGTCATATTTCGAAAATGGGGGCATTTAAAAGCAATACTATTCACGTAATATTCTTCGAAACTAAGATTTAAAAAAAAAAGAATGAGAAAGCTCACAAAATTTTAATTACTTGTCACCTTGGCCAGAGCTCAACATTCTCTTTTATTTTTTTTTATTTTTTACCTTCACAGTGGGCACCATAAAAGCCATCAGGACAATTACAGGTGCAGGTCGACCGGTCCAGGACACCACAGTTCTCACAAGCATCTATGGCACACTCTACTCAAAGGAAATCATGAAGAAGAAGAAGAAGAAAATATAATGAAGAAGGCATAATGAAAGAATAAGATTAGGTAATAATGAAGAAAAAGGAGGAGGAAGGAAAGAGAAAAGGAAGAAGAAGAAGAAGGAGGAGGAGGAGAAGAAGAAGAAGAAGAAGAAGAAGGAGAAGAAGAAGAAGAAGAAGAAGAAGAAGAAGAATAGAAGATGAAAATGAAACATAAGAGAGCATGGGTAATGAATAATATATACACTAGGCCTATACTAAACGCAAAATGCAAGATGAAAATAGGAAGATTGTGAAAATGTGATTAGAGGAATTTCGCTGTTGTTGTTTTAAATTTATTTTAAGAAAAACATTTGACTGTATGGTTAAACCACTAGACAATATGTTCCAAAGTTACTGATTTTTGCCCGACGCGCATTTCCCTAAGCATTATTTGCAAAATTTAAGAAAAAATGAAAATAGAAGGAAAAAACCGAAGAATATACAAGAGATTAGCGGTATCCCGTCAAGAAAAAATTAGGCAGCGTTAACTTCGTTTAGAAGTTAATGAAAATAATCATAGGAGATAATATTTTCCCACTCACCACAAACTTCGTTATGTTCTGCGCATGGCCCTGTGTTTAGGAAGAGATAAGTAATATATTAATTGAAAATAAAATGTTATGTTTTTGCCTTTATTATGAGAAGATTCTATTAATTTCGAAGAGACTTGATTTTACATCAGATTTTTCATCAGTTTTTTTTTTTGCAACCTATTGATAAACCGAGTACTAAATTTTAATATCTTTTAAAAGTTCAAATATATATTTGTGATCATGTGAGAGAATTTTTTATTTTCACTCTATCATCCGATACTATAGTTGTGGCATACATCATAAATCACAATATATTCAAATACATGTAATACATTTTAGCTACATTACACAATTATGAAGATTCTCTTTTTAGTATACTATCCATCATTTCCCTTGGCAACATGATGCTACTTATGAATTAAATTTGATAATTTCAAGGAAATCGCCTTTATTGTAATGCGTATCAATTATTACTATTTTTGTATATTAGAAGGAAAAAAGAACTTACTGCATTGGTCGTTGTAGCATTGCCCAGACCCGCTGGCACAATTGGTACACGGTGTTCCTATAGCATATGGTTGGACGCCTTGATAGTTTCCTCTGCAAAATAGGCGATAAACCCACACACGATAGATAAATTATCAAAATTAATTTACACTCACAGAGAAGTCTAATATCTGCTATTGGAAAGAATAATCCATATTTGCTTGAAATGTTTTGACATGTTCACAATGATTGCAATGACCTTTGTCGATTATCTGTTTATGCATTTTTTTAAATGCTTGATAGAGACAATTAACACATAAACTTAGCGTTTTTTCCAAAAGGAAAAGAATTAAAACAATCAACCAACCAATCATCAACCAATAAATCTACCAATCAATCAGTCAACGAATGGGTTGGCCAATGGCTTATTTATTAGGTAAAAAATAAATTGTTCAATTAATCATTCAATCAGTCATTCAATTAATCATTCAATCAATAATTTTTTAATCATTCAATCAATAATTCACTAAATCATTCAGTCAATCCTTACATTAATCATTCGATAAATCGACTAATCGATCGATCTTGGTAAGACGACGTCGTACTTACCCGGGGGCATAGTTGCAGACGACGTACCATGCATTTCTCAGTGATGTACTGCCAAGAGAAGGGCAGAAAAACCGCCCACATGCAACCTTGTTGGTGGCAGCCCAAACGACCTGGGGGCAAACACCGATACATAATATTGTCACGATGTTTACATTCTGTATCAAACTGGAACCCTTGTCATTTCATACTTTATACAAGTACCATATTTTGACTTGGCTTTTATAAGGTAAACAATGAGACGTGATTAAATGACAGCAATTCATACAATCATTGTTGTCAAATTAAAATATAAACGAAAACTTGAAGGTTGACATGATTTGAGTCAATGTTTATCATGGACTCTAAGTGAAAGTAAAAACATATGACCTACATGTTTAAAAATCTTAAAAATCTTTAAAAATTATAAGATTATACTTCATCTTCTTTGAAACCATAGTGATCAAACAAAAGAATATGAAGAGATAAATATGAAATATGTAGACAGATACAGAAGGACGTTGAGACAGACAGAGAGAGAGAAGAAAAAGAAGAAAAAGAAGAAGAAGAAGAAGAAGAAGAAGAAGAAAAAGGAGAAGAAAAAGAAAAAGCGTGAATGATGTTTACATTTTGTATCAAACCGAGACACTTGTCATTTCATAGAAGCTCTATACGTTGATTTGACTATTATAGTCAAACAATGGGACGTGACTAAATTACAGCATTGATTCAATCACAGTGTTCAAATTGGAACAGACACGAAAGCTGAAGGGTTGACGCGGTTTGATACGATTCTGAATTATATTACATTATATATTAGCATGAAGACTCTTGACCAGCATGTTTGATTTCCGATATGATTTGTGTAATAGAAAGTGGTTCGAAAAACACAATCTTGGGTTAGGGGCATAGAGGAAGTACATGGACAAAGATAGATGGAGGAAGTTTTCAGTAAGAATAAATATCTGGTTTGATGGCAGTGAGAAATGAAACAACACTGACACGAGAAAAGATAGGAGTATAATTGAGAAAGATGGAAAGTGAGAGAATAGAAGACGATTCTAAATTTAAAGAGATAATGGGCAGTTAGGAAGAAATAGACAGATAAATATTAAAAAAGACTGAGAAGAGAAGAGTTCAGATTATAATTAAGAAAAGATGGAAGATGAATATGTCAATATGATTGAAAATGGTTAATAAAGTCTGAAAATCTGAAATCTAAAATATGAATTTAAAGGGATACATATAAGCGGAAGTAATCATGGTAACTGTTAATAGACCTGTTCACAAATAATTATATTCAAATTCTATGCATACTTTTAAAACAAAGATTGTTCTTGACGACCTGAAAGTTGTCAGACATAGCAACAAGTATTATGCAAACTGGACTCCAAGTATCGAAGTTCATGTATTGATAACATGTTAATGGGATACCTCGTTACTATAGGTCCCCAGGAAAGAAACATCAATAGGTTTGAATAACTTTGTGAACAGGTCTATTGGAAAGAGAGAGGGGGCGCCGCCAAATCCCGGCTTTGAATGGAGCGGGGATTTTGGACAATAATTGAAGGAAGACAATTTTTCCCACAAGCAGGTAAAATGAAAGGACTTTTAGTTTGCCGACATAAATGTTTTGGGAGTGTTACACCCCGCCCCCCCCCCCCCCCCCCCCCCCCCCCCACCATAACCCTCTAGCAGTTCCCGCGAGTGAGAGACTGGTGGAAAGACGGAATGGATGCATATATTGATCTGGGACCCGTTTCATAAACCTTGTTATCAATAACAAGTTACAATCGGCATCTCGTTTTTCCGAAGGTTCGTTTTTCCGAAGGTTCGTATTTCCGAAGGTTCGTATTTCCGAAACACTAATTTCCCATGCCTGGGGGTTCATAATTCCGAAAATGAAAAAGGGTTCGTAATTCCGAACATTTGTTGCATTATTCCGAAGGTTCGTTATTCCGAAGGTTCGTTTATCCGACGGTTCGTTTATCCGAAGGTTCATAATTCCGAAAATGAAATAGGGTTCATATTTCCGAAGGTTCGTATTTCCGAAAATGAAAAAGGGCTCATAATTCCGAAGGTTCGTATTTCCGAAAATGAAAAAGGGTTCGTATTTCCGAAAATGAAATAAGGTTCGTATTTCCGAAAATGAAAAAGGGTTCGTATTTCCGAAAATGAAAAAGGGTTCGTATTTCCGAAAATGAAATAGGGTTCGTATTTCCGAAAATGAAAAAGGGTTCGTATTTCCGAAAATGAAATAGGGTTCGTATTTCCGAAAAAATGAAATAGGGTTCATAATTCCTGGAAAAAAAAAGCAAATTCATCAGGAGCAGAGGTGTAGCAATGGGGGGGGGGGGGGGGGGAACGCCCCCACCCCTCCCTCATCGGATGGCGAAAAAATAAGAAAAAAAGAAAGAAAATGGAATAGGAAAGAAGACGGTTGGACTGTACAAATGATTAATGGTTTTACTCATAAATACGAACCTACCATTTTTCATTGACATTTATTATATGACCTTCAAATGTTACGTAACACCATACCCGGGAATACACACACATTTTGTATCAAAAGATACATTACACTCTGAAGAAAAAGTCATAAGGTCGCGCGGCAAGCCCTTTAAAACTATCAGCGGTGGGGGGCGGGCGCTAATTGCCATCCAGTCCTATTTGGATTAAAGGAATGTGAAAGAAAGATGAGTCTCGTCCGGGTCTGAGATACAAAACTGTATTTGGGCAGCCATGTTCATCGTTAATCTCATCTCAAAGTTCTTCTTTCTTCATCCTGTCGCTTTCTTCTTTGTTTTCCTTTCGCCTTTTTCTTATAATCTATTTATTCCCATATGCATATACGAATTTAAGTGTTGAAAAAATCGGAATTAGGTTTTCCGTTTTCTTTCCTTTTTTCTTCTTTTTCTCTCTTTTTTCCCTTCTAACCTCTAATGAATCTTTTCACCTTTTTCTTTTCTCCTTTCTCTTCCCTCTCCCTCCTTTTTGCCCACATAGTGGCGCATACATATACTGACAGCAATGTTGAATATGAAAGGGGGAGTGACATCCCAACACCCCACCCCTGCCCCAACCCATTTTAGCAAGGCCCATGATAGGGGTGGGGTAGGAAAATTTATATATCTTATCATAAGTCATAAGCCTGATCATGTGATCTCACATTGTGCAGTACGCAGTTATCTTTATAAAGTTCATATAATGGAACTTAATACAATAACTACGTGTATTTGGGGGCCTCGTGTTTGAAACCAAGTGGATGCGGTCACCATGCCCCTCGAAGTGACTTAAAACCGTCGTTCCACTGTTTGCTTACTTTATACAAACATAAATTATCGAGTAATCGCAGATATAGGTTAACTATAATTTTTATAATTACAGGGGCCGCATAACTCCCTTTTTTAAGTTGGGGGGGGGCTGACACATCTTTCCCGAAAATCCACCATTATGTTTCTACATTTTCTAAATTTTATGAGCGAGCGAAGAGAGCGAGGAAAGAATTAACCTACAATTTTATTTTGTCAAAGAAATACACGAGAAAAGTTTATGTACATGATCACCTCCTATACTTGATAATTATGTCGGATTTCGGGCAGTTTGCAACACGAATATGTGTATATTTGCTGAACGAGGCATCCAAGAAAAGTTTAAGTTTTACGAACGAACGAGAAAAAAGGACACTTTATCATCTTGAAATGCTATCAACAAAAGACACTTACAAACATTATTCTAAGAAGTATATTTGTGCACCTTAATATTTTACCTGAAATGATATATCTTAACACTCTCATTTTTACGTATAAGTTACCGATCAGGAAAATGACCCAGTTTATTTGATGACAGTCATGTTCACTCTTAATTCATCTGTATATTCATATAATACCCGTCAATCTGTCAATCTACAATGTTTCACCAACCTAAGGTTTTCTCTACTTTAAATTCATTTGGCATTAAAGCTATGGTCACAACCCACAAAATTAGCCTGCAATGGGAGTAAAATATGATGTTATGTTTTGCATAATGAATTTATATAGTCAAATAATTTTACACATTCATGCATACTAAATGAAAAAAAATTACGTGTTAAAAAATTGCCTTATTTTAGTAGCCAGCCTTAGCATAATATGCTTTGGACACTATAATTTTCATTATGGATATGTAGAAATTTGGATCCACTGGATATGTGTTTTGAGGTTGACAGATAGAAATAGGCCCATGGTTACAAAACTTTAGTAATCATTAGGATCATTTGAATGTAATTAAGATTCTATCATCATCTGAAAAGGAAAGTGAGTTCAGCATTATCACATTATATTACTTGTGAATAATAGACGTCATTAATAGACGTCCATATGCACTCGTCAATGTTCATCAAAAGATAATTCTTGTATGCAATGTAAATCATATCACAATATATAACTAAAAAGAGCAAAATAGGAGGTAAAGATCAGAATCCAGAACTTTAGTAACTCCCAGTGTGGGTGATAGCAGGGGCGGTGGAGCGTCTTTCAAAATGGGTGGGGACACCAACAAAAGGGGCACTTTGGGGGCAAAGGGCACCTACAAAGGGTGAAAAAATTACGGGAAATGCCACTTTGAGCTGAGACAATAGTATATTGCTTTTGTTGGTGTCCCCACCCATTAATACACCATCGAATATCATTTTCGACACACTATTGTTTATTTCTTAGCATGGTTCTAGATGAAAAAGAAAAAAAAAGAAAACAAAAATATTTTACAGTTGAGTGCAATGATCTGATTATTCATATTGAAGATATTTTGAATAACAGCGATTTTCCTAATAATTATGATAAAAAGACAATGGGAAATGCGAGCGAGCGTAGCCAGCAAGCTTTAAAAAAATTAGAAAGAAATTGTCCTTCTTCCTGTTTTGATGTAAGGGCACTGCTCATTCTTGTATAACTGCCCCCTGCTCCACTGCCTCTCATTATGCTGATATCAGTAGGGGATCGGAATCTATTATATAGGAAGCCTCTCTGAGCTAGGTAGGCCTATGTGGTTCTTTTGTGGACTTTAGGGCTCAATTTGTAAGCGTCATCGGAGTATATACGTACAATATATTAAATATATGTATAGGTATATAGGTATAGGGCACTTATCACAAGACAAAGCGGGCACTTATCAATAGCAGTGACTCCTTTATGAACTCTCTGTAATATTATGTTGTTGTTTTTATTGCTGTTGTTGTTTTGGGGACCGGAGGGGAGGGCTTGTAGAGTCATCTACAGAGCCATATTACAGACTTCGGCCAACTCGGTTTATTTGGGCACAACATGGCGTGTATTCCTTTGTTTAGTGCTTTCCTAAACAAGCGCCATATTGCTACCTACATGGAGCCGAGTTGGCCAAACTCTGTAATAGATGGCTCTGAGGGCTAGGGAAGCAGGACGCCCCCACCTTATTTTTAGTTTACACTTTTCATAGTATACTTTTTTAATCACAATTTATGTTCACGAAGTAATTACATCTTAAAAATAATAAAGTGTCAATGTTTGGCTCGCTGGAATCCAGCAGCGTGGTGCCCGAACATCCTTTTATTTTGGGAAGCGAGATGGTTGGCTAAAATCATTATTCTATAGACAATATCTCCTTTTTTTTACTTGCTCAATAGCGCGTAAGATTTAGAAACGGAATAGTTTGGGACAGGGAACGCCCTTCATTAGGGCGAGTGAAGTGCCCAAATATTCCATATTCGGCAGTAGGGTTCAGTAATATTATTCATGGCTCATTATTACATGTTCTATATTTGTCTTTTGATGGCGAAATTGCATTTCCATTATAATAAAAAAGGGTTTTATGTTTTTTCTAACTCGCTTCGCTCGCTTGCAAATTGTACGAACGGGGAGTATGATATTCTGCCAAGAGGCATCAGCTCCCCCTTTCAAAAACATTACGTGACCATTTTCTGCTTGTAAAGATCTACTTGGAACTTTGGTGTGTCTCATTTTCCAAAGCGGTATATACATTATATAAATAACTTCAAGCCAATTTCGTTGTAGGAAATTTAATCCGGAATCCGATCATTCACTTTCTTCAATACATCAGTATGTATTTTAATCACCGAAGTAATATCATTTTATGAGAAATGAAACATGTATTCCTGAGGCGCTCACTCTCCACGCTCGCTCACAAAATTAATATTGGTTATTATAATAGGAACAATTATAATAATGATAATAATATTAATAATAATAACAATAATGATGATGATAATAATAATAATAATAATAATCATAATCATAATAATAATAAAGCTAATATTGATAGGAATTACGATAATAATGGCTATTTCTCTGGATTTTATTATAATTGTTATCATCATTGTTATGATTATTGAGTACGAAATGAATATCTTTACACTTGGCCGTCTTTCCCCTCCTCCCTATCCAAAATACGGATTGACGCAGTATTCTCTGAATTTAAACCCTATTTCATTTTCGGAAATACGAACCCTTTTTCATTTTCGGAAATACGAACCCTTTTTCATTTTCGGAAATACGAACCCTATTTCATTTTCGGAAATACGAACCCTTTTTCATTTTCGGAAATACGAACCCTTTTTCATTTTCGGAAATACGAACCTTCGGAATTATGAACCCTATTTCATTTTCGGAAAAAAGAACCTTCGGAAAAACGAACCTTCGGAAAAACGAACCTTCGGAATAACGAACCTTCGGAATTATGAACCTTCGGAAAAACGAACCTTCGGAAATACGAACCTTCGGAAAAACGACATGTAACCGTTGTTATAAGCTACTGACATTCTGGAACCTGTTTTCCTGTTTCATAAAACTTTTTACCAATAAACAAGTTGCAATAAATGTTATAACATAAGCTAAAAAAATAACATGAAATCCTTGCATCCGATTGGCTGAGAGCAAATTTGTCCTAGAAATGGGGCAGTTGTTACTGATAAGAAGTTTTATGAAAGAGGGCCCTGATGAGGTTACCTGTGTATAGTGACCACACGTACTGCTTCAGGATCCACCACTTCCAGGTTGGTAGTAATAATCGACAACCTCGTCGTACCAGCTCTGAGTGGCATCAGTTCCAAGTCTTGGCGAGTCAGAGGTCCCGGTGTAGGCCCATAAGTTCTGGCCTAGCGTCTCGTAAGGGGATACGTTCTCCGGCTGGCCGTGCTGAAAGTTGCAGTTCCTGGCTCACAGGAAAGCCATGTAGGCCAGATCATCATCCCAAGTCTGTGAGGAACAAAGAAATAATACAAGATAAAAGATAACAGAAGATGAGGAGCTCTAATGAAGAGGATGAAACCGGGGAGGAGGGGGCACTCGACCCCAACAGTGGTAGGTATGTGCCGCTGGCAAGACAAATAAGGGGGTTCGGAACGAACGTAATTATCATGAACAGGGTGGTCTCCGGAACGGAACTACTAACATTTTGGAAAAAGGGGGTCTTTGGAAGAAGATTACAATATAATGATGCCACGGAATATAAAGATCATTGGAACTCGTTTTCAACTTTCACCAAAAATTCTATTCTTCGAAACGGGCCGGGGCGGGCCAGACAGGCCGCAACGACGGAATGAAAAAAAGCGGTGCTTTGAAACATTTTTCTCTCTTCTTTTTCTCATTAAGAAAAAAATGATATGCTTTGGAACGGAAATTTGAGTGTAAAAATGGGGATCTTCTCTGCTGCACATACCCCACCACACACTATATACTGAGTAACCCCCCCCCCCCCCCCCCCCCCCCCGGGGGATGAAACTGTAAAAAAAAAATGAAGACGCCTGCATTATCAGATAAATTTGGGGATTCGACTGTAGGTACTTATTTCAAGGCTGGTCAAATCATAGTATGGTGTTTGTTGTACGTGAATTTGCGGCACCAGGCTTCAAATTCAAGACAAAGAAATGTTTTTAGAACCGAAAACTGTTTAGTTTTCATTTGTCGTTTTTAAAACGTCAACATAAATGATTGGTCTAGGCTAGGCTTTCATCACACTCTACGTTGTAGAGACCGATTATCATGATTGTTAGCGGAATACCGCCACCTTTGTCAGTTTGCCAGTCATCATGATAATGTACACTAATTAATATAGACATCGATATCAAAACTATGTACTTCCAAGCATTATTTGGTCATACCAGGAAACACAAGACATGAAAGTTAGAACTTGATAGTTTTTATAAGGCCTTGGTATATACGAGTAAAGAGTTTGAAGACTTGAGGCATGACAATAATTACATTGGGTATAGCATTGACGTCATTATTATTCCTTGATTATTTCTGTCACCTACTACACCTGTCATTTTCAATACAAACCTCACTTCTCTCTCCTACTCTGATTCTCTCTCTCTCTCACTCTCTTTCCTTTTCTCTTCTCATTTTCTTTCTTCTTTTTCAAATGCTTCTCTAATATGTATACAATGATTTGTATATAGATTTTGTTGACTTTTTGTCTCGTCCACCGGAGGTGAAGGCGAGACTACGGGATCCAAATGGCGTCCGTCCGTCACAAACGTTAAAGTTTACATGCAAGACTCTCTTATGACAGATAACTTTGCAACCGCCACTCACTTTTCAACCAAACTTGGGTTGTAGATGCACTGAGGGGACCTGCATGTTATGGTGCCGTTGGAGGTCACATGATAAGGTCAAAGGTCATTTCAGGTCAAACGTTAAAGTTTACCTGCAAGACTCTCTTATGACACTATATAACGTGGCCAATTTGATTTCCTCTACTCAAATCTTCGACGGCTTCCTCCGTCTTCGTCAGGAGTGTACAAAGAACGAATGCGTTAATTTTTATCTCTCGCAGGTGGCTTTAATATAGTATAACTCACAGAGAAGTAATAAATTCATTGTAATTCAGTTTATCAGGCAGTTGACCAGGTAGAGCAATGTATCTACAAGGGTTAGGATCATGTTTCAGGTTGACTTTTATCTCCGTTGAGACTACTTGTGGGGCGTTGCCTCGTGTTCCTCTTATCCTCAGAGGACCCAGAAGAAGGGACATCGTCCGAGGACCAATACATACATGTAAAAGTACCAGAATAAGAGTAGCTGCAGTCGCCATAATTGGGACGAATATGTATATAAACTGTAGATTAGTATGCGTGGTTTCATCACCAAACGGCTCGCGGGAAGAAGAATATTTAGACGAGGGTGTGAAAGTTAGTTCATCGTGATTATGACGATCTGACACTATGAACATGACGAACAAAGAAGCGGACAATTTATGCTGCTCCTCATTGTACCCTTCACAATTGCACTGGTTAACAAAAGAACATCCATTCATTGCTATCCCGTAAAAATATGTAGAACAGGTGTCACATAATAGCAGTGAAGGGATGTCCTTTTGTTTACTAGAGCTATTTTGGAGGGTACAATGAGGAGCTGCATAAATTGTCCGCTCTCTTTGTCACCGTGTTCATAGTGTGATGTTGCTGACTCGGGTAACGTTCTTGTACTTCTGGTAGAGGTTGGCTGTTGTCTTTTAAAGTATTCTAGGATGACAGTGTGGTTTCAGAATAGAGAGAGAGAGACAGAACGAGAGTTTGAAAAAGAAATGAAGTAAATTTAGTTAGATTAACATTAACCCATGTGCTTTTTGTTTTTTGTTTTTTCAAATAAAGGTAAATTGTGGCTATGTACCATGCGAGGATGTTTAATTGTGAATAGATATAATATATACCTTTTTCCCTTCCTGCCCAAAACAGAAATAAGCAACGCAGATGAAAAATAGAAAATGTACATTTGCACAGGTCAGTTGACTTATAGGCCTATTTATCATATATCAGAGAAATGAAATTGATAGATTTCGAGAAGATTATGTTAGACTGTGTTATCTTTCAAAGCTTGTCTTTCTTGATAGCTCGTATTGTTATGATACTGTACACTCGTCGGTCAATGATACTGTGAAGATGAGAAGGGAGAGGGTGTGTGGGCGTGTGTTGGGGTGGTAATGTGCACTAATTCTAAACTTAAATACTGTCTTAGTTAGTACTTCATTTTTTGTGGGGGTATCTTATTTCTACGATATGTAGCATAATGAGGAAAATCTTTAGGGAAATGGTTTGCTTCCGACCCAACACATCAAACGGCCCGGTCAAGCATTCTAAATTTCTTAGTAAATCTAGTATGATATCTTTGTGTTTTATTCAAAAGGATTCGAAAAGAATTTCAATAAATGTTTGGTTGTACCAATACACCAGTAGGCCTACTTCATTTACTGGACAAGACAATAGCAACGTTCATACGAGACTTGTGGTTTCGTAACTTTACTTAGCGAAACTTTCAGTTAACGAAACAACGATTCACTATAAACAACGACGAGGGTTCGCACGGGCCCGAAACAACGATGCTCGTTGTCCTGAAATTACAAGTGGCGCGATCGCAGTTTAACATGAACAGCTCCCTCCGTGTGAGTTTTGAAACTACAAGCGAAACTTAAATTTCAGCTCACTCCGTGTTAACCTGACTAATAATGGTTGTATTCAAAAGTGAGAAAAACTACAGGGGCAAACTAACCTTCGCACTTCGATGGACAGAATGTTTTGTCGTGAGACTGACAGTCCGATTTACTGCAGGGCTCACAGATTCCAAAAAAATCCAGGCAGAAATAGCCGTCGAGTTCATCACAGAATCCTCGACACCCGTCCATGGCTTTAGTGGTTGGTTCACCCGGGTCGTCATCCTTGTCGATGCCCCCTTCGACCATGTTAGCGATAGTATAGAGGATGAGGACTGTAGTTAGAAAGGTAGTATTTAAAGACAATTTAAATCTATACCATTCTCTCTTTGATTTCAATAAATTACCAAACTTAATACCTTGATTTTGCTGATACTAAGTTTCTTTCTGATCACAGATGTACAGACATAATTACAGACGTAATGTTGTCTAGGGGCTGATGTCTGGTACCCAAATAGCAAAGGCCTTGCAGTTACTCAATTTCGGGAAGTGGCCCTTTATTACAGTAACATCCACTTTTTAGTGTATTACCTATCCATGGTGTACCATTTTTATACAAGAAAACACATGAAAAAAATAATAAAGAACACCTCCTCGCTTTCCGAATATTGCCTTCATGGTAATTTTATTTTTTTAGAGAGGGAGTTTTTAAATGCAAAGGAATTGTTACAGGGAGATGGACTGAGCAAGTGCCAGCTATAAATGTAGGTAATTGTGATCTTTATTAGCCTAACTTTAATAATTTGCCAGGTGTATATAGGTCCAAAGAAAGGAATGCCTGATAACAAAAATATATAGCTTTTCAAAACTTTAACTCAAATTGAATTTCAATATACAAAATAATTTAATCTTCAAGAAGATTTGATACAAAGGTAGCGGATGGCCCCTTATGTATCTAGCTGGTTATGAAGCTGCATGCTGATAAACTGTTTCAAATTTCTTGAGCAAATCAGAAATATAAAATTAATGGTTACTTACATTGTAGATATCTATTCATCATGAAGTTCCTCCTGCCCAGAAAATGTGAATAATGACTTCAGCAATGTCACCCCTGGTCACCGTGTTATGAACACAAACGATACCGAGCTAGCTTGACAGTGCCAGGGACCTGCCTATCAACAGCGGTTTCATTGCGCAATGCAAAGAGGGAAGTCCCTTCAATGCAAGAGCTGCCTAATATCTCGCCTGCATTCAATTCCAAAAATGGGCAAGTGTCATTTTGTTAAGCTAATCGCACTGGGAGGGTGACTTTCACTTTCACTTTTTTTTCCATTGTTTATAAAAAATAAAATAAAATATCTATCTTGTTAACAGTTGGAATAGATTGAACAAAATGAATCACAACATAATAGTTGTAATAGTTCTGACCAATGAAAGAAATGTCGTTTTTATGATGCTTGTCGAGACAGTGGAGTATTCAAGTAGAATGAATTACATCTACATGAGAATAACATACATATTGATATCAAATTTATTGAATTGATAAAGAAGTATAAATACCGTATATGATATGTGAATATTACTTTATTGCCTGTTTTTTATTCATGCAACCTATCACAATCTCTGGGAGTTACTAAAATTCTGGACTTTGATCTTTTACCTCCTGTTTTGCTCTATGTATATATTGTGATACGATTTATATTACATACAAGAAATATTATGATAAACATTTAAGAGTGCATATAGACGTCTATTAATGACGTCTATTGTTTACTAGTAATATAATTTGATAATGCTGAACTAACTTTGCTTTCCAGACGGTGATAGAAGGTTAATTACATTAAAATGACTATAATGCTTGATAAAATTTTGCAAACATGGCCCTATTTCTTTTTGTCAACCACAAAACAAAAGAGATTTTGTTGTTGACAACGTGGAAAATATTATCCAGTGGATCCAATTTCTAAATATCCATATTGAAATTGTAGTGTCCAAAGCATATTATGCTTAATGCTTTAAAAAAAATAAAAAATAAAAAATAAGGCAATTTTAACATGTTAATTTTGTCATTTATACACTGCATGAATGTGCGCAATTTTTTTAACTATATAAATTCATTCTACATATTCTCTTTGTGTTAAAGTGACAGTAAACTGAAGCACCTCATGGCACCATCTTTTAAGAGAATTTGAAAAGTGTCTGTGCCTCTCATTTTCCCATCATGCCCCATTCTAGTTTGTAGAAGCTTAGAATGTACCTGTAGGCAATAATAGTTTGAAATATAAAATGTGCCTATTATCCAAACAAACTGTTTGTCAAAATTCAAAATAAAATCCAATTAAGTTTCAAATTATAATCCTAATTTAGCAGTGACTATAAGATTGCGCTGTTCAAGTTCTTCCAGTTTAATGCCACTATAAGGCATTCAGAACCTTTATTTTTCGTATAGTCTTACATCTTCTTTGCAAGTAAATAAGGGATTTTTTAAATTATACAAAATGAAAAACTTTGGTGATGACAAGCTGAAAGTTTACCACAGCGGCCACTATAACCTTTTTAAGGTCTGTGTAAATTATACATTACACACATAAGAAATAATCATAATTTACACACGTAGAAATAATTATATCAGCATGATTCATTCAACTTAAATTAAAAAGTGGATGCTCCAGTTGGAAAGATTGAAGGTATCGCTAAGCAGGAAGAAACAAATAATAAAGAATAACAATAATAATGTCCAATGTTATTTGGGTGTATCAGATTTACAAACAATGATATAATTTCTCTATAATATATCTTAGTCACATTAACGCTGAATCTCAGACTTTCAAAGTAATTTCTGTTTGAAAAATTACAAAAATGAAATAAAATGAACATTGAATAACAGTTTTCAAGGTAACTAAAAGTAACATAAATATATCAATACTAAAACATGCGGAATATCGTTTTGAGCAGTCTCCAAGTTTCATTGCATTGGGATTATGGGAAAAGAAAGTTACAGCCTAGAAGGTAAAACTTTGTGCGCTCAATGTGTTAACAAATATTAAAAATCTTAAATTCCCACAAAACATAGATTTTCATAATGATGTACAGGGTACTCTGCTGATAATTAATATGTCCTTTAACATACACCAAAGAGATATATAATATCATTCTAGTATTTGAATATTGTATCGAATCCATATTAAAAACTAAAGTTTAAAAACCGAATCAATTTCACCCCCAAATATCAAAACCTTCTCAAACCACTTAGGTTTGTATTGAAATAGACGGTTGCCATGGCAACAGTCAGTGAATGTGCGGAATATGATTCGGAATATGATTCTTAATACGATGACCAAGTTTCAGTAAAATCTAATAGTTATATAAAGTTACAGGTTAAGATGTCATAAGGGTACAGAATGACCCCTAACAAAATGTTTTCGTCACCTTGGGAACCTACACAAACAAGCTATGCTTTCCAGTAGGTTCCTTTTTCATTTCATGATTTTTACTTTGTAAATTATATCGTTTTGTACTATGGAAATTTGGAAATGAAATGAAATAAACCTTGCATCGATCAATCAATCAAATGTTGATTTTTTTTTTCTAGTTAACATCTTGAATATCTTGAAGTATATTATAAAGAAGGTTAAAATTAAAATTAATCTAAATCATATCACAATACGTAAATATAGCAAAATATAAAATTCTAGTAACATCCAGAGTTTGAGATCGGCTGCATGATCTTCATATAAATGAAAACCAATATAATGTACATGTAAACACAAACAGGCAATAAAGTAATATTAAATCAATATATATACAGTATTTTTACTCTTTTATCAATGTGCAATCCCATTGATGTCAATGATCACCATTTTGTTCACATTAAATATTCAGTGTTGCAAGTTCAAGGTTCAAAGTGTCTAAAGCTTACCATCACAGTACATTGAAGTCACTGATGTTACGACATTAGATTTTTTTTTAATTACCTATTATCAGAGTAGTAGATTGTATTATTCATAAATTTGTTGAATACCTCTAAAGTTATGCACCATATATTCATAGAAATATTTCCTCTCAGTATATTTCATTCAACCTTAACAAGCTATTATTGGCCGTTCCAGTTAGCAAGAATAAAGAAATCTCTTGGCACAATTAGTGAGATAAGCGGCTAAACCAATAATGATTTTAAAACGATCATGAAGATAAGGATAAAGAATAATAATCAGGCCTGATCTTGTTTATGTGTATTAGATTTACAAACAATACCATAACATCCTGGTTACTATATCTAACTCACATGTTACTCACATCTATACGTTCAAAGATAATTATATCTGTTTAAAAAAATCATAAAAACTTTAAATGAATAACGGTTACCATGGCAACGAAAATTGATACTTGTTGGTTTAAATCATGGAGAATATCATTCTGAACAGAATGTCCAAGTTTTGTTAAATTAGGATTATGAGATAAAAAGGTCTATAAGGTATCTGTTTATGTGTTCTATGTGTTGACAGATGTCAAAAAAATTCAAATTTTCCCAAAACGGAGGTTTATATAATACTTTGCAGGGTACTCTACTGATAAGCAATTAAGGTGACCATATCTTAATGGTGTTTAAATAAACCAAAGAGATGCACGATATATTTCTTCTGTCTAAATATTGTATCAAACCCATATTAAAACTAAAGTTTAAAAACCGAATCAATTTTTATTCCAAAATCTCAAAAGCTTCTCAACCATGTTGATTTGTAATGAAATAGACGGGATGTCAACGGTCAGTAAGGTACATACGTTTAGTTGGTATCAGAATGTGCGTAATTTAATTCTAAATACGATGATAAAGTTTCAATGAAATCTAGTAATCATACAAAAAGTTACAGGGGAATATGTTAAAATGGTACAATGGGACTCCCTAAGAAATTGAATAAAAGCCCATTTTCATCACCTTTGACCCCATCTTGATTTTCACCATGAGAGGCCACTTTTTTCTTGTTAACATCTTGAATATCTTTAAGAACATTATAAAAAAAGAGTTGCTTTCGTTTAGTCCTGGGGGATGCACGGATACCCCTCTTAGATACCCTACTAGTATTTTAGTCAAATTTTTTAATCACTTGACAAGGAATTTCATCTTCATTGCTTTTCTACATCCAGGTGTTTACTTATCCATTCATCTGTTGACTTTTGTAATGCTATTAACGTCAAGATTTATTTTTACTCCCACCCCCCCCCCCCCCAATACTAATTCATGCCAAAAATGCAAAATTAATGTTTATTGTAGATTTGCATTCCAATCAAACTCCGACATTCTCTTCCCCACTCCGTCTCAGCTCCATCTTTTTCGCTCGCTCTCTCTCTCTCCTCTCTGTCTCTATGTCCCTTTCCCTTTTCTGATTCCATGTATATTAAGAAAGGACACCATTTCAAGCTCTTACGTATTAAAGACAAGATGTTTTCGTTTAAACAATTTCATCGGAAGTATACAATTATATTTCATTACAATATGATGTAAAAACAATAAAATCAAATGACGTTACTACCTGTATGCGTGAAAATCTGTATCAGTTTCAAAAGCATTATTATGCTTCAATGTTTATCTCCAATATAGTTATGAAAATTCCAAATTGGTAATATTTAGGTTTTGACTTGTAGCAAGTTCTTTCTCACCTCTCCATCTCTCTCTCTCTCTCTATTTCTCCTCACTTCCCGCTGACTTCTCCCAAAGCCATCTTTACCCACAGTTTGGCCAAACCAACTCCAGTAAGGAAAAATATGGCGTATATATATATATATATATTGTTATTTATTTCATTTCCAGGAAGATAACATCAAACGATAACATATATAAACAATAATGGTATACCATTTATTTAAAAAAACAATAACAACAACCAATGCCTGGTGATTCTTTGATTCTATGATCATCAGAAATCTGGTCTACTTGTCCTACCGTGGATCATTACATATTATTAAACCGTTTAGAGTCATGTTTTCAGATATCTGAACTTGCTCTCAAGTGGATGCAGTCCTACCTTACTGGCTGGTCGTCTAGGGTAAACATAGCTGGGGATCTATCTGAACCATGGGTTGCAGATTTTGGGTTCCCCAAGGGTCCGTACTCGGACCGATTCTCTTTAGTTTATATATCACTGCAATCTCTGACATCATTAATATATATGGTTTACAATACATTCGTTACGCTGATGACATTCAGTTGTACATGCATGCACGACTGTTGATCCTCGCTCTCTTCGGAAAACATGAAACACTTCACCAAATCTCACAATGTATTGCTGAGTTAAACAATTGGATGTTGTCTAATTATCTGAAACTGAATTGTACTAAAACTGAGTTCATGGCTTTTTGTTCTTCTGCTATCTCTGCTCTGAAACTGGATGTAAATTGTCATTTATTTCTCTCTCCTCCAAGGTTACAGATCTTGGTGTATGCATCGATACCATGTTCTCATTTGTCTTCTCTGGTTAACCTTGTAATACGTAATTGCAACTATATCATCTCCGCAATTTATCGATAATTTGTATAGATTTATCGATTTGAAGACGTGTCACCATGCTGTCAGAGCTTTAATTCTTCCCCAATTAGATTAGTGTAATAGCCTCTATACAGTTTTATCTTCCAAAGATAGGAGGAAGCTTGAAACTGTCCAGAATCGAGCCGCTAGACTTATTTTTGGCCTAGGATCTAGGACACATACTTCACCTTTGGTTTGGGAACTCCACTGGTTACCTCTACACCGACGCATTCTTTTTAAAGTTTGCTTGTACGTCTTCAAAATTCTAAATCATTTGGCACCTGAATATCTTAATAACACGCTCAAAATATATACACCATACAACTGACAAATGTAAGCTCATTATTCCCAAATCCAGATTCTCATCAACTGAAAAACGTTTCTCAGTGGCCGCATCAAGAACGTGGAACAATATTCCACTCTGTATTTGTATTTCTTTGCTTTTATTTCCACCTAAATCCTGATTTGATTTGATTTGATTTGATTTTATTCGTCAGGTATATTGCAATACAAACATATCGAGGTACCATGACAGGATAGCCCATGAAAGCCGAAATGGCTTATTTCCAATGGGGTCCTTACCTAAATAACTGATTAAAAAATACACTAAGAAAACATATTAGTACGGCAACAAGACTATCGTACAAGTACGACAAGTAATAAGAATGTACTAAAGTAGCAAAATAAAACATAACATTTTTATAAAGTATCTATTTCTATGCTATTTCACACCTCAGCCTCGGGCTCAGGCAGCTGGTTCTTCTTATACCAATATCATATCATGCACTACATATGTATCGCTCATTATAGATGCACGTGCGCTCTGATAATCTCTGACATCGACACATGGACTATGCATCGACAGTATTGCACTTTCAAAAGATCCCTAAAAACATATCTCTTTCCCCAGTAATGTGATGTTCTAAATTCTAATGTAATCCCTTACTTTTTTCAGTCTGTTTTCTGTTATTTTCAAATCTGTAATTTTTGTAAGTGCTATGGTACTTTTTGTTTTTAGCGCCCCTTGCCCAAAAGAAATATTAATTAACTAATGAGGAGATCCAGAAATTAATATTCATATTGGACAAGCATACATCAAAAGATATGCGCCCTTTTGTGCCCAACTAAAAGTATGTAATACTAAGTTAAAAAATCATGAAAAATAAGTGCTAGCAATGGCACCATTTAAACTTGTGTCTTGACTAGTTCATACAGTTTCCTTTACTTGCTGAAAATATGAACGGGTGTTTTAAGCAATTTTTCTCTTTACAGGCCTGGGCTGCAACTTAGACTACCCCAAAACTTGGTCTATTGTAAAGGTACAGTGGTTATGAGGTTTCTTGTGCTGCTAATAAAGTCCCCATAAAATCCCACTGGGACCAACTCCTGCTCTCTCATGGGACTGATCTCAACTAGTAATTATCCCTCTTTGGGCAAGTATCACAAAAAGTCTTGAAATGTGTATCATTGATTTTACATCATTTTTTTTTAACAATGATCTAATAACAGGCGTGCGACCTGTATAGATGGCTCCGACTACCCAAATAGAACAGCGCCGTCTTGCTCCTGTCTTGCGCTCACATAGTCTCTTCAGTCTAACCCTCCAGGTATGTTACCGTTCTTTTCATCCCTTGCTTTCTTCGTAGAATAGACGGTCTAGAATACTTCACATCATGCCTCAAAATTCATCTATTTCAGATTTGTAAAGACCGACATAATCGAAAGCGAAAGAGCTCTTCCTTTGAATGTTATAACAGAAATATGTCGCCATATAAAAAGCTATGAATCATCACCGTCATCATCATCGTCATTATCATCACCATTGCTCTCTCTCCCTCTCTATTTACCTACCCCCCCCCCCCCCCCCCCACCCACCCACCTCACGCTCTCTCGATTTCTCTCTCTCTCTCTCTCTTTTTCTCCGTCTTTTTTTTTCATACTCATACTTATTTAATAATTTTTTCCAGCAATTTAAACAGAGTAACACATTTCACCAATATTGGCGGCCTTCTATGAGGCCCTGTATAGTAACGACAATATTCAATACTATTGTTAAGAATATTAATTCATAACAGCACCATAACAAAATACAGAAGAATAATACATTTCGTTTTAGTTATTCGACTTTATTTCGATTTTTTTTCTGTTTTTGCATTTATTTATTTTTCTTTTCTTTGTTTGAATTTAGGCATATATTTCAATTACGTTATAAATACGTGTATATTCAATATAATTTAATATATTTCCGCAGTGAAAAGAAATATGCGAAATAGACAACCAAGATACTTTTTATAGCAGTAACTTTTACATTGCTTCATTTATTATTGTTCTTGTTATCATTTTTAAAATGTTATTATTACTATCATTATACGCTTATCTACGACTTAAGGCGAATCCTAACAATGCGGTTTATTCCGTCATAAAAGAAATTCTACGTTTGGGCGAAAGCGAACGTAGGTTAATTCGAATCTGAACAAAAGGCTGAGACAAAAGGATTCGCTTTAATAATGTCACATGTAAAAAGTTATTATTATAATTATTATTATCATCATTATTGTTATCATTCACTGCTATTGCTGTCTTTAAATTATCATCATCATATTGATAATACACAGTTCTAAAGAATATTATAAGTAAGTAGAAAATAAGCATTAAGAAAAAAGCCAATCAAGTGCTTGTCATTTTTTTTCAAACATAAGTCAAAGATACAGTGGCGTAAGATGGGCCGAGACATTCAGGGGGGACTGGCATCATGGGAGAGGAAATAACCTTTTCTCGGTGCATTGAATGCAAATAGAGTAGCGAAGTGTGACGTCAGCAAAAATTGTGATTTTTGTATTCAGTATTTTTATGACCATATTTAGGTAGAGCATGATGGAAAACGTTCACACATCAAATTTGACATGAATTAGTTCATGGTGGCCCAAGGTATGGCTAAATGAATATCTAATTAGCCCCATTGAAGTCAGTGTAAATTGGCCTGGTTCTTAACAGTTTAGAACCAGGCCAATTTAACACTGACTTCAATGGGGCTAAGGAGGTATTCATGCGGCCATATCTCGGGGCCCTATGAGCCAATTGCCATAAAATTTGGGCTCTGGATGTTTTTCACCATGTTCCTTTGAGATATGGTATAAAAAATGTCAAAATGAAAAAATAGCTTTTTGTGACGTCATCACTTCGGTACTCTATTCACCATGTGTGGAGTTGCCCCTCGTCTTCTTTCCCGTCTCCTTTTCATTTTATCTATATTTCGCTTTTTCTTTTTTTTTCCATGCGATTGAGGGAGCACATGCACATGCATATCTACGCCACTGCTACGATATATCAAAATATATTTTCAAGTAAACTTTATTGCATGGATTCTCATCGCAAAATGCATTATTAATTGCATAGAAATACCAAAAAGATTGCAATTTATATAATAATAATAATAATTAACAATTCTTATATAGCGCATAACACTTTGCAGAGCATGTCTCTATACGATTTACATTTGGCGCTGGTATAGCTTTAAAAGGCTCTGGCGTAGATGATTCACAAAGCAATTGAGCTGTCTTCGAGTATTGTTTAGTTTAGATTTGTTTTGTTTTGTTTTTGTTTTGTTTTTCTTTGTTTTTCTTTTGTTGTTTTTGTTGTTGTCTTTGTTGGGTTTTTTGTTTTTGTTTTGTTTTTTTATTTTGTGTGTTTTTTGTTGTTTTTTGTTTTTTGTTGTTTTTTTGTTGTTTTTTTTTTTGGGGGGGGGGGGGTGTTTTGCAAGTATTTTTTGTTCTGTTTAGTATTTTTGTGTGCGAAGTAATTCTCCCAAAACCAGACTTAATATACAATACCATAGAAGACACCCATCCCCTCATAGAGCTTTTAGCGTACCAGCTAATTTGTTTTTCTACCGTCAGTCCACAAGCACCCTAAAAATATAAATCAAATTTATTCGTATTCTAAATATGCGCAAGATTATTTCAGCATTCAGAGATGAGTATTTGTCCATTAGTTCCTATAATATAGCAAGACGTCCGCTATACTTGTAGCCGAAAATTGGTTGTATTATTTTTTAATGGTGAATCAAGTGACAATCAAAAAATAAAAATGATTTCACATCTGATGGTTATCTAACTTGTTTTGTCATTGTTTTCCTTTAGTAATCAGTGTCAAACACAATTCATGGGTGTAAGCCTCTACCTGTAATTAAGTGACATTTTACACTTGACATTTAACGCACGCCACAGGCAGTAGAAGTATAATGACGGTAGAGTATGGACAAAAGAACTATCACGTGACATTGCTTTTTTAGAATAATCATCGATCCATACATGAATTCGATTCCTAAATTATGATAAGTTATGATAATGTGAATCAGCCTGTTATGAGACATTGTTTGATCACGTGATGAATAAAAAGCGGGAATTTCTAAACGGCTTTTCCACAACTTCGCTAGCCCTATAACATCGGCGGATAATTATATTGGAATATTCTTACTAACTCATAAAAGAGGACCCTGTACCTGCAGCATAAGCAAGGTAAGTAGATGATTTCAGTGTTTTAATTGATTGCTTTCTTATTATGCTCGGGATGTGACTGAACCATTATGGATTATAGCTGGTGGCTTTTTAGACCGAAAATTCTGTCTCTCGTTCGTAGCTCTTCACTTAGAGACAGAAACGCTCCATTCACTCGCCTGTGCAAACCGAATCCCATTGACTCACACACTAGGCTATACCGTTTGAATACGGCTGGAAGATTTTCAAACGGAGAAAACCTTGGACCCTGAATTACCTGAAAAAGGAGCATTAAAAGGAATAACAGTCAAATTGGTAAGTTGAACATGTTCGTTTAAGTATACAGCCTAGGCCTAATCTATTTAATTTACACAAATATTGTTAAAATGTGAATAATACGATTTACAAAAACGACATGCCTACTGTCAAGCGGTTGACAGTGAGTTTGCACAGGCGAGTGAATGGAGCGTTTCTGTCTCTAAGTGAATGGCCGACCCTATCCAAATAAGAGGCTAACGAACGAGAGACAGAAAATTTCTGTCTCTAAGTGAATGGCCGACCCTATCCAAATAAGAGGCTAACGAACGAGAGACAGAAAATTTCGGTCTAGTGGCTTTTATACCATTTCAGCAACTGTCAACAGACACGGAAATAATGGCTACTAAATGTGATATAGCTTAGATAGAAAAAGTAGATGCAACACTGTCGACAAAAATTATATAGTCTGTCAATGATACCAGCGTTCTTCGACGGGGAGGGTAAGTAAGGGTGCTAAATTATGTTTATGAAATATCTCATGAGCCAACTTTATTAAAATTCTCAATGTTGGCAAGGGGCGCACTTTTTGCCCGAGGAATGGGGTAGAACACAAAACGTATCAAATTCAGATCGATATTGCTGGGAGGGAGGTTCACCCTTTCCCCCATCCTCAGGATCCGCCAATGAAGTTTATATACAAATGCAAATACATGTATACAAATGTAAATTTGAAAAGGAAGTAAAAAGAATAGACAGGCAATTATAGTTGAACTAATTGCTCTGGGCTTGTTTTTTTATATATATACACTACTACATTTTGCTTGTTTTTGCTTTTGCCTTTTTTTTACAAACGAAAATGAAACGACAATGGCAACAAATTATGATTTAAATTTCGAAGCTACAGCTGACATCACATTTTAGCTCTGTTTTTCTACACTTTCATATTTGTATTTTTTGGCACATCATCTTATATATAAATCAGAATACTAATAAATAATAGTAACTGACCACGCACATAAACTTTTACACAGTTGCAGAAAAATAAAGAACCAAATTGTTTACTTTTCACGTGCAATATTACCATGGATGTTGGAGTGGGCTAACCATTCTGTTGAATGTATACATGTAGGTCAACACCTAATGGATGATAACAGTCAGGTTAACTTTTAGCTAGTGTTTTCTCAAAATGTATTTCCAATACTAAAACTCCATGCTAGGCCTACCTTCGAAAAGAAGTATTAACAGATGGCACTGAACGGTTATTGACATTTTGATACACTGAATGATTACTTGGCATCCCCCTCCCCATGATAAATTAACATGCATCCCCCACATCACATTTTAGCTCTGTTTTTCTACACTTTTATAATTGTATATCTTTGGCACAGCATCTTATATATAACATAATGATATATAATAGTTTGCAATTCAAAAATGCCCCACATATAAACTGACCCAACACATAAACTCACATTTTACACAGTTGAACTAGGCAAGGCCTACCTTCGAAAAGAAGTATTAACAGATGGCACTGAAAGGTTATTGACTTGTTGATACACTGAATGATAACTTGGTATCCCCTCCCCATGAAAAGCTAACATACACCCTCCCCCAAAAAATAAATAAAAATAAAATAAAATAAAATAAATAAATAAAAATAAATAAATAAAATAATAATAATAATAATAATAATAATAATAATAATAATAATAATAATAATAATAGGCCTAATAATAATAATAATAATAATAAATGATTAAATTTACATAACTGCGACTTAAGGCGAAACCTAACGATAGGTTTATTCCGTCACAATAGAAACTCAACGTTCGGGCGAAACGAGTGTGGGTTAGGGCGTAACGTAAAAAAAGAATGAGATAAAAGATTTCGCCCTAAGTCGCAGTTAGAGTTATAATAATAATTTTATAAAAAATAATAAAAAATTCCGATTCCATTTCCTCTTCAAAACAGATAGATGTAAAAGTGCAGAATGAAAATGCGTCACCAAAGACAGAGGAAGTGAGATGATGAAGTTCACTTTACCATCAGAGTTAAGAAGCAGAAGGGGCTGAGAGATGGGGAGATATGGGTGCTTTTCTGCTCTTTCAAAGAGGAAAGAGGTGAAATAAATTACAGATAGTGACCCTCACACGGCCGTTTTTTCCTCAGGTTGTGCTGTTTCTCTTGGTGCTCCTGTTTGATAGAAGAAAAAAAAATCATTCTTCTATATATAATTTTTTTTGTACAATGCATAAATGCGAAAATATCTATGATGAATAATCCTGCATTGAAAATGGATGGATTATATGGAATCAATAGAAATTTGATTAAGAACAAGGAATAGCCAAAACTTTGTTTAAATTAATAGACTTGAACTTTCATGATTAAATAATTATTGAGATAGACAAGAGGTAAGAAGATCGTACCACACGGCCATAGGCCTAGGCGCACTATTTAAAAAAAAATTATTTAACAAACTGTCTCATACCTTACCATTTCTCCCATCGACGACGACTGCCAGCAGGCCTTCGTCAACAACAGAGACAGTCACCGTTGTCGTGGGTGTTGAATTCCGACGACGCTGTCTGATGACCGCGCCAACACACAGAGTTACCGCTGCAACCGAGGCCAGTACGATGAGGACGTCGGTATGTTTGTCACCCTTGTCTGTATTTTGTTGAAGATCGATCACGTGTCTTTGTTGACTCGGATGGTGTTTTTCCTGGTTGTTTTTTGCTTTCTCATCAGATTTTACAGGATCTAGTGGCTTGATGTCGTCTTCGAGAATGGTATCGTTGATCTGTGCTGTTGACATAGAGGGCGTGGAAGGTTCGTCTGGTGGTGTTCCTTGAGATGATGGTCTCAAGGAGTCAAAATAATCTGTAATAGGACAAAATATGTCATAACCGATATCATCAGTCATCATCATCATCACCACCACCACCATGCTTCATTTGTTTTTTATTTATTGAATTATTTACTTTTTTATTCAGATGAAGACACAGGAAGGCTCATTTCACCTCTAGTAGTGGACTTCACTGAGTATTAAAACATGCATGCACATTTGTATTTTAGCAAACAGAGAGATAAAACAAAAAAATCACATAGGCAGAAGAAATAAGTACATAATAAAAACAAACATAAAAGATTGGACAGAGTCTGAAATATTTTGATACATCAAGTACAATATAAAATTATTTAAGATTGGTAAAAGTAAACAAAAGGCCCTGTCATTTAATGAATTAAATTCCATAAATGAATTACCAATTCGAGAACCTTTTTTCCTTTCTTTTTTTTTCTATTTTCTTTTCTCTATTTTCTTCTTTTTTATTTTTTTATTTTTGTTGTATGTTAGCACTTTTTGAGACCTTTACCCCCTCCCCGTTTGGTGAGAGAATCCTGGATCCGCCAAAGGATTGGTAATACACAGCGATGCAGAGAGAATTAAAGTAAAAAAAGAGAGAGAGAGGGGGGAGAAAGAGGATTTTTTAACTCTAAGCCACTCACCTTTACACTTTCTCGAGTCAGTTTCTAAAATACATGGCTCGCAGACACCAAAGAAGGTTTTGCAATAGTAGTTCTCGTACTGGTTACACTTTCCTAGACAAGCAAGCCCAGCATTGGATGGCGGACACAGCAGCAAACAACCAACAAATCCTAGGAGCGCGCTCTTCATCAACCTCCGCATCTTTCGGGGTTTCGTTTGTATGAGATAACCTGTAATGCTATGGAAAAAGATGGGAAAATCTGAGTCTGAAGTCTACAGAAGAAAATAAAGTATTATTTTGCAATGCATAATGTATTTGGACTTGGAGGACTAACACTAAATCACCCCCCCCCCCCCCCCCCCTCCCCCAGTTGAATTGATAAAAACAAAAACGCAACGTTTTGGGAAAATAATATTTTCCCAAAACGTTGCGTTTTTGTTTTTATGCGCGTTTTGTTTTTTATGTGCGTTTATCAACCATATTATGGTTGATAAACGCACACAAGTGACAGAGGAGATGGAATATACCAGTTTAACAAAATGAGGGCTTTCATCATTGTATTTTGTTTAGTTATCAAAAAACAACATAATGTGCAAGAAAAAATGATAAATATATTAAATAAAACCATTTCAGACTTAACATGTGAAGGACTGCAGCTTCAAAATTTTGCCTGAGAATGCAAACCACGTCAACTTTCTTTAGTCTGTGAACGTCTTCAATTGTTTCATGACCTTCAAATAAATATAAATTAGAGTAATAAAAGTTCAACACAGTTACGGACGGACAGACTAGAAAAGTGAGGGTTGGAGTGTGACCCGACAGTGGAAACGGTGTTGCCTATATAAAATTTAGGTATGTAAACGAAAGAAATTAGGTTAGTGAAAAGGAGGATAAAGGTGGGCAATAAATAAATCAACCTTTTGGTTATGAGAAAGCACCAAGTGTGTTTATATAAACATTTAGTATAAATGAAATAGAAAAGAAAGGAAATGTTATCTTTAATTATAATGATGATAATATTATAATGGTAATAAAAATTATGGCGAGATAATAATAATAATAATAATAAAAATAATAATGACAATAATTTTTATTATAGGATAACATTTTCTCCTTGAGGACCCTGCAGTTATTATTACCTTAGCATACGTATGTAAAACACCTGGATCGAAAGGGACAAATGTGGGTAAAACACCTTGTCCAAGGATGTAAGCTTCGAGAAAGGATCAAACCCAGAACCCGTCGTGTGAGCGTCAAGAGTCTTCACCACTATACCGCAGTGCTCACACTAGATCAAGAATCAAGAATTTATTTACGAAATCAATTAAAAGAAATCGGTCAAGAATGTACTCACCAATATGATACTTGTTTTGCTAGCCAAGACCTGATGGATGAAAACTGTAGAAAATTATAGCAATGCAATTATGCATTTGGAAAAAAGATACTGATACCACTGCGATCAGGTCTTCTAGAGAGAGCTGTCGGTACGTCCGTATAGAGCAAAGTCTAATCGTCATATGAATTATATCAAGTTAGGAACCACTCGCCCAACACAGGCTCAATCTAAAATCAACAAGTTACGCCGAGCCTAAACTTAACTTGGGGAAGGCCAAATAATGCCTTTTGAGTAAGGAAATCTACCTATGTTGTGCTTGACCTCAAATGCTTAGCACAAGCCCACCCACAAAATTATGTAGTTCCTTTGCTTTTAATCTTTTATGTTAGACAATAATGAAATAACGAAAAAGACAGGGAGAGAGAGAGAGAGATGAATGCATTGTGGACACTGAGGGCATTCTTCAATGAATACGTGTATTTGTTGGCGTTCATCCAGGACGTGAAGGGGACTTTCCACATATTGTTTCACTGCGTAAATAAGATCAGGAGGCTTATAGTAGAAGTTAAACTTATTGATAAAGGTGTAAAATGGGATGGAAAAATCTTTATGTCAGGTTAGGTAATCGTTTGACCACAATCTGATGATAGAATGTCAGGGAGGCGATTCGGTTCTATAATAAATTAAGGCAATAGGTTTGTTTATCAAACAAAGATAAAGGTATTGAGAAGAAAACAACATTAAATGAAAAACAAATTGTTTGCACCTTCGACAAAGAGAAGAGAGAGAAAGACATACTGTGAACATGCAATGGGTAAATTTCTTTGAATACGAATTAGTCATGTTTGATAGTCGGCGTTCATCCAAGGCGTGAAGGAACTTTCCACGAATTTTAGCATTTTGTAATTTAGATGGGGAGGCTTACAGCAGCCTACATGTAAAAATTATTGGTAAAGTTGTAAAATGGGATTGAAAAATATCTATACGAGGTTATATAAACGTTTGACCACAGCTGAGGATAGAATTTCAGGGAGGCGATGTGGGCGAGAGAGAAAAAGAGAATAATTATAAAGAGACGTGAGAGGGAAAGAGAGAAGGGGAAAAAAGAAGAAGAAATAGGAAAAGAAGAAGAAGAAAAGTCGGAAGAGGTAATGCGAGAGTAATGTTTGAATACGCAAACTTTTATCGTCAAGGGTTCCGTTCGAATTACCGTGTTCTGATAGAGACGCCTGAGTATCATATTTCATCATTTTATATTAGAAACAATTTTAACTAGTAGGACAGGCGATAATAACCAGCTTATTGTGGAAGAAAGAGGCTTGGGGCGTTATTTCTCATTCTTGTGCGTCACTTTGCATATACGTCTTATAGTAATACTGACTGGGGTAAACTTTCTGATTGGTCTCTGCAAAATTATCAAAAAATAAGACGTCATTAGCCTGGGTGTGGTGAGGCGGAAAAAGGTTGAGATACTCAGAAATATGACCAAAGTAAAATAAGCTTAACGGTCCATTACCAAAAAATATTCTAGACATGAATAGGAATTTGATTTGATTTGATTTGCTTTATTTATTTTTCCATTTCAGTATAAACATACATGATCACGATGATACGATATCGGTTCTATAATTAGATATAAAACAAGGCAATAAGATTCTACATCAAACAAAGATAAAGGTATTGAGAAGAAAATAACATAAAATGAAAAAAATATATATATTATTGACCTAAACATACACAGTGTATTCCTTTAAAAAGGAAATCCAAGTTTCTCCAACAACATCCCGTCAAATAAACATAACTAGATTTATTCTAATACATCACAAAAGAAAATAATTATCCCCTTTCATATAATATCACATTTGTAATAATAGAGCCTGGGATCATGAAACTAAAAAAAATAAAAACCAGCGATGTAAAAAAATGATTTGCGGTCGAGAGTGGGATCTATCATCAACACCATGAAATGCTAATCATTCTTTTAACCTCACTCTGATTTAATTACCTTTTTCCTGACTCGAGTATACAAAATCGTAGAATGAACCACTTGACTAACAATAGGCATAATAAAAAAATAAAAAAAGTTTTCCCTAGCCTAAATAATCAAACTTCGGGAATGCCCTTGCGCAAAAGTACCAACGTTGTGCTTGACCTCAACTCCTTAGCTCAAACCCCAACAAAATATGTATTATTTTAGTTTTCACTTACGACGAAGAGAAAGAAACGGAGAGAGAGAGAGAGACATCGAAATATTGTGGACATGCAATGGGTAAATTTCTTTGAATACGTATTAGTCGGCGTTCATCCATGGCGTGAAGGAACTTTCCACGAATTTTAGCATTTCGTAATTTCGATCAGGAGGCTTACAGTACATGTAAAAATTATTGGTAAAGTTGTAAAATGGGATTGAAAAATCTCTATACAAGATGTATTGTAAACGTTTGACCACAGCTGAGAATAGAATGTCAGGGAGGTGATGTGGGCGAGAGTTAGAACGAGATTAATTATAAAGAGAGGTGAGAGGGGAAGAAAAGGAAGAAGAAGAAGAAGAAATAGGAGAAGGAGAAGCAGGAGAAGCAGGAGAAGCAGACGGAGAAGGAGAATAAGAAGAACTTAAGAAGAAAATGCGGTAGGTGAAGAAAAAGAAGGAGAATAGAGAAGGAGAAGGAGAAGAAGAAGAAGAAGAAGAAAAGCTGGAGCGATAATGTGACAGTAACTTTTAAATATACAAACATCTTGCATGGCATTAAACAACATCTATTTGAATCACGACATCGCTCGTGTTAAGATGCAAGAATATCGTTCTTATTGTTATAACCGTTATGGTGGGGTTCCAGGAACACATGGGATTAACGATTCCAAACATTTCTTTATTTCTGTATTTATTTATTGAAGAGTTATTCAATTGATGCACTTCGGATGTGGAAATTTGTCACAAAGTCTTTCAGGGTCTGAGCGGTATCTAATTTAGATAAAGGTATAGTGTTTTTAACTACACTACCGCAGATTGCCCTTTCTGTAAATGGGTTCAATTACAGAGTGTGCTTATTTTCATGTCCTACAATACCATGAAAACTGGAAGGTAATTTGAAAGCAGGACGTTATAGAAATAGCTCTGTTGTATACTAACGCATTGTAACTTTTACACATTAACTTGTAACCTGGTTTTCAATGTTCGTTCAATAACTCGATGACCTTGTTGAGAATAATATTCAACTCACTGCAAAACAATACAAGCAAAATTTCCGTTCATTGACTGAACCACTCCCCGCGTAATAAAAATCAACAAGTTATCCCAAGCCTAAACATAATCAAACTTGTGAAATGCCCTTGCGTAATCGACCAACGTTGTGCTTGACCTCAACTCCTTAGCTCAAACCCCACCCAAATAAGTATTCTTCTTGTTTTCACTTTCGACAAAGGGAAAGACAGAGAGAGAGAGAGAGAGAGATAACAATATTGTGGACGTTGGGTGCATTCTTCAATAAATACGTATATTTTTTGGCTTTCATCCAGGCGTGAATGAACTTTCCGAGAATTGTGTCATTTCGGAATTTATATCAGGAAGCTTACAGTACATGTAAAAATTATTGGTAATTAAGTTGTAAAATTGGATTGAAAAATCTCTATACAAGGTGTATGTAAACGTTTGACCACAGCTAACGATAGAATATCAGGGAGGTGATGTCGGCGATAGATAGAAAGAGAATAATTATAAAGAGAGCTGAGAGGGGAAGAAAAGGATGAAGAAAAAGAAAAAAAGGAGAAGAAGCGGAAGCAGACGGAGAAGGAGAAGGAGAAGAAGAAGATGCTGTAGGTGAAGAAAAAAAAAAGAAGGAGAAGAGAGAAGGAGAAGGAGAAGGAGAAGGAGAAGAAGAAGAAGAAGAAGAAGAAGAAGAAGAAGAAGAAAAGCCGGAGGGATAATGTGACAGTAACTTTTAAATATACAAACATCTTGCACTGGATCAAACAACATCTACTTGAATCACGACATCGCTCGTGCTATGATGCAAGAATATCGTTCTTATTGTTCGACAAAGAGAAAGACAGAGAGAGAGAGAGATGACAATATTGTGGACGTTGGGTGCATTCTTCAATAAATACGTGTATTTTTTGGCTTTCATCCAGGACGTGAAGGAACTTTCCGAGAATTGTGTCATTTCATAAGTTATATCAGGAAGCTTACTGTAGATTAAAAATTATTGGTAAAATTGATACTCAATTGATACACTTCGGTGGTGGAACATTACAAGGTCTGGGCGGTATCTAATACAGATAGAGTGTTAAAGTGTTTTATCTACACTATCGATATCAATATCGGCAAACTTCCTGACTGATTTCTGCATCAAAAAGGTTGATTTCATCCTTCAATAATTATTAAAAACCTAGTGTGGTCAGTCAAAAAAGGGGTAAAATGATCATAAAGTACGACCAAAGAGAAACAACTAACATTTCACGCCTTTAACCAAAAACATATTCCAGACATGAATAGGAACTTGATTTGATGGATTTACTTTTCCTTTTCAACATGTTCAATATAAGCATAGCATGATACATATCAGTTACCATGATTAAACATGGAATAATGTAATAATAACAATAATAATAATAGTAACACTATCTGCGGATTAAGGGGAATCGTCCAAAACTGTAACTTAAGGGGAAAATTCATGGTGGTCACATGGTGGTCAAACAGAAAACACAATAACTTCATTTTTCGATTAATTGATATCATGTGCAAATAAACTAAAGGCCTGTGACTTGAAATCTAACTTAAAAGACCAATATAACTATTTTTGGCTTCCCCTTTACGTTTTTTTAAGCACAACTGCAGCTTATGGAGAATCCACAATATTTCCCCTTAAGGTTATAATGGGTTAAAGGCGCTGTTTAACATTGTAGTGGGAGGATTAAAATAATTATCAAGTTGCAATGATTAATGCATCTAGGCATATTTGCATTGGGTCAAAAACACCCCAGGATGTAACAATTCAGGACGAAATCCATTCATGTTAGAGTAATCTCTGTGAAAAGATAAAAGCATCTGTGACACGCTTTTAACTAGCACAGTAAGCAATGGACCTTGCCAGAGGAAATTAATCATTGTATTACACCTATACAGTTTTATCATCCTGTGATTTTTGCACTGTGAGGGTTTTACACCATACCGCACAAGAAGACATGAATAAATTATCAACTGCTCACATTTTAAAAAAATTAGAACATTGTTAAATTGTGCCTTTAAAGGGGGAAATATGTTATTATTCCCCATATAGGTTATAATGGGTTAAAGGGGGAAATATGTTAAAACCTGGTCAATTTGCATTTCCAAAAACTTTAAAAATCCACCGATGAAAGTGAAAATCTCCAGATAGTAGAAGAAAACATCCTCAGATATGTTAGTGAAGAGATAATAGAGATATTATTCCAAGTTAATTAACATTTGCTTGATTTGCCTTTTCCCCTTAGAGTCCACTTTTACACAACGCATGATATAACGATGTAAAATTATCCGAAGGATAAAAAAAAAAAATTATGGTTCAGTCCAATATTTACGTACCGTTAGGCATCGGCAAGCCGTTGAGGGCGTTGATGGATTCCTAAACAGCTGGGATCATATCAATTGTGCTATCCAAAACGTTAGGGAGAAACGATATTTCCCCCCTAATTTCCGTTTCCCCGTATGTACGAGTTTTTAAGCACAGAAATCCCCCCCTAAGCTAATAATAATAATAATAATAATAATCTTATGAAGCTTATACATCAAACAAAGATGAAGGTATTAAGAATAAAACAGCAAATAATAAAAACACACGAATCATTATTGATCTAAACATGAAACGGACGGGTGTGCAATAAAAAAAGCAATGTTTGTTGGGCGCATGTCACATATGAATCAAAAGAGGAAGACAATAAATAGGGTATGCAAGAGTGAAATAAATCAGAAATAGAATAAATGGAAATGAAGAATAGAAAAGAAAGAGAGAGAGAGGAATAACAAGAATAAATACGAGTATAACTTACACAAAAACATCTCTAAGTAAGGCAGTTTTACACAAAGCATATTCGCCATTCGGAAGATAGGGTATTCGGTATTTTCATTCTGAATATTGAAATAAATTGTACGATCGGTATAACAATAACAAACGTTTTGTTTTCTTGGAGGATTTTTTTAAAATCGTCTTTGAAAGTGCACACTGTAAAAAATATCTGTATTTTTACAGGGGAAAAAATACAGATTATTTCTGTATTTACTCATAACAGCTAATCTGATGTTATTTGTACATTAATGTCATATTAAAAAATTACAACTAATCTGTAATTTTACATCAGAAGTTATGGCGACTCTGCTGACATCAGATTTGCTGTAAAATTACAGACAGTTTTTTTTTTACAATGCATGTTTACTTAGGTTTGGCATAGACATTGGTAGTTATTCCATTCAGGCATTTATACACTTCAACAGTGGTGTTGAAGTGATTGCATTGCTCTCTCAAAAGCAGTCCCCCCCCCCCCCCCCCTCCATTTTCAGGATTAGGTAAACACGCCCATTGTCAATCTTCACCCGCTTGACAAGACATAATGCAAGCATGGTAGCCACATAGATACTTAGATACTTAGCAAAATCCTCAGTCTATTAGGTTATATCAAATTGCACCCAAAGAAAATTACAATACTCAAGATGGCACTATGTAAATTTCATCATAATTAAATAAACAAGTTTGAGACACCATAACCCCAAATCGCCTACAAAATATTTAAAATAAAGTTCCCCCCCCCCCCCCCATCCAGGGACGCCTCTGTGTGTTTTTTTTAATGCAATTACTGTGTAGAATTTGTTTCATCTTCTTAAAAATAATACCAAAGCACTATATTTTGGGCAAATTACACCACACTCTCCCCTTGGTCCGTACCCGCCCCCCCCCCCCCCCCCCCCCATCCTGTTTAACCTTCTGACTCTCTTACACATCGATAATTGACATTAAAGAATTAAAGAAGCTTTATAATTACTTCCCTGATGGTTGGAGTTTCGATTTTCTGGACGATTCCTTTCTTCCCATCTCTCTCTCTCTCTCTCTCTGTGAATGTTTCACTTTCACTTTTCTTGTATCTGTGTCTGTGTCTGTATGTGTTTTCATTTTTGATTTGTTTGTTTATTTTGGTTTTTATCTTTGCCTGTTGTTGATGTTTTTTCCATCTTGCCTCATTTTAATCTGGAATAAGTTCTCTCATTAGTCCAATGTATGATTTATATTTTTTGAGGGATTATTACAACCCGCTTCTCTGCAGGACCGTACACTCAATATGATTTGGGGGGAACAATCTTTGTAATTTGCTTCGTAATATTCCCATTGTTAAAACAAATCCGCAAAAGAGATAACCCGAAGATTCTTTTTTGTGTGAGATAATTTTTGCATAGTCTATTCGAAAAGGGAAATAAGTTTTCTATATCTTTTGTACATAAAACCCCCTTGTAACAAGGCATGCAAAGAGGTGCAAGAGTTGAGAAAAGTACGTATGCTTCACGTTTAGGTAAAATCTTGAAAAAAGCACAGTAAATTGTCATAATTTTGCTTAAAAAGAATAATTTATATAGAATGTCAATCATCACACTTAGCTGGCACCACAAGGATTAAAAAGCTCATTCGCCTAATGAGACTCTAAATTTATAATACGTCTATGACGGTAAACCGTCTCAAAAATCATCCTGGCAAAATAGCTGACCCATAAACGATGCGTCATTTGCTGAGGTTAGGACCGCGTCAGTGATTTGTACAGCCCAGGGGCGTCGATCCGTTTTTCGTATGGGGGGAGGGGGGGCAAAACAGCCTAATGCAGCGTTTTTCAACTGGGGTGCCGCGAAAGCAATTTAGTTATATGAAGAAAAAAAATAATGAATAACTTTTAACCAAGGAATAAAATTATGTCAGCTAGGTGAGGAAACTATTAGAAGAAGGTCAATTATTCATCATATAGCAATTAAAACCTCACAAATTATAAACATCTTCTAAAAAAATATCTGCTCAGCCGCCTTGCGACCTCACAAAATGGTAATTTGGTTATTTTGTATAGGTGACTGTATGAAACAAAACTTTGAAAATAAATAGAAAGGGTGACGCGAAAATTTCAATTTCTTAAAAGGGTGCCGTGACTTTAAAAAGGTTGAAAAACGGTGGCCTAACGTAACGATGTTCATTTCGCACTAAATTCAATCATCAAGGCATTGATAAAGATGATGATGATGATGATGGTGATGATGATAATAATGATAAAGGTGCTGCTGTTGATGATGTGCTTCCCTATTAAACTGTATGCTCATGAATAGAAAGAGAAAAATTTCACTTTAGTGATTTGCATTGACTTTAATTTACACAAATAATCAAACAATCACTCATGATTGAACTTTTAAGCATGGTTTATTGCATATTTCTCTATCTCTTTCTATTCATGAGCATGAGGGAAGCATATTGTACCTGAAGTGATTCCTGAGAATTACATAACAATTTAAAAAGGTTATTTGCTAACTTGCATAGGAAATGTACACAATATGCTTCATATAACCTTAAGTGCAACATTTTTCCCATGCATTTTGACATAAAATGCATTTTTTCACACCAATAATGATATCTGGTGGCAATGATATGCCATTCATGTTATGAGTAATAAAATTTCCTATCCATTCCCGTTTGAATTATGAAAATCGGTAAAATACTTTTTGAGATATATCCAAAAATGCTAGGGGGGAACTTACTTGTTTGTTGAGTGTATATATATATATATATATATATATATATATATATAATATACATATATATATATAAGTGAAAGAAATTGCGAGAATAACGTTGCGTAGCTCAATCAAAGTTCCCCAGAGCTGTCCTCCCTTTTTGAAATTGTTTGCAAAGGCTGAAAAAATGTCTCCGCCGAGAATCGAACCCGGGTCGTTGGCTTAGAACGCCAATGCCTTAACCACTAGACTATATGTATATATATATATATATATATATATATATATACAGCGACGTATCCAGGATTTCCCAATAGGGGGGCGCCAGGAATTATTGATCGCCGTCATGGGGGAGGGGTCTTTGGAAAAATTTTGCTTCTGAAGAAGGGCTGAGATGCAAAATAGTGCTATATGTGACCAATTTTGAAGCCTATTTAATGAACAATATTTTCAATTAGTATGAGGATTTTTAAAATTTTTTTGGCTAGTTTTTTTTTTTACGACGGCCAATATGGGGGGGGGGGCGCCTGTTGCGCCCCCCTGGATACGCCACTGATATATATATATTACCTGACTGCCATTTAGAATATCTTTTATTTTCGTTTTTCCTTTTTTCTATTGATATTGATCGACGTCATACCTTATACAGTGGTTTTCAAACTAAAACAGCCGTAATGCAAATCCATCAGACGGGCATAACAATACTTGTAATACTAGACCATAATACATGTGTAATAACAAACCCACAACACACACGTTGAAAAGGAATGTCATGTGATACTGTTTTGATAATAATTGTCGATCCGTGGATTTGATTTACAAATACATGTATGAATTGGTCGTTTACGGCCCATCTTTGCTCACGTGAATAAAATGCGGTCAATTTTAAAAGGCTTTCGCACAATGTCGCTTCGACTTGACATTTCTCTTTGGGATATTCATATCAGAATATTATATCTGTCAAAGGAAAAGACTCGGTTCCAGCAGGGCGAAGTAAGAATGATTTGCAATTCGTTTTTCTTATCATATGTACTGTATCAGTGGGGTCCTGAATCATACTGTTATGAATGGCAGTTAAACCTCTAATAATTAATTAATTAATAAATTCTTAAATATTCTTACTATATACAAGTATATTATAAATTGAAAATGGTATATATATATATATATATATATATACTGAATAATCATATTTGTACATTTTACAAATACATGCGAAATAAACACATATAATAAACCGAGCGAATTTCATTTTTTTTTGGGGGGGGGGGTAACAGTAAAGTAATGAGAAAAATAAGATGCGGTAATCATGCACCACACATTACATTGGAATAGATTTTGCTTCTATATCACTTCAAAGCAAAATACAGAATGAAAATGAGCGGACGGAGGGTCAAAACTACGATTGTCGCAAAAAAGGGAAGAAGAATGAAACTGACAGACAGGAAAGATGAGGTGGGAGTGGACAAGTGGATCTTAAAGGAGACAAAGGTGAGGGGTAGAGAGAGAGAGAGTTAAGAAAGAGAGAGGGAGAATTGTGTGTGTGCCATAGTGATATGTTAGGGTGCCGGGGATAGAGGGGTGCGCTGTGGTTTTGGTTTTGTAGTTGAGTATATCACAAGTCATACCAGTTTCCTGATTTGCCGGTGTCACATATATGTGACAAAAAACGTTTTAAATCACAATTTGCTTCACCAAGAAATATGTATATGATGGTCAATTGATATATCAATGTTTAGAGGATGGATCAAGCCTTCTACATGCTGCTATTGAACTTTTTTGAGAAAATTGCAGATTTCGTGCAGGATTTTCTCTTACTTTGATATCAAACAATGATAAATAAATGTGGAACAAAAATGTGAAGGACTAAAAACAAACTCATATTTTATTTAACAAAACTGTTCATACATGAAATTATTTAAAGAGGGGATGTTTGGTATCATGAGATAGGGAATGAGGTTTCCTATAGCTTTCGTATACAAGGTAATGTAAGACATACAACTACAGAATGGGAGGCGTTTGAAAAGTAAGGATCTCGAAAGTAGTAAAACCCCTTAGCACAGCAAGAAGCGATGTTGGTTTCTTTCTCAAAACTGCAGACTGCGGTCCTCTTGTCAGTGAATAAAACAAAAGTACAAATGATGAAGGCGATGCCTCTGGTGCTGCTAGTTTTAATGCAGAAATGTTCAACGTCGAAAGCCGGACTTGAATGTTTGGGAAAGTGTGACGAATACACTTTTTATTATTGCCACTCGTTCTTCGGCATTTGTTCACCCTGTCTGAGGGGAACTGATGCGCCAAAGTGCGCCGGTGAGTATAGGCTAAAGCCTTGCCAAGAAAAACAAAACAAAACCTAAAATAGTTCGAATTCAAACATTTTTTTTTCTTCATTTTTTTTTTATTTCTGGGGGAACCTGTATCCCCCCCCCCCGGATCGCCGCCCCTGTACCTGACAATGAAAATATAGCCCTGAAAGAGGTGTCTAATGAAACATCCTCTCTTTGAATACCCAAAATGCCCTAATTAAGACTCCCTTTTTTCTGACGGACGCGTTCGACGCACAAACTTTGTGTATGAGTGAACGGGCTTACGCAATCCGGACTTTCCCCACGGCCGCACTGTGGCGTATCCCTTTAACTTATTATATTTTTCATGTTTTCCAGATTTCCGGGGGACGTCATCCATTCCATCCCCCGAACTGCGCCCCTGCTTGCAATAATATCTCACATATATTTCAAATATCTTCACTAAATTTTGAAAGAAATTTCATGATCGTGTATAAGCCTATTATAAGGGGGGGGGGGGTGGTTTGGGTATAAGAGCAAAATTCCCGTCCTAAGATTTTGATAAAACAAAATCGTGCAAGCAAAATAGGCATGTAATGTATATGAAAGGGGAGATACTAAGAAAATTCAGTCATTTAAAGGTTCTAAAAGATGTACAACTGTAATCATAAAAATGCTTTAAGCTCTAGCCAGGGGTTAATAAAAACTTTTTTTCTCTCTTTATCTTTCTGGGTTTTATTTTTTTTGGGGGGGGGGGTTCATTTCTTTTCGCCCCTTCCTTTTCTGACTGTAAGAGTTCAGCTCCTGCTATTGAGAGACAATTAAAGAGAAACGTGCGGATAATAATATTGTTTCATTTCGTATTTGTTTATTTTTTTAATTTTTTATTGTTCTTTGGATAGATATGGGACAGAACGAAGTACCGGTACTCATAATTTTCACACGACAAAAATATTGAAAAATGAAGGAAAGGAATCAATCATAAAATCCTCTTAGCTTAATTTCCTTCCTTGTGACAGAGAGCAACATTTTAACTCATGCGTCTGTCTCTATAGTAGGAACAAGGAGAAACGTGTACACAAGTATTGTTCCATTATTTGTTTTATTTTGCGTTGTTGTTGTTCTTTGGGGAGATCTGGGATAGAATCAAGCATTAATAGTTTCTGCTTATACACTCTAACAAAATATTGGGTTATAAATTACAAAGGGTAATAATGTGCCGACCAACTTTAGATTTTTTTTTTTTTGCCCTAATTTTATTCCAATCTGGTAATATTTGCCCCTTTTTGTGATCATAATTGCTACCCTCTTTGGGCATAAAATTATCCAGAGTTGCTCAGACAACATAATCTCTCTCCTTCTCTCTCTCTTTCTCTCTTTCTCTCTCCGTTTGTGGTGGGGTATGCGTGCGTGTATATGTCTGTGTCTCCCTATATCTCTCTAAAATATTTCAATCTGTTATCTCACTGCTTATAACTATGTAATTACGCTCCTTTGCTTAATACCAAACATCTTATGCAAGAAAAAATATAACAACTGTTAAAGTAAGACAAGAATGAAATTAGAGAAATTAATTAGAAAAGTAACTAGGTTTTAATTTTGTAATCTTAATCTGATAACAGAATGTGAGAAAAATTGGTAGTGGTGTCCTGGAGAGCTACACATTCTCTGGTTTGTAGTCATGATGACACAAAATATCCCTTTTCTCAATTTTCTTGACGGCAAAGACCAACAAAAAAAATGATCGAAGTATATTTGGAAGTCGTCCAGTCTCGGTATATAGGCCTCTGTTGTGTCATACAGCCGTGAAATAAATGTAATAATGCAATATACCATGTTCTTTCGATTTTATATCGTCAACTGCCGCTAAATTTCTGTTCGAAATTATAATACTCAACGGTTCTATGTCAACTACCCGCGTTCTAACACCTCGGACTTCTACCCCGGACAATTACTCCTAGGACATGTACCCCCTTAGAATAATTTTCCCCGGTCAACTAGCCACAGCAAAGGAATCATGTGTTTGTGGTGATTCTTGAAGGGGTAGTTGTACTGGAGGATCGTATCGCAACTCGCTTATATTATGCACTTTTACAAATAAACACAATTTTATACGGCTTTGTAGTGTTTCCGAAACTATAAATATTAATCAATGCACTGATTTGGGAAATCCGATCTTGTTTATACTGCATGTCATGATAGTCTGTCTGCATCACATGACATTTGACCTTCCATATCTTCCGACATGAATACCTTCGAATCGACCGATCAAACACTCAAGTTTCTTTTTTCTCATCTTTTGTTCCGTGTTATTCACTGATATCCAGGCACGTACACCAACGCCGTGTAAGATTACCTGGGACAATATGGGTTAAAGGGATCACCATTTTTGCGGTTAACGTAATCGTTTCATTTCCCAAATTATCATTTTCCAAATTGTTTGTCAATATTGTTCGTTTTTCGAAATAGTACAATACTGAATTGCATTGTGTATGCTGAAGAGGCATGAAAATCGTGCAATTAGAGACATTTAGACAGTTCTTTTCCTGCAAATGTTTTTTTGAAAATAAATGGACCCATAAAGTTGTATATTGTATATATGTAGTCCCTATTTCAAACTTCAAATAGATAGGCATTGAGACAGCAATTAAGATACTTCGAGATTCGTTCTAGGTCAAGTTTTAACAAATAACACTGATACAAAAATCAAATAAATGCGTGAGTGTGCTTTAATATTGATGTTCCAAATTCCACGCCTCTTTTCGCATGTCTTTGTGGGTATACAGAATAATACGTATATGCTACCATTTTGAAAGTTACGCTGCTTTCCTGGTGTGTCGAACTCGTATATGGAATTACTTTCCAATCTTAACTTTATCTCGGCAAAACGTAAGTTGTCTTTCACTATTGTCTTTCACTAGGACCAATATGTAATTGGTCTTCAGGAGCTTTATTTTCAACTCGAGGGGATTTACAAAGTTTGTATTTCGCAACATAATATTTCGCAATTTTTTTAGTTTGATAGATGCAGTTCGTAGTTCCACAGTTATGCGTACCGTTCAGAGATCGATGTACATGTATACACAGTGTGTGTATGTATCAACGGCGCGGTGCTGTTGATTACCAAGCGGAAGATTGTGTGTACAACTTTGACCGAGAATGTGCGATAAATAGTCAGGCGGCATAGTGAAATCATTGTGCATTTTGTGACAAAAGCATAAAATTTGGCACACAGGTAGATACATGTGTCCTAAGCAAAATTAGCTAATTTGGCCACCTAAAATTAAAAAAAAATATGGCTGCAACTCGGGTACAGTTTCCACTCACTAAGGGAAATCAATTCTCAAGTAGGTTAAGTCAGATATATCGCATTGAAATGTAAAACTTTCAGGTCACCCAAATCTATAAAAATGCAGGCTTTCAAGCGATCTTACTTTTCGTACTTTTACCTACGTTTTTGACAATCCTCCTACCTCTCCTACTTTTTCCCCAATTATCCTACTTTATCCTCCTTTTTATCAATTTCTCCTACTTTTCTCCAAAGCATATCTGAGATATTTAATATTAGAAGGCAATCATGCCCAAGAATCTTAATGTAGCTTTATTTATGCAGGTCCTAAAAAGCAGTGTGCATTACATATTACATATTAAAGTGACCTGAACATCACCGGTAAGACCCGTTACACAAATAAAATGAATCTCGGGCCAGTCTCAGGCGTGGGCCCACTTGGTGTAAATGGACAAAGGGTCTAAGACTGGACCCCAAAACCAAATGCACACAATTCCTTATGTATTTCTATGATTTAACATTTCTCAAATCCTCTCTGTTTATATCCTTTTGTTTTCCCCATCCTTCATATTTCACTTCTATTCCTCATTTATTGTATATTTTTATTTTCTTCTCATTGTATATTCTGTACTTTTTTTTTTTTTTTTTTTTTTTTGGGGGGGGGGTCTTCTTTCATTATAAATTTATATCTTTACTTTGGTATTCTTTTTGGTCTATCCTTGTATTTCTTTCCTTTTCTTGTTTTGTATATAGTGCCCTACGCTGTAAAAAAACTGTCTGTAATTTTACAGCAAATCTGGCGTCAGCAGAGTCACCATAACTTCTGATGTAAAAATACAGATTAGTTGTAACTTTTTCATATGACATTGATGTACAAATAACATCAGATTAGCTGTTATGAGTAAATACAGAACTAATCTGTATTTTTTCCCCCGTAAAAAATACAGATATTTTTTACAGTGTATGTATTTCTTTCTAATCCTATACATTTCTTTACTTCTGTAATTTTTGCCAGGGACCAGCGCTTGTTGTATTGTCAATATTGTTGATTGCATAATACATATTGTTATATACATGTACTTTGAAAAATGAAAGTGTAATGAAATAAAAATCTGAATCTGAATCTGTTTTTCTATCATCTACTTTTTTGATATTTCCTTATATAGTTACTGTATTTATCTTTCCACCTCTCTTTCGATATTCCCTATACATTCCTTTGTGTTGTGTTCTGTTTTTTGTTTTTTTTTTGTTTTTTTTTTGTTTTTGCTGTCTTTTTTATTTCTATCATTGCATGTGTATTTCTTTACTCTTCTCTTTCTATTTTTCATCATAATTATATTTTTTTTTACCTTCTTTCATATTTGATTTCTATCTTTGGCTATGTATTCCTTTGCTTTAATTCTCTTGCCATCTGTCCCGTTTTCTATATTTCCTTATATATTTTTCTTATTGTTGTTTTCTATCTTTCCTTGAGTAGTTCTTTGTTTTTCCTCTTCTTTAATCTTATTTTATTCATCCTGATTACCTTTGTTTTCCTTTGGAAGTGCAGTCATACCCATTGCTCCCTTGCATGATTGCATCCCAAAGGAGAGGAACTTGGCAATGTGGTCATCCCATCTAAGATGTTTTCTCAAAGCCATTCAAAGTATTCCTTTGAGCTTGGCCATGAAATGGGTATAAATCTATCAGTATTGGTAAATACAAATTGTTGTGGTTTAGTCAGGATACTGGGCAGTTATGTATCAACATGGAAAAAGAAATCTGGAGAACCTACAAATTAATATATTTTTATCCTACTTTCTGTCAACTAAATCCTGCTTTTCTCATACTTTTTCCAAAGTTTTGATCCTACTTTTCTCCCACTTTTTTCCTTTGGTGTGCTTGAAAGCCTGAAAATGTGTTTTAGGTGCCCATTTAATTTTGAACAAAGGCCCAAATGCATTTACTGAAACAATGGTAAGACACCAAATCTTACACCACCAAAAACAGGTAGATGGATATGTTATAAACAAAACTGGATAGTTAGCCACATATAATTCGACCTCTGACGCCTACTGTTCCCATCTTTTTAAATGGATGCCACTCGGGTACATTTCCTTCTTTGTGAGGGATATCAGTTTTCATGTAAATGTAAATTATCAGATATATCGAATTGAAATTTAAAACTTTCAGGTTCCAAAAAAAAATGTTAAATTGGCTGTTAGGTGGCTTAGGTGCTCATTTAGAAAAAAAAATCCCGAATATATTTCAAATATTTCAAATATTTGTAGAATGTCTGTATTAACTACGGAGTAAATAGGTGTCCTTTTTAGTGTGAATTATTTCAAAATGTGCAGTCTTTTAATCTTTTAGGGCCTCGAAAATTGCTTTTTAGGTGCCCATTTGTTTTGGGTTTTTTTATATAGAGGCCTATTTTATACAGTGGAGGCGTGATGGCTCAGTGTTTGAGCAGTGGTTTCGTAACCGGGAGGTTCCGGGTTCGAAACTAGGTCGAACTCTCTAGTGCTCTTTGGTAAGACATTAATCCTCATTAACAAGTCCCTCGGATAGAACTTGAAGTCGTAGGTCTTCTATTTGATTCTTTACAAGCATGCACATGCTTTCTTAGTAGTCAGGTTAAAAAAAAACTGTCAATCAAACAATACAGTTCATGCATATGTGGCTACACAATGTCTTTCATTGTCTTTCAATAACATAATATAGATTTATCAAAATGATCCATTACACTAAAATTGGGCACCTTAACCAATTTTTCTGAGTTTAATGGGCCAAGAAATTTTAGATATTAATTACCCGTATATTATGACATCGAAATGTAACTTGATTTGTCCGATAATACTCATTCTGTGACTTCTTTAGACACGGGACCCTTATATCACATTATGGGCACCTAAACCATATTTGACACATTTTATTTAGGCCTTGGAATGTTAGATAAGACTAGAACAAAGTATATTAACCTAAATTTTATCTGTATATCAATTTTGGACCAAGCATACAGGAAAATGCGCTGTGATGGTCATTTTGGAAACTGGGCACAACGGGCCCCAGGGGGCAAATTTTAGGTGGCCAAAGAGCCAATATTGTTTTTAGCATAATTATTCCTTTACCCGTGTGCCAAATTTGGTGCTTTTATCACAAAATGCACTAAATGGGGTGACTACTTTTTGTATGTGCGTATGTATGTATACAATGTATGTGTTTAAAATTTCAATGCGATACGGCTGCCATTCACCATAATGAAAGAGAAGGGGTTTTTAATATTTTTATATATTATATACGTGTCAATATCAAGCGAGAAGTTAAGTAACGTAGACCTCTAACTTCTGTTTGAATTGTTTTCATATTGTAATCGGAGAATATCGATATAAAGGAGCATTATCATTCCACAATATAGTAGTAGTTTCTACTTTCACTAATACTACTACTTTTGAATTTGACAAGGAAGGCCCCATGATGCAAGAGCATGCAACAGAGGGTTTTGATTTAATTTCATTATACTTATGTGCCTTTACTAATAACCCTTTGACAACTACCACGGGAATATCTCCCTCCCCTTATCTTATCGCTTAAATGGTTATGGTAATAGAAATAGAAGAGATGTTGGTACTACAGAATCGGAAAATGGCGTTGAAGAGAGACATACTGAAGCTTTTCGTCTTGCACTCATCATTTTTGTGGAATGACAATGCTCTTCTCGAAATTCTTTGATTAAAATATTAAAAACAATTCAAACAGAGTTTAGAGGTCTACGTTACTTAACGTGATGAGTGCAAGATGAAAAGCTTCAGTATGTCTCTCTTCAACGTAATAAAAATAGTAATATTTAGGAGTTTTTGACACGGTGACCATAACGAACATAATCACGAAAATAGAAAGGCATGTAACTTTCATTGCGTGCAATCCTAATTTATCAATTTCTTTTTAGCTGAATCCACTTGAATCAATAAAACGAACAACAAATTAAAAGAGAGAAGTTTTGAAAAAAAGGAAGAAAATAAAAGAAAAATATAAAGGACAAGAAAAATGAAGGCAAAGAGAAATATAGACAGAGACGTGAAATCAGTAGCAATTTAAAAAAAAATGAGCTTGAACAAAACGTAAGATATCAAATACAGATATTTCGGTTATAAGTATAACATTTATACAAATATAACTCGGCAATGGTTTAATGCTAGCCACTAATATGTTGGTGAGCATAAGTAGCTTTCATACATCTCAGATATTTACACGTACATATTTAGCAATATCTCCAATCTGAGAGTATATCCCTCAGAATGAACCCGGATACGCTATCAGTTTACGTAATGATATATTGTTACTATATACACTAAAGGAAAAAAGAAACTTATAAAAGTTCAAGAGATCACCAAATTAAATTCTCTGCATGGAAATGTACCAAATTTGGATATAATGTTGATTCAATACATGGCTTTAAATGACAGTCAATAACAAAAAGTTTTCTTCAATGCCACAAAAGAAATGTGCACTGAAGCAAAGGACTCTCTAATCCCCAAGTCACAAAGACAAACTGCAGCCTTGTACACCATATGCATGTCAATGAATGAAACAAAAGAATTTCAAAAGGGATTTGCAAGTTCATATCCAAACAGATTAATAGCCAGTATGTCCACCTCTAGCTTGCTGGCAAGCTGTACACCGTCTTCGCATGCTTCCGATCAGATTCGCGATGGTAGCCTGGGGAACATTGTTCCATTCCTCTTGCAGTGCTGCAATGAGCGTCTCCCTATTGATGGGTTGATTGTCACGCCTTGACACACGTCGACCAAGCTCTTCCCAGAGATGTTCAATTGGGGAAAGGTCTGGTGAACGGGCGCACCATGGCAGAACATCAATATCCTCTTGCTCGAGGGGTGCAAATCCCTTTTGAAATTCTTTTGTTTCATTCATTGACATGCATATGGTGTACAAGGCTGCAGTTTGTCTTTGTGACTTGGGGATTAGAGAGTCCTTTGCTTCAGTGCACATTTCTTTTGTGGCATTGAAGAAAACTTTTTGTTATTGACTGTCATTTAAAGCCATGCATTGAATCAACATTATATCCAAATTTGGTACATTTCCATGCAGAGAATTTAATTTGGTGATCTCTTGAACTTTTATAAGTTTCTTTTTTCCTTTAGTGTACAATAATTGTCACACTCCCAACCAGCGTTGGTATGGGCAGCAAAGGAATATGCTGAAAAATTGAAGAAAAAAATAACATTTTCTCGTGTGACTTTCAGACAGTTATTTTCTTATCTGCCTGACTGACATAATTGATATGAATGAATATATGAATTTATTTACAGACGGTAATTTTTCATTTCATTTATTTACTTATTCAGTTCTGAATAGAAGTACTACATGGTTCATATTTAGTTTATATGATTGGAAACACAATTCCAACAGATAAGATATTCAGCAAACGCCTAGCTTAGCCCTGACAGAGTATAACATAGCTTTAAGTATGTATAAGCTCAAACCTTATGTTATAATAACCCCAAACAAAGGAAGTTTTCAGCATCAATGTATAACAGTATTAACAATATTTACAACATTATTGTTGACAAAGTAACATATTCTGAATGAAAAAATATATATATATATATACTATATACTCTTTTCCTACTACCGTGACAAATTATATTTTATCACTTTGCAGCAAGTAGCCATGACCATCAATCGTAATTAGAACGGGGATTGTGGCCAAAAGGCCATTGCGTTTGAATGGTAGTAGTATCAGAGAGGTGGAAGTTATCTCTCTGGTAAAATACACCTGTTCACAAAGTATGTGTTCAGTTTCATCTATTAACTTCTTTCACAGAAAACGAAAAGACATATTACATTTTTCCAGGAAGTTTAATCAAATCTTACAATAACGCAGTCTTTGTAATATTTTTTTAAAACAGATTTATATGTAAGAAATTTCTATCACAAAATAGTAATTTTTTAGTATCAAGATATTATGAAATTTTGAGTTTACATTATAATTTGTGTACGTGAGTATATGTGGGGTGTGTAGGCCTGTGTCTGTGTGTTTGTGTATTGGTAAAATTATATAGCCTTAGGCAAACTTTAAGGTCGGCAAGAACAACCACTATAAATCTACAGAGATAAGTTTGAATGTATAATTGTGAAATGGGTCTAATGCACTCATTTGCATTGTTGTCAGACGATAAGGGTGGATGGGTTTGCCTCCTGTCGTGTCATGATATTGCACAATGCCAACTTGGGAAGTACCGGAATGTTGACCTGGGTTCATGACTAAGGAATTGATGAAAGTGAACAGAGAAGTGAGAAGACATCAGGTGATCATAGTTCTTTGGCTGAATCGGCTTGACGTCACACAGTTGACATTGAGTTGCCATCTACTTGTATGATACATTGCAATGGAACCTTGCTGAATGGTTCGTCGTTTCCTTCAGAAGGGAAAAAGATGCATGAAGAATCTAATACTTCTGAGGGGATAAAAAAAGACTTATCTTATGAATAATCTTATGAGTACACCGACAGAATAATAATTGATGTCAAGACAATGATTCATGTCAATTGAGTAACCATCCCCTCTTAGTTTTTGAAAAGGGAATTAACCATCATGGAAAGTTGACGAGTGAAAGCAGAAAATCAGATGAAAATTTGAAATAATCGGGCGAAGACTAACGTCATGATAATTTGATATAAACGACATCATTTATTGATATAAGTTCTTTCCATTGACGGGGACATGGTATTTTAATTCCATGGAGAATTTATGTAATATTGTGTTTACTATATAATGATGTAGATATGTTTGTGTCTGTGAGGGTGTGTCTGTATGTGTATATATATATATATATATATATATAAATATCATCGTGCATGAATTATCTCAATTTATGATCAGTTTGCAGAATGTCATTCAAAAGTGGTAACAAGGAGGTGAGCTATGATTTTGAACATGAGACTTATTACCTCCTCGTACTTTCCCTTCTGATACCATGCATGTCATCTGTTCCCTTTCCTTTATGATCTCCTTTGAACGACATCCTAAAGGGTGGCAGAAATACACGTAGGCCCCAAAGCAACCAACCATAAGGGCCCCAGACACCGCCAGAACCGAAGCCAATAGGTATTCCCTCTCACCCTCCTTCTCTCTACCATTTTGATTTGGCGCCCTTTTTTCCTCGTCCTCAGCGTCGTCTATGTCGTAGCGAGAAGACTCACCATGCTGACGGTTGAATGTGGTTCTCGTTGTCCCTGCAAATGTCAAGAGCCTTGTAGCTTCGTGCATCGAGTTGCTTGTCTGGGTATTGAGCGGGTTGACTTTAAAGATCACATTGCAAGAAAATTCCATCAAAATAAATATTGGCTTAATACTTATTATTGCATAGATGGCATAAATTATACAAGGTTATCCAAATTCAACGCTTGGAAACATTTGAATTAATGATTGTTATCAATTATAAAACGGTAAAATACAGCCCCCGATATAGCAGCTGAAGAGCTCCTTGAACGCTGCTGAGATGTGTGACGACACACGAAGGACCAGTCCTGTCTAAGCAGACGATGTCCCATAACATCTTACACATTTTTCAGTGCCTGTTTTGTCATCTCCTCTTCACTTATTTCTCTTACTTGACTAGCGTCAGTCTTAATGTTAGTCTGTTGCCTCACTCTTAACTTCGTGTATGGTATTATTTTGATGAAAAATGCAGCGTTAAAAAAATAAAGGAATCAGTCACTTGTAAACAAAATAAGATGCCATTGTATTTTCAGCTGCTTGCACCGGGGCATGTTCGGCGTTTCAAGAGGGAACGAATACAATCTGTGATATTATTCGGAGGGCTTTTCAATTTGAAAGTGGGGTTTATTTCATTGATCATTGACCCTTCTCCTGTGTATTTACTATCAAACGGTTTTAGTTATCAGAATCAGTTCACTTTCCCTTTTAGAATGATGTGAAATAAGGTCATGTTTAAATGTACCAAACTCTTTATAATTTGATAAATAATTGCATTGCAGTTACGTTTATTCATTATAGGACGTCGTCTGCTTAAGCAAGATTGGTCCCTAGTGTGACGATATCAAAACTTCGCTATATTTCTGGCGAATCCTCGGATATTCCAGATGCTGAGAAGAGCTTTTATTTGTGTTGTTTTTATAATCATCATATACGCAGTTGACATAAAACTTATACGATTGCCATCTGTAAGCTTCACAGTTTCTAGTGATACATTAATTGCCATATTTGTGATTTTCTTTGGATAGCTACTTTAATTGTAGCCAAGAGTTCGTCTGATTTGGTTCTGACCTGTGGGACATGTGTCCGTGTTTCCACATCTGTAGTAGGAGGTTGGGAAGGGTTTGGGGTGTCACAGGTCTTGCGACTTTGAAATGCTATTCCCCCACCTGACTTATAGCTCTTAAAATAGTAAAAACGTTTCTGATATAATTAAATAGGATAATTAAAACATCTATTTACCTAATTGTTGAACATCTCTTAGATGAAAGTGTTTTCAACATTTCCCAAATTAAATTTCATTCACTAATAAAAAAAATATAAAAAAACATAGATAAATCGCTACCTTAGTTACCTTGCCCTTGGCTACGTTGACAATATTGGATTGCGCAATACTCGGAGGTGATACAAAGAGAGCATTCCAGGCAGGTCCCTGTGACCTCATCGCAAAAGTGATTTTCGTCACAGGTGTTTCCACATGCATCGATGTCATCGTCGCTTTCGTTTACCGGCAGGGCCCTTACAACGACCACAGTCAGAGCAATTGCCAGTGCTGTTCCTACGTCCATTTTACTCTCATTTGATTGTTGTATATGTAAACCTACGCAGCATGAGACGAAAATCATTGAAACAAAACCGTTTTTGTTTGAGTCTTTTGTTTATAAATGGGATTTCCCAAATGGAATTTCGTAATATCTTCGTTCAGTCATTGCATCGAAACCAGCATTCTGCTATAGGGAGAATAACGTTATTTTAGTCAGAGATTTTGAGGTTGCAGATTGAGACAGTTTTGTGATTTGAAGAAATATTTTGCCCATAAACAAACAAAATGGATCTTAAATCAATTCTGAGAACGTATACGAATCATGGGACTTATTTGTTTCTCCTTACATTTTTGTAAATAAAGGGCAATGAAAATATATAACAGAACATGTGTAGCTATGAACAAGATTGTGTAGCTATGAACAAGATTGTGTAAGATGGAGAGAGATAAAAACCCTACAAACGAAGAGAGAAAGAGAGAGAGAAAGGCTAAGGGCGGTGTTAAGTTTGATACAATAGGAGATGATATGAAGAATGCGAAAACTGTGCTAGTATTTTTCCATTAAACTCGATAGTGGAAAATTACCACCAGTTAAAAGTTGATCCGTGTCGTATATTTTTTTTTGCATTAAATCATGCGAGCAATCAGGGCCCATATTCATAACCTTCCTAAGCTAGTTGTCAACTCTTTGCTTAGGCTACAGCAGTGGCGGATCCAGGATTTTGGGAGGGAGGGGGCCCAATATTGACAAAATTTTCTGACAAGCAAAAAAAAAAGGGGTGAGGTCATCAGCGTTTTGGGGTTCCTTTTTAACTCAACAAAATCTCTGACAAGCAAAATCTTTTCAAAAAAATAAAAATAAAAGGTCATCAGCATTTTGGGGGTGTCTCCCCCCCCCCCCCCCCGGATCCACCCCTGGGATACAGTACTTGTCTAGTTTGCAACTAGGCCTCGTAAGGTTTTATGAATATGGGCACTGGTGTCTAATAAACACTGTTTATTTTGTTTTCTGTACTGTACGTATGCAGATAAGAAAGGATTCCTATATCCTTTCCTTCAGAAAAATATCCACTGCAATTCATTTGTGTATTCTTTTTTAAATTGAAATCAAAGCGACGCGTTTTACCAATTTCGCATAGTTTGAGACATACTGGCATTGTAAAGCAAGTGATGATTAACCTCATTTTAAAAATAATGTTTTTATGTGTATCAATTTTTTAGATCGATGGTACATGACTTCAATCAAATAAGAAATATATAGAGCTATATTTACCTCACAAGAAAGTTTTTTTTTCACAGAAAGTAATACAAAAGAAAATTGATTTCAGTATACTTTTTTTACAAACAAATATGCAAAATGTACATAAAATATTAAACATCTATCTTTATATCGGATGAGACAAGCGTAAAGCAAAATAAATCATTATAAAGTAGCAAGGGGCTAATTAATAATAAAAAATGATGTTAAATACAGGTTTGCCATTACAGACTAGAGAGTAATATAGTTACCCAAATTAATACGCAGCCATGACAGTTTATAGTTCGACTATAAGTACACTGTAGTTATACTAATCACACCCCAAACATTTGTACACAATGAAATCATATAAACTATTATAGGTATACAATATCTATATCCACATGTAACAGCATAATACGTTTTCTGAGTAAACAATTATAATACACCGTACATATATAATACAATGAAAACAGTGAAATGGTACATGCATGTGACATTAATTACACAAAATCTGAATACTGTACCTACAAAAACCCAACTGAAGCCCCCCCCCCCCCCCTGAAAAAAAATAAATAAAAAAACGAAACAAACAAAAAGCAAAAACAAACATCCTTACGATTTATGAGAAACAATAATTTACTAAATTGATAAAATTCATTGTTCTCCTTATATATGTGGTTAGATGATAATACAATGCTCGTATATTGAGCCATATACTGTATCTTGCTAAATATTCATCACGTTTATAGGTACATTACCCCGGCTTTAGCCGAGTTTCCCTGATAAGCCCATAGGGCTGTTGAGGTATTTCTGCCCACCGGTACTCATTTACCTCATTTGAATCGAGCGTGGTAAATTTAAACTAATGTTTTGTCAAAGGACAACAGTGCTGTGGCAGAGATAGGACCTTGTGATCCCCAGTCCTGTGACTTATCCGCTAGCCCATAACACCTCTACAACCGGGCAACCAGTACCGAGAAGGCAGTTGTCCGCTGCGCTGATTTAAGCTTGATTTGCTGAACTCTTCTGCGATCGATCAAGCTTCATCGTCGTCATCGCCATCGTCGATGCGAACTCATTTTCTCTATTATATCAACAGCAGAATTTTCAAATTCTTCACTGCGTTATATCATTAGATTACCGTTAATCCCCATGCCCTGGTTCTCGAGTGCACTGAAAGTCTTCAAGTTGATAAGGCAGGTACGGACCGAACCGAGAGGCTCCAGGGGCAAACTCGTGTCCATCTAGAGTTCCATCTTGAAAGAAAAGGCATGAATGGATATTGTATCATGATATCAGCTTGACTGCTCGACCATCCCTTTACAAAGGTGAAAGGTGTGTCCACTCCAGTATTTAGTTGATTTGAATAAAAACAGAAAATTGAGATAAACAGTTTTAGTGAACGTTTGAGCAAATCCGACAAGAAATAAGAAAACAATGGATTTTTTGAAGTAATCAATTAAACACAAAGTGGCAACTCGGTGACGTATCCTCTCCCACTTGGTCTGTACATAAAACTTTACAAATTTTCATTTTCTTTCCAGAAAAAGTGAATATTTATATTTTTCAGTACAGGAATACGTCACCAATTATTGTTGAGAGTTGCCAATTTGTGTTTAATTGATTACGAATTCAAAAATACATAACTTTCCTATTCCTTATCGGATTTTGTCAACAATTTTCACTGATTTTTGGCTTTTGCTTTAATCTTTCTCCTTCTTTTTAAACCAACTTGATATATGATGGACTTCCCCTTTAAAAGCATGAACACCTGATGGAAGGGATTCCACACTTGGCTGAATAGTATGAAGTCCCCTCTGTCTACAATACCAAATGGCAATATTATTTGATAAATCATGAAATGAGAGAACAAAACATGATTACGATAATGGGCCATACTTCTGAATATGCTAAATGAAACATATAATAATGGCATTAAAAAAAATATTTGTGTTCCTTCTGTTTTCTCCCTCTCCTCTTCCCAAAGCAATGTTATGTCGGTATTGTTGAAAATGGGTTGTCTATCCCTTTACGCTCTCACTTTAACACAACGAAGAAACATAAAGACTACAATAATAATGGTCCCTACTTAAAACCGCCGGCGACATGCAATCTTCGTTCCAAAAAAGATGTAACTTACTATTATCCTTAAATTTGATTTGTAAGCATTTCTGCTGGGAATGCGTTTCTGCTATCAGTATCAGTGCATTTTGTAGAGAATATTTATTTTTATTGATGTTTATGAACCCTTTAGGCATTAGTGGTTTAATGCCTTGTAATATGTGCTAAAGTGATACAAGTATTAAGATGATTAATCTTGAATGAAATATTATACAGATATCATAATAGCTTCAAAATTTCCCTAAACTCGTATTGATTATGCCTTTGTGTATTTCCTTTACCGGCTATTTTTCGATGAGTTTCCGGGGTCTTCTGTTTGGATTGGTGGTCAGCTGGGACAGCCCCCAGATGCCCCTGGCATTCCAGTGACGGGGCGCTGGCTTGGTGTACTCTTGCTGACTGATATCGCTCTGCATCTCCTGCACCAGACCTAGAGCTAGAGGTAGTGGGGATAGGGTCGGTAGGATTTGCGTCTTCTGCATTAGGTTTCGGTAGAGAGTTTTGTCCAGAAATGCCAGAGGGACCAGGTTGGATTACACAGTTATCTCCATCGTCATCTACCTGAACAGGAGCATAGTCAGGCCTTAATTCCACCAAAGGGTTGACCCAGATCCGGGTTTGTCTTTCGACAGGACTATGGTTGATTTCACCAAGTTCGATGTTCTCGCTATTGAGCGAGTCTCCATTGGAGAAACAGCACAAACTTGGCATCTTTAGAGTTTTGCGATATAACACAAGTAGCACAATTATGATCATCAAGACCAGCATGCTGAAGAGCAAACCAAAGACAAGTCCCAAAGACAGCTGCTCATAATGCTCTCCTTTGGGTAACAATGGTATAGAGGGGTTGTTTGTTGGATAACTAGCGGTAGCCGCCGTGGATGTCGAGTTTATAGTCATGGAGTAAGAAGTGATAACATCTGTAAGCTGCGTTGTACTCGTTGGCATCATCGTTGTGGGTTCTACCAATTTTAAACAAAAGAAATAGAACTGTTTACAAACTGTCAGAAATATATCTTTAAAAAGTACTGTACTCACTCAAATCTCAGTAAAGAAGATCGTTGTATTGTTACATCTTTTTGAAATAGATTTTATTCAAGTAATTTCGTTGTCTTTTTGCCATAATGCTGTGGTACTGACAGTGAATACCTGAATGAAAGTAGCCAATTGAGTACATAAATGCTTTCCTCTTAATTCTTGGATCGAATATCACTTTACTTACTGTTATTGGCACAGGTTGTTAGGCAATCGCTTTGCCCTTGGCAGTACTGTTCGCAAGAGACACAAAATCCTAGGTAGGGGTCGCAGAATTTCCCCGGATCACAAGGCATCCGACATATATCCACTGCGGAAGAACATGCTGGTAAGAATTCCCGTGCAAAGACGATTAGTCCTATAAAGACTCTGTAGACATGGCGTGGGTACCTCATGATGAATTCCTTGTAGGTATTACCTGTGCGGAAATGGAATTAAATTAACACTGTGAAAATGGTATAGATAGAATGTCTAGCAATCTAGGACTGATGTCACCTGTATGTATCCAACAAGATAAACATAAATTAAATATGAAAGGGAGGAACAATTTTTATTTCAGGAATTTCACATTTTCACAAGAGCTGAACAAAAAAAAGTGCCTTGCAAAAATTATGGTTGTAATGCTCTAGGTTTGTTGTTTTAAATAAAATATCTTAGTTATAGGGGATGTTAATGATAACAATAACCAATAATAATAATAATAATAACAATATTTAGAAAAAAAAAGTCAACGCACCCTTTCGGCAAAACCGGGGGGGGGCTTTGGACGAATGGTCGCGTTCCAGTAAACGCGACGCGACGCTACCCACCCTTTCGGTACAAGCCATATCAGGCTGACTTTACATAGAGTGAAAAAGTCATAACAGAGCAATATGAAAATTAACGATAGAATTAGAAACAAACAAAACGTTCTAAACAAAACAGTGTTATACAAACAGAAGCCACGAAGCAACACTTTGAATTGAAAAAAGCCACGCAGCAACAAATGGAACTGAAAAAAATCAAACTGCAGAAAAAGATTTAGAGACAGTCTTCCAGTAGGTATTTCCTGTATTGAGATTTTTAAAATGTTACGAGATTTTGATTTCCGTATCAAATAAAGGGCCCTTGATTACAAACATGTTGACTGTTCGAGCAATTCAGACGGAGTACAAGATCACTCAGAAGAATTACTCCCTATGCTCAGACCAGATGAAGAACCGAACGATATAGACTAAGCCCAATTCCATACCTTGTAAGGTTGTTAAATGAATCTTAACTTTCAGGATCCATTGTTAGACTTTGTAGCGTTTTTATACTATATATTCGAGCTATATCTCTCTCTCTCTCTCTTTCTCTCACTTTTCTCCCCCTCTCTCTATCTTTCTCTCTCCCTCTCTCCTTCATCCTCTCCTGCTTTATATCTCTGTTCCTTTCTCATCTTCTTTCTCTCTCTCTCTCTCCTCATCCTCTCTTCCATACTCATTACATTTCCCTGCCCAGACCATGAGGTATGTTCACAGATAAATATGCTAAGATTATTGCGTCTCTGTAAATTGTATTCTTAAAATAATATATTTGTTATGTTCCATTAACTTATGCTTTCAACAAACTTTAATTAGCATTTTCATTATATCATTATGAAATACGGTATAATCGTGATTATCACATTTTGACAAAATATCCGTAAATACAAACTCTAATTAATACGCTCACAATCTTCTTTTCGTCCGCATTTTCCTTGGTCGGTTGGTAGGTTCATATTTGAACCAACCTAATGATTTTAACCAACATTTCTGAGAGTGTGTAGCCACAATCACCTTTACCATTGTCAATTTGCTTTATTATTAATGTTCTATGCCTATATATATTCTCATGATTATGTTGTTGTAATTGATGTTTGTTCCTTTTGAATTAATTTCCTTTTTATTTGTAAAAAATGTACAATTCAGCCTACTAGTTACCATACAGATTTTCAATAAATATACCATTATACATATTCGAGTATGAGTCATAATGGAGATTCAAAATAAAACGCGAGGATGGAACAAGCTCATCAAAGGGTGGTTCGCTTCGACTAGAATTGAATAGACCCGATTTTTGGCGGGAAATTGCATTATTGCAAAATTGACAAGATTATTGCATCACTAAATGCATGATACAGCATAAAAATCAAATACTGCATGTTTATCAGTTAAATTTTTGTGGAGTATGGTGTGATTTTCTTATCATGTATGACGCTTCAGTAACCATTTATTGGAAAGCTCAGGGCAGAAAAAGTTTTGGTTGAATTTTTTTTTTTTTACCTAGACCTGTTGGTTATTTTGATATCCCAAACACTTTTGATAGTTACTTCAACAAATTTGGGGGAGGAGTGGGCCTGTATCTTTTAAGGCCCTAATCGTGAGGGTGGATGGTATCAAACAAGCGATGCTAATACACGTTTAGAGTAAAGGAGTTACTATATTCTTATGGCAGTTAGATCGACCAACATTATGTGCATTGCAAAATAGAATGCTGACTTTGAAAAAACTTGATTTGTTGGGATTTTCATATATGTTACTACGCGACATACAACTCGGTGCCATTGCTAGTGATTCGAATCATTGTGTCACTGAAGTATGACTCATAATATGAACAAATTCATCAAGATACACACGCAAAGTCAACAGGATAGAACGAAAGCGAAAATGAAAAGATATATTTACTTTACTCTGACTTAATCATTCAATTGGTCGCCGCCGTATTTTAAACCTGTAAAGCATGTTGGGCAAAAATTGTCCAACATGGGGGTAGTTATATTTCCACCAACTTTGGGGCAAGTATAAGCTAATGTATGAAAAGCTAATCGTAATTGGGCAAAACATTACCCAAGTTCGGCATAAAATTGCTTAAAAGTTGTTCGGCCTCATCATTTCTCTCATGATGAGCATTTTTCTTTACCAAATATTCTGTTACACTGCAGTTATTCTTTTTATTGGAATGTTGGTCTTAATCTCTAAAGAGATAAGTAAACGCACTGTTAGACATTTTTTACTCGCAGTAATATTTCGGGCCATGTGGTATGGTCCCGGATTTATTGGCTCCTGAATGAATGACGGAAAAGTATTTCCATATGATACGTTTAGTGTTATTTGAAAACTTGCTAGCAAGGGCATGTTGCGCATGATTTATTCACGTGATCAATCATTAATTCACGAGTATACGACACCCTGAACAGCAAAGCTAGTTTTCATACATTTTTATACTTATTTGCAAACAATCTTCAAACACTGTTCGAAACGCGTCGAGACAGATATACTCCTTTACCAAAAGATTACCGTAGTTCGGAAACTCTCTTTCAGAACTACTCTACAGAGGAATACAAACAGTTCTTTTCAGAACTACTCTCTCCAAACTTCTGTGACCTGCTCAGAACTTTCCTGATCTCGATCACTCTTTCTTCCTTTTCTTCTTTCCTCTTTCCATTTCACTGCATTTTTTTTTGTGTACAAACACCGAAAACAAAAACCAAAAATAGTCTTGTGTAAGTGTTTAATTTAATTTCATTCCATTTCCATCTCTTTCCTTTCATTTCACTTCTCCTGAATTCCTCTAAACGCCCCATAGCTTTTTATATATTTTTTAAATGAGTTGCAGTGAACCATTGATTAGCCTTCTGGATCCTTGGTGTTTTGGCTGGCTATTCTTCACACTTTGCATGTTATATAAAAAAAAAAAAAAAATAAGTAGGTTATTTTTCACGAAAGAATATATCAACCGCCTTTTCACAGAGGCTCCCACATGGTGTTACCGAAAGCCTTCAATTGTGAATGTTCAAATGATTATTTACAAACCCAAATAAAATCCTATTGAAATATAAGTGAGAGTCTATGAAAGGAATGCTCTCAAAAATAAACTGAAGTTGTAAATCTTACCTTTATGAGGTTGAAAGAAACATCTTCGACATTGCTTGAATTTTAATATTATTGGACGCATCCACTATTTTAACACAATGTAGTAAAACTAGATCCTCAACATAATATTCAATCTGTCCGCAAAATTTGGTCAGTCTTGCATGCAAGGTGTGGTTCTTATGACTGGTAGAGAGTAATTTCATGCATGGACCCTGGCTCATCCACAAATAGCTCCCTCAATTTGGCGCCAAAATGTGAACAGACGCGCTACGGAACGTACTGGCTTGCATTAGGGAAATTCCGACTAATCCTTGGAATCTCTTTTTGAGAACTTATGACAGGGATTCATTTTACTGTATTCGCAAACTTTTATTCAGCTAAAGCTTATACACCCATCATAATCAGCCCATTTATCCCTTCACTTTTCCTTAGTAAAGAAATGGACTAGAAATAGTTAAAGCTCAAGTACAGAGTTGATTTGTCCTATACACTAACATAAGACATAATCATCACAGTGTCTTTGTAATGTTAATTTTCGACATTTCGTCTTATGACAAAACTACATGAAGAATGAAAAGAGCAACCTGGCCTTTACTTTAAACATAACTCAATGTACAGTATCGCACTTTTGTTAATATTTCATGGTTTTATCAAAGGCGATCTTTTAAAAGGGTGGGATAGGAAACAAGACAATAATTATGATATTACCAAAATATAATGCCAGACAATGCACCTCGTGCCCAGTATGTTTTTATTATCAGTCACACCCTTTGATTTCTCTCTTTCCAGGATTATGGAATGAGGGAAAACGATTCGACATCGGCCCTACTCAACAAGTCAAGTTTTCATCATGGAACGAGTAATAATAGGACCATTTCAAACTTACAGCTTTTGGAATTCCTGGTCTTATAGCCAGAAGGCATGGTGCTCCCCTCAGCAGCCAGCATTGATAACAGAGTAAGTACGTGCCCTCATCAGACTTTGGGGTAATAAACTATTTATCAAACGTTCGCTCATATTCAATAGAATTGAATGGGTGCGTATCACTTTTGGGACCTTTTATTGGCGGGAAATTGCATGATTGCGAAAGTCATAGTATTTTTGCATTATCTAGTGTCAAATGAAATGAAAAACCCTGCGTTGATACCATACAAAACAATATAGGCTCAAAACCACAATGATCTGTATGCAATAAATTTGTAATCGCCGTCGCATATAATTTTAACTCTACTTTCACTCCCCGGAAGTCAGGCCTGTACTTGATCACGTGACTGTTTAAAAGTGAATATCGAGTGCTATAAAAGAAAGAAAGAGTAAAGTTTCACTCTATTTTCACAATTCTCGATTTTTTTTTCAGAGAGTAAGTTACATTTAGAAGCCTATCTACCTTAATCTATGATTTCCTTCGAAGCACATTATTGATTGCTTAAATTGACCTAACTTATTTCTTCAGATATGAATGTTGTTGATATTCATGCAATAGACCTGTTCACAAAGTTATTCACATTTTTAGATGTTTCTTTCCTGGTGACCTAGTAACGAGGTATTCCATTAACCTGTTTTAATGAATGAACTACAATACTTGGAATCCACTTTACATACATTACTTGTTGCTATGTCTGACAAGCCTCTGACAAGCTTTCAGGTTGTCAAGAACAACCCTTGTTTAAAAAGTATGCATAAAATTCTAATATATTTGTAAACAGGTCTATTCAACAAACGTTATCGAAACTTGCAGTGTTGTTTCTATGTCTGTGGACACAAGGAAATGCAGTTTTCCAAATGTAATTTTCATGTGACACCTGACCGATTGATTGGCAACAAGATAACTTCTTTCTTTTGGGGGGTATAAAAATCAAATAGCATCAAGCGGTATTATGACAGAAAACAGATTAAAGACAATAATTACAATACTTGAATTCACCGAGATACAATTTCTATGTTACTTAAAAAATAAGCAGGGGAAAAAACAAGACTCAAAGCAATACCATGCATTGTTTTTGTTGTTGTTAATTGGGTTTTTACAGACGTACGTGTATCAATCAAATATGATTTTTTACCTCTGGGGGACCGACCTTTAACGTCACCATCCGAAAGACGTGACTAAGATTCGAACGTGGCTCCGATCAGAGTCAGTTTGTAGGCGAATGCAGAGAGTTGACCGTAGACGTAACTGGTTACCGTTAGACCAACTCTTCAACTCCATTAGTTCTAACTTAGTTTAACTTATTTTTGCTGACACAGTTCTTTTGCATAGAGATCTGTCGTGTATTAGAAAGTGGTGGTCTTACTGACGAGTGTCAACCACTTCCATAACTATTTTCCTGAATTATTTTATTCTTTATAACGCTGATTACCTTATTAATCAAGATTTTGAAAATTTTCCTGTTACAACTAGCAGTTTTAAGCGATAGGGCTTGTCAAGAGATGATGAATTGATATCATTATTTGCAATATTCAAAATTCATGATTTTGTTCAAGGTACTTGTATGGTATTCAAGCGCATTAAACATTGGATAGAAACCCAAAGGGACGGAAGGCAGAACTTGGAATTCTGGGTAAAAATGCAGGGCATTAAAAAACAAGACATATATCCGTCATCATATTCACACTTGACTAAGCCAACATTGAAACTTTCTCTTGTGCGTTCTCTCTCTTTCCCTTACCCATTCTCTATCTCTTGATCACTGTCTATCCCTCTCTCTCTCTCTTTCTCTCGCTCTCACTCCATTCTCTTTCATTTTCATTTACCCCAATCGGATGTTGGGTATTAAAAGAAATGCTCAAAATGAGGGTGATTGTTTAGCAACAATATACACAACTTGGGTGGTTTTTGCTCAAATTACAGTAAATAAAAATGATCGTGTTTGGGTAAAACGTTGACCAAGGTGCCAATACATTTTCCCAAAGTTGGTCGGACACATGATTACCCTAGTGATGGGCAAATATTTACCCGGTTGTTGTTTTTTCAGTGTAAAATTTGTTAATGAATAGTCCTACCTTTCTGAAGTTGGAGGAGAATATCCACCGGCAAGTTTGTCGAACAATAATGAACCTTGAGGCTTCATAGACACCAGTTTAATACTTTGTGACGACTTGCAGAACTATCCCCTGCAATACGTATGCGTGTGAGAGGGAGGGCGTGCTTTTGGCGCCAAAAACTTATAGAAGTAGAACATTACGTCATCAACGAGGGACTTTCTGGAGTGACTTGAAATTTCCTTTCAGCTTTCAGCAACATAACAAGCGGCAAACCTTTTTGGGCAATCACGGTCTTCAGTAAACTCAAAACAAATATCATACCCATGTTTTCATTATTATCCACGAGATAAAACAGGCCTATACGTGTACTAATATTTTCCAGCTCTGTTTTAAAATTTGTTGCACATATTGTAATCTCGCGAATAGCTATGCTTCGGGTCTGTTTATATATACCCCCTCCGCCCTCCTATTCTCTCTCGCTCTCTACCTCTCTTTCTCTGTCTCTGTCTCTCTCTCTTTCTTTCTTTCTCTCTCTTTCTCTCTCCCTCCCTCTATTTTTTCCAATATCCTCTTTTTCTCCCTCATCCCCATCCTCTCCTCCATCTCTCTCTCTATCTTTCTAGATTTGTTCTTTTTTTTTTTTCATTTGCCTCAACCTTTCTCCAAAACGTGAAAATATAAGTTCAGATTTTATTCTAGGAATACTATTTCTCAATCTCCTACCTTTCTGAAAATGCTGGAGGAAAATAGCAACCGACAAGTTTGTTTCCGATATTGAGCCTTCAGCCAAGCCTAAAACACACCACCTATTATGGGAGGACGTGACAGAACTATTCCATGCGACAAACAGTATGCGCGAAGTTTGGATGAGGGCGGAGCTAATTTTGGCGCCAAAACTTAGGAGTAATAAAGGCAGATTACGTCACGGGGGTGGGACTTTTTGTTGTTCCTTGAACACGTTGAATCCCAATTTTTGAGCTTTCGGGCCCATTTTTTGAATTTTTTTTTTTTTTTTTTTTTTTAACATTATCCAAGATTTAATCTACCCGTTTATTTTCGGAGTGGAAAAATAATGTTACTGATACATTTATTTCAGGTGATCTTGGCATAAAAGAATGAAAGCTGGAGGATGAGTTTGTGGAAACAAATTTAGTTTAGTAAAGGAAGGTTCGAGAGATAGATACAAAATGGGAGGGATGTAACCAAACTTTCATTCAAATTGTTATATGATTAAAATTGATGCTCATTGGGGAACGAAAAACGTTATGATTCGAAGTAATAACCTAAAACACGTGTTCATTGTTCTTTAAATCATTTCCTTCCTTTGGGGGAATGCTGTGTTATGAATCTTGAGAGGTGTGTATATGATCGATTAATGTACTCTTTTAGAAGACCGTATCCAACAAATAGGAATAAAGAACGACACACAAATCGGAGTCGAATCTCAAGTGTTAACCGAGGTGTAAACAACAAATCATGCTGCTACCACAACCACAAGTGCAATACTTCTATTTGAAGACAATATATATCTTTTGTTTATTTGTTTTGGAGATTTCTTTTCTAATTCTAAGAGGTTGAAACTGATAGTGCTCAGAGAGAAGTGACATGTAATTGCGGTTACTAAGTATCTCAAGGTGATCATGTGAAAAAGAATGAACGACACAGCGCAGAGTACATGCAGAGTAGCTATTTAGTCAGCAATTAAATATGTAGGCCCTTAGCGGTAAACAAAACTACGTTTTCCATGTTTCCTTGGTCAGTTTGTCACGCCTAGTATATTGTATTTATGGTATTGGTTATCATGTGATTATTATTATTATCATGAAAAAATGAGCTTTGCGGGGAACATTGTCAATGAGGAAACGATAATACCACGTACAATTGACTTCCTCTGTTAAATTGAAATATAAATGCAGACTTCACTCAAAACGTGTTATTTAATGGTTAGGCGTACCAGGTATCAAAATAAGTCGGTCATAGAGTGGGAGTATTGTGTTTGTGAAAACAAATTCTTCAAGGTATTCTCGCCGTGTCAAGTGTGTAAAACGAAAGTGAAACGAAACAAAAAGCAACCGTCACCTTTGATTTAACAGTCGGGGAAATGTGTAGCATTCGGATATGAAAATTCGCACTTAATATTGCATTATCGAATCAGATAGCAATTGAGGCACCTGTATCAATTTTCGTATGATTAAATCTGTCAATCAATTTTTGTCGTCATATTCAATCATATTCATCTTCACACACTGTATCAAACTCATGCTCTACAACACTCAACATTCTATTGTTTTAGGTGTCCTCTTTCCAGAAATTATTAATTGTTAAGTGTCTAAGTCAGTTTGCAGTTCGAAACGTCTTTTGTTGCTTTTTTTTAGGCAGGAAACTGCTTTTTTCACCGAATATTTTGCACATTACACCAAGGAGGTAATAGGCAAGCTTGCCTAGTACCTCCTTGATTACACTTTGTGCTTTAGCGGGATTTGGTCTCTTTCTCTTAAAAGAATGTATACATTTTTCACTGAAAATTTGCATTAAAAACCTCCCTGCTTTATTGCCTGTGTTACAGTGTTCTTTTTAAAGAAAATACTCCAACTATGACAACACCCAATTAATAAAATTGCTATAACAGTCGAATATGTCTGGTTAAAATCTATTCCGAAAAAAAATGTCGCGATGAATGGCAAAATACAATATAACTTGAACATGAAAATGCAAAACAGACAAAGTCAAATCACATAAAATCGTAAAGCATTTGTCTTGAAGGAAACACTTAAAGACAAGATTAAGAATAAAACAAGAATAATGTTCATGATTAATCCTACCGTTCCAAAGTAAAACAAGAATGTCTGAAGTGTTGATCCTTAAAGTTGAATAATTGGACGCCCCGGTTACTTTAAAGCGACGTAGTGGAACTGGAGAACATCTGTCATCATTGGTTATGCAAAGTACGATGCGTATGAAGTGTACAACTTCATCAATTTCTGATTTGCCGCGCCGAAGGGTATTGAGGGGATTCCCGATTATTAATGTTTTTATTTAGAAAGGGGATATTCTCCTCATGCATTTTTCACTTGCATGTGTAAAATTATCAAGGAAGAACAAATATTTGTTCCTACATGCATCCACCCTTCCCTTTATCTCAGGGATAGAAGTGAACATTTGTATTGTCAGTTTTGTTTACATTAGATTGGTAAGTATGAAGTTCAGATCGCAATTCTAAGGCTGTACAATATTTTTGGTGGTTTTTCTCATGTACATATGTGGCATCACTGGCCTGTAATCTAAATGTTTACAACACTTTAAAAGGGTGTAAAAATTTATGTTTATAGGACCGTAGAAATGAAGTAATCAGAGCTTTTGAGCGAAACGGTTCTTGGTTGTTTTAAGTTTAGTTCATTTTATCTTCGTCTTTTATCCTTTTCTTTTTTAGAATAGTATGGAAAGCTGCATGTGTAGTCATGATTAATATTACGCACTATGTTTAATGGCTATTTCCATAAATAAGGGTCTCAATTTGTGACATTCTTGGTGTCCCGCTTACATAAGGAACACACTGTTTTTGTGGCTCTAGGTAGAGACAAATAGGGGAGTAAGATTGAGTACTATTCTAACAGTGAAGATACAATATGTTATGCTCAGAATCACTTTGGAGTCTTACTCCACGATTGGCATCTTACACTCAGAGCCACAGAAACCTGTGTGTTCCTTATGTAAACCGGGACACCAAAATGTCACAAATTGGGACCCTTATTTATGGAAATTAGCCTAATGTAAACGTTATCATCAAGCTCCAAAATATTTTGATACATGTTTGAATTTACAGGCTACATTTACCAGGCGATTGAGGTCATCCATTGATCCTCTCCGTCTCACATATTCAGTTACTCACACCTTGGCCGGTGATAAGACATTTGCCGTATCTGCTTCAAAATACTGGAATGATTTACCACTAATAATTAGACAGTATTCATCAGTCAATGCCTTCAGAAAGGCCTTGAAAACACATTTCTTTAGCAGTTTGTAGTTGTTATGTTGAATTTCTTACTACATGTATTTGTAATTGTTGGAATTTATTGTACGCGCTTCGGGCCTTATGGAAAAAAAGTCATGATGATAATGATAATAATATTTTTAAAAAGCAGGCATGATACCATGCCTCAGTGCGCATTAAAGCGGTGTAAATAAAATAGCAACCATGGCAACAGTAACGATAGCATTACCATAATCATACGCCCTGGCCCCATGTATAAAGACAAAGATATATGTTGCAGTATCAAGAGACTGAACTTGTTGATAGCTGTTGATACGTACATCCCAATTCAATTAAAGGTGACCTTGTGGTATTGAAAAATAATTCTGGAAGTAGATAGTACAGACATGACATGATTTGAATATTGGCTGGCCAGTCAAGTTGCCGTTCATTCGGGTCCATGTTGTAGCCTGCCAACCATTCTATTTTTTTTAATGTGAGAAATGACTAATAGCATTATTAGTTTGACAATGTGGACCCCATATGTAAATACTGCTTAAATACTGCTATATAGTTCTCATACTTGTTCAAGACTGCCCATTCCAGTCACGCCAGGAGGTGTACGGAATTAGAATTTTGTTTTGTGAAAATGGTAAAAGTCATACCATGCCAATCATAACACATATACAGCAAAAACCAGGGTGCTAAATCAACACCCTCTCGGTATCAATATTGGGCTACACCAGATAAGTGTTAAAACAAAACCAGTTAGTGTTAAAACAACAACAATTTGATATTGGGCTACACCAGATAAGTGTTAAAACAACACCAGTTTGATACTGGTGTTCTTTAAACACTTATCTGGTGTAGTCCAATATTGATATCGAGATGGTGTTGAATTAACACCCTGGTTTTTGCAGTGTAGTAGAGTAGAGGAACAAGACGAAAAGAGTATAGTGCACATTATTATCATCTGCACAAGATATGACTAAGTGAATAAGACACATTAATCCACACACTGATCTTTCATGAATTAAGTTCATAACAAGCATACAAGACAATCTACCAGTTCAAGTGTCCGAGAACATTAAGCTCACTTGACTCATTCAAAATCCACCGAAAAAACATATTCAATTGTTAGCCATTGCCACTGATTGAGCAGTTACATTTATCGTTTACCCTGTTGTCACTCTGGTTCCTCATTTACTTGTTCGCCGTGTCATTATTTGCAGTATTCCTAAAATATATTCATATTATAAGATCAATTTTAACATAACTGTCTGTGGTATTATGTGCATTCCAATTGCAGATATGTTTTTGATTGGGGTGCCTCTTTCTCATTTACTCTTTTATTATGTTTAATTTGATTGTATGATTATATACTTATTTAACTCTCAGGGCCCCATTGGAGACCAACATTATGTTGAATGGGCTACACTGTTAATGAATAATTACAGAAATAAATAATGAATAAATCTGTCCACGAGTACATAACCAATCTATGCGCAACTCATATCCTCAACAACATGGTACTACATGGAGACACAAGTTAAGTGGGATAAGTTGGCACTTGACGCAATAATAATGATAATGATAACAAAAACAACAACAATAATAACAATAATAATCATCATAATGATGATAATAATAATAATAATAATTGTAATAGTAATAATATAAAAAATGATAGATTAATCAATCAATAAACAACAAATAATACTGTTGATGTTGCGGTCTTATTTACCTAGGGTAATCTCATCAGTATTAATCAATATCGTTCCTCCTCAGGGTGCAGCAATCATGTGAAAAACTCATATAGGTTGAAATTCATATGATAACCTAGCATAAGATGATATTATTGTATGGCAAATCTAAGGAAAAACGTGTGGTTAACAGCTTACCATTTCAACTTTTACCTCATGAGACAATATAATCTCGTGAAAATGGAATAAATATAATGTACTTCTTATAGGGGGAAAAAGCAGATGTTTCACGTGAAAAACAATACTTGTATTACACTAATTCTTACCTGTACGGAAGAAACAAATGTGATGATTTCAACGCGTTACTGCTCGAAGCATACTTCAGAACATTAAAAAAGAATAGTTTATAGTTGTGCCGAGTGTGGTTTCCACAGGTAGAATTGGAGTTTAGTCCTTAGTCTGGCGCTGACAAACCAAGACAAAGAGAACCTTATTGCGCAATAGGGGAAATACATGTGACTGAATGCCTATGCCACTTCAAACTTTGCTTTGCAAAGCCTAGAAAACCCAGAAATTCGGGGATTGAAGGGGTGTGTAGAGAGAAGTGGAGAGAGAGAGAGAGAGAGAGAAAGAGTGTCTATTGGCATTGTATTTTCTCGAATTCCAGGAAAGATCCTGATTGGTATTTATTAGAGCTATATTTTAAGGGCAAAAAACTTTTAGATTTGACTGCGCAGGAGTGCAGTTTATCCACCGACAAATTTGTTAAAAAATAATGGACTTTGAAGCTTGAGACACAACATTTTAACATTTTGTGACGACTTTGTAGAACCATCCCATGCGACAAGTTGTTTGAGAATAGGAGAGTGTGCTTTGGGCCCCAAAAGATACAGAGTAGCATATTTTATGAATGGGACTTTCGCGATCACCTTGAAATCCATTCTTAGTTTTCACTAACTTAAAATAGAATCAAGCCCTGATTACAAATTTACTTATATTGGAAGGTGTAATATATTCCTACTTATTGGCCTAAATCATTTTCTAATAAGATATCAGAAAAGGGTATAAATAAAGATGTTCCAACACCCGGTATCGTCTCCTACTCATTTACATGGGGGCTGCCATTTTCTTGCTGATTTGGAGTTGTACATGAACCATTGAGAAATGTTCCAGTCAGGAAGATATTTTGAATCCAAATCCTAAATTGATTTTCTTCATTACCTAAAATCCCATATGTTACGGAAAATATAAAGTGGGTGTTTACATGTAATATAAAAATTAAATCTTTATAATGATACTTTTAAATTGTCTGGTTTTGCTTAACAAAAATCTATTTTCTTGGGTTTGCCAAACAGAGCAGAACATAATATATGCAGCATGCATTCTGACTTTTCAAGTCCATTATCCGAAAGCAGGTGAATGCATAGTTTGCCGCTATAGATGCTCAGGGAAGAAGCATTCATAAAATTTGAATTAATTTGCTCCGTCCCATACGTCCAGTATCGAGAAAATAGATTTCTATTAAGCGAATATCGATTTTCAACAGAAATATATAAGAAAATCTTCAGTTTTAAAATAAATTGACATATCTATTCTATATTTTTAATCTCAAATGGGTTTTTAATTTTGAAAAAGGCAATTGAGCATTTGGATTAAGAAAATCTTCTTGTACACATAAACAAAATGGCAGCCCCCATGTGCTGCTAGCAGATGATACATATTGCTAGCAGATGGTAAATTTTGCTCAGAAAAATTTGATTCGTATCGATCTCGTATATTTTGACGCGAAGCCATATAGTCTAACAAGTAGGAATAAATAACACCTTTGAACACTATCGTCTTTATTTTTGAGCGTAATTCTCCTTTAACTGATTTTGGTCTAGCACGGTCTACAGTAAACTCGACTAAACCACTAATAAAACAGGCCTATACTATATTGTCTAGCTCTGGTTTAAGAAAAACAAGTTCTTTACCATGTAATTTAGCGACCACATATATGCTTGGGGATCTCTATCTCCCCTCCTCCTTCCCATCTCTCCCTCTCCTTCTCCCTCTTCTCGATCTCTTCTCTCTCTCCCCTCTCTCTTTCTACTATCTTTCCTCCCCTTCTCGCTTTCTCTCTATCTAGAAGTGCCAATGATTTATCAATACTCCTTGACAAAGGTTGTATCCAACAAATATGACACACAAATAATGCCATAGTGAGCTGAATCTCAGTATTATCCGAGTAAAACAACAAATCATAAAGCTACCACAACCCAAAGTGCAATACGTCTATTTGAAGATCTTTTGTTTGATTTGTTTTTGTTCTTCCTTCTTGTAACCGAGAGGCTGAAACTGAAAGAGAAGTTTTGCGGTTATCACAGGGCGACCTTGTGATGTTAACAAATATATTGGTGGGTGGGTGGGTGGGGGGACGACACCGCATGGAATAGCTATAACAGCCGACAATTATATTACAAATATAGGCCCTTTACGGTAAACAGTAAACAACATCACGATTTCCATGTTTTCCGGTAAAGCTAACATGATACTCATTGTATGTATTATGATTATTATCACGACGAGAAAATAGACATGATGGAAAGATTGTCAATAATTAATGACCTAAGAAATGTAAATTGACATCAAATGCCTTTTTCAATCACATCAAAAGTAGTTTCAGTGAATTACAATCTATATAAATATAATGGAATGTGGAATATGAGGCCGGGGGCCAGCGTAACACATAAGTTTACGATTCTGATTGGTTAATGATCAGCTTTTTTTAACAGCATGTGCATGCAACGATGTTCTTGATTTCCCATTGCCATTTTGCAATTGATGGCAAACCTTTGTGTTACGGGGCCCTAGAATGTTATATGGGATGCAAAATTTACCTGAAAGTATTTTGGCCCTGAGCAAAATATTTTATTAATAAATTAACTCTATTAAAATAGTGTGAAGACACCGAACAGCCTCATGTATTTTAGTGGTAATATTTTCATTAAATAATTCAATCAGCACTCTACCACTTTTATGTCTGTGACAGAGATCACAATCATGTATGAAATCATAGACTAATCCATGACCATCCTCAAACTGACACTGCCACTGCAGGATGTCAGAAAAGAGCATTTAGTATACGAGTATTCAGTTGATACGATTGGGGTTACGGTAAAACCTCGAATTCGGGTATAATATACCTGAACCTAGGTGTATGGAACAACAATTTCATTTTCATTTTTCTAAAATTATAAATTTATAGGCAATGGCAAAACATCTAATATAAATAGGAATTTCAGCAACACATAAGGGTATACATGTAGTGACAAAACATCTAATAAAAATAGGTATTTCAATAACATATTAAAATATACATGTAAGTACGTACAGCCAAAATAAAGAGTGTAAATTTATTGGCACATGGGTAATACGTATTGAGCCATCATAACCGGCACAATAAAAACCAGGGGTGGTATTCTGAGCATCATTTTATCTCTAAAAAAATTTATTTTATCTTTTTGTATTCCGAGACCACATTTTATCTCGGATTTTATCTCATATTTTATCTCATATTTTATCTCAATCTCCTACCTCTTGCGTGCATATCCATGTAGTACGCATGATACGCACAACTTTAAACGCTTATGACAATCATATTTGTGGGAAAGATAAAATAAAACTTAAAATAGGGTAGGGGCTATTTTATCTCTAGGATACACGGTGAGCGCGATATTTTTGGACAAGTATGGTGGTAGTAGTGCGATCATATTAAGCAAAAATATACTGAGTACTGACTATATTTCTCACGCAACATTCTCATATGATTATCGAATTCTATTACAAGATTTTTGCCAACTAATATCTCACTTGCAATAATACTTGTAATGACCTTCTAAATCATCGGAAAGTGCCTTCGTCATTTGCATGAAATCCTAGCAAAAAGGGCGTTTGCGCTTTCAATGCACGCGTATTGAAAATTGTAAAGATAGCGCATTCCGCTCTCTTGCCCCAGAGACTGACAGAGAGCAATTCTATTGGCTGAGCATGATGAAAGTGAAATCTAACGACATTTGTTATTGGTTTTAAAGCATCATAAATGGGCGTGTCTTAGATGAGATAAAATCTCGCTGAAATGGTTCTCAGAATACCGATTTAAAAATATATTAAGAGTATTTTATTTCACTTAAAATCTCAGATTTTATCTGAGATAAAATGAATCTCAGAATAGCGCCCCAGGGGTGGTATTCTGAGATTTATTTTATCTTGATTTTAGTGAAAGAATTTTAATTGTCATAACAAAATGTACGCTTATGGCGCATCATTGGTTAATGACTGCGCAAAAGTGGTACACACACAAGCACCCACAATCACACATATTTTAGAGTAGTGCCCGGGGAAGCCCATAAATTAAATAGTAAACTAGAAAGGCAGTCAAAGGCGGCAGACCCACGCCATAGCGGCGCTACAGAGTAGTTGCAATACTATACTAACTATGGGGTCAAAACTACAAGGTTACACAGAATTTGCAGGGGTCAACCGATCATCACCACTATCCGAACATTCCCTGAAAATTTGGTGCAAATCCGTTCACCCGTTCTCTAGTTATCTTGTACACAAACAAAGAAACAAACAAACAAACAAACATACGGAGCCCTTTACATAATCCTGCCGATTTCATCGGCGTGAGTAAATGATTATGCAATGCTAAACAGTATACATTGGAGGGATTAGAAAAAGAGAGGTGAACATAGTTATGCTTGTAATGAGATAAGATTGAGTATATACGTGTACATGATCATTTACACAGAGAGTGAATACTTACTTTTTGAAGTATTAGTCTGATACTGGTCTGGGAACGATCTAAATATTAAATACACAATGGTCAACAGTATATATTGGCGACACAGAAAGCAGGAGGGGTGAAAATACATGTGCAAGTATATTTTTATTCCTCATGGAATGCATAATATAATCATTCACACAGTCATGTCAGTAAATACATATTCCCTCTTTGCCCTTATTAGATCAGTCTACACAATTCTTGTAAAAAGGGAAATTATTAATCCTTAGTGTGGAAATTTGGCTTGGATGGAAGCAGAAAGGGTGGAGAAACAAATCAATCAGACAATATCACACAAAGTATAGGAATTTATTAGTTTTGAAAGTTGATAGCAATAAAGATATAGATATGTCTCATTGGCAATGTGGTCATGACGACGTCAACGCGGAGAACCAAACCCTCCCGCTTGTTTCGTTCCCAAACGTCTCAAAGTTATTATCGATGGAAAACCCTTTATGTCGTAAAAGGATATGCAAAGATATGCTACCCATACTGTGTGGAAAAGGTTCGTTTTCTTATCAAAGTGTAAACAAGGATATTAAAAATAAAGGATCATGATAATGTACCAAACAAAATGCGAGAGATCTTCAAGTATGACATCACAATTCATGCAAATTGTCAGCGGCAGATTCCACATAATATTTAAAGTGATGTCAAATTTCAGAACTTTATAACTTTCTTATCCCTTGTCCAACATACCTCAAACTATCATGGCATGTTTCTTTCTCTCTTAATGTAAAGGAGTGAATTTGCCGCTCGACATTTAGAGTAAATCGTGTTCAAACTGAAGTATATTCACTCGTGAGCAACGAGTGAGGCAAGGCAACCAATGACAAGCCGCTTAAAATTCATTGTCAGTGTCATTTCTTTGCTGTGAACAAAACTTCAAGCACCGCTCTGAAAAAAGAGGATATTAAAAATAAAGGATCATGATAATGTACCAAACTCTTGAAAAAGAGTGGTTAATACTCTAACGAACTAAATATTCAATACATCGGTTACAACGTGCAAACCAATAAAGATTACAATGTATCGATACTGGTTGGGCTTCATGCAGGAAAATTAGCGTAATCATATGATATAGGGGTTTTGTAATGACTCATTTTGATAAATTATTTCTTGATTAAAGGGGTACTCCAGCCTGAAAATAATATTAATTGAATGAGTAGAGTAAAATTAAACAGAAAAACACTGAAAATTTCAACGAAATCCGATAAAAAATAACGAAGTTATTGAATTTTTAGGTTTTGCATTATTTTGGGAAACAGTTCTATGCATGTTATCATGAATATGTAATGAGTGAGCTGATGATGTCACGTCCCCACTTTCATTTTTTAACTATATATGAAATCTTCATTATTTCATTTTTTCATACATGTCTATAAAAATATCTCCCTTGTAACAAAATGAGTTACAGCAATGATAAACTTACACATTAAATAAGGAGTCAGTCCTTTTAGTTATAGGCTTGGAGCAGAAAATTTGAATAATTGCAATTTCATATAATACAATACAAAAGAAAAAGTGGGGATATGACATCATCAGCTCACTCACTGCATATTCATGATGACGTGCATATCACTGTTTTACCAAAATAATGCAAAATTAAAAAAATCCATAACTTCATTATTTTTCTTCCGATTTCAATGAAATTTTCAGTGATTTGTTTGTTTAATTTTACTCTATTTATTCAATGCATATTAATTTCAGGCCGGAGTACCCCTTTAAGTTTTTTTCCGAGAATCAGTATACGTCATTTGATAATTCAGTCGGGATTATGTTGTTTTAATGAGAGTGTTATTTCACTAAATGTTACATCAATGATTTGTTATATGGATAGATAGTGTAGTAAATCCCTAAATGATAGATTTGTATGCTTTAGATTAGCTGTCACACTGTATTTGCCACCACCATGTCCCGATGGATCTCACCAAGGTCTCATCTGGCATTTACTCTGCAGCCCATGGTCTGTTCTTGCTGATCGATTGCCATCGACGGATGAGTGATTGCTGGTAGGCCTGGTGGTGTGCAGTAACTGACGGTTGGTGGTTGTCGAGTGACGGTAACTCCGGCAATCAGCAGTGGTCATACATACGGGGAGCTCGGCCAGGCACGGGGGCATCCTGACAAGCTAGCCGTGTCAGCCGGCGTGGCTAACCGTGCCCGTCACAATATTCTTGAGACCGAGTTAGATTATTTCACTCAGAAAGGAGTGAATTATCTCCATTCTGTCCATATGAGTGATACAATTTTCACTATTTAAAGGATTGGTGTTTCACTCTTTCCTGACTAAAATAGTGACCACTCGTATTTTTCCCACGAAAAAGGGTTGTCCCTCATTTAATTCCTTGTGAGAGTGGAAATTTCACTCTTTTTAGTGCTTTTTCACTCGTTTACATTGATTTTCTGCTCTGCATTAAAGTTTGTATGAAGGGTTAATTTCACTTGCAATCAATATGTAACAAACATAAACGCCTTGACAGTCAGCTCCATATGAAAATCAAAAGATGCCATGCTGGAAACCGACATGAAGTTGGGATTTGTCTCATGAAAAACACAAATGTATGAAAATAAAGTGATAACAATGTCATTATGATGCCTATATTAATCTGACGAAAAGAACACGCGGTCAACATACTGTATAAATGAGACAAACCCTATAAGGCCAGTCTACAATAAGATAATTTTTTTAAATAGATGTATCCAAGATGTTTCTCTTTCAAAACTGTAATAAATTATAATATCTTACCATTTATGGAGAAAATTAGAATGAGATATTTTCAACACCTTGATTGAAGAAAATTTCAGAAATATTTACTGTCATTGTTCCATACCATGCATGAGTCTGGTCCAGCTAGAGAGTACAAAACTTTGTCACCCACCCAGGACAAAGGAATTATGTTGCCCAATCATACATTGTAGGGGAATTTCACACTTCGGCCGCGGCAGGGCCGAGAAACATGATCCAGAGAAATGAAGAAAGACGGCGGTGGGAAGAAAAAGAGGGTGGGAGAGAGCTTGCGAAAAAAAGAGGTTGCATATCAACATTGTATTTCCTGGAATAGACCTGGCTTGCTTTTTGTATTTATTCTAGATTTCCGGAACCGTGTTTCGCAACAACGCACGAGTGTCATGACTGTTGGTAAATTATCCTTTATATAATTACTGGTTTACTAACGGCGTTTCTGTAAATCTTGGTATTTAAACTGCGCAGGATTAGAGTGACAAATCTATTTGTAATCGGACCCATATAGAATTGGTGTCATTATTTTGTGTACTTTGCTCTACAAAATACAACAATAAGATACAGCCAACAGGTATTTGAGCAAATAGTACTGGCCTTGATAGGATGCTAAGCGTCATAATGCAGACAGCGATGAAATAATATTTTAGTAGTTCACTCATGCGTGTATCTAGAACGTGTAAAAGTACGTCATTTAAAAATAGAACTCTCTGTATCTCACCCCCCCCCCCCCTCCTCTCTCTCTCTCTCTCTCTCACTCTCTCTCTCTCTTGAGAACATTTAATTTTCTATATTTTTTTCTTGATGATGAATTGAAAAAGCATAGGAAAACGCAATTTATTAACTATGTTTAAATGACGTACTTTTACATGTTTTAGATTACAGTTAAAACTCGTTCGACCTCTCTCTGTCATGTATATTTTCCTGTCCCAACGACCCCTCCCCTCTTTTCATTCATCCGCTTTCTGAACCTCCATTTTCCTTTGTATCCAACTCTCTCTCTCTCTCTCTCTCTCTCTCGTTCTCTATTTGGTGGTCTGTACCCAATCTCCCATTCAGTATTTCTCTACATAATTATAAATGAACTTGTTCATTTTTGTAGACTACATTCTGATACAATTTACAAACACATTGTTTGGAGAACGCTTTATTTCAAGTAGTGATTTCCTATTCATTTTTTTTCTTCATTTTCAATATGCATTTAAAACTCAGAATAAGATATTTCTATTCAGTGTATGTGTTCATTATTGTTAGTATTATTATTATTAGTAGTAGTAGTATTATTATTATTATTATTATTATTATTGTTGTTGTTATTATTATTATTATCATTATTATTAGTCTAGGGAGGTTATTATTAGTTATTATTATTATGTATAGTAAGTGTGCGTAGTAATTTAAAACACGGTTTTCATTATTAGACTTTTCAGTAACGTTCAGGTTTCGATTTATGCAATCATTGAATACTCAACTTTCAGTTGCGTTATTCAATGAACAACGATATGTCAAACCGTACACATGCTTCAATCGAATGTGTATACATTATGAACATATTTGTAGGCCTACTCTGTGATATACAGTAAATAACAATGTCAGAGAGATTCAATGTAATGTTTAATATTTTTTATTAATGTTGAACATGCAGGGTACACGAATGTGCTGTATAGCATTTTGCCCTTTTTCCTTTGTGATATTGTAAGATCTATAAACTGTCATACTTTTTCCTTTAATGACACTTTAAGATTTTCTTTACATATTCAGAACATCTCATGGTCACCCTTCCATGCAGTCTATTGGTTCTCTTTTCTATTTGGGTTCTCCCATGGTACTGTAATTACGTTTTCACCTCTCTCATTCTCTCATTTTTTTCTTGACACGCTCTGATGTGTTCAATTTGAGTTTGACTCAGTATAAAAATTAGTGCGAGACAGGAACTACTCGAGTCCAGATTTATGTTACATGTGTCTCACTAAATAACATTTGGGTTTGATTTTAGGAGTATTTTTAGTTTGAGATTTGAGTTTGAGAATGACAGATGAAGATTATTAGTTTGAATTAACTTTCAAAACTGGATGAATGCCAGTAGTCAACTATACCAACAAAATATTCAGAATGGATCACGTGTACCGGGTCATTAGGCTACATCTTTAGAAACCAGGAAAATGTATCATTCATTGGAAAAGTGATTGGAAAAGAGCCGATCGGACTATATATATTTCCTCATATATATCATCATGTAGGCCTATAGTGATTATTTATTTACAAATTTGCTTTCATGAAACTAAACCAATATCTTTCGTCGCGTAGCAAGTTACTCTCCAACAGATACTAATAGAAATTCCCCTAAATCTGCATTAAATCATTCAAAATCTCATTGCTATGACTAACCAAATATGTTTCTTCTTAAAGTTTGTTGGACTTTACAGTGACACATGATGGTATCCAAACAGTATGATGTCTGCTCTGTGCCAGTGCAAATAATCCAAGAGCGGTGACACACTAAACATGAATGATGTCAAAATGAATGACGTCAAATATTCCTAAGCAACCAAGTAAAACCTATTCAAAACTAAACATGCATGCATTCGAACTTGTCGTCTGGGTGACTGTTCGGTCAAATCTATTTAAAGTAACAATGGTGCGGGGTTTTTCTGAACAGGGTTTCGTTTGAACCAGGGGCGTAGATAGCGGGGGATACATCTCCCCCAGGTTTCCACCCCCCCCCAAAAAAAAATAAATAAATAAATAAATAAATAAAAAAAAAATAATAAATAAATAAATAAATAAATAAAAATTAAATAAAAATAAATAAATAAATAAAAATTAAATAAAAATAAATAAATAAAAAAAAAATTAAAAAAAAAAATAATAAAATAAATAAATAAATTTTAACAAATTATATGTTGTAGATAAATATAATTATATATATTATATTTATTAATATTACTCAAATTTATTTCAATATAATAGATATTATTTATTTATGTACAATATTGTAGATTTGTATGAATTTATTAATATTTATCTACAATTCTGTCGTTGCTTCTGATTTTTCCCGATATATTTTTACACTACTAGAAAGTGAAAACCATCTACTTCAAATTATACAACATGGGTGTTGATCTGGGAGGGATATGGAGGTATAAATTTTGAAAAAAATAAAGTGGGGGCGGCCTGTGTTGCCATCCCTTAATATATTTTGAGGTGATTTTTTTTCAAAGCCATAATGCAGAAAAATTATTTAGATTAAAAGTACAGGTAATTATTCTCGATTTAGAGGGTTCAGTCGGTAACTTTCCTTTATAATGCTATTTTGTCACACTCATGTTATAAGTAATGTACTAACAACTTTCAAAATTGAAATGAAAATAATATATGTAGTCACAAGAATCAAATGTGGTGGGGAAAGAGGGAATACATCACCCCCAATATTTATCGAGGATGATGACCTGTGTCAACATCACCCAACTATACACAACAGAATAATGAAAGGACAATCATAACATGTAGACCTGGTCAGAAGCGCTGCTCCGGGGGTTGCTGTTCCATATTCTTATAAGTGCCCATTTTGATAATTACACCTCATCCCTCACCTTACCTTTGATAAATGCTACTAATTCAACAAGAGCATTTATCCCGTTTAGTCCGTTTTATCCCTTTTAATGTAACAAGTCGGAGTTTTTATTCTTTGTAATATATAGGCACTGATTTGATTTTTCTTCTTCATTTTCCCGTTCTTATAAATGCCCCCATTAAGATGTGATTAGTGCCCCTTTTCACCTCTTATAACCGCCTTTTCTACCTTTTATACACATTCATTTATTGTGTCCTTTCCCCATGATAAATACCACGTTTCCCTTTTCCACATAACATGTGCCCCTAATCTAAAGTGACTTAGAGCCAATATTCCCTTGCTCGTATTAAAAGTATAGCTTAATAAATACATTTTCATTTTGAAATTTTGCAAATGAAACCCCATCAAAATTGTGTTTCCCCGTTCTTATATTACATTGTAAATTTTGAATAATGTTTGCTCGCTCTTCGCTCGCTCGCTCAATAATCAAATCATACAACAAAACTGCAAAGCATGATGCTCAAATTGTATCTTGGACATGTAAAGAGAAAAACCATATACATGTTTACACACCCTCACCCTACACACACACACATACACTATATATATATATATATATATATATATATATAACTATATATATTCCACTACATCGAAATTAGGGAGACACTTTTTTGTCTCGTTTTTTGTCCACAGTGTCTCCCTAATACACCAGTCCCTCTTTGACGAAATAAACGTCATTGTCGTGTGTCTCTCTAATACCCGATCAAGTGGAATATATGTATATATATATATATATATGGTCCTTGAGGGAAATCATCCCCCCCCCCCCCCCACACACACACACTTATGAGGACCTGTCTACACCAATGGTTTGAACATCGTACAACAAACATGTAGCATAATTTAGGAAAAAATAATTTGTAGTTTTGATTACTGCATGATTGAGGTGAGAATTCAACATAAACTTTCAAGAAATGAATAGAAGACAATATAGTTATTGTTTTGCATTACCATTTATCAGCTTTACTTATTGTCGTTTTTACAAAGATTATACTATTTGTGGGTGTTTGGTATTTCCATTACAATTCATCACGCTGGAGATACATTATAATTATGCTATGTTTAAGTACGTGAGATAATAAATTTCAACTGCATTTACAAACTTTTGCAGTCGTTCATGGAACCCTTAGCATACAATGGCCACTACAAAAATATAAATGTACTATAAATATCAATTGTACACAATAATGAAATCAAATATCAATAGAATGAAAAATTAAATGTTATGAGTAATGCCAAATAACTTGACTTGACGTTTTAATATGATTACAAGGCATGACAAATTCAGAAATCTCATTATTTGAGATTTAAAATATTTTATGCCAGCCCGACTGTATTTTTTCGGTTGATATGTCAACAAAATAATTATCCATTATGAAATGTTACAAAATTATGTCAATGACGGCAATTTATGTTACGTTATTATGCATGTTCTTTTGCATATCTGACATCAAGAATCGTTTGAATCAAAATTATGAAATCCTATCTAAAAAGATTTCCCCCGAAAAAAAAACTTTCATGAAAGTATTCATTCGCATACAATGCACATAGAAAAAATACTGAATATAGATATTTCTATTTTAAATTTCGTCTATCTATTGAAATAGAAGTAATGCTTAGTCTGGTGTTTTTACGATATGTTTAATAACATTGTCTCTGCGCCCTCAATTATTTTAAGATCGTTGTACATGTATAATACGGGTAAAAACTTTACTATAAATTTTGACACCTCGGTTATGAGTAGTGTTATTATACTTTAACTATTTTACGTTGTTTCCACTTGTGTAATACTATACAAAATAATTTTAGATATAAAGACAGTAATTAATCAGACACTGATCAATGATAGCTTCGGTGACGGTTTAAAACCCGACGTCAACTGTCGTACAATTTTGTGATTTTTTTTCTCCATTATGTACATTTATACACTTGTGTAATAGATAACGATATACAATTATTCTTCCAATTGAAGATATAAAATGTTTATTAGTTTACTGCGCACAAACATTAATGAAAGTCTCAGTCAAGAACTTGGGATATCCAGCGTCCACAGATTGCTGACCGTAGCTGATCTTGAAAACCTTATTTGAACGGACAAAGTACTGATTACCTATAAAAAGAAGCAAAGAAAAGGCGTAACAGTGCTGACACATAAATCAGTTATGTTATGTATTATTATAAGCAATATACATATATATCCTACAAAGAAGAAACAGCAATGCCTTAAACATATAAGAAGTATTAATTCATGCAGGAGAGAGTCGGGGAGAACGCATTTTCTGACTACATAGTTCCACAATTAGACTATCTCCTAAAAAACAGATCTTTTATATATAGATTATAATATGTTTTGATTGAAATAGTAATATAGTTGTAATATGTAATTTATGTAAGTTGTAATATCACATTTGTAATATGTTATAGATTAAGATTTGTTCATTGCATTATTACGAACAATAAATTGCACCTTACCGCTCCCATCTGAGAATGCATTGATAAGTTTGGTCGGTACGCCGGGGAAAACTTCAGAAATAGGTTTAGGGTAACCACTTGCCAGTCCTGTTAACTCGTTATACTGATAAACCTTAGAACCTTTGAAATAGTAGGTGTTCCTTTCCCATGTGATATGGATGGCACCTGTTGGTCCTTTAGGTAGACCTTTAGGGAGTACATCTCGTCCGGTTCGTCTTGTGCCAGTGTACTGGAAGAGCTTTTTCCCTGAGAAACACAAGTGGAGGGGTAGAAGACGTTAAGACCAGTCAAAGTCTAAAGCCGGTTACTTCCATTATAAGTATACAAGTCTGCTATATACTAGTCTGGCAAGCAACAGGCCCAGGACCATTTGGCTCTGTTTCATTTGCCCTCACTGCCCAGGGCAATTCAGAGCTCGGATTTGAATTGAATTGAAAGACTTTATCAAACATCATTGACATAATTAAATACATCAATATTTTGTTTCAACAATGAAACGAGAGAGAAATGATAGTAACCCCTTAAATTTCAATAACAAAATATGTAAACGTATCAGCGTGCGTTAATAATGTCATAAGAGAATATGATTTTGAAAGGACAGGAATACACATAGGGTATCATTTTGTTCTGAATTAGTTTATTAATAAAAATGCACAGTTTTTTGTAAAAAAAAAAAACATTTCAAAGAACCTCTGAAATCTTTATTGGTTTGATTAAGAATAAGTATATCATTATAGAAGTGTCGTAAAATTACATTTTAAACATTGAGTGCTATCAGCCCATATTCTACGATTGTTACACCCGTCCGATTGGTGTCTGAATATTTTATTCATCTACAGTATCTCCAACAATTCCATGTTTCCCTACCTCTAGCAAAGACCACGTCTCCCGAAGACAGCTCGTAGGCGGCGCTGACTTTGTTAGGCAGACTTGAGAAGAAGTCAGTGGCTAGGTCACCGGCCACAGGTGAGAGTAGCTCACCGTTGGATCGAACCCGCCACACTTTGTCATCCTTAAGCCAAGAAGAACATTGATTTTAAAATCATGAAAATAGTAGAGATTCGATATTTTCAATACGTCAGGGTCGCTGTACCAAAGCACGTTAGATTAATAAGTTGTTTATATTAACATATGATTAATACCTCTCCGTGTTTCATTAAAAATACACTGGATCTCTATCAATTCAGATTCAGTGGCTCCAGGAATGAGTAAACAGCAAAACGGTCGAGAGGGGAATGCTCAACAACAAGAAAGAGAGTGTTTTGAAATATAATTGGCTTACAAAGTGTGTCTTTAAAAAACAAACTATGTGTCTGTAAACAAATCTTTCGGCATATTACTCCCAGTGTTAAAGATCGTATGCTCGATCTGTAATGAAAAACACAAGTCAGAAAAAATTGGAACCAGCGGGATTCGAACCTGTCATCTACTGCTTGCCGGGCAGCGACTTAACCACCAGACTATTCTGGTTCACGGCCAAGTCACGACGAACTAGAATCAAATACCCAAGATCCTCTTCTTTCTGACTCATTAATATTCAAACGGTCCGCCGTGGAACAATGGTTAGTAAACGAAGAAGCTTGACTGAGGAGGAATTTTTAATTTGTAAACAAATCTTTCGGCATATTACTCCCAGTGTTAAAGATCGTATGCTCGATCTGTGAACCAGAATAGTCTGGTGGTTATTAAAGTCGCTGCCCGGCAAGCAGTAGATGACAGGTTCGAATCCCGCTGGTTCCAATTTTTTCTGACTTGTGTTTTTCATTACAGATCGAGCATACGATCTTTAACACTGGGAGTAATATGCCGAAAGATTTGTTTACAAATTAAAAAATTCCTCCCCAGTCAAGCTTCTTCGTTTACAAACTATGTGTCCTTTAAAAAAAATATAATGAGAAATCAGGAACGGATGCTTTTTGTATACCCTGAAAAGATGGAGAACTCCACCGATGTAAGTAGCTGCAGTGAATTTCATGTCGCATACTTCTGGTTTCTGGCCAGAAGGAGGGTTGGGCGGGGCTTGTGTCGGGTTGGTCGATCCAGGACCTTTAACCAAAAATGAGGAAGGAAATGGGGGGAAATAGTTTTTAAACATCCCAAATTTCCTCTATTCCTAACCTATGACAAAAACAATGTTCTCGGGGTGACATTAAATGTGCTGAACTCTTAGGTTTTTACCAACAATATTCTGGTTACAGTTAGGTCTGTATATATTGTGTATGAACACAGGTTTATGGCATTTGAAGTCTCGTTTTAGCTTTATTTGTTGAATTGTCAAGAAAATCAAATATGAATCTTAGCTTCATTTGTGTTTGATTGTGAGGTCTGAATTTTAACTCATTATATCAACTTATCACTGAATGATGTTACATTTAAATAGAGTTGCTATATCAGTGTCAGTCGTATTAGATGCTAGGTCAAGACTATGCATGACTATCACTTCGGGGTTTTCTTTAATAAATAATGTCTATAACAATTTTTTTTCCGTAAGAAGTTTTACTTTTCGAAAATGATCTTATCTGTATATAGAGTAGCGTCTGCATGTGACACGATTTTAACAATGTTATCCTTCGGTCATGTTACATTTTTAAAAATATATATAATTATTTAATTCACTAAACAATATCATTCTTTTGGACTAATGAAATTATTTTTAATTACAATACCCCAATAGCTTCTTGTTTTTTTTTTTACATTTCTTTCGCACCTGAACTTTAAGCTTTGCCATGGAATGGGCTTTGCCATGAAAAGAGCACGGTAAATTAATTATCTAAATACGATAGTAGCTGGATTCTCTGCTACAAATGAAATAGTGAACGCTCCTGTAACTATAACACTTACGGCAAACGAAGCTAGGGTCCGCAGCATCTATTAGAAATTGGAAAAGAATAAGCAATAATGTATAAATTTGTTAATCTCACAGTGTATCCCAAATTACTGAAATACTATACAAATAAATACCAATACCATGATGATGAAGAAAGTATTGTCACAAGAAATTATATATAGTGAAAAGGTGGTCAAAAGCATAGCTTGAGTTGACGTAATCACCTTAAATAAAATGTTGGTACAGTAATGATATATGTCAACGATGCATAAAACGATGCATGAAAGAGAGAGGGGGAGCAAGTTGCATTCAGAGTACAACTGCAAGTACATGTATTGAAAAAATATATTTGCAAGTATTTGCTGGCAAGGTGTCAAATACTCCTTACCAGCAATACTAGAGAGAATATATTCGTGGCAAGCGTTTCTTTAAAGTACACTTCGTCGTACTCGAACGTATTTCAAAACGGATAATGAATTCCAAATATCGGGTGTAGTGTCTCTAAATCGGTGATAAGTATCGGTGATAAACGTGAGTTAAATGTCTATCAGTCTACGCCAACAACATAATTATTTTGACCTAATGTGAAATTAAGGAAATTAGATTTATTTGTATCGAACAATGATACTTCATTAGTCATATACTGACATTGTCATGGGTTCGTGTATCTGTAATACTTTTCCGTGTAATTGTAACTCGCTGACAAATAGAGAAATGTGAAAGTGAAAAAGAGGGAAATGAATGGAGTTCATTATATGAAAACCACAGTAACAGACACCCACACAAACATGCACCAAACATGAAGGCCGTAGGTCTATGTCAGATTTCAAGTATGTAAACTGATCAATGAATTGGAAACAGTAATTTATCTGGTCGTGATACGTGCACTATTTAAATTTTGCAAATACATGTAAACGTATATTCATTAGAAAATATATATATATATATCAGTCCAAAATATGACTGGAAACAAGAGTATACTGGTGGAGACAATGGTCTGCGGCATTTCTTTGAAATTACTCTTATACATAATTGTATATATATATGATGATTTTGTTGATCTGTACGAATAGGAATCTTGTCTCTGCTATCAAAAGTCAAAAATTATAAGCTGGCTTTTACTAAATGCTGGTCACTTTTCCTAAAGCTTTTAGTAACTGCCCACCCCCCCCCCCCCCCCACACACACACACAAACACACAAACACATTAATCTCATTCACGAACAATTCAACTACATTCATGACCATATTATTAGAATTAATAAACAGCACCTTGTAGTAACCATGGTAACATATATATATTGTATTCTCCTAACGATCATTTTCTCTATTTTGTGTCCTTCAGATAGAGATGACAGGAACAAGAGAGGCGCCATTGCCAATTCTTCTCAGAAGAATGTTCGGAGGAATGAAAAGACGATGGACTTACTGCAGATACCACACATCTGAGGACACCCCTCCCTAACCTGGGCGTAACCATCACAGAACTGGGGCCACCATGTCTTGTAGCAGCGGCTGGATGTGTCGACACATCGCTCTGTGATAGAAAGGTGGGGGAAAAACATTTTAATGTCTCAAAAATCAAGACACTCATTAGGTATTCTAGAGATATAACATTAATCAAATATCACAATCTTCACACCTTCCCATATAGCTCGATGAATCAAATGTCGATTATTTCACAACCAATATATCCAACCGCACTGCACTGACTCTTAAAACATTGTTATCTCCAGCACCATCTGACCATGGTTTACTATTCGTATTCCCTAGGACTTGTCCCAAATATGACATTCAGTACTCAAAATTATATATATATTTTTTTATTTTAGTTAATATACATGTAACCATGTATTCATCTTTTGTATAATGAATGCTTATTTATTTAATTTGACAAATGTATAGATATTTAATGGAAATTAAATAAAGAAAGGAAAGCGAAAACTCACTTATTATTATGGTAGCTACACGTGACAACATTTTTATTCCTCTCATTTTATAATCTTATATTGTATTTCTCACAAAGAATATATTAAATTCAGAATTATTAGAATTTAGAATAATAATTTCCTTCTTATCATAAAATAAAGTAAATATATTTATAAATTGATGTTTGAGCAAGTATATACCATACATATATTTTAAAATGTTGAAAAATAAAAAACCGAGTAATGGTCATGGAATTACATTGTGAGAGAAACTGTCTAGAAGCAATTAGGGAAGTATATAATATAGTATAAGAATTGCTGAATACTATGTTTTGGACTCATCAAAATGATAAGAAATTGACTCAGTAGTTTGAAAATCACTTACGATGCACACAGAAAACGTGTACATGGGACTGCACACACATGTGTTGTGCATGTTTTGTAAAGACTTGTCAGCTATTCGTCGTCATATTTCGAAAATGGGGGCAATAAAAAGCAGTACTATTCACGTGACATTTCTTTTGTGATATTCTTCGAAACTAAGATTTAAAAAAAAAGATTGAGAAAGCTCACAAATTATTTGTCACCTTTACCAGAGCTCAACTTTCCCTTTAATTTCAAAACTTTGTTTTAAATTATTACCTTCACAGTGGGCACCATAAAAGCCATCAGGACAAGTACAGGTGCAGGTCGACCGGTCCAGGACACCACAGTTCTCACAAGCATCTATGGCACACTCTGCTCAAAGGAAATCATGAAGAAGAAGACAATAATAAAGAAGAAGACATAATGAAAAAATAAGATAATGAAGAAAAAGGAGGAGGGAAAGAAAAAAAGAAAGAGAAAAAGAAGAAGAAGAAGAAGATGATGATGAAAATGAGAGTGGATAATGAAGAATAATACATGTAGGCCAATACGAAACGGAAAATGCAGGGTGAAAATATGAAGATTGCGATAATGTGATTAGAGGAATTTCGCTGTCGTTGTTATTTTAAATTCATTTTAAAGAAATATTTGATTATATGATTAAACCACAAGACAACTCTTCCAAAGTTAATGATTTAAATAATTCGCTGTGTTGCCTGGCGTGCATTTCCCTAAGCATCATTTGCAAAATTTAAGAAAAAATGAAAATAATAAATTAAATTAGAAGGGAAAACCCCCGAAGAATATACAAGAGATTATCGGTATCCCATCAAGAAAAAAATTAGCGTTAACTATGTTACGATGCAATGTTTAATGGCAAAGAAAAATAATGAATGAAAATAATCATAGGAGATAACATTTTCCCACTCACCACAAACTTCGTTATGTTCTGCGCATGGCCCTGTGTTTAGGAACAGATAAGTAATATATGAATTGAAAATAAAATGTTGTGTGTTTTGTTTTTATTATGAGAAGATTCTATTAATTTCGAAGAGACTTTGATTTTACTTCTTCAGGGTTTATTTGTGTGTGTGTGTGTGTGTGTGTGTACCAACAGAGGTATACTTGTGTGACTAATTGGACAGCCAAACACAATAGATGCCTTTATTCCGTCAGGCTTGTGTGGCTTTTTTGCTGCTTGTGTGGCTACATTATATGAACAATAGAGAGAACAAAGGGAAAGACACGCAAGTATACCTGCGTGTGTGTGTGTGTGTGTGTGTGTGCGTGTGTTTGCAACCTATTGATAACCCGAGTGATATAAAATGTTGATATTTTTTAGAACTTCAAATATTCAAATACACGTACATTTGATACATTTTAAGTACATTACACAATTTATAAATTTTATAAAGATTCTTTTTTTTTGTACTTTCCATCATTTCCATTGGCAACATGATACTACTTATAAATTAAATGTAATAATTTCAAGGAAATTGCCATAGCTTTATAATTATTGTAATGTGTATCAATTATTACTATTTCTATATATCCTTCAAATATAAAAGAAGCTTACTGCATTGGTCGTTGTAACATTGCCCAGACCCGCTGGCACAATTGGTACACGGTGTCCCTATTTCATATGGTTGGACGCCTTGATAGTTTCCTCTACAAAATAAGCGAAAAACCCACACACGATAAATTATCAAAATTGATTTAGAGAGAAGACTAATTATCTGTAATGTGGAAAAATAATAAATATTTGTCCTTGAAATGATTTGACATGTTCACAATCAGTGCAATGACCTTTGTTGATTATCTGTTTATACATTTGCATTTTCAAAGCTTGATAGAGACATTTAACACATAAACATATCATTTTGCAAAATAAAATGAATTAAAACAATCAACCAATCAATCATCAAACAAATTTGTAAACGAATGGGTTGACCAATAGTATTTATTAGGTAAGAAAATCAGTCATTCAATCAATCACTCGATTAATCATTTCATCAGTCATTTCAGTAATCGTTCAATCAGTCATTCAATAATTAATAACTCAGTCAATTATTTAATAATTAATCGTTCGATGAATTATTCAATCAATCATTCCATTATCACTTTATCAATCATTGACGTAATCGTTCAATCACGGTCATTCAATAATTAATCACTCAGTCAATCGTTCAATAATTAATCGTTCGATCAATTATTCAGTCAATCCTTACATTAATTATTCGATCAATCAACTAATCAATCGATCTTCGTAAGGTGACATCTATGGGTGGCATCGTACTTACCCGGGGGCATAGTTGCAGACGACGTACCATGCATTTCTCAGTGATGTACTGCCAAGAGAGGGGCAGAAAAACCGCCCACATCCAACCTTGTTGGTGGCAGCCCAAACGACCTGGGGGCAAACACCGATACATAATATTGTCATAATGTTTACATTTTGTATCAAACCGGAACCCTTGTCATTTCATACTTTATACAAGTTCCATATATTGACTTGGCTTTTATAAGTTAAACAATGAGACGTGATTAAATGACAGCAATTCATGCAATCATTCCTGTCAAATTAGAATATAAACGAAAACTGGAAGGTTGACATGATTTTTTGTTTATCATGGACTCTAAGTGAAAGTAAAAAAAAAAATTGACCTACATGTTTAAAAATCTTAATCTTTATAAATTATAAGATCATGCTTCATCTTCTAAGAAACCATAGTGATCAAACAAAAGAATAATGAAGATATAAATATGAAATATGTAGACTGGTACAGAAAGACGTTGAGACAGACAGAGAGAGAAGAAGAAGAAGAAGAAGAAGAAGAAGGAGAAGAAGAAAGAAGAAAAAGAAAAAAACGTGAATGATGTTTACATTATGTATCAAACCGAGACGCTTGTCACTTCATACTGTATAGAAGCTCTATACGTTAATTTGACTATTATAGTCAAACAATGGGACGTGACTAAATGACAGCATTGATTCAATGCTCAAATTCAGTGTTCAAATTGGAACAGAAACGAAAGCTGAAGGGTTGACGCGGTTTGACATGATTCTGAATTATATTAAATTATATATTAGCATAAAAGACTCTTGACCAGCATGTTTGATTTCCGATATGATTTGTGTAATAGAAAGTGGTTTGAAAAACACAACCTTGGGTTAGGGGCATAGAGGAAGTAGTACAGGGACAAAGATAGATAGAGGAAGTTTTCAATAAGAATAAATATCTGGTTTGATGGCAGTGAGAAATGAAACAACACTGACAAGAGAAAAGGTAGTGAGTATAATTGAGAAAGATGGAAAGTGAGAGAATAGAAGACGATTCTAGATTTAAAGAGATATAATGGTTAGGGGCAATTAGGAAGCAAAAAACAGATAAATATTTAAAAAGACTGACAAGAGAAAAGTTCAGATTATAATTAAGAAAAGATGGAAAGTGACAGAATCGAAGACGAATATGTCAATATGATTGAAAATGGTTAATAAAGTCTGAAAATCTGAAATCTAAAATATGAATTTAAAGGGATACATAATAAGCGGAAGTAATCATTGTAACTGTTAATAGACCTGTTCACAATAATTATATTCAAATTTTATGCATACTTTTAAAACAAAGGTTGTTCTTGACAACCTGAAAGCTTGTCGGAGGCTTGTCACATAGCAACAAGTAATATATGCAACTGACTAGATTCCAAGTATCGAAGTTCATTTATTGATAACAGGTTAGTGGAATACCTCGTTACCAGGTCCCCAGGAAAGAAACATCCATGAATTTGAATAACTTTGTGAACAGGGGAGCGTTTCATCAAGTGTTTTGTCAGTGATTTTTACCGACAACTGTTATAAGCTACTGAAATCCTTGCATCTGATTGGCTGAGAGCAAATTAGTCGGTAAAAATCACTGACAGGACACTTGATGAAACGCTCCCCTGGTCAATTGGAAAGAGAGATGGGGCGCCGCCAAAGCCCGGCTTTGAATGGAGCGGGGATTTTGGACAATATTTACCAACAAACAATCAGAAATAAATGTATTAGGAATCAGTTTCTTGAATTTTGCTGTGGAAAATTGACAAATAAAATGACAATGAAAATTGAAAATTAACCCTCTAGCAGTGCCCGCGAGTGAGAGACTGGTGGACAGACGGAATGGATGCATATAGATTTGGGACCCGTTTCATAAAACTTGTTACCAATAACAAGTTGCAATAACTGTTATAACTTAAGCTACTGAAATCCTTGCATCTGATTGGCTGAGAACAAATTTGCCATAGAAATGTTACTGATAACAAGTTTTATGAAACGGGGCCAAGATTGGCTGAGAGTAAATTTGTCATAAAAATGGGGAAGTTGTTACTGATAACAAGTTTTATGAAACAGGGCCCTGATGAGGTACCTGTGTATAGTGACCACACACACTGCTACAGGATCCACCACTTCCCGGTTGGTAGTAATAATCGACAACCTCGTCGTACCAGCTCTGAGTGGCATCAGTTCCAAGTCTTGGCGAGTCAGAGGTCCCGGTGTAGGCCCATAAGTTCTGGCCTAGCGTCTCGTAAGGGGATACGTTCTCCGGCTGGCCGTGCTGAAAGTTGCAGTTCCTGGCCCACAGGAAAGCCATGTAGGCCAGATCATCATCCCAAGTCTGTGAGGAACAAAGAAATAATACAAGATAAAAGATAACAGAAGATGAGGCGCTCTAATGAAGAGGATGAAACCGGGGGAGGGGGCACTCGACCCCAACAGTGGTAGGTATGTGCCGCTGGCAAGACAAATAAGGGGGTTCGGAACGAGCGTATCATGAACAGGGTGGTCTCCGGAACGGAACTACTAAAAAGAGGGTCTTTGGAAGAAGATTACAATATAAATATGATGCCACGGAACTGGTTTTTATTGAAATATAAAGATCATTGGAACTCGTTTTCAACTTTTCACCAAAAATTATATTCTTCGAAACGGGCCGGGGCGGGCCAGACAGGCCGGAACGACGGAATGAAAAAAAGCGATGCTTTGAAACAGTTTTCTCTCTTCTTTTTCTCATTAAGAAAAAACGGTATGCTTTGGAACGGAAAAACGGATGAAACTTTAAAACATGAAAGTTAGAACTTGATATTTTTTATAAGGCCTTGGTATATACGAGTAAAGAGTTTAGGCATGACAATAATTATATTGGGTATAGCATTGACGTCATTATTCCTTGATTATTTCCGTCACCTACTACACCTGTCATTTTCAATACAAACTTCACTTCTCTCTCCTACTCTGATTCTCTCTCTCTCTCTCTCTCACTCTTTCCTTTTCCCTTTTCATTTTCTTTCTTCTTTTTCAAATGCTTTTCTAATATGTACTCAATGATTTGTATTTTTTTAATAAGCTATTTTATTTCTTTCGTGCATAAGTAAACAATTATTTTCTTTTATTCATTAACAGGCCATGTTTCATTTTCAAATGAAATGACCCTAAATCAGTCGAAAATTTGGCCTACTGTGGCAGCAACAAATACAATACCCGTGATTCAAGAAATGAAAAAAAAAAGTTTTCTTTTTGCGAGTCGTTCATATATCTCTCGAAAATTACTACCTATTTATTGTACATTGTACTTGATTACAGTTCTCTACCTGTATTTTTTTTAATTGACAATATGCTTGTAAAATCGTTTTTGTAAAAAGCGGAACAAAAAAAAAATCTTCAAACAAACTCCAAACTACCACTGCTCTTTCGCGAATTCACACACACATGCTCACGTCCAAAGACGACAATTATTCTGTAATATTCGAAAGGCAAAGAAAATCTTTTCCACTACGATTCCTTTTTCTAAGTTTTAAAGATATATATAGGCTATTTGCGCTGTTCAACTACAGGAAATTATTTCTAAACATCTGATACCTCACTAATAGGACTCAATTTGTATCGGTTAACAATTGCAATTCTTCTACTCTTCCAATTACTTGTGGCGTGCCGCAGGGTAGCCTACTTGGCCCTCTACTTTTCATTACTTACATTAATGATATACAAAAATCTTCTAATTTACTGTCATTCATAATCTTCGCTGATGACTCAAATATTTTCTTTTCTCATGCTGATGTTAATCAACTTATTACAATTGTAAATTCTGAACTGACATATGTGACCGATTGGATCAAGTCAAACAAACTTTCACTTAATCTCCAGAAAACAAATTACATGTTATTTAGTAATAAAATCAATAGTTTACCGGGCAGTATACATTTTGATAACCATGTTCTTGATAATGTTTCTATAACAAGATTTTTAGGAGTTCTTATTGACAACAAGTTATCATGGAAACCTCATATCGACAGCACATGCCAAACAATTTCTAGAAATATCGGAATCATTAATAAACTCAAACATTTTCTTCCTTCTCGAACATTGCTGACACTTTATTTCACATTGATCTTTCCATATATTAATTATGGAATTATAGCTTTAATTATATTTCAAACGCAATTTAGATCACATACCGATATATTATTCTTTGAAAACAATATTCTGAAAGTAAATGACATATATCTTTTCCAACTCGGCCAATTCATGTACAAATTAAGTAAAGACAATCTCCCCGCAATTTTTTCTAATATGTTCCGCAAGAATACTTCTATACATTACTACCCAACTAGACAACGAAACTTCTATCATCTACCATTAACAAGAACTTTATTTGCAAAGAACTCATTTGTTTACTCTGGATCTGCATACTGGAATTCTCTGCCTCACGATTTTAAAGAACCCCCTAAATGCTTTTAAACGTATGCTTAAAAAATGTTAATCTGTCAATACTCACAGAAACAGGTCAAGTCAATACACAATTAACTATAACATATCCATACCTATATTATACCTTCGTATAACATTTTCTTAAAAACTGAAATTATATAAGCATGCCTAACGACCTGACGTTCCATACACGTACCCCTGCAGTCTGTCTTTTCATAATTACCTGCCCCTTCTCTTTCTGCCCCCTGTTATTATATTTGTTATTAGTTATACTTTTATTACTTCTTATATCTTGTATATATTATGTGTTCATTATACATTTTTTCATTTTTCCCCTGGATTAAAACGTATTGAAACTAAGTTCAGGGGCTTGCCTCTTGTACAAGCTTTGCTTCTTTCTGGCAAGTCCCTCCGTTTTACACTTATTATAAGCTAAAGTGTTGTTATGTTGCTGATCCTTTTTCAAGAATTATGATATTTTCATGTATTCTATATGACACATGTTCGAACAACTTTGCTGTATTATATTTATTATGTCATGTTTCTTTATATTTTGTTTATGTGAAACGGAAAAAGAATAAATAAATAAATAAATAAATAATAAAGCAGGAAACCAATTGGGAGAAAATGATGAAAAAAGAGAGCAAACGTTCAAAAGAAAGTGCCTCTTTTAAAAATCAAAGGAAGAAAAATCTCACCATGTGTTCCATATCAGAAGATGTGATCGCATTGGGATCGTTCCTTTCGAAGTCGTTCCTCGCCGCCGGGCGTCGTCGCAGGAGGTTATGTCTGTCCAAGATCTCCACCTTTTCGAATTCGGCGAAGTCGTAGTTGCCGAAGCCAGCCGGGATTTCTTGCTTTTCCGCCTCGTTAGCGGTGACGTTGAACCTCTTGAAAGACTTCAGCGGGCCCGTGGTGGTTGAAGACGGGGTCTCTTCAGCCTGGCGTTTGGTGAGCTCACGTCCATGACATGATAGGACGAGGATTGTAGTTACGATGTAGAGTGAAGTGTATCTTCCAAGAGCCATCGTGTCTTAATTCCTCTGATTGAGAGAGCGGGATATCAGGGGAGTACTAAGGAGAGAGGTCAGGGAAAAGAATATTATCAAAAGAGAGGGGTTAGATATAAAAGATAAGGAGCGAAGAAAGATGGACACACCGAAGGTGAATATGTGGAGAAGAAATCAGACAGACAGACAGACAGTCAGAGAAGGAAAACGAGACCTATATAGGGGAAACAGAGAGAGGGGAGAGAGGGGAGAGAGAGAGAGAGATAGTAAGAGAGAAAGGAAGGAAGGGGAGAGATAGACAGGCAGACAGTCAAAGAAGGAAAACGAAACTTATAGGGGAAATGGAGAGAGGGGGAGGGAGAGAGAGAGAGAGAGATAGTAAGAGAGAAAGGAAGGAATGGGAGAGACAGTCAAATAAGGAAATCGAGACCTAGGGGAAATAGAGAGAGGGAGATGGGACAGAGAGAAATCGCCCTTTACCCTGCAGTATGTAGGACAACTCCTGAATATTGTGGTGACCTAAGTTAAACATGTCAGCTTTCAAATCATCCCCTTATTGACTGCAGTAGTAAATATACCGAAAAAGCATCAACACTATAAAAACTATACTTTCGAAAAATCAAATTGAATAGCCCTGTCACCATTAGAAATATGCGAACGTCATGAACGTATACAATGGCGTATTAACATGATTACGTAATCTGAACATGATTTCTATGGCAGCAGTAAAATAGGCTTTTGAAATTTCCCCACGAGTTGATTTTTTCGGAAGTATAGATATATTTTCTTGACTACGTAAATCAAGAAATTTTTTAAAAAGTGATATACGAAGTCACTACTTCTAGTATCGCACATGTATGCGTATTATTCCAAGCAGTACTTACAACTGAATAATGTATTCAGCTTGAAGAGATATATCACCTGGTAAACTTTCCTGCTAGCAAATGCCTAAACTATGACAACCTGGAATACACTGTTGTCCTGCAGATCTGTGCAACTTTTGATTAGATAGGTTCAGGTAGGCTCTCCTGTAACACAACATCTGACTTTTCTTACAATTTTATATACAATTCTGCCTGAAGAAATACCCATGAAAGTCCTGGCAAAGATTGACAGCAGAACTCATATCTGATTGGCTTTTGATTCGTCATCACCCTGTCGATCTAATTGAATAAACACATGCTGAGAGTGACTTATTTGAGCCAACTCCTCTCTTTCTTGGTATCACGATGGTCAACCTAATTGAAAATTAAAGCAAAGAGTCACCTATTCCTCTGAATCCTACACTATTACGCGGTTTCGCAGTTGTTACATTTAACATGAGTCACTGAGAATGTAAATACTGCATGCTATTCATTTTCTTAGAACATCTTAGAGATGAAAAGATTATTTTGATAGTTTTTTTTTTCCGACAGCAAGTTATCAAACTAATTTTGATTACATTAGACAATTTCTAGGTATTACAAAATAAAGATCTTCAAAACCAGGATACATTAGTTTAACAAATTACCACAAAAATTTAAGTCAATGTTTATTATGAGCACTATTTTCTACAAGAGGCTCGGGCGGGGGCTTCTCAAAATCAGATCACGAAAATACTGTAATTCGTGCATGTCCCATGACTTCAACATAAATTCAGTGGAGTATATAGGAAGCAATTTTTCCTGTGGGGGCACAGTTGGTCACCGCCTTCGTGCAGGGGAACAGCATTCATTGTTTAAAGGCTATGCCCGAGAGCGTATAGCGACAGACCAAAATCAATATATTGAAATTACAGAGCTGAGCTTACAAAACGTTTAATATTTAGCACTTAGATCAGCTGATCTATTATATTTCTTCTCTTTTTTTTTCTTCTTTTCAGTCTAAAAACCTTTCGTGGAGGGCAAATGAAATTTCGGGTGCACATTCCCCCGCCTCTAGCCTCTTCGGCCTCCCCGATGTAACTCTTTCGCCCTGATTATCGTTTGCACATGACTGTATTTAAACTAAAAGAATATGCTGCTCCTAAAGTGTATGAAGTGCAGTGTATATCCATTGACCTGTTGCGTCAGATAGATGGTGTAGCGAAAGCGGGAGAGTCATACATGGACATGAAAACTGTGATCCTCTTTCAAATAACAATAATTTAAAAAAAATAAAGAGGACGGGAAATGGTGGCGAAAGGCGGAAGAACGGAGAGAAAATAATCCTGCTCCGATATTGATCAATCTATCAATTTGGTTTCTTATTTATTTATGACGTAAGACTGCTTACAACGCGGCTACAACCAGTTTTTTTAGTTCCTTTTGAGGGACTGATATAATTCTTAATATTGCGAATTCGCCAGAGATTCAGTCGGATATCCTGTGATTAAAAGTCAGATATTTTCACTCAGCCACCACATCTCATTTAATATACACGTAGAGATAAAAAAATTGATTTCCTACCTCTTAATTTATCCTCACCGCTCGCTCCCTTTACTCCCTACTGTTTCGTCACTACAAATCTACTTTAATATAAAAGAAAGAATCTCAGTGTGAACATTTCTTCAAATCAAGGAACAGGTACATACTGGTGCAGACATTTGGATAAAATTTGCCACAAAGTTTCGAAATAGTTTCCGTAATATAAAAGCTCGTTTCATGTCTGTTATACCTTTGGTGAGACATGGACCCGAGCAGGTTCCATGGTGGGACATTCATTCAGCTGTTCAACCAATCAAAAACTTGATTTTCCTTTATTTCACTCAACGCTTTGGTTACATTAGGTGTTGCTTCGTCGGACAGACCTCCAAAAAGTTTTTAAGGATCACAAAAACAGTTTTTGACGGAAAAGGCTTGCCTACAATTTAGACAACTATAACGAAAAATCGGAAATGGTGTATTGAATCATCTCTTCATTTACCTGTATTGCGGTGTTCATTTGTTATATCATTTGAAAAGAAATAATTGTGAACAGAAAATCATAAACAAAAAAGAAGGATGCATGAAATCAGATAAGGCTTGCCTACAATTTAGACAACTATAACGAAAAATCGAAAATGGTCTATTGAATCATCTCTTCATTTACCTATATTGCGGTGTTTATTTGTGATATCATTTGAAAAGAATTATGAACAGAAAATCATAAACAAAAAAGAAGGATGCATGAAATCAGATAAATATAAATCCAATTCTAGCCTTACCCTTGCGGACGTACCCTCGAACCTGCATGCAGATGCGCTTCACACGATGATCAGAGAGTTTATGATCCAGAGTTCCAGATCTCTAAATGGAATGCCGAATGATGACAGGGGTCGCGACAGGTTCGCACGCAATCCCAGTCTGATTATTGACCTATGTTTGTTATCCCAAGTTCGACTTGTATCATCGCAGTTGGAAATGATAGGATCTGATTGATAAATGTCAATGCTAACAAGTGACAACGATAACCGGTGGTGTTATTTCTTAAACGGTGTAGTCGGGATTTTGTGAAAACAGGTGGTTGGTATACAAAATAATGGTGAGAGGAGGGAATGGTGGGCATGGTGGAATAGGGCAGGTAGAGAGTAGAGAAGTGTCCACTTTCTTATGGATATGATGATCAGACAAGAATGTATTTTTAAACTAATTTATTTCGTATGCGATCGAAGTTTGCTGTTAAAGTTTGATTCGCATAGAATACGTCAATGTCAGACTATTGCCCATTTCTCAGCAACACCAAGTTAATAAACGATTGGCCTTTCAGCTGGAGTGGGAAGACTAAAAGTTCTCGGGGGCGTTTTCCATATTGGTAAGACAAATCAACTGATTTGATTTAATTTGTGTTACCTCAAAAATTTCACATTCCTTACTCTTGGAAATGATTTGAGAAAACTCCCAGCTTAGGCAAGTATGATGGTAAAATCATTTGTCAGGTTTGCCCTTTTAAGATTACGCAAATAACATAATTAATCCAATTTCTTCATCTTGTCCACTTCTGAAGAACTATAGTGTACAGCGTAGGGGGCAGGTAGCACACGCCTAATATCCCCGTGGGCCGGAATAGGGGGAATTAATTATGTGTTTTACCTTTTTGTTGATGTATGCTTCACATGAGTGTAACAGATTGTCAGAAAATGACTTACATGTATTTCAACATTTTTGGGGCGAGCATACTCCCTTTTTTATACCACTACCTCTTCGCCGCCCTATTCTAGATTCCAAGATTATCAGAACACAGCTGTCTAATTCATAGTTATTAAAGATTAGGAAGGTTTTCGGAATTTATGAATGCCCCCCCCCCCCCCCTGAAAAAAAATGGTCTTTCGACTCCCACCTTTGCCCCTTCCCGATTCATAGAGCTGAACTTACGCAAGAACAGGAATGAGTGTAACTTTCGACCCTACATTGACAACGCACTTTCCCTTGAACTTCATTTATAACTGCCATCTTGATTTCCTTTCGGCCCATTTGGTAACCATTTATAAGGGCTATAATTATAGGTAACTTGTTTATTTTCCACGGGGGAGAAAACAAACCTGCGTCAGGGTTTGTCATAGAAATCACCCATCAAATCGAATGCTGTACGTGATGTCGAAAGTATACGATAGATATGGTTCACAAGTCATCATTATAATCCAAAACACCTCGTCATTAAGATTATTTTCAGGAAGAGTTATTTTATCCTATTACCCCCTCCCACCTCCTCTCTCTTTCCAGGAAACTATTATGTATTCAAATCAGTGACAATGTCTTAACGGCCAAACAAATCAACCAATATTATCAGCGTGTGTATAGGGAAAAGACAGAGAGGGGGGAGAAAGACAAAATAAAATGAAGAGGTTTGAAAATTGTACGTACATGTATTTAAAGATATGCAGAGATAGAAACAGAGATGCGGAGAGGGAGTGCAGAAAGAGAGATGGAAATAGAATTAAAGGAGGGTTGGGGAAGGAGAGACAGAAAGAAAGACAGACAGTAGGAAGGTCTCGGTGAAGTTCACAATAACAAATCATGAACCATGAACAGGAAATAGCCTGCACTAAGTTGTCACATCAATAGTTTCAATCGAAATAACAAGCTCAAGTTAGATTATTTTGATTAGATAAATTACTAATCACCGAAAGTAAAAACCGATATGGCCTCCAATAAGAGCCTATTAACTATATAGGCATTTGTACTTTTCAACAGAGATTTTTGGTTTAATTGTTTTCTTTTTCTCCTGTCGTGATGAATGCAGGAAAGAAAATTGACGGGAAAAACTGTTTTTGACATAGATTCATTTCCTGCACGGAAACAATCAAACATTACAAAGGTGGATTAAGTATACAATCTGCTTGTCAATCAGATGATGAAGATCACAATGTGTGTCCTAAATGTTGCGAAATTTTGCAACTATACTTAGCCTTTTGAAAAAGACGGATTCAGAAGAGCGTAGCAATGAGTAGCCCCCCCCCCCCCCCCATGTTTGACCAACTCTCATATGCAGCTGTCCGATATTGACACTGACCGCTTTACGCACATCCACTTAATTTCCGGCCACTCCCCACACATACACACACAACACACGCCCACATAAATGAAAAAAAAAACAAATAAATGGATAATACGTTTACTCTATTTTCTTTTTCAGTTCGGCATGTATTCCTTCCTGCAAACAAACATTATCACCCTAAATGCTGCAGTTTAATGTTTAATACAAACGACAGATGTTGGGATTGATGATCACCCGTACTTCTCCGAGGACAAACTGAGTACGTGATGACCTGTAAACCCTTAGCGGATCAAGGGGGGCACTTCTGGCCCGTGCCCCCCCCCCCCCCCCATTGGAAGAAAAGTATGCATTTTTACCATAAAGGATCCGTCCTTTTGTCGATACGGTGTCCCCCCCCCCCCCCCGCTATAGAATGCAAACCTTTTTTTTTTTTTGCTTGTCAGAGAATTATGGAGGGAAACTGGACCCCATAACCCCCCCCCCCCCCCCCACCCCACTGAGCGAATTTTCGAGAAGCTGGCAAGACCCCAAAAATACGGGTCTACCTTTGACAAATCTGCATTTGTGTGCCCCCTTATACTAAATCCTGGATCCACCCCTGCTGTAAACGATAAGCATTTTATTGATAGGGATGATCAAGCTGAACCAGATACAACCTCGGATTATCTGCAATTCAGATTTTTAAAAACACTTTCTATGCAATTGTTTCGTCCTAACAAACTATGACAATAGTTTAATTTTCTAACTCAATAATAAAGTTTAAAGATAACATTTAGATTGGAATTTCATTAATTTCAAGAATAATCATGAGTCGAAGTTGTTACAACCCCCCCCCCCCCCCCCCCCCCGAAATATGTAAGTTTTGTCGATACACCATATTTCGGACCTTTTTAAAATATTGATTTCTTAGTCATATTTACTGGGAGGAAATAGGTCCAATAAAAATGAAACTGAATAAATATGCCAACTCGTAATCTAAATTATTATCACCATTTTATTTCTTACCAGTCAATGTCGTTGCAGGCACACTTTTAGGAGCAACGTAGAATATTATAATTTTACCTTTGATAATTTTGTGACGTATTTGCGATTACAATAGTGTTTGAGAATACGTTATAAATCATGCCTTGTGACCGTGGTGACTACATGAATCCTGACCGCCAAAATGTCAAATACAATTCACTTTACAAATCTATTTCTCGCGAGTGAATATTGTTTCCAGGAAGAGCAAATACCGTTTCCCCTTTCAATGTTGTTGTTTTCGTTGATTTGTTATGTCGGTGTCTACATATTTCGGGATATGTTGTTGATAAAAAAAACCTTAATCAATCTTAAAACTTGATGGGCAAAGAAATTTGATAAAAATAAAAATATATAGATATAACATCCTTATTTACGTCTTTTCAAATCAATATTCTATTTTCCTCCTTTATTGGTTACAATAAATCTACTTTAGATCAATTATTTCAGTCTTATTTTCTGATGATTATATAATTTACATTCATTTGCTGAATTATAAGCTTCATGTATATTATTCGTTAATGTTGAAGCTAAACTTTTATCACGGTTAAAAGTGAAAATATCATACGGGATGGCAATAGATGCGCATCATATTTGAGAACATTCTCTCTATAAATAGTTCTGGGGGCGTTTCATGAAAGGACTTGTCAGATATTTTATCCGATAAATTTGCTCTCAGCCAATCAGATGCAAGGATTTCAGTAGCTTATAACAGTTGTCGGATAAAATATCCGACAACTTCCTTTCATGAAACGCTCCCCTGTTCAACTCATCGGCCCATAACAGACTACCCCTCTCCCCTACCAATAAGCTTGAGACAAACTAACATGAAGGGAGTGTATGATGAAAAACTTCATGCACAAATGGAGGTAACGCTTTCAAAAGGAATGAAATTCAGCCAAATTATTAGGCTATAGCCAAATGTTTCACGAGGAGCGATCATTAATCATTAATCATTAGACTATACGACTTTTCCTCGTCAGTCTGTTTTATATCTTAACTGTCAAAATATATGGATAGAGACTCGTCGCTCTGGTATTTCGGTTGTCCATGTTAAACTTATAGTGTCTCAGATCTTTACAGATACTACAGATAGGGTACAGAATTACATAAAACTTCTCATTGAAATAAGCATGAGATCGGAGAGCATGGGGCTACAGCTCCCCCCCCCCCCCCCAAAAAAAAAAAATAAATAAATAAATAAAAAATAAATAAAAATAAAAAAATTGGAGCGCTTGAGCACCATTCATGGTGGATATGAGCGCTATATAAATATCCAATATTATTATTATTTTAAAAATGAATAAATAAAATGAATGAATAAATAAATAAATAAATAAATAAATAAATAAATACATTTTGAAATCAACATATTTAGGCAACGGTCATAAAACGTCACCTTATATTCGGGAAGCGAGGTGGTATATATACCTGTCCTATCAAGGATCCTGAGTTAAGAACAATTGGTATAGTTTCCATTTTTCAAGGGCGGCCTGAAAGCCCTAACTAGATCGAAGCTGGAAAAAGTAGACCAACACCGAATGGACCTATATAAATGCCATATAGCGTGATTCACCAGGGGCGGTGGAGCGTCTTTCAAAGTGGGGGCACCAGCCCAAAAGGGCACTTTTGGAGAAAAAATGGGCGCCTACAAATGGATAGTGAACATAAAGCAAAACAGGGACCATTTTGTGACATTGATATTACCCTACAGTCTAATTAATGAGTAATCAAATTCATCATCGTTTCTTTTTTATTGTGGTTCTTCTGGACACTGCTTTAGCTTCCCCGCAGTTGTGCGTAATGGTCTGATTTTAAAGACATATTTCTAATGCTGAATTCTTCGGGTTATGCATTATTTACAGCGATATAATGTAAATGACAACAGCAAATTAATTTGGGGGAATGTCTAATGATCTTTTACTCGTACATTATCCCTGTCGTTCTTCTTTAGGAATACATCGATATCGACATACTTTATGCGATCTACTTGATTTCATTATATACTATAAAAGCGACAATTTTGTTATAATTTTCAGAAAACATTTCCCTTATACTTGGTGTAAATTATGGGAAAATTCGAGTGAGGGGCACTGTGCCCCTCTTGCCTCCAGCTCTACTACCTTACATTGTAGTTAAAGTATACCTGTTTACATAAAGCCACACCGATTCTTTGAAGATAGATGCGCTTAATTATTTTGTAAGAAACCGTGGGAAATTATATAGGAAAAGGAGGCACTTATCTGAGGTGGAAAGTGGTACGTATACGATATTAAAATAGGCATTCATGAGAAGAGGGAACTTAACTGGGCTCATATTAAATTGGAAAATGACATAAATCAGAAATAAAGAGGGGGCACCGATAAAAGGGGCAATTTAAAAAAAAAACGATGAATTATTAGAACATCATTGGTTCTTCTAACCCCCACTCTAACACAAATAAGGGCCCGGATTCTTGCTGGGTCACCCCTTTGAGTTTGATTGTTTTATGTTTTACTAGAATCAAAGATTGACAATATTGTGGAAAATGAGTCTTTACCTCTTGAACAGAGACTACAAAATACATCGCTGGGGACGCTTTTTCTCGAAACTACGGCCTTCAGAATGTTCTTAAAATTACAGCCTTTCTTGACGTTTGCAAGTAATCATGGATAGTAAGTTGATTTGATATCGTATTAACTAAAAACAATTACCTTTATATACGAATGAATAACATTTATGCTCAATTACTACGTCAATTTTACAACGAATCAAATTAATTTTCAAGCTTGGTCCCGTGCAGATATAACCATGTTATTTGATTCTTCCAATAGTGGGGTGGTGACACATCAGCAAGCAATGATCATATTCACATCAGCAAGCAATGGTCATATTGACCATTAGGATCATATACATGTGTGTATACTGGGTATTGGGGATACAGATGTAATTTTGTTTGAAATGGAGGTTTTTGTGGGCAAACTGATACTTAAAGGACAAGTAACCCCACGTGATATTCTAGATGCACCTAATATTGTCTGCTACGTCTTTCCATGGAGGCTGCCATTTTGTGCATGACACGGATCATTAGGTACCATATGCATTGATAATAGCCTACCTTTACAACAGATACGTCGCTTTGTTCTGATTGTATTACGATTGTTATTGGCCATGGGCCTAGATAATTGACGACCCATGAGTTCTAATAGCCATCCTGTAAAGCAGATTCCTCGCTTTGTTTTGGTATTGTTACGATTGTCTCCGTCCTTGACGTCAATTCTCCGTCCTTGACGTATATTTTTTATGAAGTATATTTTTTATGAACAAATTAAGACCTTTTAAAAAATATATAAAACTAAACTTACATTTCAGAATATGTGACTTTATCTAATATATATTTGTCCTCTAAAAATCAATTACAAGTTAACGATGAAGGAAATTTTACTTGGGATGAAAAATATGTTCGTGTACACATAAAGTAATGGCAGCCCCCTTATTATTGCTAGCAGACGATAACTTGGCTGGAAAATAGTGATTTATATCTATATCCTGTGTTTTTACATGAAATTGCATGTATCAAATAAGAGGCATATACTACACCATTCAAAATAAGCTAATTCATACGCTGAGGTTAATTTCCCTTTAAGTATCATTCTTTAGATTTTAAGTTATCAGTTCGTTAAGATACAAAATGTAGAAAGTTATAAAAACTTACATTTACAGCCCTCTTTTTGGTACTTGTTACCCACACCTCCATACGGATGACGACTGCTCTCAATATGTTGCGCACTAGTGAGGCCGCTCTACATGGTTACGCACCGTAGATACGTACGCAGAATGTTACGCACACAAGCTATTCTACGAAGACCTGGAATAGGCACGCTCATCCAACACGAGAGGGCGCATTCTCCGTGTTCATTTCTGCTGTACAAAAGTTGAGACACGCTAGATCGGTCACCTGTCCATTCGCTATCATGCACACCCCCTTCAAAGTTCCCATTCTAGGGGCTTTTATATAAATCAATGGTTAAAAGAAATATGACATCATTTTCCTTGCGACTTCACCTTTACAATGCAAGTATTTTTCGCCGACGACGACATCATATAAATCCATACGCAAATTGCGTTTGAATATGTCTATAAGTACCACTTTTGCTTCAATTTGTCCGATTTCGTGAATATAATTTAAGTATCAGACACATTACATCAAAAGTACATATTCTACTATAAAATTTAAATTGTAAGGATTAATTTGATTCCAAATTTGTGACGTTTCTTTCTGCCACTAACTGCAAGACGGCTCGAAAAAACCCTTGTCAGCCAGTTTCGCGGTGAATTTTCTAACATGTAGTCCCGTATATTGACGAATTTGAACCGAATGCAACACGCGCATGCGCACTGTTCAGCTGATCTCTCGGACATCAAAAATGCCGATGAATTTGCCCTGACTGCCCATTGGCGAGGTTGTCGCATATAAAAAATCATAACTATAGTTATATTTATATTAAATTTTACGTCTAGATCAATACATTTTCATGTTCTGTGACAAAATCTCTTCAATTTAAGGAAAGTTTCACTAGATTTTCGTGAGCATTAAAAAATATGTGAGCGTGCCTACCTGGAAGGGCCAAACTGACGGCGTAAAAAATAAAAAAATTTTACGTACGTACGTAGTAATTATTACGTACGTACGTAATATTTTTTATTTTTTTACGTCGTCAGTTTGGCCCTTCCAGGTCTTCGTAGGAGATCGACGAACCGATCGCGCCGGTACTACTACGAGCGCTGAGGGCTCCCTTCATCATAATCGTGAAAAATACAAACTGGATGCTGACGGGACAGTCTCGATAGCAGTTATCGACAAAAGGACCCAAAATTTCAGGAAACCCTCTTCAAAGGTCACAAAACAACCTGGTAAGTTTCAATCATCTATTATTCAACATAAGTATTTGGATTTAAGTAAACTGCAATATATGAGTTTCAATTAAATATAGCCAAAAATGCACAGTGATGCAGTTTAGGTATGGGATGTGTGTTGGCTGCGTTACTACACAGTCGGCAATGGCGTGTACCTATGAGTGGTTAGGAAGAACTTTTGATATTTTCAGCAAAATCCAAAGTCAAAATCTTGTCCAAAACCGGAGAAATCCCCGCCGATTTGTTTCGCGATCGCGTGTTTACATACTGCCGATGTCTTAGACTAAAATCGGCCAATAAAATTTTTGTCCACGAAGAAACTCGGGATCGCAAGCGCACATCGATCTTTACGATCGCGCACACAGAAAATCAGGACTTTTCCGTGTATGCCACAGGGACCGAATTTTTAAGGACAAAACTTTTGGGGGGAGATGTCAGCGCCCGCGGCGACCAGGAAATGTACACATTGACTCCGATAGCTCGTTTCGGGAGAATCAACAGTAAATTACGGATTTGATTTTTGGAAATATCTTTTCCAACATCGGTGAGTTGAATTTACATATTTCTTGGATATTTGGTGGTCAGTTTTTGTAAATTAAATGCCGATTTTGAGTGAATGTTTGTGACTTTTGTGCAGTGGTGTTTAAAAAAAGTTGAGGTGTATGACTGCCTACATTATACACACGAAGTATAGGAATGTAGCTATGAGTGGTCATATTGACCATTAGGAAATATACATGTGTGTATACCTGGTATTGGGGATACAGATGTAATTTTGTTTGAAATTGAGGTTTTTGTGGGCAAACTGATACTTTAGTTTAAGTCTATACATATTAATTTATAAGTACGTTAAGATACAAAATGTAGAAAGTTATAAAAACTTACATTTACAGCCTTCCTTTTCCAACTTGTTACAGAGACATCCATCCGTATGACGACTGCTCTCAATATTTTGCGCACTAGTGAGGCCGCTCTATATGGTTACGCACCATAGATACGTACACAGAATGTTATGCACACAAGCTATACGGACAAGGTCGATATTACAACGACGGGTGGCCGTTCTCTCACAAAGACTTTTTCAATTATTGCTCCTCGCCGTTAAAGCACTTTGCTTAATATCCTTGCACCAGAAGGAATACAGCAGATTGTAGAGAATGCACCATGAGAAGCCTTATCACTAGACTAAACTCATTAACAACCCCCAAGCTGTCTTAACAACAGGTAAACAACGAGGTGGAGATCGATGAACCGAGCGCGCCGGTACCACTACGAGCGCTGAGGGCTCCCTTTCATCATAATCGTGAAAAATACAAAATGGATACTCTGACCGGATCTCGATAGGAGATTTCGCAAGAAATTCCCCAAAATTTCAGGAAACCCTCTTCAAAAGTGACAAAACAAACTGGTAAGTTTTAATCATCTATTATTCACCATAATTAGCTGTCTTTCAGTAGATTTCAATCTAAGGTTTTCACTTAAATATAGCCAAAAATGCACAGTGATGCAGTTTTAGGTATGGGATTTGTGTTGGCTGCATTCCTACACAGTCGTGTGCCTATGAGTGAGTTTAGGCCCTTGCTTACTGCGATTAGCAGTCCTTTGATTGCTTGGATGTCTCTTAATTACAAGGTCGTTTGTCAAAATGATAGCCATGAAACATGACATTAGTTGATTTTAGGCTACTTTAGGTACTTACAAAACTTTCCGATTGACTGTCGTCTTTCTTTTCAATGAGGATGATACAAAAAAGTCATATTTATCTCCAAGAGCCTGTACTAAAAACTTCCGTAGGTCGGTGTTTTGCTTGCAATGCGCATGCGTCAGCAGCTCCAATATAATACAGACAAGAAGGGAGGGATTATGAATATTCATTAGACGAGTGGGCTCGAGAGATCGGCGGATCACAGTGGATATATGAATATTCATTATTCCTGTGACGAAAACTATGGCGTCATTGTAATAAATATTCATAGGCGCATGCGCAAGTGCCTATTTTCGTTTCTGCTTCAACAACATGGCGAATGGGACTGATTTCGAAAATTGAGAGTAAAAAGTTACATTCATCGATTCTACACATTTTTTAGGAAAAGCTGATTTGCGGAAGGTCTGTTTAGGTAAGTGGCATCGTATATATGATACTTTAATTCAAAAAATAACTTATATGGCCATATTTTCAATGGTCATTTGAACATTGGTAAATTGTGAGACCCACCGAATCGTACTGGTTTCACTCAGGCTAGGCCCTTGCCTTGCCTATGTGGGACTTTGTCCAACATTCACTGTTGCAGCAGTCAAAAGCAGACAACAAAATTGCTCTAAACAAGATTTAATTTTCTTAAATTTGCTAGATTACCTGATTCAGGGACTCTTCAACTGTTACTTTGCCACAAACTGACAAATGTAGGGATTCAGACTTGAAAGTGAAATTTTAAATAAATATTTTCCTCTCCTGTTTGAATGATCTAGCCTGGAATTGGTAAAGGGCGTGCTGATACACACAAAAGCTATTGAAGCCTATTCACCTGTAAAAGCTACTCTGGAGTATAAGGTTATCTTCAGATAAGCTTGTACATGTATAAGTGGGGGGGGGGGGGGGTGAATGCAATCAATGCACTAAAATAATTACATGTATTGTAAAGAGCAGCAGTACTATAGTTTCTATGCACACCACTGTGTAATAATATCCGCTGCCCACTTACACTACAGTCCTCACACTATGAACACGATGACAAAGAGAGCGGACAAAATATACAGCTCCTCATTGTACCCTCCACAATTGCTCTGGTGGACAAAAGAACATCCCTTCATTACTATTATGTAAAATAAGCAGAACAGGTGATATGCATGTGACACCTGTTCTACATATTTTTACAGAATAGCAACGAAGGGATGTTCTTTTGTCTACCAGGGCAATTGTGGAAGGTACAATGAGGAGCTGTATATTTCGTCCGCTTCTTTGTCAGTCAGTGATGACGCTGACAGCGACAGTGTCAGTCATCTCCACTCCAGTCTCCAGACTTTAGTCTAGTCATTCATCCCTGTCTCAGTTTTTGTTTGAAAACATTTTCAATGTCATTTCTTCATTAGCAGCAACAGAGATTAATCCCTTAATTTTATACAGTATTTTGAACATAGAGTATGTTTCTAAGTAATGGTCATTCATTTTATAAGACTATAAGAAAACGTAGAATCTATTTATTTGAGCGCCGAAATCAGAATGTGAGATCTCTTTTTGTTAAAAAACTATTTGCACGAGCTTGAGACCCCCATTTTTCTTGCTAATTAATTTCTTACTATGAATTTATGCATGGTATTTGACAGTTATTTTGTTTTCGTATTGAATGAAAATCATTCACCTGCTCATTAATATTGTGTCTGACTACGTTAGACCTAAATCATCTCATTGGTGTTTTTTCTATTCATTCAAAGGGGGTCATCGCAGGCAGTGGCAGAAAGGAACTCCTAGTCCACCAAAGATAGCCGATGCAAATCAGGTAAACTGTCAGCTTATGATAAAAAATTTCTTACCGTTTGAAAAAAAGGAGGAAATGATCATATTAGGTACATATCACAACTCCCAGTCCCATGAAAGATTCAAATAATTAATTTGAAAGGAAAAACAACAAGAAATGAAGTTCAAATAGACATCGTTTTAAGCAATATTGCCAAGTAATATATTTGAATATATATATGTCAAACTGAAATTTGAAAAGTATACTTTTATATAGTTGCATATTACATGTACATGTACATGTATACCATCCATTCCTATTTTAGACTAGAGGTATAATATTCTTAGTGTTTTACCTTGTTTGTCCAAAATGAAAAATTAAATTACGGCGTCCGGGTTGCGTCCGGGTTGCGTCCGGGTTCATCGAGTATAATACATGTATAGTTGATATCGAGTAATTTGTTACAGACCTGCATGATAACCTGATGAGTGCAGTTCGAAAAGCTTCGTTATCATGCCTCTTTTTCGTGCCATATTGAAAAATTAAAAAATTAAAATACAATCAGCATTGATAGTTTTCCAAAATGTAGATTAATCGGAATATAATTATACTATAATCTATAAGTACTTATCTCCATCTAGCAAAAACCCATCCGATTTGCTTCTGAAGTAACAAAGAAATAGAGATTTTGTAACGTACAGAATGAAAACTCACCAAGCACAATAAAAATTTCTACACTCCCCTTTTATTTTATAGTTTGAAAAGGAAGTTACTGCTTTGTTTTTATCTGCAATAATTGTTTTGTCAATTCTCCCATTATCCTAATTGTCATCAATCATGTTGTTCTTATTGTTGTTGCAAATAAAGCACATTTGGGTATTCTTTTGCAAAAAAATATATATACCGGTACATGTATCATGAATATAAAGAGATAAGCAGTTTTAAAAGTCAAGATGTTGGTCATTGTAATAGGCCATTTTCATAATGGTTCAAATTTATTGCTTACCAGCCTTACCTCTTTGTCAAACTAAATGTAGTACATGTAGGTAAAGCACTATTAAAACCACCTGTTACAAGTCATTGTATTTCAATAGTCAGATTGCAGCTTGCATACATTAATTGTTGCTAGATTGGAGAAACCAAAATGCTTGTCCTATTTAATTTGCGTAATGCATAATCTGACTATTGAAAAAATTAGCCTTTCACATGTGAATGTAATTGTTTGTCACAAGGCAAACCTTTACATAACCTTTACATAAATTACATTACAGTTACATTTTTGTTAAAATGGTATGCATAAAATTTGTACATGTATGTTAGAAAACCTAGATCTTTTGTACAGATTTGTTTACCAATATACACTTTCTTCATGTGGATGTTAAGAACATTCAATAAGTGACCATGACATGCTTTACTACTTTGGTATTCTTCATGATTACTGGACCAAATGGAATTGGGTCTTCACCAGCAGGTGGGGGTCAAATTTCTTGTTCTTAATTCTTCACATACATGTAGTTTTCCTTTGTGTACAGCTGTTCTTTATTCTCTCTCATTTCCATTTTGTTTTCATCACTTCCAGCCATCCTGCGTTTCTTTTGTTCCTCCTTTATTATTATTCAGGACATTCCCATGTTCATCCCACATGATTCTCATTGGTTAACCTTTCACCCTTGGTTCTTCCACTTACTGGATTCCTCCATTCTTTGTTTCTCTATTGGTTCACACGTAAATCAGAGCACTACTGGACTTCTTTTTGTCAACATCTTTCTTTTGTGTACTTCTGTTTTGCTACATGTACTTTAGGTTCTTCTGATTTTTATTTAGTGCTCTTACTAGCCGTGTCTTTGACCGAGTTTGATTCTCGTATGATTTATTATAGGGTGTTTCAGTGTTAAATATTTAAAGTGTTACATGATCAACATATAATAGATATTATTTATTGTTATGTTGAATTTATTGTATAACTGCCATGATGCATTTTGCAATAAGTGTCAATTCCTGTTTTACTGGTTCTGCAATTTCCCCCATTTTATGTAGCATTTCATGATAATTATCTCTAATATTAGCACATTTTGTTCAGTTGCACTTAATACATGTACATGTATTTCTATCTCACTCTTATGATTTAACTACGAAATCATGTAAAGAGTAGGAATGTCTGCTCATGACTTGTGTAGCCCAATCTTAATGTGGTTTTATTTTTATTATTTTTAGACCCCACGAGGAGTGTATGAAGGACCAGACAAGTATGATGAATACCTGATACAGCTTCAGTATAAAAATAGGCGAGTATAATTCTGTGCAGCTTATTGGAAGGTTTATTAGTCCAAACAAACTAGATTACAAGTTGATGATTTTTATTTGAGAACAAAAATTGAAGAGGTGTTATGTTGGTATATTATCTTCCACATTTTTTTTTCAATGTGGCTACAGTACATTTATGTGAACCAGAGGCTTTTTCACGTACCCCAAAAGTGCCCCTTTTTATATTTCATAAGTGCCCCATTTTCTTCGTATAGTGCCCTTTTTTCTTTCTAATAATAATTGCCCGTTTTAACTTCGCACATTACCGCCCATTAATATGAAATCTAATAATTTCCCTTTTTTAATGTAATTAGTGCCCATTTCCCATTCTAATAGTGCAATTTTTCCTTCTGATAAGTGTCCTTTTCACTTCTGATAAGTGCCCCTTTTCCTTCGTACTGTATAACTGCGCCCCTTTTGCTTCACAGATAAATGCCCTTTTCACCTGATAAGTGCCCCCTTTAACTTCATACATTACTGCCCCTTTTGAAATGTGTGCCTGATTTTCGTCTAATTAGTGCCCATTTTGCATTCTAATACAATTTTCTCTTCTATATACATTAAGTTCCCTTTTTCTCCTCTCATAAGTGACCCTTTTTCTTTGTATGATTGCGCCTTTCTAATAAGTGCCCTTTTCACCTTCTGATAAGTGCCCCTTTTCAGCTCAGATAAGTGTCCCCGTTTTCGTCCGAGTACTGCCCATTTTCCGTTCTAATAGTACAATTTTCCCTTCTTATAAGTTCCCTTTTTCACCTCTGATAAGTGACCATATTTCTCTGTACGACTGCCCCTTCTTTCTAATAAGTGCCCTTTCACCTTCTAATAAGTGCCCCTTTTACCTTCTGATAAGTGCCCCTTTTAAGCTCAGATAAGACTAGTGTCCCAGTTTTCGTCTGATTGGTGCCCATTATCCATTCTAATACTATAAGTAATAGTCCAATTTTTCCTTATAAGTGCCCTTTTCATCCCTGATAAATGCATCTTTTTAAGTGCCCCTTTTACTTCTGATCAGTGCCCCCTTTTTATGTTTAATAGTATTTCCTCTTTTGTAAGTGCCCCTTTTGTCTTCTGATAAAGTGCCCTACCTAATACCTATATACATGTATATTTAACTCTTACTGTGCCAATAGGTTTAGCTCTCTTCAAAATTTTACCAAAATGTGATCGATGCTTACTTTTCAAATGTATGCACTTTATTAACCATCTATTAATTCACAAAATATTGTGTACAAAACTTGTCAGAAATTTATTACCATTTCTTATGAAACCAAGCATTACTTTTACCCAACTTTATGCATAAGCAAAATATTGAAGATTACATTTGAGTTACCTTTTTGTCCATTTTTTGGTTTCTGATTTGTTTACCATTGTTTAATGCTGAAATAGGGTAATATCTTTTTAAAATCTGCATTTTTAGCTCACCTGAGCCTAAGGCTCGAGTGAGCTATTGCAATGGAAATTTGTCCGTCGTCCGTCGTCCGTTAACTTTTTACATTTTCATCTTCTTCTCCAAGACCCATGATCGGAATTCAACCAAACTTGGTAGGAATCATCCTTAGGGGTAGGGGACCCAAAGTTGCTAAAATGGTACATGTGGCTATGTAAATTTCAAACATCTTCTTCTCCAGAACCAGGCATAACTCAGACTTGGTATTGTGTATGGAGATACCTCTATAGATGAAGAATGAATGTTGTTCATGAAATTTCTCTGAGTGGCCCTATAGGGGCCCTGTGGGGGTAACATACTGGAGGGGGGGGGGGGCGCTGCCAGGCAAAATGTACCTTCTGATCTTCTTCTCCAAAACACATGATCGGAATTCAACCAAACTTGGTAGGAATCATCCTTAGGGGTAGGGGACCCAAAGTTGCTAAAATGGTACATGTGGCCCCCAGGGGGGCCCAGGGGGAAGGCCCCCAATTGTAAAAGCTATGTAAATTTCAAACATCTTCTTCTCCAGAACCAGGCATAGCTCAGACTTGGTATTGTGTATGGAGATACCTCTATAGACGAAAAATGAAAGTTGTTCATGAATTTTTTTCTGGGTGGCCCTATAGGGGGTCTGTGGGGGTAACATAATCTCATGTACATCCTCCTAGTTGTTTCAATTTCTAACATATCTCCTGGTGGTGCTAGAGAGAACATGCACCAGATGTGAATTCATCCACCTCGGGTGAGCGTCGTGCCCCCTGGGGCTCTTGTTCTTTGAAAATGTCTATGGTAGCATATACATGTACATATGTAGTTATAATCATATATTTAGAATGCTTAATTCATGCTCAAAATTTTGATATACATTGACCACCATATTCATTTCTTGTGGTCGAGCAGTTGGTGAATGAAAATGACAAGTCTGTCTGTCACTAAGCCCGAGTCATATCAAATATTTCATAATCCGGGATTCGACGGCTTTGATTCGATCGAATACTGGTGCATCGATAAATGATGGGCGGTGAAAACAGAGTTGCACGCAGTGCATGCACCATGCACCGGTGACCGGTCCGCTGGCATCGCGGGCATATGTATGGGGCTCTCGCTGCTCGACATTAACGATAGCCCGCTAGCCAATGGCTAGTAAAGATCACGACGGACTAGCCAAAATCTTAAGTTTCTAGTCCGTATGGCTAGCCAAAATATCACTCTAGTGTCGCACGAAGCGATGCTCATTTGTCGACACATCCGACAATGATTCAAATTCAAAGAATTAATAATCTTACTTTGTCTTTGGAGAGCTGAATGGAACACGTTTGTTCGATGCAAAAAAAAAAAACAATACGAAATAAACTTTTCGTCGCTCATGACTAGACTTCATTCAGCTTCAGATCATTTCCAAGAAGTAATTGCCAATTTGATGAGAGTGTGATATAGATATTGCGAATTAAGTAGGAACACTCGTACTCATGCCTGTATTTATCATGTTCAGTTATACAATTGTCAAATTGACAATGCAGAGAGAGTGCAAGAATATTATCGTAAACTTCAGTTCGTAACGACAAAACGATTTTTCCATAGAGAAAGCACAGGTAAAGCGCGACGTCCTCCGCGAGCGAATTAGCGAAAGTTAGCCAACTGTTTGAAGTCACCTTCACGTTCTATGCTAGTATTATGCTGTATGTTACGGAGTTTCTTTTTTTATTTGCTTTTTTCATAGTCAAAATCTGGCGGACTACAAATCGATGCACCGGTTTTGCCAAAACGAAATCGGGATTCGATGTCTTCGATCGAACACCGGCTAACCAATCGAATCGACTCAGGCTTATCTGTCACATATACGTGATCCCCGCTCGCAAATGAATAATCAGACCATTACACTCCACTGCAAAGTAGAAGTAGATCCATGTTAAGACATTAACAATAATTAATAATGTGTTGAAAATGATCCTCAATAGTGTATTAATCAGAATGTAGCAGTATGTCTCAAAGTGGCATTTTCCGCCTTGTTTTCACCCTTTGTACATTGTAGGTGCCTTCCCCCCCCCCCCCCCCCCCCCCACTTTGAAAGATGCTCTGCCGCCCCTGATGTGAACTAACCATAAAGCCAGACCAACTTGTTACTTTATCAGTAGCTTAACTTGCAGTATAAATTTGATTTTTATACAATGTAGGAATATCAAGTAATATTTAAAATTTCAATGTCTTTTGTCATTGTCGTCATCGTCGCTATTTGATATTCCTTTGTAAAAGAGAAAAAGTTGAAAAGGAAACACAAGTGAGCATTTTCCTTGTAGGTAAATCCTTGCAATTGGTCATGGAATAAAAAGTGGCTTAAGTTTGTGCAGAACACTTTGTTCACATTCTCTTTTTTTACTGAACATTTTTAAAAGCATAAAGTTACAAAGCTTTTGGTAATGCGAAGCATCAAAATATAGGACTTTGTTATTGACATTGATATGTTTTCTGCAAGTTACTCCTGTCCATTTGTTGAGCAATGCTATCTTTTATTTTCCTCAATACCCAATTTTTTGTGTGTGAAAATTTATTTGATATTTTTTTATATTTTCTTGTTCTGACAGGTTACTAAAGCAGTTGAAGGCCAAAGATGAGAAGCAGATAGCCTTAGAGAGGAAAGAGCAAGGATTTTCTCTTTACGTCAATGGGGCTTACACCAACAAAGCAGGAGCCAAGCATTCCCCTCGCAAACCAACCACAAAGAAGCCCAAAACTGCTGGAGGTCAGATATTAACTTAAGCGATACTAAATTTTAGATGTGAAAATTTTAAAATGATTTAAAGGGGAAGTCCGCTCTGATTACACTTGGTTTTAAAAGAAGCAGAAAAATTTAAGAAACGGATCAGTGAAGGTTTGAGTGAAATTTAAGAAAGTTATAAATTTTTAAAGTTGTAATGAATCAAACACAAATTGGCAACTCCATGATGTTTCTTGTGAGCTCCTCTCCCTTTTTCCCTGTAGCCCCCAAATCCAACAATTTCCATTTGCTCTAAAGAAAATATTCAATCAAACATGCACCTTAGATAATCATTTCTCTTATTGTTTACACAAAACCTGTATGAAACAGATGTATTTCTTCATCAAAAACTAAGAAAATGAAAATTTATGAGATTTTCTGTACTGAGCAAATCGAGAGGGACTCGCAAGATATGTCACAGAAATAACAAGTAGTGTTTGATTGATTACAACTTCAAAAATTCATAACTTAATTTTTATTAGATTTTGCTCAAACTTTCACTAATCTGTTTCTCTCACTTTTCATGTTCTATTACCAGGGTGGAATTATTTCCGTTTAACTGCATGAACTGTTATACTTTGTGGTGATATTGACCTGACAATATACTCATTTGAAAATATGGTTATTTAAACAGAAACAAGATGCTAAATGCTGTCATCATTTTATTGGTAAAATATAATGCCTGACACCAGAGAATCACAACACATGGCCATGAATTAAGTATGCTTAGATGGACTATCATATCCAGGGCTCTTTAGTTTAGGAGATCAGCCATATTTGTAATACATTCAAATTTATACATGTTTGCGTAGTGACAAACTATTACATTCACCTGTAAAGAGCTATTTTTTTTTCTCCAAAGAATGCAAATTGCCTGTATTAGGCATTGTTGGGTTGGACAAACATTTTGGCTTGCCACCTAACAACACTTAAAAGAAGACACCACTGGCAAATTTTGAAAAAATATGTTGTTCTGCATGTCCCTAGGAACTAATCAGTATCGAAATTGTAATTTTTGAACAGCCTACAAGTGCGTATATTTTGATATAAAAAGTATGATTTTGCCACTGTCGATACGCAAATTGGCTCGTGTCGGCCAAAGCTGTCACGTCATTGCAGCACTTTGAGTTTCCACCACAATGCGTGTGCGTTACGCGTCCGTAAAAGCAGACGATAGCGCATATAGCATGCATACATATTCGTGGAGTTGCAAAAATGCCGTTGTGCCAAGCAATTTACTGTTCGAATCGTCGTGAAATTGTCCCGTAAAATCTTTTTTTGCCATCCCTGATCCGAAGAAGGATAGAGAAAGGTGTGCTGTATGGATAAGGAATATTGGAACAACTAAATTCAACGTCAAAACGTACATTTATTCCCGTTTTCGAGTGGTCTGTGAAGACCATTTTGACGTTTTGGCGTTCGAGACCAACCTACAAGCCGTGTGCCTGGGATACAAACCCAGGAAGCTGCTAAAGCCAGACGCTGTACCAACCATATTCTCCCACAAAATCTTTACAAGCAAGCAATCTTTCTTCGCCCAGAAAATCCCTCATTCATCTCCTTAATTAGCTTAGATTACAAGCTTATTGAAGAATGTGATCAGATTTTACTTGAAGATTAACCAGGAATTTATGTTAATGTCGTACTTGCTATCTATATCGCGAACGTAAGAACGTAAACAATGCAGCTTGCTGCATTAGCTTTCCGCGCGTGCCTTAAAGTACACGCGTTAATGGGAAGCACGTACGAACGATCACAAACAGTAGTGCCAATTTTAATTTTATTAATTCGATAAATTGTGAAAAAATTTTGCTAAAGCACTTTATTTTTTCAGCAGATAATATTCAAAAATACCAAAAACTGAAAAATGAATAACATTTTCTTTTTGTCATACATAATTGTCTCACAAATAGCATTTTTATAGGCGCTGTGAAAGCGATCTGTGTATTGCTCCAAATCGGCATTACCGTGATTTGCCGTGGTAAAACCAGTAGTGCTGCAGTGACGTAACGGATTTTTGCGGCTCGTACTAGTAGATATTGTAATATTTATTTTTTTAAAATCGAGATCTATGATTTTATCGACCTGAGCGATGAGTTTTTTGGTCAATCTGACTAGTTTTATAACATTAAAAATTGTGAAAGTGCTAAAATTTGTCAGTGGTGTCTTCTTTTAATATATGCAGTCTGCATTCTGACTTTTGACATACACTGACATGTAACAGGTGACAAAGTGGTTTGACAAAGAGGTAAGTATCAAATTCCAAAATATGGCATACTGGTCCAATAGATTCTCAGTGTGCTGGCAGCATAATTATTTCATGATGGTTTATTCAAAATTTTGTATTGTATGGAATACCAAAATCTTTTTGTTTCATATTGAATATACTTTGACTCATATCTATGTGTTTAATCAAATTAAGCTTTTCTAATGATTTTTCTTTTCTGTTTGAATGTGTTCCTTTCCACAGACTACCCTCGGAGAGCTTTGATTGGACAGATCGATGTACAGGATGATCTAGATGGCGTAGATAGAGCTAAAACCGCACCAGGGAAGGTGCAACGAAAGAATTGGACCCAGGTATCAAAAAAATGTTTACATCTCTTTCTGCTTCCATTTTTATGTTTGTTTGTATCTGTGTCTGTCTTTCTCTCCCTCCCATTCTTTCTCTCCCCATTCTCTTTCTCTCCCCAATCTCTTTCTTTCCCCAATCTCATTCTTTCTCTCCCCATTCTCTTTCTCTCCCCAATCTCTTTCTCTCCCCAATCTCTTTCTCTCTTTCTCTCTATATCTTCTACATGTACTGTACAATATATATAAATATCTCTCTTCTCTCTCTCTCTCTCTCTCTTCTCTCTCTCTCTCTCTCTCTCTCTCTCTCTTTTCTCTTTCTCTCTCTCTCTCTCTCTCTCTCTCTTCTCTCTCTCTTCTCTCTCTCTTCTCTCTCTCTCTCTCTCTCTCTTCTCTCTCTCTCTCTCTCTTCTCTCTCTCTTCTCTCTCTCTCTCTTCTCTCTCTCTCTTCTCTCTCTCTCTTCTCTCTCTCTCTATGTCTCTCTCTATGTCTCTCTTTGTACATGTATAACCTCTCTATTCTTCTTTCAGGTACCTGTACCTTTCAAGTGCTTTAATACATTGAACTTAATATTGCTGATTTACAATTAGTATGAATAAGAATGTTTGTGACTATGTGTTTCTTGATATGCTTGCTGGAATTTTAGTATTGTCCGCCTTTTCTTTTGGCATCGGTGAGATTTTATTTACTTGTAACATTATTTCTTTCTTTTAGGCCTCTGTTGACATCAAGACAGATCAAGGAGAGAGGTTGAAATTAAAGTCAAGACTTGCCCAAGGTAGGATCATACAATTGTTTTGCACTGAAACTTTTCTAAGCCGTTTCCTTTTTTGTTAATTAGTTGGTTTCTGCTCTGTAAAGTAGTATGCAGGAAGTCTCCACATTGACAGTGTACACCTATACTACTTCACCATTTTAGCGCCATCACCCCATCTTGCATTCCGTATCAGTGCTCTTGTGTCCGAATTGTAATTTTTGATCAGTTCCTTCCTTTTTGCTGAAAATTTGGCTAGACTTCCATATGTACCCTCCACTAAAATTGAAAAAAAAAATATGGGTATGGTAGATATTGATGTCAGAAGTCCATATCAAGTAGTAAAAATGTGAGAAAACACTTAGAAATTTAAATACAAGACCATATTAATACATAGTATATACATGTATGTACTATACATACATGTATGTGTATTACATGTAAATTTAGATGTAAGACGAAGTAAGACATGACAAAATAGGGTTAGGGTAATAGGGTTAGGGTTAGGGTTGTGTTTTGGAAAGTATATTTAGAATGAACTCACCATTTACTTGTTGGGATCATACAACTGACCAGCATCCTTTAGAAACGTGTTGAACAAGTCATCCCCTTGATGATGCTGACGCCACATATATTCTACTAGGTGCAGATGCCACTTGTCCCTTCTCGTATGTGTCTCACTCAATTGTCTCTTGATCTGCCACCACAATCCTTCAATATTATTGGTATGTTGTTGGGTCTCTGGGTCCACAAAATGTAAAGAATGGTTGACAGTTAAATGTTGGAATCCCTTCGCACCCAGGTTGTCATATGCCTTCCAACAATCACTGATTATTGTTGTCCCTGGTTTGATGTGTTTCAGTATTAATGGTTCTAGAGTGGCTCTATCTCTCTTGTTGTCTTTAAGAGGAACAAGAAAAATCTCTTTGGTTTCACGGCAGATACCACCAAAAACCCACTGTCCCTCTACGGCTCTACCACGATGATATTTGCGTTTGCCGAACTTCGATTCGTCGATTTCAACTGTAAGTCCTTCTCCACCAATTGCATGATCACAATTTAGTTCATTGGTCACAGCCCACTCACAGACTTCGCGACAGTAATTGTAATAATCGCTTATCGTCTCTGTGCTCGTAGTTGACACTTTAGAGCTACCAGGTGAAGTTGAAGGCACAGTACCAGAAGTAGAAGGTGTTGAAGATGTACAAGGTGTAGAACTAGGAGGTGGCGTAGTACCGGAAGAAGAAGGCGGCGCAGTACCAGCAGAAGAAGAGGAAGACGCAGATGCAGATGTACATGTAGTACTACTAGAAGCAGGTGTCACAGCTGTGTCACTATCTGTTGATGACGTAGATTCACCAGATGAAATGCTTGTTTCATGTATTGCACGATTATATGGCAGTTTTTGGATGAAACAATATACAAGAAGGAGACTTCTTCGGATGGATAAGTTCGATTTTGCAAACCAAGTTCCCTTTCTGACTGGTACTTGATTTTTCTTGAGTCTACATTTCTGGCGGTTGCACTGGAAGCGTACCTTGGCCTTCCGTCGACCTTGTCCCTGAATCTGCAAAAAGAGGGGAAGAAAACATAAATTAGATTTTATGGGCTAGGTTTGCTTCATTTGTTTTTGTTGGTTTTTTCTTTATTTTTAGATGTAGCCTATTAGTATTGTCATCTACAACAGTCGTAATTTACCTTGTAGGTATTGTCAAGACGCCGTTTGCACGTTGGGCACTTGACGCTGGTAGCGATTAATCCGACTGCTTGAGCATAACTAAGGGCAGAATCTTCGTCCTTAAGCTCCTTGGATAGCCTGTAAAAATTCACACCTTGCAGCCTACCGTAACCTTTCTTAATCTTCTTTGACGTAGGTTTTGTTTTCATGATAAAAAATGATTGATTTATCGAACAAAATTAATTCACATTCGATGTCAGATCTTATTCTCAAGAGACAAGACTGAAGAAAAAAAAAAACGCATGGTGCGTGCGCGTGGTGTAAGGCTTCAAACGCATGCACATATAAGAGCAAAAAAATTAGTTTTATGCGACAGCAGTTAGTTGTAGGTACTAGTATTTTAGTAGGCGATACCACTGCTATAATGCTTTATTCCATTAGCTCACAATTCGAACAGCTGATATTTACCTTAAGAGGCTACCAATATGAACCAAAATCCGAACGCCATCTAGTGACCGCTGTATTATAGTCTAAGCCGCCTATATTAATGTTAAAAACCTCACAGCTTTCAACTCTCATCCGTGGACACATCGTGTAGTCGGAGGTCTGCCATCCTCGAGGATACAGGTTCGAATCCATTGCTTTCTTCAAAAATCAGTATATATATATATGTATGAGATATGTGTATGTAAATTAATTAACATTGAATGAATGAATATTATTGAATATTTCATCACAGGTACTTGCAGAGAGAGAAAACAGGGATAAAGAGAGAGAGAGAGAGACGGAGAGAGAGGGAGACAGAGAAATATACAATTTTTTTTTTTCTTTTTTCTTTTTTCTTTTATAATAACCCCCACAAAAATTTCCAGGCCCCATTTTTTACTCAACCCCCATCAAAAAATCGCCCTCTTTTAGAATGTAAGCTATAGATATAATTTGGAAAATTTTTAGTGGAGGGTACATATGGAAGTCTTTCCACTTATACTCAGGGTTCATAATAGATCTGGGTTACGTTCTTGGCCGAAAATATGATTCTCATCTAAACATTTGAAGATAGGGAGTTCCAAAGAGTGCACAATTTTCTCTTGCCGGAGTCGCTGTTCTTCATTGCAAATTTGTCTTTTGTCTCTGATGATGCAAGTTCCCTGAAGGCGTTTAAAGTGTACATGTATGTGTTTGTTTGTTTGGTTGTTTCATGATCTTTTTCCTGGGTTTGTTATTATTGCACTGAGTCTGTGACCGTGTCGATATCTTTGGCATCTATTTCCATTTTCATCTCTTCATCAAGAGGTTTAAGCTGTGGCACTCTCTTCAGTCTGTTTTCATTCGATATTCATTCATTTTGAATTTTGTCTCCACATTTTTCTGTTTTTGGCAAGGTCTTTTGGCTTGCATTTCTTCCACAAGTAGACAAGCTCATTTTTTTTTAAATGGACAATCTATATGTGAAGAAGTTTAACCATAGCACATTTTTAGAGAGAAATGTCCAAAAAAGGAAACATATGGCAATGGATAATTCTATCTATCCATGTCTTCACTTGTATCGCATGGAAGCATTGATCTTAGGGCCAAGCAGAGATATGCTTGCCCACGTTTGATATCACTGGGCACATCTTCCAACTCCATGCCAATAGGAAATCACGTCGCTGCTTGGTCCCCAGTGTATCACATTGTATATATCAGGTATCTGTATCCCCATACCAAATGCTACTGTAGTTACTATTACTCTTACCGTACTTGTAGTTTGTTTGAAATTATTTAATAATGAGACCTTATCCTCCTCTTCATCAGAGCCATAAAATTGGCTTATCAGTTTCTTCTTAATTTCAGTTGTCATTTCCACAATGAGGGAGGGGTAAGAAATAGCTGTGATCCATATACATGATTTTGGTTTTTCCATACACTGCAAATGTTCTGTGAAGGAAAGCGTGCAGCATGTTGACTCTGTGTGAATTCCTTCTATCAGAGTCTAAGTCCTAAGAGTATTTAAATTGTACATACTCCTACATGTACTTAATTTGGGTTCAGTTTTATTTAATTTTTTGGAAGAGTTGGCTGCAGGCTTTGAAAAAATATATCTTCTGACTGCAGGCTTTGAGTCCCAAGCATCGGGATAAATACAGGTACCTTCTTGGCCATAAATATGAATCTGATTGAAGTACATACAATGTACGGTATATTGGTTGATAGTTTGTTGTACATGTTGCATGGTCCTTTTCAAGTGTTACTGTTTGTAAAAAAAAAAGTGTCACTGTTTGCAGATCTGTCTTCCATGTACATGTATATAAATGGAGCTTCCTCAAGATTGACTGAAGTTTCTTATTTGTTAGAGCTGTCGTCAAATTTCATGATCACTCCACAGGTTTTGTTATTTTTTACCAAATCCATGACTCCTGTCTATCTTTGAGCATCCATTCGTATTGTCATCTTTTCCTAAGTGGTTTTAGTAATGGAACTATCTTTCATTTCATTCTCCTTCTCCAAATCATGAAATGTAAAGCAGTTCCTTGAGGAATGCTAACTGTGTAGGTATCCTCTTCCTCTTTGCATCTCTGAAGTGTTTCTTCAGCAATTATACATGTATATGCTCGTCCCTGGTATGCAGTCCAGATTATAACATTTTGTTCAGCATTTTGTTTCTCCACAAGAATTTGTTTATTCATTATTTTAAGCTTAATGTCATGTTGATGCCAGACTTTCCTCTGAAATTGTTGGCTACAACTTTTTGACTTGCAATTTTGTTTGAGGAGTAGACAACCTCACAGAGTTCAAAATGGGACAGTCCATTTGTGGAAATGTGACTACATATCTCACTATCAACTTTTTTACTGTGTGATTTGTCAAAATATTTGTACTTGTATTTTGCAACATGGCATTCAAAATACTGACATGTATGTGTCTATACCACAGATTTCATTTGATGACATTCTCCTTTCTTTTTGATCCTGCAGCTCCAGAATATTCAGAGGACTTTGAGGTGTATGACAGCATTGCTGACCAAGCTGATCAGAGGGAGGATGGAGATGATGATGATGATGATGATGAAGGGAGGAGAGACAAAGAGGAAGATCGAGAAAAAGATGGGGAGGAGGAGAGAAAAAGGGAAATTTCAGATGCTGATGAGGATGAGGAAGATTACTCACAGGTTTGTTACATATAGTTTGGTTATATTGATAATTTCATTCAAAGGTTTAATTTCTGTCTACTTTGAAATTTGTATTGTCCCGTTAGTCAGGTGGTAACCAAGCTTTCATATAGCTTGAAAGATATTTAATCCAATTTCACCTGAGAGATTCTATTTCAATTCATTGGAGATGGTATTAATTATAATAATGGTGGCTTCTTGTATAGTGCTCATGTCCGTCACGTTGTGACACTCCTGGCGCTTCAACATTATTACCCCGGTCATAGCTTGGCGGCCAAATATGTAGCGCTCTAGCATATTGGGTACCCATTTACACGTGGGTGGAGAGTGGCAAATGTGGATTAATGTCTTGCCAAAGGACGTTAGTGCCGGGCTGGGATTCGAACCCTCAACCTTTTAAGAGAGTCAAGTGAATGAACCACTATACCACGACACCTCCATACACTATACATATCAGTTTAAATCGTGGTGGCATTTCTGTGGGACATTCTTGGTGCATTGTCCAAGACCAAGAATGAGGATAGAACTCCATGTAGAATACTCCCAAGGGAGTGAAGATAATACATTATGATTATGAATCTTAAGATATTTATGTACATACATTGTACATGTACAAATCTTGTCTGTATTCCAGAAGAAAAAATCTTCTAACGTTGGATAAACATGTATACGTTCCTTTGATACAGATTACATTGAAAGACAATGATCAAATGGAATGAAAAAAGGTAGTCTTTGTAGAAAGATGATCTGTCTGTACCGGTGTTTCTTAGCCGAGGCAAACTTTACTCTCTAATTGTGCTTTCACATTCTTACAATCAGCTGACGAAGCAGATGACGGTGATCCTAGAGGGAGGTTCTGATGGTGACAGTGATCTGGAGATCGATGCTAGCCATTACACCAAGGAAAAGAGGAGTGAAGGTGGAAGGAAAGAAGAGGAAGATGAAGATGATGATGATGGTGATGGTATCGAAAACCAACAACTGCTTCTCAGCATTGAAGATGTGAAGGTATGTAGAGATTTTTGTTGTCGGGATGTTTTATCCTAGAGTATAATGCAGGAAGGAAAATACCCCTGAGAGGTGGCAGGTGAAAAATTCCAGGGGGAGGGGGGAGCAGGGACATATAATACATGTATATAATATGTGAAAATTATTTTTTACAGTCAATGAGATTTAACATATTTTAGAAGGAAAAATAGAATCAGAACTTACCAATCAGATGAATCTCCTCAGTATTAAAGTTGAGTATCATAGTTGTTTGAACATTGAATGAGATTACTTGTCTGTTTTTACATTGATACTTTACTGTGTGGTGTATCTTGATTCCCATTGCTTTATTTATATCATATGTCTTCATTTTACAGACTTTAAGAAGGAGCCTCGAGGCTAATTCACACATCAGGAGAAGCATTTGTAGGAAGGTAAGTCATTCTAATCATTTCAAAAGATGAGTGATACTGTAAACTGAGACAAATAGTGAGAATTCATTCTGAATATAGTAAATACTTGTGTGTCATGAGGTTGTTGGGGGCAACACAATTAAAACACATTGCTGAAAATTACCAACCGTGAAGAGTACAAACTTATTGTTGCACATATGAGGATGGCCTATAAAACAATTCTAATTATAAATCTTTCAAAGCGAAGCATTTTATGTCTTTTTTTACACTTGGCAGCAGTGATGTTACTTATATGAATGAAACAAAATGAGATAGCTCACTAATCATTTGTCTTTTATCAGTTGCAAAAAGTTTTCAAAAGTTATTGTATTACATGCAAATACCCTAGTTTACATGTATTTTAAAACCCTACATTGCACATTGATGTTCCTCCACTATGCATATCAATCATCATTTAACATGTAGTTTATATTGAAGTGACTGTTTTTCAAACAAACTTACTGAATTCCTCTTTTGAGCAGGGCAACGATTCAGACGATGGATCGTCAAGCTCCGAAGATGACATCGACGAGGATGAGGACGAAATCGAAGAAGACCTGGACGTCGCTGATGACAGTCTTGATGCTGGAAGAAGAGATAGCGGAGAGAAAATGAAGATAGAGCCAGGAGACATGATAGTACTGGACTTTGCATCACATTTGAAACGTATGAAATAGAAGTATCTTTGTTAATATAGTTGAGGTTCATTGATAGAATTTTTTAGATCTATCAAAGTATTTCTCTTATTTCTTTTTCAATTTTCCTTTTTTCTTTGTTGCGTTATGTGGGTCTTCCTCTAATTTGATTTATTGTTGCATTTTTCTGCTAATAACTTAATGATTTTGTCTTTCTTGAATTAATTCTCATGACATTCTGGACTTGTCTGTTTTGGGGGGTTTTTTACTTTATTTTTCTCCTTTCCTCTCAGTCTGAACATTCAATGATAATCTGCGCATATTCACACAAGTATTCTTTTAATGTATGATTGCGTGAAATGGCTTTGATATACAATGTAGTATAAAGGAGTGACAAACCCACAGTGTGTCCAGCCTCACTTTGAGAGGGAAATAGCAAAGACATAAAAGGTAAATGTTAACCATTTGCAAACCATTAGAAGGGCTGTGAACCAAAGTCATCCCACATTTCTATCCAAAATATATTTGATATGAAGAAAAATATGTACTATGATATTTTATGATGCAATATATCTCTCACTTTTCTCCATATTTAGCCAAAAAGAAGGAACTTGTATCGGCAAAGTAAGTACACAGAACTATTTATATCCATAAGCATTATCTCAATCATTTATGTTCACTATTTCGACTATTTTCTTAACATAATTTCTTTAAGAGTGATATTGAACAAAGCAGATGCAGAACGAGATGGCCAGACAATTAGTGTGAGAGTGGAGGCATGTAGAATGCAGCCTTATGTTGCTCATTTGCCATGGGAATACAGAGTAAAGTTGTTAAATTGGTCTCTACCAATAGTCTTTAAAAAAACAGCACTTGATCACCACAAGAACATGCATTCTTCATTTTGTTTTCAAAATTTCAAATTGATCTTATGCAAGTGATTTTCCATGTAGAAACCTTGATATGTACATGAACATAATGAAGATGGAGGTTGCATGAAAGGGTTTCCTTCACATCAATTGAATACAAGTCTTACAATAAAGCATTGCATAATAAAGTGTTATTGAAAGAGTACATAAACCAGCAATCATATGAACAAGCAATACTAGACTTCTGTAATTCTCAACATTGTCTTTTCCTAGGAGGAAAGAAAATGCTGATGAAGTTCATTTCCCATCAAGAGCAAGCCAGGAGAACTTTCAGAAACAAGGTGCTCAGAAACAGACAGAGGTTGTCTTGGATCCAGGTACAGTGTATCTATGAGAACCAGCAATGTTTTGTCTGTTGATCGATAATTGAAGCAAGAAATATGTTGCCTGTCATCATTCTCATATACATATATAAAATGTTGAATAGTACTGTAAGGGAGATTGCTTTTAATGCATCACAATTTGCTTGTGTTTAGTCTGTATCTGTGTTTTGGAGATATGTCAGGACCATGATAGCTTGCTTGCTCACCACCTTCCCACCTCCCAGTAACATGTTATTTCCACTGTACTATGTAATTTTTCCACAAAATTTGACAACATCCATAGTAGAAAGGTAAATTTACATGATCCTGTTCTCTGATTAATGTATGTATATGAAACTCAGACTGAGCTTTAGAATAATATTGATAGAAAACAAATATTTCCAATTTGGGATGTATAACTGAGTATGAACATGACACTATCTTTTTGCTCAACCTTCTGTGATTGAGGGACACTGTACTCATTTTACACATTATCTACCATCCTCGGGTCTACTGCATTTCTGTATTTGTGATATGTTGATATTACAGGTCCTGTGGTAAGAAAATTCACCTCCCTGCAAACCCAGAAGAAGGAAGAAGAGCCTCGTAAATGGGCAAACACTCCAAAGGAGGATGTCTCAGCCATCCAGAGAGCAATGGCAGCAGAAAACCAAGTTGCTGCAGCGACACGGACCCAGAGTGGTGCGAGAACTGCTCCTAAAGAAGACACAAAGGTTTGTTGTCTTGAACTCATTTGGGGGTGTTTGTTTTATATGGTCCCCCCTTCCCTTTCTTTTTCAGAAAATTTGAAATCATTGAGTGTCCTCACAAAAAGAAAATAAGTGAAGACATGAAGGACAAACAGTATTTCTTTGGGAATCTGAACATGATATAATAATAACATGATATAACGTCCCTATGCGCTTCCAAAGGGTTTGGATATTATTACCCTGGCTTTATCTCCGGCAGCCGTAATTAGCGCACAGTGCATTTCAAGGAATAAATCCTGCTAGGTAACACCTGGGTGGACAGTGGCAAATGTGGATTGACGTCTTGTCAAAAGACGCTAGTGCCGGGCTGAGATTCGAACCCTCAACCCTTGGATTGAGAGTCAAGTGAATGAACCGCTATACCACGCCACCTGTGATGCAATGTTTTGAAAATGTTATGCGAGGATGTGTGTTAGCCTTATCCAATGCCAGCTCAGGCTTGGTGTATATTCCACCTCCATCCCAGTTTATCCAGCGTGGCAATCCTTGGTTCAATAGCACTGTAAAGACATGTGTCGCTCTATAGCTTCCTACTGTATCGGTAAGTACAGCGTAGCCAAACTTCTTTGCCTCTTTTTTACTGCCTTGTATGTGTGCTTCCAGAGTATGTGGGGGGATTAGTAGTTGATTAGCAGAATACCAAAGATATTAACAGAATTGAGGTAGATAGTGAAATGACATTGTATGTTTGTCCCTGTCATAGACAATATCACCAGCTCCTGCTGATATGCCGAAGAGACCAGTCACCGTCATTCTACGCCATGGGGATGATGACCAAGTTAATGATGGTGAAGATGCTGGTGAAGAGAGGACTAAAGAGTCTAGTGCTACCGATGAGTCAGTGAGTCATGACCCCCTGCTGAACTCCCAGAATCTGGATGACCTGAAGCTAGCCATGGCCCTGGAGAAGGTCAAAGATATGGATGCTAGGTTAGTTAGTACGTTAACCCTCCTGCACAAAGCTGGAGGAATCCACCCTTCGAGTACTCCCTACATTGTTCAAAACCACCTGTTCAATATTAACGTACCGGTAATACACAGGTTGCAACTAAAGTTTTGGGATCTTGCACAGCAATACTTGGCATTGGTTATTTTTCTGGAATTCCCCACTTTGATTTCATATTGAAAACAGTTTGTAACTGTGGAAAGTGTTTCTGATTGAGACCATGCAAGATTTTGTAAAATTAAATGCCATGGTGCAAATGGCTACATTATGCACACTTTGTACTTGCTAGTGTGGTTATTTCAAATTATGTGTGATACCAATATTTCATATTGACGATCTTTATGTGATTGATTTTATCATGGATACTAAAGAAAGCAGTATTTTTAAAGTATGGAAGCAGGGGACCTTCAGCTCACAGTTCTTTCTGAAGGACTTAGTATTTGAGGTTCAATTGTGTAGCCAGAGGTGTTAGTCCACAGTCCTATTTTTTATTTCCAAAGACTTCAAAAGACTGCCCTCCACACCTAGCAATAATATATTGCACAGCCTGTAATTTTCATGTTATTTTGGAGAGTGAAATTTTACTAAGGCTCAAGAATATTGTCTTGCCACTTTATATGCAGATCTCAGAGAAGACTTCTGAAGGTTCTGGGTAGGTTAGAAGACTCGACAAGCCCTAGATCATCCAGGGCCACACCTCGGCGCCACCCACCAGGACAATCATCCACAGAGGATGTTAGTGAGAGCAATCTGTTCAGGGGACCTAAGCTGGCTCCTCGCTCAAAGGTTAGAAACATTGAACATGGCCTATGAGTCGTTTGCGCATACCGTAACATATCTGTTAACCAATGTTCAAATAGGATTGTAGGATTTTATATTCTAATAGCAAGAGAAGGTGTGACATAGAGTGATATTTTGTGATTTCATGACGTATCGTAATGAGCAGCAACTTTGATTTCGCTGTTTTTGTTGTCAACTAACTTTTGTTTATTAAAATTATCAGTGTACATGTATGTAATAATTAACATTTGAAAAATGGTTGCATGTCTGAAAATCAATTGCATTTTTATGACATTCAAGAGTTAGGTACAAATAAATATTGCACATGGCCTATGTCTATCAGACATAAACGTGAATGGAAAATGTATCTATCTGTTGTGAATTCAAATACATATAGCAATGGTATTTGCCTACTTTTAAAATGTTTCTTTTTATCTCATTTCAATCGCTGTAGAGTGCCTCAAGCTCAAAGTCAAATTCACTTGAAACTTCATCTTCTGACATTGAGGTCGTCATTGAGATCAACTCTAATTGGGGTCATCCTGCCAGAGTAGGGGTCACTGAGGTGCAGTTCTTTGACCTTGAAGGTCAAAGGTTAACATTGCAGCCATCAAGCCTCAATGTTGAGAATTCCTCAGACAGCAAAGGAGAGCTTGCTAACATTGTTAATGCCAGGATGAAGGTATCTATAGTTTGGTTGCATTTTTAAAAAGGTATTCTCTTAATACAAAAATGATACAGATGTTACTATTCAAAACTACTAAATTGTTTTTATATTTTCATTTGACCATTCTGGATGTTATGCCTCTGTTGAAGAGAAGTGCTCTTTTGGACAACATTTTGATTTAAATTCTGTTACATAGGTATCAAGCAGTGGAACATCATTGACTGAATATCTGTATTAAATACATTGCGAATGGTTGTGCATCTCATTTTTAGACTACAAAAGAAAGGAACATGTGGAGCTGCGAGTTTGAGAAGGGATCACCAGTCTTACTGCTGTTCATGATACCAGCTTCAGCAGCAGGGCGTGGCATTTCCAAAATGAGGATATGGAACTTCAATAAGACTCTAAAGGTATGTATGTGAATATCAATCTTCCATATTTGTTTAATTTATATATCTTTGCCATGTACAAAAACAAATTCAAGCATGTTTCATATATCATCCTCTGTCAGCATCTGTCTATCAATACTGTTTTATGACAAAGCCATCAGCCAAGTTTTTGTTTTTACATAACATCTTACAGCATGCAGTGTCATTGGGTGTGTAGTGTTATTTTGTGGCTCAGTCTTCAGAGAGTATGAAAGCATGTATGAATATTTTTGTGTTTTTAGAAAACGAACATAAAAGAACTTTATATTTGTACAATATGTTAACAGAAAGTAGTGCTTGTAAAAGGCATATCAGTTCGGTAGTAATCCTACGTTTGTGAACGTTTATTTCTCTTTATTATCACCAATAGGATTTGAGTATTGGCATCAAGGAGGCCAGGATACTTCTTGGGGATAAAACCGTATGGGAAGGAACAGTGGACAAGGGTTGCGGCAATCAAGTCTTTGATTACAGTACAACCATTCCTATACCCATAGAAAGTGCCAGTAAAGACAGTCCAGATAATAGTGTTCCATCAAATGCATCACATCGGGAAAGTCAAAGTACAAAAGTTAATCCACATAAACAAAGAACTGAGCATTCAGAACAAGTTGAAAGTCTGGAGCAGAGGTTGCACCCTGCCGGTGACAAGGACCCAGGGAGCAGGAAGGATCAGTCAAACTCACTGGAAGGAAGGTTGTCGAATCCAAACAAGAGCAACTCAAACAGCAATGGGAATGAGGATGGGGATGAGGGGAGTGGAGAGTTACGACGGAGTATTGCATTCGAGATAGACCTTGATCTGTTCCCCTCCAAAGTAGGACCAGCCCAAGATGCCAAGGCAGATCAAATAGAGAGCAAAGACTCGACTCGGGTATCGACTGACAAGAAAAAGACTAAAGGGACAATAGCTGCTAAGCCTAAACTCTCGAATACAGCAGAACCACAAAATTCAAGTGCAAATGTAAGGGTAGCTCCAGCCCCAAAGGAGGAAATCCCCAAGATGAGTCTGGCTTCTCCAGCTTTGTCTGGGTCCATTGAGCCCTCGGTTAAAGATTCAGTTGGAATAAGTCAAGATCTTGGACTAAGACCCAGCGTCTCAGGTAGCTTCAACCTGGAGGACTCTAGACAGACCATCCGATGTGAGACCAGAGTACTGATGAGGTCCACTGATGCCACTTTGGATCTACCGGTGGTGGATGACTCTATTGAGATATATGCAACACCGAGAACCTCTCTGGATGCAAGCAGAGGTAATGCCTTGCCTTCTAATGGGGTGTTGCAAGAAAGTTGAAATCCAATTGCAAATTGTAAAGCAAATTAGAACAACCATTCTGAATGGTTCAGGGTCTGCCCATTCAAGAAGATGCGCTTGCAACAATGATTTTGATTGGTCATTACCGATCAGTTGCAACTTGCAATCAATCGCAACTTTCTTGCAACACCCCATTAGTGCGCAAGTATGATTGATTGATTGATCAAGTGACTGAGTGAGTGTTTGAATCTTTCATTCATTTGTACATGTAGATTGATTGATTGATATTTATTTTACTGAACAGGCAATTGTGTACCTTTAGCATACATTGCATGTATGTACATTTACCTTTCTCCATATAAATCTGTTTGAATCTGCAAAAAAGCTAGGAGAAAAATCACAGGAAGTGTATGAATACATATGACACTACACTATCATTTATTGATCCTTATTTAAAAATTTAAAAAAAATAAAAACATGCATAGCAATAAAACATCTTGTGACAAATTTTGCTTTTCTGTTCCAGAGAAAACTCCTGTTCCTGATGATACAACTCCAAGAGCAGTTCCCATGGTGTTGCCATCATCACCAGTCAAGATGGCCGATCAGGATACCAGTATTGACAAGGAAGAACCTTCCATGCTAGATCAGTTGAAAGAGTTGACAGGGTGAGTTTGACCCTGTGGGAGGTAATAAGTTCTAAATTCTACGATATTTCATGATGTCCAGAATGGTAATTTATATTGTTCGGTATTCTTGACCGAGTGGATTCAATTATTCCAGTGAGTTATGGAGTGCAAAGTGTCAACCTCTTATACATGTAAATAACCGTGATCCTGTAATTACATGAATGAACAAACAGAAATGCTGTAATCATAAAATCAATTTTCTTTTTTTATATCATTACTAAATTCATTTTCTTAGATGAAGTAGAATCTTTGGTAGGGAATGGAGAGGTTGATAAGTGGCTTTCTATTTACAAAAATCTGTATTTAAGTTGAGCTATCTTTAGCATACACTTAATCAGCATTGATGAATAATTACCATAAAATTTGATATATATTTTCATGAAGTTATCAAGCTACTCTGGATTATTATATTTTTTTCTCTCAAACATTTAAAAAATAACTCTGCATGTCTATTTTCTTATAATTTCATACGAGCTTATAACTGATTATTGTATATGAATGTATAAATGTGGTGTTCTACATGTATCTTGAGCTTTTTATTGAAAAACCGTATTTTGTCTCTTCATTAATGATTAACTGACCTACTTTGAGCATTTTCCCTTAGCGTTTGTATGCTTGCTGTTTGAATTCATGATTGCGCAGTGTCGCATGGTGTAACTTTTGAATAGCTTTTCTTGCATCAACTCTTTTCTATCACATAATTTTTTAGTTGTAATATGGTAACATCTACATGTAGTTCATTATTCTGCTAATATATTAATTCTTTATCAGAAGATAATCTTTCCTTTGTATGCCTCCGCCCACCGAAGGTGGGTGCCGGAGGCATTATGTTTTCGGGTTGTCCGTGCGTCCGTCCGTCCGTCCTGTCCCACTTCTCATTACCGCGATATCTGAAGAATCATTTGAGGTAGGAACCTCAAACTTGGTACTAGTATGTATCCCCATACGAAGATGAACTGATTAGATTTTGGGGTAAGTAGGTCAAAGGTCAGAGGTCACAGAGGTCAATTTACATGAAATTACTGGTTTTTAGCCTCATTACTGCGATATCTCAAGAACTGTTTGAGGTAAGAACAAACTTTGTACCAGCATGTACTACCATAGGAAAATGAACTGATTAGAATTTGGGGGTAAGTAGGTCAAAGGTCACAGGTTGCAGGTCTCAGCGGCCAATTTACATGATATTAATACAGTTTTTGGCTACATTTCCACGATATCTCAAGAACAACTTATTATATTGCTTTATAGTCAGAGTTCAATTAGTAATATAGGATTTTAGTGTTTTAAATCACAATTTCGCAATAACCATTTGATGAATGCGCATCAACTATATTATACTTGCAGGTGATCAGGAATTATCTGAATACAAGCGGAGGCATATTGAAGACGCAGTCGTATCTTTTGCTTGTTACATATGAGTTTTAATTGATCTTTTTTTCTCTTCTAGTTTCTGTAATGTATAATTCTTTATTTGTGATCTATTTTTATCCAAAAAGGAGCCAATATTTATGAGCTCTGCTATCGGTAAAATTCATATTTGTCATGGATTAGAATAAGTGAAATTATCAACGCTGATATGTTCGTTAATTTACATTGGATTCATGTGAAAGCAAAGGGAAAGGTTATAGCAGGCTTTCAAGATATTGGCATCTTCTGAGGATATATTTAGAGATCTATATGATTATCGGGCCATGCTCACAGGATACTCGGACCTTTTCTTTCAAAGTTCCATGCTTTTCAGTAAAACTCACTTTCAAAGCAAGAAAATATTTTTCTATACAAAATAAAGCAAATAATAAATATTTGAAACATGCAAATATGTTTATTTTTTCAATTCAATTCAATAATGGTTAATCGATCCAATCAGGAACATGTTTCTTATATCATGTTACAAGAAAGCAGCTGAAGCTAGATTTTTCATTTTTAAATGTTTTCATTTGCATAATCACATTTTAAATAGGATGCGTACATGTTAAAAAAGAACAAACATTCAAGGGCGAATAAAATTGGCATTTCAGGGCGATTCAGTCAAAATAATGTGAGCATGGTTTGTGGCTGATCACATAAATTTCTATTTTGTTCAGTATGTAATTGATACTTTCTTCTCTGCCCACAGTGAGCGTCCTCACATTGAACGCCCTCACAATGAAAAGCCTTCGTGGCTGAAAGAAGATTCAAAGAAAAAGAAGAGGGCGTAAGTCACTCCATCACCCCCCCCCCCCCCCCCCACCCCCCAAACAAGCTCCCTTTCATCCCAAACAATCCTTTACTCAATTACTTTTTCCATTCATACAGCTGGGTACACCTTTGATTTTGTAATGAAATTTCAATGCCAGGTGCATTTCCCAAATGATAAGCTTTTAAACAAACTATAAGAATGTTTCAATATTACAAGATTTCAAGGTGAATAATGTCATTTGTGTAGCTACATTATTAGATGTCACTTCTTTTTTTACTTTAATATTGACCCCATTTTCTGATTTTTTTATTCATATAACTTCTAATTAGATGATTTGATTTTCCCCTTTATACAATACATCTACTGAAAGTCTACCATTCGAATCTTTACTCTTGTACATGTACATGTAATGAAGCTCCTTCTTTTATTGTATAATTTTATTTTTTTTATTTTTTTTATTTCTGTGTGATGCAGCATGTAGTTTAGAAGATTCACAATTACATGTAAACTAATGTCAATTCAACCTTCTCTTTGCTCTCTTTTGGAAAATCTCAGTTCTTTGTGTAACTTCCCAACTGTCTCTCATGCAAGATAAGAACAAACCAAACCCATAATCATTTTGTCATACTTGATTCCATGTAGATGTTACATGTAACATTTCTCTGAATTTTTGTATCATCATTTTCTTCTGTTAGCACCAAACCCAAGCAGAAGCCACCATGGCTAAATATATTAGGTAAGATGGTGTGCAGAAACTAGTTTTGTAAAATCATATGATTTTAGGCTTTACTGATAGTAATATTCCGTTCTTGTATAGCGCATATCACATTATGATATAACGTCTCTTTGCGCTTCCAAAGGACTTTGGATATTATTACCCTGGCTTTAGCTCTGGAACCGTAGCGCTCGGTGCATTCAAGGAATAAATCCTACCAGGCACCCATTTACTACACCTGGGTCAAGTGTGGCAAATGTAGATTAATGTTTTGCCATAAGACACTAGAGTGCTGGGGCAGGGATTTGAACCCCGTACCTTGCGGTTCACAGCCCGGAGACTTATCCACTAGACCACAACACCTCTACTGATGACATGCATTTGTATATGATATCATAACTCATATCATGCTGTTATAAGTTGATATTCATAATTGTTATTGAATATTGTATTAGCAAACGGGGCCTCATGGAAGACCACCACTATTGGTGAAAATGTGTCACCCAGTTTAAATATTAGAATAGATAAATGAATATATAAGGTCATTTTCATTCTTCATATTTGTGTTCATATGAGGTCAGACCTCTGCATATTGTATCCATTTTATTTATTCTTTATTACATTATTGATGAATGGATGAAGTGATTCATTTATTAATCGATTTTAACAAGTAAATGCTGGTACATTGATAACACTTTTACGTTTATCCATTCATTCTTGTTCTTTGCAGATGATGAAGTCAATAAGAGCAGCATCCCAGAAGAGGAAGAAGCTGATCCCTTAGATACAGGCAACCCCTGGCCTGGGATGCTGAGACGGAACTCTGCCGATAGGAGACCTTCCACTGAGATCCTGGACTATGATGATACCTCAATGGAACCAGTGGGGAGGAGGACCAGGAACCAGATCCAGAACCAAATCCAGAACCAACCCAAGATAGCAGGTTATTTTTTAAATCTAGATTCTAAAATTTAGTTCATTAAGATATCAATCAGCAAGACTATATTGATCCTGTGTAGAAATAATTAATAATAAAAATTGATTTAAGTGCATAATCTGAAATTAAGAGGGTAATCTTCCGTTTTTGCAGCATAACATACGTATACGTATATGTACTCATTATGAAAGCCACTTTAATGAAATACCACCTTTAATGAAATACCACAGGTAGTAAAAGTATTATCTCATCCAGTCTCTCAAAATTTACTTAAACTATAATTGACTTTATCTCCTGGCTATTTCACTGAAATGCATTCCCTGTATTGCTCAATGAGTTGAAAGCACATATGTTCTACTTGGTGTAAATCATTATCATCAGTGGACTATATCGCACAAAGGCAAGTTGAATTCTGTACATATACATTAATACACCATGGAATCGAGAGACAGAGAATGGAATATGATAAACATTTTAAAAAATAACTAAATTCTAAAGAATATGCATTACTTCATGTCATGATTTTCTGATTGTATTTTCATTTGCTCAACTACATGTATCCATTCAATTCATCCTTTCGTCCCAGCCATGGCGGATGACATGGAAGAGCTGCGATGGCGACAGAAGGCTGCAGAGGGTGGGACGAGTGATGAAGATCACCTCTCGCCCCCTGCCAGGTTCGACAAGCGCCCTCACCAGTCAAGAAGCCACCAGGAGCGGAGCCTAGAGGAATCCTGGACGTCCCTCTCTCTGTTTGACAAGTCTCAGAGGGGAAGGCTGGCACCAAACGTCAACTTGGATGTAGAAGGTATTTGTTGATTCGTTGGTTGAGATACCAGGGGCGGTATTCTGAAAACTGTTTTATCTTTTATGTTAAGGAAAACAATGTTAATTGTCTAACAAATTGATATTGCTCGCAATAAACACTAATCATTGGTGCTTGCGCAGATGTGTTAACTTTACGCGGGCACAGCCATCTTTGCGCAATCATTAACCAATGACTTGTCCTGATTTTGATGTGTTATGACAATTAACATTGTTTTACTAACATAAAAGTTAACATAGTTTTCAGAATACGGCCCCAGTTTGCAAGCATCAGGGATACCTGTGATATTCAGTCAATAATAATAATGATGTCTTGTTTCCCCAGGATAGCCTCATCAGTATTATATACTGTTCTCCCCGAGGGTCCTGCAATCATACTATTACCCCGGCTTTAGCCGAGCTACCGAGCATTCAAGGAATTCCAGTCTTGATAGTCAGTGCGTGGAGTAATAGCCGAGAACTCTAATAAAAACAGCATCGATACGTACATGAAAGTATCAGTTTTTATTAAAAGGTTTTTACATGATTTTTTTCATTCAAAACTGTGGAAATAGACAAATGGTAAAAAATGTTATGCAATTTTTACAGATGAGTATCAAAACAATTTTGATGCCATGATATATATATGTAGTAGCAAGATGAAGTATGGTAAGTTATGCCAGCATTGACAGCAAAGTCGAAAGCCAATGTAGAAATATCATATATCCTTTTAATCTGTTCCTCTAGGTGATGTTCTTGATACTATCCTGTCAGGTAGGAGGTCTAAGACACAGGAGGATGCTAATGATGACAGCAGGTAAGTGCTGTTGTATAGGAATATCTATAGAGGTACTCAACCATAAAAACACTCCGTGTATTTTGTTGTACTCAAAGTTAACTCTGTACAATTGATGGGACTTAACGCCCTTCTGGCTCCAAACACAGTATTTTTGTATCATTTTTGTAGAAAACTTTCAGATTATTCCTTTTTTGTTTTTTTCAGGGGTCCGGAGGAGAAATTGATAAATCTACAACCATGTAGACCTAGATGTATCCAACTAACTTCTATTAGCTTTTATCTTTCCAAAAATTGTATGATAATTGATATAGATATCAAATATTCCATCAAAACTAAAGCAATATAAATATTTGTTTTATAGACAAAGCAAAGTAAATGGGACTTCCATTTTTCCTGTTTCTCCCCTTCTGGTGTGAATTTTGTCTTTATATATTGATTTTAGTGACATTTATGAAGTAAGTTCTCAACCTGCTCTTTACCTCGACAGTGATGAATTTGAGATCCCACTGTTACCTGTTGGACACTGCATGACGATAAACATCAAGACGACATGGGGAGACCGTCACTATATTGGTCTGAATGGAATAGAGATCTTTCAGAGTAACGGAGAGCATGTTCAAGTCTCTAAGGTGAGAAACTGTAAAATCACAGCAGAAAAATTTCTTTGTCATTTATTTTATCTGTTAAAGGGAAATCCATTAAAGCAGAAAAATGAGACAAACTGGTTTTAAAAGTTTTAGAAATATATCTGAAACAATGTTTTAAAGCTATGATTTATTCAACACAAATTGGTAATGCTTAACCTTGCAAGCAATTTTGTATTTGTGTGGTGTTTTTTTATGGAGCTTTTTTTAGGAATACTAGTTATCATAGTCCCCTAGATGCAGTATATAATTATTGGACACCTGTTATTACACACCCTCTATGTAAGATGGATCAAATCTTTTTCAAACCAAGAAGAATTTTAAAAATACTTTTCAGTACGAAACAAATTAATTCCTGCTTACAAGGGAAATTATAGCATTGCCAGTTTGTTTTTGATTGGTTAACATTTTTTAAATTAGCAACTACAGTGTATTTTTTCCTTTATCGGATTGTACATTTTCTACCCAAATTGTTAATAATACTAATAATATTGGGTATCTTTATAGCACTCTTTACACCACATAAGGTGCTCAAGGCACTCCAGGCGCTCCAATATTACCCTGTCTCTAGCTAGGCTACCAAAGTCGGTGCTCACATCATTCAACAAATTCCTTCCTACCGGTACCCATTTAACACCTGGGTTGAGAGTGGCAAATGTAGGTTAATGTCTTGCCAAAGAACACTAGTGCCATGCTGGGGTTTGAACCCACGACCTTTGCATCTCCAGTCAAGTGTTTGAACCACTCGACTACGACACCAGGCAGATATGACTTATAGATATGTGCAGTTTTGTTCGATCCTGTGAGAATTTTCTTTTAATAATTGCCAGAACTCGATCACATGTTGCTTTTGTCTTTGAAAACCAGATTACAGCAGAGCCTTCTGATTTGAACATGTTACCTGAACACACCAACGACCCAAGAGTGGTAGCGAATCTGATTAATGGTGTGAACTGCACCAGAGATGATATACACATGTGGCTTGCTCCATTCACACCAGGCAGGATGCATCTCATCACACTGACTTTTGACCATCCTGTCAAGGTCGCCATGATTAGGATATGGGTGAGAACTGATTTGGGCAGATATTTCTGAATGTGTCAGGGTTAGATGATGGTCATTATTGGGTGAACCCTGCTAACAAATTTAAGTATACAGTCGACAATTATAGAGAATTCCTTTGCAAATGTTTATCAGGACTATCTAGTAAAGACCTCTGAACATTTTGACCATTTAATGTAAGGGGGATATTCACGAGATTGATTTTGTTTTAGTGACTATTAAGTTTGATTTTGAGTTTGGGTTTATTAACAACCATCACATAAATTACAGTATAATCATCATATAAAGAGTAATAATAATGCTACATGAATACATATACATAAAAAAGTACTTATCTACATGAAATAAATATAAATTGATTTACAATAATTGCAGTAAAAAACCAACAATTTTTTTCCTGTAGCATTTTGATTTATCTGTGAATAAGATCGTGTTTTTCCTTATTCATCTTCCTTTTCCTTTTCTTTTTCTTCCATTTTTTTCATTTGTATTCTATTTGTTTCATTCTTATGTCTTTATTCTACCCTGCGCGTAGAGCACGCTACAGAGTGGATTTGACGCATTATAAATCATCTAAATTATCAATATTATTAATATCTGTGTTTTACCTGTTTCATTACAATCAGAATTACAACAAGTCCAGAATACATTCATTCAGAGGTGCTAAGGATATAGAGATTTCACTGGACGATAAACACATCTTCAAAGGTGAAATCGCAAGGTGAGTTGTTGTTAATTAGGTTTTACAGATATGTATCAATAAAATATGATTTACGTCTGGGATCGACCTTTAAAGTCACCATCCAAAAGACGCAACTTGGATCCGAACCTGGGTCCGATCAGAGTCACTTTGTAGGCGAATGCATACAGCTGAACTTAGGCGTTACCACTAGACCAACTCCTGATCCTGAAGTGTTCTGTCCTTTGGTATTTATACTTTGTAATTCTTTGAAGTCTACATATTCATGCGCATGAAATAATTGATTTCATACCACTATGTATGTATAAAACATAATGCTGAGACAATGAATAAAAGTTTCAGCAATATTTCTCACATTTTTTCTCTTGCAGGGCATCAGGGGCACTTCAGGGAGATCCCAGCTCATTTGGTGATGTAAGTTGAAAGTAGAAAATGTCTCCTTGTTGTCAGGTATTGGTTATCAAATCTAAAGTATTTTCAGATTAGTATGGGTCATGAAATGCACACAAGTATTTTTCATTGCTGAACATTCTTCAGTTTTTTCATTTTTCATTCATTTTAGACTGAAATGTGAAATACTAAACATTGTATAATAACTGAACTATATTTATTTATATTTCCATGTACATGTAATAAAATCACTATCAACATACCATTTAATAGTAATAACATTCTGTTTTGCATCACGTATCTGAAAATATACATGTAGTTCATTGTAAATGCTTGTGTACATGTACATGAAAAAAAAATTTGCCCAAAGGGCTTCATCAGGAATGATGACTTTATTTAAAAATGCATCCAGCATCAGCAAACATACATGTACATATGCCCGTACAGCATCTGCAAATACCAGAAATCCAGTTGTCATATATGATTTTATTCCACAAGTATCAAGGTACATTGCACCTGCAATTCTAAACATCAGCAAAAACTGTTTCTTCTTGAGTAGAAATGCACATGAGAGGTGAACAAATGACTTGATGATCATATAAAGTGTCTTTTGGTTTTGTCCTTTGTTTCTATGACTAATTTCCTTATTTTCTGACAGACCATCTTGTTCACTGAAGATGAGGACATCCTTGAACTGATCTCTAAGAATGATGAAGTCTATGTAGCGGCTGAGGATTGGTTTAGCTCCAGCATGGACGATGACGCAGCTCCACCCACTAGACCACGTACAGCGGATATCAGTGAGGTAGGCGTCGCTGATCGTTAAAACAGCTCATGAATATATTCAGATTCACTGGCATGTACATGTCCAAGATGACACCCCATATGTAACAAATCAAATCAAAGCTTATAGTTTATGTGAGTGTATTGAATTAATAGACCAAGTTTCACATACTCAAATGTCAATTGTAATTATAGTTTTAATGTCAATTTTTGTGTGTAATTCCATCATCCCACTTATATATGGACGTCATTATTCATCTCAGACTGTGTATTAAAGAATACCAATGGTTACAAGCTATTAAATTTACGTATATTGTTTTTTGCAATACTTTCCACGTAAGAAATTTCCGAAAGTTGGAGTATGGGGACTAGAAAATATTTTTGAGGTAAGGCACATTGTCATTGTCTGTGGTGCTTGTTGCATTGAACAAAGCATTTATGTACTCACAAGATATGAGTTTGAATTTATATTGCAGTGCACAAGTGGAGTGATGGAAAACAATGCAATTGAACAAATGGATTGAAGTTACATGTATCTGTATTGTGATATGCTGTGATGGGACGGATGGGACATCAGGGTTTTAGAGTGATTTGATACACATCAATTTTTGTCCAGGAATTTTTCTTGGATGAATACAGTCAGAAGCATTTTTAGAAAATCTCATTTGAACTAAAAGATAACTTGGACCCATCATTGGTAGGCCAGAATATGTATATGTATATGTATGTGGATATTTTCTTTTTTCATTTATGGACTGAGCGTGCAATCTCGGACATTGGGAGAACAATACAATTCCTACCCATGCAGGGAACTTCCTTTCAGATTCAAATGAAAAAGACAAATTTCATCCCAAACATACAATATACATTTACTGTGTACATGTACATCTTTAACATACATGTACATGTACAAGGTAATATATGCACCGTCTAAAGTTTTGGCTTATTTGAATGTATGTTTTATGTCAATGCTGAGAAATCAAAGTTATCCTCACTCGTCAACTCTAGGGGATCTATGACTATAAGTCCTATTGAAGGATTTGGGTATTTGAGGATAAATGCAATTACCCAGTTCTCCGATACTAGACCCTTTCTAATAAGGAGTTGTGATTGATCCAAATTGATAGTAACTCAACTGACATCAGTCCCAACCGTGTACATACATACATGTAAAGGCAGTTGTAATGTAACAGTTGCAATGGGTAGGAGGACTTGCGATCGAATTGGGATCAATTACAACTCCATTATAGGGCAGGGTCCAGTATTCTATCCATTGTGCAGTGCCACCACCCTCCCCCTTAGTCTGCAAGCACAGACCCTAATTTGACACTTAATCAGAAAATCATTGTCTAGAGAGAAGCCTGTCATGTCAGCTATAGTACAGGGCTTATGGGAGTAGTCTTACAGTGCAGGCACTCTTCTACGACTGACCAGGATTTGTGCCTGCAATCCCCCACCCCACCCCTTTTCTGGATTTGAAAACAAAAATATCAGTCATTTTCTTTGCATCCCAGGAGAGACCGATGACCACTGCCCGACAGAATAGAGTACGTCCTACAAAGTCGGAACCCATGGTAGAAACCGGTCAAGCAGGAGGGACCTCCCCTCCTCTCAAGTCACATGATCACAGCAGTGACCACACCCTGCATTCCAGGGTCGATCCTGGTGCAGCCCCATCATGGATGAATCAACCACGGGATGCTGTGTTCAGAGGCAGACGTAAGACATTTCATTAATGTATTCAAAATATGACAGTAATTCCTTTTCAATCCCAACATTGTTGTGGATTATGGATATGCCACTTTAGTATGTCTAAAAAAAAATTATCTATTAGTAATCTTTGTAACTTCTAATTTTCACAGTTAAGAAAGGATAATAACATGCTGTAGCTCTATGCACTTCACCAATTTGTTTTTGCTCTCAGTGATTAAAAATGTATAATTTTCTTAGTTTCTCTATCTTGTCATTGTTCTATTATTGGCTAATTAAAAGGAATTTATAATTTCTAACAAGTTTTTTCCAAGTCCCATATTATTATTATCACGTGTGCTCCCAGAACATTGTCCATAGGGGACCAAATTTGAGGACAAGTCTGGCTTTGAGACAAAATTTACCAAGAATTTTTAAGACTTGCCTCCGGTATACAGGTTTGTCAACAATTTGGGATTTTGTTGACAGAAACACCCATCCCCTCCCTTCTAACAATGTCTCTGACATAAAATTTTGGATTAGACAAGTGATTTATGTATGATCTTACCTCGACAGACCTGAAGCTGAACTTCACAGTGACTTGGGGAGATGTCTACTACTTGGGGTTGACTGGTCTGGAGATCATGGACGCTGAAGGTGATGCGATTCCAATGACGATGGACATGATCAATGCTTGCCCTCGTGATCTCAACGAACTCCCAGAGTATGGCACTGATGACAGAACGCTGGACAAGTAAGCCACAGAATCTTTGAAATGATTATTCAGAATCATAAGGTCTTTTTATTTCCCTATGAGTCTATGACTTTCCATTTTGCATTTAATGAAGTATTTGTTTTTAAAATGAAATGTGATATTGAGCTAGAATGAATGTTTTTATGTTTTGAGGTGAACAGGGTACATTAATTTATTTTAAATTGAATAAAATCTTCAATTTATCTTTTGCAAGAAATGAAATTGAAACAATGACCATGTGTTGCAATTAACATGTTTTAGCTGCAAGCTGTTTGAAGTGACGTTGTGTAAATGTAACTTTTCTACATCTGTTTGCATAAAGAGAGAGAGAGAGAGAGAAAGAAGGTGGAGGCTTAACTGTTAGGAAGAACACATTGTGAATGAAACAAGGGAGAGCAGGAAAGTGTTGAAAGTTGAACTAGAGGAATCTGTCTCTGCGTTGTATCAGGGATTTAAATAATTTGATGACTTGTATTTTCATCATTCTAACAAAGTTTGATTCAACACGTTTCTTGTTGATGACATTTACGCACGTACATTTTCAGACTCCTCGATGGAAATAACGTAACCTCATCGGATGAACACATGTGGATGATACCATTCACAGAGGGGAATGACCATCTCCTGACCGTTGACTTTGGTAGGGAGGTACCGATGACTGGACTGAGGATATGGAACTACAATAAGTCACCAGAAGATACGTACAGAGGGGTGAGGTTTTGATGACTATGTATCAGTATCTCCCGGAAGAGATTCTGAAAGATATAAAAGTGAATGTAATACCCAGCACAAAGTACCTTAATCAGATACACACTGCATTGTATTTTGTATTTTATTTTGTTTTTGTATTGTATTGTATCATATGGTATGTAATCATAATACAGGTAAATAATAATGGTAATAGTATATCATGGGAGCTTGGCTAAACGGGTTAATAATATGATACTTTGTAAAGTGCAGTGTAGAGTATATTTGTAAATGGACAGTATGATTATTATTATTAGCTTCTTGTATTTGTATAATGCTCATGTCCACAATGCTGTGACTTACTGTACCAATATCCTTACCCTGGTTATAGCGTTTTGTCAGTGAATTTTACTGACAAATTTGCTCGCAGCCAATCAGATGCAAGGATTTCAGTAGCTTATAACAGTTGTCGTTAAAAATCACTGACAAAACGCTTGATGAAACGCTCCCCTGAACAACCAAATGTGCAGCACTCAAGAGTGTCAAGTACCCATTTAAACCAAATTGTTCATAGTGAAACGGGTTTATTACATGACAACTGAGTATGCAATGAGTACATGGAGCCAACATGTAGCAAAAGCTAGTCAAGGTTCTTGTTCTTTTAAGTTCTTTTGTTTAGAAAGGGAAAGAAGGCTTGCTAAAAACATTTATACCGTATCCACCTTTTCCATACAGGCAAAGATAGTACATGTCTGGATAGATGGACAACAGGTCTCACCCGCAGAGGGCTATCTCATCCGCAAGGGACCTGGGCGATGTTACTTTGACTTTGCTCAGGACATTAGCTTTGTCAGCCAGACAAACTGGCAGGCTGTCGTTGGACGACAACAGAGGGCGGTGCCTGATTCACTCAGGTAATTCTTATAATTGAACGAGACATCTGCTCAGATTGTAATGCCCTAGAAGGATTGGTATAGTTGAAGAGAGTTAATCAGTTGTCTCACGATGTGCAAACGTAAACGTAGGTAGTCTGACGTTTCGGCTGCTATATACTGCTAGCCTTAGTCATAGACAATGAGCCGAGATCACGCTGAGCGGGTCTTAAATAGCCCGGAGCGGCCGGATGTACGCTCGGACCACTCGCGCTGTGATTGGTCGCTGCCGTTGACCAATCACCGGGCGCGGCATTGTTCCCTGCCGTGTCGGCGCTGTGATTGGTCGCTGCCGTTGACCAATCACCGGGCGCGGCGTTGTTCCCTGCCGTGTCGGCGGGGGGCGCGCTATCCTTGGCCGGTTCTAACCGGTTAGCTGCGTGGCGCTGAATAGCAGATAGCCATTCGTTAGGGATGTCAATGCCGTTATCCCTGTTAATGTTATTCGAGTGCAATCGGATTTGAATAGCTTCTTTCACCCGGCGCGTGTTCCAATGCTTGTCCCCCGCAACGCAACTGATATTATCCCAGCCGGGATAGTGCTCGGCAGTCCAAGCATGCTCAGCAGTCCAAGCATGCTCAGCAACAGCCGAGCTATCAGTGCGTCCGAGGCGAACATCCCGGCGATGTTCATGCATGCGCTCCCCGACGGGTCTACCAGTCTCGCCAGGATTGGTAGAGTCTACTATTTTAGAAATGCCAGATTCTTGTACTATCAAATGTGGGGTAACATGATTTTACTATACTTACTCGTTACTGTTGGAAGCTTTAAGATTCTTTTAGGCCTGATGTGTTACATGTAGTCTCATCTTATATTTTGCTTAAGTGCAAATGAAAAGTGCTGGAAAATATGAACATTTACCTTCACTTAGATTCTAGAATTGATATCGTTTTATTATTTGTTTCAACTTTCTTTAATCTCTCGTATCTTTCTCTCTTTCTCTTCCCAGGCAAAGCCAAGTTGCTTTAGAGGTTCCAAGCCAGGAGTATATACCAATGCATATGCCATGTGGATGTATCCTTCATATACTCATTTTTATATTATCTTGTGGTGTTCAATAGATTAACCATCTCCTGTGATTTGGTCACCTGCTTGCAATTCAGTGAACTTTCTTTAAGATAGTGTCTCAGACTGTTTAAAAATTCTACCAGGCAAAGTTCCCCGAGTGTAAAAGTCATTACTATGTCTGACATGCCTGGGCAATGCCCAAAATATAAAAGCAGTATTAAAGGTTAATCTATTGTTTAACACCATATGATGCTGGTTAATGATCCTGGTTAACACCATATGATGCTGGTTAATGATCCTGGTTAACACCATATGATACTGGTTAATGATCCTGGTTAACACCATATGATACTGGTTAATGATCCTGGTTAACACCATATGATACTGGTTAATGATCCTGGTTAACACCATATGATGCTGGTTAATGATCCTGGTTAACACCATATGATGGTGGTTTAAATGCTTTTACATATCAATGATATTAGGAGTGTAATATATTTACAGTGATTATCAGGTTTTATAAGTGTTCTTTTGTGAAAGAAAGGAGTTTTAGGTAACAATAGAGGGACTAAAATTCTCTATTTTAAACCATAACATGTTTACTAATATAGCCAAATATGATAAAACATATGAATAGGAATATATGCATGATAATAAATCATCCATTATTTTTATGACATTTTCTGATGATGAAATAGGAGCTCATTTGATATCCTTAACTCATCTGTGATATTACCAGTTGTTTTCCAGTTTCAGCTTCTCTCAACCTACGGGGATCTGTACTATGTGGGACTGAATGGCTTGGAGTTCTACAATGCTCAAGGAGAGAAGATGGAGCTCACCGAGTCCAGTATCCTTAGCTTTCAAATCAGCGGACATCATTAAATTTAATTTCTTTGTGAAATATTCCAATGTGAAGTTTGGAAACAGGAGTTTATTATGACCGAACTCTTTTTATTAAGGGGAATAAATGCTCCTCTGCTTCCCCATGCTGGATGAAAATGGAATGGGTTTTATCTACATGAAGTATGCAGATTTTCCTGCCTTCCAGCCACCCTCTTCAAGAGGGCTGCCCTTTTTCTGTTCTAGTCCCCTTTCTAAATCTCCTTCTAAATCTGCCTTTGATAGAATGAACACTCAACAAAAGATTGATCTTTCCTTAAAGCAAAGCAATTACTATTGAGTACCCATCACAAATATGGACAGAAAGCCCATTTACGCTATTAATCCTTTCCCAGACATGTATATAATAGAGTCTGCATGCAAAATGAATACTGTAAATTCAGACATACATGTAACATACATCCATTCAAATAGCCAAGTCGAAAGGATATGCATGAAGCCCCCCCCCCCCCCCCCCCCCCCCCCCCGTGTAAAAATAACAGAAGAAGAAAAAGTGTAGACATAGCACCCTATCTACCTGATGATGTAATAATGCAGAATACTGAGTGTCTCATAAGGAGTTTGACCTTTAACCTCACACCTATCAGACATCGCTGCCTATCCTCCCAGTGTGAATGTCCTGGAGGGTGTATCAGATGACACAAGAACACCTGAGAAGCTCATTGATGGGGTCAACGATACTGTGGATGGTGGTCATATCTGGCTTGCACCCATCCTGCCTTCTGTGGTAATTGTTACTGTGTATTGGATGTCAGTATAATGTGTTGGCATGTTGGTATGTCTAGAGCAAGAGGAAGTATAACATTAACATACATGTAGATATTTAAAGTTGAATTTTTTTTTTAAGTTATTGATCTTTTTACAGGGTAGGTTACTTTGGGTGCTCTGACAGCCAGGGAGGGGCACATCCCCTCCCCCTCCCCCCTCCCCCCTCCCCCCTCCCCCCTCCCCCCTCCCCCCTCCCCCCTCCCCCCGATTTCAGTCACAGATTGACAAAACAATCATGGAATGTGCCGTACATACATTTTACAGTTACTAATCCATGAAGTGTTATATCTCTGTATATCTAAAAAGAAATAGAAAATTGTTGGTCCTTGATTAACAATATATATTCCTGTTTGACATTTCTTTATTCTGTAAATTATACATGTAAGGGAAAGATAAGAAGGAAATGCAGGTGAATAGTTGAGAGGCATTTCGAGGGATTTTGACCAAGTCTGTATGTCCGGCAAAGTTTTTGCTTTCATGCATAATTATTTTTCAATTTCCTTTTCAGATCAACCGTGTGTATGTGATATTTGATGAGCCTGCCACTGTCTCTATGATCAAGCTCTGGAACTACAGCAAGACTCCATCCAGGGGTGTCAAAGATTTTGGGGTAAGTTTATATCAGTGTCCAAGTATGGTATTGATGTTTGAATGCCTAGTAGGTAACAAAGTCTTTTTATTGACTTACATTTCAATATTTGGGATTTTCATGCCAGTCAGCTGTAAAAACATTGAATTTTTTTATGTTTTTTAAATTTTCGTTATCGTACTTTAATACCCTTGAGGAATGGCTTTGGTGATGTCGTAATGATCGAGTTTAGAACAGGCAGAGTTTTTTTTTGTTCCCATGTAATTCCTTTGAAGAAACGCAATGAAGAATTACAAATGAAAAAGCAAATGCATTTTGATGGCAAGTCTGTGAATTCAACAAGACAATCACTCCGTTGTGAAATGATTGTAAAGCAATTACATTTGAATGTATATTCTATCTCTGTATTTATCTATCTCTACTCTCTTTCTCTCTCTCTCTCTCTCCACATCTATCACTCTGCTCCCCATCTATTTCTTCCATCCTTTTTTTCTCTGTTCTCCCCATCTCTCTTCCTTTCTCCCTATATTTTCTTCCTCTCTCTCTACATCTATATCTCTGCTCCCCCTCCCTCACTGTTTCCCTCCCTTTTTTCTCCCCCTTTTTTCTCCCCCAACCCCCCTCTCTGTTTCCCTCTCTTTTTTCTCCCCCACCCCTCTCTCTCTATCTCCCTCTCTCAAATTTGCATGTCTCTGTGCACGTGCAGTTGCTGGTAGATGACTTGCTGGTGTACCAAGGTATCTTGGGTCAGGTGACCACTGCAGCTAGGGGTATCCTACCCACTATGGATGTACCCATCCCATACCACACCATTCTCTTTGCTGATAATGCAGAACTCAGAAGAAGGGAACGACACACCATTCTCCAGTAAGAACTCTTTTTTCCCCTGTGAATTTTGATTACATATATTACTATTATAAAGGAATAAGAATTACTTTAGTTGTACTTCTAGCTAAGTTAATGCTTTATACATGTATGCTCCCTTTAAATCCATTGTGGAACAAGATTCACTCGAAAAATACTTTTTGCAAATCATGTTGATGTTGGCAAAAACTGGTTGCAAACAAGAAATAGCACTTTTTATTCATCAATAAAATTTGTGACACAATAGATGTCCAAAAGGAATAGATTCACCTAAACCCTTGAAATAAGTCCATTGTGATAAAAAGTGCCTAACATAATTTTCAAAATGGGCATTACATGTACAGTGTAGTTGTGACAGTTGGCAGTACTTTTATAGTGAATAACTGCCTATCATATATGGCGATCAGCAAACTTGGTGCACCGATTAATAGATACAGCATGTACATGTATCAGTTGAAATCTCTCTCTCTCTCTCTCTTTTCTCACCATACATACATGTGTGTTTGTATTTTTCCTAGGAATCAGCAACAGGAACAGGATGTCCAAATGACTGATGATCGCCAAGTGATAGCACACTTCAAAAATCCTAAGAAATCAGCCAACAATACGGTGGATCAAGGTGAGATAAATTGTACATTAGAAATCATGTTTCAGTCTACAAGGCTGTCTTTATTGACAAAAAGAAGTTTGTCACATTGATTTCACATCAGTCTGCACTAATATGCTAGGAACCTAAATGTGAATTGACGAAGCCATATGTGTCTTCACTTTTTCTTGTGTATGTTCATCACTGGAAAAATTCCATTATGAAGGCTGTAATGACACTATTATTCATAAATTCAGGAAATTTTATGAATGGAATTAGATACACTTTCAGCCCACAAGTCCCCTTTCTGTAAATAATTGTAAAACAAAAAAAAATCTCATGCGCAGAACATAATTTAAGTAATTAAACTGTTATGAATGAAAGATTGTACACCATCATTATCTCTTTGACATGTTGTTTTCTCTTTTACAGCACTGAGACCCAAGACCAGTGTTAATAAACAGGGTAACACAAGAAGAAGATGATTTGGGCATCCAGGGGGTTAACAGGAGAGCAAAAATAGCAGTGGGTGTGTTTAAGACCAGTGTCGATACACAGGGTAACACTAGGAGAAGATTATTTGGGCATCCAGGGGGTTAACAGGAGAGCAATAGTTTTTAGCAGTGGGTGTGTTTAAGACCAGTGTTAATACACAGGGTAACACAAGGAGAAGATAATTTGGGCATCCAAGGAGTTAACGGTGTTCATAGAAAGGTCACTCATTCACCATGTGCCACTGTAGTGCAATGTTTTGATATGGTCAGTTTTATTTATTTTTGTTTCTTGTGAAATGATCATATCCTTGGATCAGATTCATACCCTTCTTAGCTGCATATCACGAGAATGATGATAGAAAATACGTATAGAGCACATGATCACTAAATTAGTGTGCTATGTGCTTTACAACTTTAAAGGAATCAAGTATATACACTGTCATATACAATAAAAACATTTGGAGTCAACACTTGGAATATACAAAGAAAACAATTTTGGGTACAGAAATGATGAATTAAATTATCCAGTCTGTTTTATGAAGACACCTGCAGTGTGGAACCATTCATTATCATAAAAGAATCTCGTTTGATGAGCACATATTAAAAGCAACAAGAAAACAGGTGTGTCATTGATTGGTTTCAGTAATTTTTTAGGCAAAGTAAAGAACCTGCACTTCAGTGTAAACGGTTTCTGTATAGAAATTATGAATATGCATTTTTAAATAAAGATTTATTGATTTGCTGAAATGAAATGACTTGAATTTTCAATTAATCATTTTGTAGATTGTAAAGTTGATAAACTGCATTGTTTTAATTTGTAATATACCGTAACTTAAATTTGTGCTAAAAGATAGTAAATATAATGTATATAAGATTAATATTTATTATTTTGAACCAGTGTTCTGAAGTGTGTCCGTCCTTTTAATAGATAGATTTAGCATCAGAAGTAGTGATTCATTAGTTGTCTGCCAAGTACTGTAATGTATTAAAATACATATTGAAGTTGTGTATTCAGATAGTATTGCATTTAAAAGATGCTGTAAGTCTTTAATCGTTAGTATGTTTTTCATGGCCTGTTGGCCATATAACAATGTTACAGCCAGTAATGAAGATCAAATAGTATGTGTAGATATGTTGACAATGGTGTGTCCATCTTTTCACCGTCTTTCACTAATAGATGTAGTGCCTTGGATAAGACACCTCTTTTTGCGTCTTATTTTTCTCATCGTGTTAAATTTCAAATTGAATGGTTTTCAATTTAATCTTAATTATGCACCATATGCAATGTGAAATTTATTATGTCTTGAATATTAATGCTTTGTGTAGTTCAATGTTGTTGCAGGGATGTACTACATGTCTTTTAAAGAAACGGCAGTAAAGGCATACATTGCAATGCACAGTACTGGCTCTAACATATTCTTCAAAGGAAAAAAAAAGGTGATAATTAAGACCAGTTTTTGAAGTAAAGTTAGTTCTACTTGTCAACTTTGATGTATCGGATGCATGTCCATGTATCATATATGATGACACGCTTCTGGTGTTTGATCAACTTTGGACAATATCCTAGCTTGTAAGCATGTCTTATACTTCTCCATGATATTAACAGTTGGAGAAGCACGATTTAGAGTTATTCCTATTTATGCAAGTATGCAAGGATGCATACATATCTCATACTGTTTTCGCAAAATACTGTATGTGACAGAACCTTAGTGAATACCCGTATTTGTCACCCAACGTTGTAAAAGAGTTGTCAGGAGGAGTGTCTCTAGTACAGAATTTGTGTTCAGCAAAAGCATTAGACATGCATGTGTATTTGTACAAAAAGTTCTCTACAAATTAATGATTAATTGATGTAAGGTTTATTCACATGAAATATCCAGGAAACAGTATTCTTGTTCACTTGCGACAATTGCCCACAAGGCTTTGTTAGAGTCCTATCTGGGGGCTGTGCAGGATGCACACACTACACCATACTTTGTGAAGAACATGTAGAAAAAAATGACCATGTACACTGCAACTTCACAAGTCACTTATTTGTGTAGAAGTATCAGTTAATTGGTACTGTGTTTCCTCAAATTGTACTTACATGTATAAGAAATTGATTTGCGAATCCTGTGGGTTATAATGAAATTTGTTATAAAAAAAATCAACGAACCAAACCTTAGACACACCATATTGACTTTCTCCAGGGAAAATACACACCATCTGCCAATTTCCCCAATAACAAGAGTAATAAATTAACACTCCTACCATTTGGCTTTTCGACGTACATGTCTTATATAATGCGTGTACCATCAATCAACTTCATAGGAACCACCCCTGAGAAAGAATTCTCAAACAAATTTTTCCCCATAACCAAACTGAGTGCTCTCCAATTTCTCATCGGCCATGCTCCAAAACATCCCTATTTGGAGAAGTCCCACCCTCTAGAAGAGAGATCTGTACAAGTATTAAATGGGAAATCCACGAAGTCCACTGTGATTAAACTGTGACACATTGCACATAATAATTCTCTATTGAGCATCTTTATTGGAAAGGATATAAAGCCCCTGATAATTATTTAAAATAATTTCAAAATAGGGCAACCCACAAAAGTGAATGTTTATGCTTGTGTATTCCAACAAAGTTGTAAACTGCATTTATGCACATGAATCCTGCAGAATTCAGAAAATAAATCTGCAGAATACTGTTTATTCTTGCGTTCCAGCTTGTTAAATGGTCAAAAGTAATTTTGTGTGAATGAATCATTTGTTGTAGTTGTGTCAGTATCCTGGTAGTGTCGGCATTTTCCCATGATTTGACAATAAATAGAACACAATAACAGATCAAACCCGATTCTTTTTTCTTCATTGTTGTCTAATGAAATTAGGCCGAGTGAGCGACAGGGTATGTGGGGAATAAGACTTATACAAATTCATGGTCAGTGAGATCTGATGTGAAATGTAAAGCTCAAATCTTTATTCATTAAAATTATGAGAACGAGATGTGAGAAGAGAACAAGTTTTAGGAATAAAATTCATTTACATGCCTGAACAAATCTTGCCAAGAATTTTGCACTCCAAATGAACTTGTGTAGTTCTCATTTGATAAGCCTTACCTTGGGGTACAGTAGAGTGCCCCATTCCCAATTTGAATTCTAGTGAACCTTATTATAATTGCTAACTCTCCCACCTCCCCTCGTTATTACAGTGGAACCTTGTTATAACAAACTCCTTAGGACCCCGGAAATTACCTTGTCATATCGAAACCTGGTTAAATCGGGGTTAAACAAAGGAATCCAAAGAATTGGGACCAGTAAAATTACCATTGTTATAACAAGAGTTTGTTATAACAATGTTCTTTAAACCGAGCTTCCAATGAACCTTTTAATTCCCTGTTTAATTTCCTGTTCTCTCTCTCTCTCATCTCCCTTTAAAGATCTCTACTAAAGGTGTCCTTGCTCATGCTTTTTTTTTATCTTTCTTTCCTGCACCCCACTTCCTCTCTCTCTCATCTCCCTTTATCTCTACTGAAGGTGTCTTGCTCATGCTTCTTTTTTGCATCTTTTGCTTCCCCCTTCTCTCTCTCTACTGAACGTGTCCTGCTTTTTTTTTCTTTTGCTCCCACTTTCTGCACCACCTTCTCTCCCCCTCTCTCTCATTTCCTGTTCAGGCTTCTTCTTTTTTGCATCTCTCGCTCTCTCTCCTTCTTTCTGCCCCCCCCCCCCTCTGAAAAAAAATATGAAGAAAACATCCTGCAACACTACAAGTAAATGACTGAGCATTTTCAAAGAATTTCTTTTCAAGAGTTAAAATTTATTCAAAACTCTGTTTCATTCATCAAATCTTAAGATAATTTAATTAATAATAAACCACAGTAAGCACAACACACCTGAAGAAATGAGGAACAGTTTTTCAGGTAGTATTTACATTATTGTAATATTGTAGCCCAAAACACTATTTTTATCTCTACTTTCAGAAGTACTTCAAATGCTGGGTGGGCAAAGAAAAATGTTCTGCAAATAAGATCACATTGAGTCACCTTCACAACTTCACTTTTCTTGTAATTGCATTAAAGTGGAGCTCATTTAGGTCGAAATAATAATTTACAAATACATATTGTATTCGTTCAGATGTTCAATTGAGTGTCAACAAAATTACCACCAGTCAAATGTCATATGAAATCATGTATATGTATTGCAATGTTGTAGAATAAAACAGTGCATTTCATCTTCTCTTGAATTTGTATGATTAGATGTAATAAATGTGTTCTTCATGTTGATTTCTTGAATGGGAGGTACATCAAACACAGGTGCTAAACTCTAGTAGAATATAAACATCTGACAGGTATCTACAGTCCAGGTTGCACATCAAATCTTGGATGCAAAGGTCCCATCATCCCTCTGGGTATCCCAGTTCTCAACCTGCAGAAAAGCGTAAAAATATAAATGACTCAAAATGAACTGGATAGAAAGCACACTGAACTATTTGAAGATAAAAGAAATATTCAATAGTAGGATTCAGAAATTAGAAGAGATTAGAGATTTTTAGAAAAAGAATACAAAGGCAGATGCATTCCTGAACTTGTAATCTCGACAAAGTGACACACTACAAAGTGACACACTACATGTATAAATAGTTTGCACACAGAAAAATCTTAGAGATTTGAACAGATTCAAGCATCCAGACCTTATTTTGAACCCAGAGTATCCTGGCTACATTGTATAACCACACAGCCATAGTGCTCCAATTTGCACATGTAAAAATGTCCTCCAGTAAGGCTATCAGTCTAAACATGTTCTCTATACACTGGTGTATACATGGGTACCCAAGCACCAAGTAAAGCTATTATGCTAGACATGACTAAGCATGTGTGTAGAGTGGTAACTGGCTGACATGTTTGCCAGAGAGTGCAGATTATGCACAATTACTGATGTCTACTGCTTGGTGTACATGTACAAGTGCAATGAAAAGCACTCTGACCCTTACTGAGAAAGGCACATTCTAAAACACATGTGCTGTCATACTCACCCAGGCAATGGGACATAATGACTTGTAGACTCTCCTGAAGTATTCACATGGCTCATAGTCCTCACCCTTCACCTTCTGACACCGATGGTAATCCACATAGTTCTGCCAGCAGTTCTTGGTCTGATTTGTGTTGGGGAAGCGGGCATCAAATGGAGCCGTCTTGTAGTTGTCTAGAACTTCCTTGATGTCAGCCATGGTCTGCAATAGAGGAAAATGGAGAGAGATGTGCACAGAGAGATACAAAAACAGAAAATAATGAGGGGGAAAAGGGAGACAGAAAAGGGGAGAGAGGGGAGAGAGGGGCGGGAGGGAGAAAAAGACCAGAGTATGAGAGAGAGTTTAATGGCTTAGATAAACAAAAAAAAACAATATATGACATACATGCACTGTATCAAATACAAAATACTAAAACTACTCATATAAAAAAGATGACAGCCCAAAAGATTCTAAACTACATATCTAACACAAGGTATGACAGAAACAAAGAAACCAGCATTTGGTCTTTGTCAATTCATGGAAGATAAGAATCTAATTTATGAGCTTCATAAGTTTCGATCATGGTATGAGAAGAACTTTTAAAGAATTATTCATTAGTCTTCAGTTATTTGATGAAGTCAGTCAGTTGAATATTCACTCAAACATATTCATACATGTTAATATATGCTACATATACTATGCTTCAACAATACACGTACATCCTGATGGCAGCATCACTTCTTCAATTATGAAATCTAGCAAAGTTACACATGTAGCATCTACAATAACAGCTGAAACTTGCAGGATCTGATCAAATTGAGGTGATTATTTACCATAAAATAACAGATTCACTACACATTAGCTTAAAGGAAAAACATACATATATGGTCAGAAAACATACATGTCCTCTTATTTTACATACATGTAGATACTCACTCATTTAGAATTTTCATATTCTAGACACTTTTCCATACACTAAAAAGAAATTGTACAAGTTGCAATTTTCTGTACACAACTCTACATCTTCTAAATTTCATAACTTTCTTACTCTCAACTGAATTTTCTCAAACTTGTGTTTCTCCCTCTTTCTCTTAATTATACAAACAAACTGGATGTCAGTCAGGGTGGACTTCTTTAAAATGTGAGATTTAAGATTTTTTGCTTCGTGCCAAAGTAGCTTTTTCAGCAGTATTCTTATGGTTTTTAACTTTTCAAAAAATTTTACTTTAAAGTTGCAACATAGACATTTGGAAGAGAAATCTTCAGAATGATCATTGTCATCCTGTAAACAAGAGGCATAGATTACGTCTACAAAGCATGTAGATCTACTCTTGTTCGCAAATAACTTTCACAGGTTTGTTGTTAGGGTTAGTACATTGCCATTGGCGTTCGCTTGGCAGCAGCATCATCATCGTGTTATTCATTTTTTTTCACAATCTTCAAAGGTCTTCAATTTAAAAGTGCTTTTGTTAACAGTCAATGTCACTCTAACTTGTTAATTCTGGAATGAATTCTTAGTTTATTTCTTCTTTTTTCATCATTGTGTTTCCTCCTTTTCTTTTAAATCAAACTTAATTTGATGAAAATTTTAAAAAACAGAAGGGGAAAAAATAGAAATAGAACTCGAAAGACAATGAACAGATGAGATGAATATGAAAACAAACATGACAGATCACAGAGGTGACCACTCATCATGCTCATGGAACCATCACAATGTCAATGTGGGGCTGTGTCCATTCAATTTTGGCAGCGGTCAAACCCTAAGTTGAAGAGGTGAAAACACCTATAACAGGCAAAATTTTGATAAAACACTTCCTTCTACATTTTAGTTTGATAGAAAAGCCGATTTCATGCCATATTCTTCAAGCTCAATAGGATCTTTATCATATCACCTTGTCCTTGATCAAGTCACAACTCACATCAGCAAGCAATGGTCATATTGACCATTAGGATCATATACATGTGTGTATACTGGGTATTGGGGATACAGATGTAATTTTGTTTGAAATGGAGGTTTTTGTGGGCAAACTGATACTTAAGTATCATTCTTTAGATTTTAAGTTATCAGTTCGTTAAGATACAAAATGTAGAAAGTTATAAAAACTTACATTTACAGCCCTCTTTTTGGTACTTGTTACCCACACCTCCATACGGATGACGACTGCTCTCAATATGTTGCGCACTAGTGAGAGGCCGCTCTACATGGTTACGCACCGTAGATACGTACGCAGAATGTTACGCACACAAGCTATTCTACGAAGACCTGGAAGGGCCGGAAGGGCCAAACTGACGACGTAAAAAAAAAAATATTACGTACGTACGTAATATTTTTTATTTTTTTACGTCGTCAGTTTGGCCCTTCCAGGTCTTCGTAGGAGATCGACGAACCGATCGCGCCGGTACTACTACGAGCGCTGAGGGCTCCCTTCATCATAATCGTGAAAAATACAAACTGGATGCTGACGGGACAGCCTCGATAGCAGTTATCGACAAAAAGGACCCAAAATTTCAGGAAACCCTCTTCAAAGGTCACAAAACAACCTGGTAAGTTTTAATCATCTATTATTCAACATAAGTATTTGGATTTAAGTAAACTGCAATATATGAGTTTCAATTAAATATAGCCAAAAATGCACAGTGATGCAGTTTAGGTATGGGATGTGTGTTGGCTGCGTTACTACACAGTCGGCAATGGCGTGTACCTATGAGTGTCACAACTCACATATTTACACTCATAGCTACATTCCTATACTTCGTGTGTATAAAGCGGGCAGTCATACACCTCAACTTTTTAAAACACCACTGCACAAAAGTCACAAACATTCACTCAAAATCGGCATTTAATTTTCAAAAACCGACCACTAAATATCCAAGAAATACAATAAATTCAACTCACCGATGTTGGAAAAGATATTTCCAAAAATCAAATCCGTAATTTACTGTTGATTCTCGCGAAACGAGCTATCGGAGTCATTGTGTACATTTCCTGGTCGCCGCGGGCGCTGACATCTCCCCAAAAGAGTTTTGTCCTTAAAAATTCGGTCCCTATGTGGCATACACGGAAAGTCCCGATTTTCTGTGTGCGCGATCGTATAGATCGATGTGCGCTTGCGATCCCGAGTTTCTTCGTGGACAAAAATTTTATTGGCCGATTTTAGTCTAAGACATCGGCAGTATGTAAACAACACGCGATCGCGAAACAAATCGGCGGGGATTTCTCCGGTTTTGGACAAGATTTTGGACAAGATTTTGACTTTGGATTTTGCTGAAAATATCAAAAGTTCTTCCTAACGGCCATTTGAGGCACTCAACGCTACATTACTGCAAAATAGTTGGTATTTTCTGTGGCATGTACTAAAGGTATGGGGGGAAAAATAAGATAAATATTTTAAATACTTGCTTTCAAATTCAGCCCTTAAAAATCTCACTCCTACCTCAAATGGCCGTTAAGAAGAACTTTTCATATTTTCAGCAAAATCCAAAGTCAAAATCTTGTCCAAAACCGGAAAAATCCCCGCCGATTTGTTTCGCGATCGCGTGTTGTTTACATACTGCCGATGTCTTAGACTAAAATCGGCCAATAAAATTTTTGTCCACGAAAAACTCGGGATCGGAGCGCACATCGATCTTTACGATCGCGCACACAGAAAATCGGGACTTTTCCGCGTACGCCATATAGGGACCGAATTTTTAAGGACAAAACTCTTTTGGGGAGATGTCAGCGCCCGCGGCGTCAAGGAAATGTACACAATGACTCCGATAGCTCGTTTCGCAAGAATCGACAGTAAATTACGGATTTCATTTTTGGAAATATCTTTTCCAACATCGGTGAGTTGAATTTATTGTATTTCTTGAATATTTTGGGGTCGGTTTTTGCAAATTAAATGCCGATTTTGAGCGAACGTTGGTGACTTTTGTGCAGTGGTGTTTTAAAAAGTTGAGGTGTATGACTGCCTACATTATACACACGAAGTATAGGAATGTAGCTATGAGTGATTTGAGGTAGGAGTGAGATTTTTAAGGGCTGAATTTGAAAGCAAGTATTTAAAATATTTATCTTATTTTTCCCCCCATACCTTTAGTACATGCGACAGAAAATACTTCTCCGCTGAGTGGTCAACTATTTTACAGAAATGTACCCGAGAGCACTCATAGGTACATTCCTATACTTCGTGTGTATAATGTAGGCAGTCATACACCTCATCTTTTTAAAACACCACTGCACAAAAGTCACCAATATTCACTCAAAATCGGCATTTAATTTTCAAAAACCGACCCCAAAATATCCAAGAAATACAATAAATTCAACTCACCAATGTTGGAAAAGATATTTACAAAAATGAAATCCGCAATTTACTGTTGATTCTCGCGAAACGAGCTATCGGAGTCATTGTGTACATTTCCTGGTCGCCGCGGGCGCTGACATCTCCCCAAAAGAGTTTTGTCCTCAAAAATTCGGTCCCTATGGCGTACACGGAAAAGTTCCGATTGTCTGTGTGCGCGATCGTAAAGATCGATGTGCCCTTGCGATCCCGAGTTTCTTCGTGGACAAAAATTATATTGGCCGATTTTAGTCTAAGACATCGGCAGTTTGTAAACAACACGCGATCGCGAAACAAATCGGCGGGGATTTCTCCGGTTTTGGACAAGATGTTGACTTTGGATTTTGCTGTAAATATCAAAAGTTCTTCCTAACGGCCATTTGAGGTAGGAGTGAGATTTTTAAGGGCTGAATTTGAAAGCAAGTATTTAAAATATTTATCTTATTTCCCCCCCCCCCCATACCTTTAGTACATGCGACAGAAAATACCAACTATTTTACAGAAATGTACCCGGGAGGCGTCTTTTTTTTTGTAACCAACCCTAGGCAGAAACCACACCACGAATAGTGGTCATATTGACCACTACGAATACAATATGCAAAAATAGTTGCTATTTTCTGTCGCGTGTAGTAAAGGTATGGGGGGAAAAGTAAGATAAATATTTTAAATACTTGCTTTCAAATTCAGGCCTTAAAAATCTCACTCCTACCTCTAATGGCCGTGAGGAAAATTTTTTGATATTTTCAGCAAAATCCAAAGTCAAAATCTTGTCCAAAACCGGAGAAATCCCCGCCGATTTGTTTCGCGATCGCGCGTTGTTTACATACTGCCGATGTCTTGGACTAAAATCGGCCAATAAAATTTTTGTCTACGAAAAAACTCGGGATCGCAAGCGCACATCGATCTTTACGATCGCGCACACAGAAAATCGGGACTTTTCCGTGTATGCCACAGGGACCGAATTTTTAAGGACAAAACTCTTTTGGGGAGATGTCAGCGCCCGCGGCGACCAGGAAATGTACACATTGACTCCGATAGCTCGTTTCGCGAGAATCAACAGTAAATTACGGATTTGATTTTCGGAAATATCTTTTCCAACATCGGTGAGTTGAATTTATTGTATTTCTTGGATATTTTGATGTCGGTTTTTGTAAACTAAATGCCGATTTTGAGTGAATGTTTGTGACTTTTGTGCAGTGGTGTTTTAAAAAGTTGAGGTGTATGACTGCCTAAATTATACACACGAAGTATAGGAATGTAGCTATGAGTGGCAGAAACCCTTTTTTGAAGACTTTGAAACAGACTACAAGTATCGGACTTGTATTTTCTAAACCCTAACCCTAACCCTAACCCTAACCCTAATAAGCAAAAGAAAATTTCGTAATATAATCTTCTGCCGAGGTTCGAACTCGTGGTTCCTTCACCAAGAGAGGACTGGATTATCCGATTGCGCCACACAGAACAGCTGCTCGATGCCCTTGCTCGTTTTATTATATAGCTAAAATTCGTTTTCATGAATATTCATGCCGATTAGTCTTGACGGAATAAACCGTATTAGTATGAAAAAATGCGAAATCTGCCTAGGCTTGGTTACCAAAAAATAACACGCACCCGGGAGTGCCCGAGAGTGGAAATTGGTGAAAATGCTGAAAGTGAAACTTTTGAAAGAAAAAATAATTTAAAAATAATAGAAGCCAGAGGTCTAAACAAAAGGGTGGATGAAAAGGAAAGAAAAAAAGAAAATGTATAGTCTATGATAAAACAGAAATGTTAACATAGTCCTCATAATACAAATAAAAATAAAAATAAACTCAAATTTTGTCAAAATGTTGCTGCATGCATGCTGAAGAAATGTAGTCTTGACCTAACGAACACCGTTTTGGGTTCGTGGGACTAGACTAAAGACATGCAAAATTCCCAACACCAGACATTGTCATATGGATCGTTGTTACCTGTTGATGACATATGTAATGATCTTATACTTATTCACTTTCATAGTAAATCAGGAAAAGAACTGAGAAGACGATACTTACAAATTGTGATTATTTAGGTGGTAATTTGAGTATCAACTGTTGAGTTCTTCGTGCAGTCTCAGAAACTGGCAATGGCGAAAGGTCATTCGCTCCTTGAATCTGGCGACCACAAGTTCAGCGACCAATTAGGGTGTCGCCGAAACGTCCAAGAGAAAACAGAAAAATATTTCTAAATTAAAAAGATCATGTAATATCATTCATTTACTAAATTTGGAATCTGTAGAGGGTGAAAATTGGTCTAAAAATAGTCTTCGTTGCATCTTAAAGAGCATGGGCCAAACTATTAAAATTTCAAACCAATAATTCGGAATTTATTGCTTTCATGAGAGAATTCGAATACCGTTCTTCCGGCGAGGAACATCGCTCAATTCAAAATGAATCAAGCTAGTATTACAAGTGTTACAGATGTTCGCAAGACATTTCATATTCTTAGCTCTTTACACCATGAAATAGAGGAGATATTCAGCTTTATCATGGTATAGGTCACTATGCTTAGCAAGTTGTCTGGATCTTACTGTTTAAACTTCAACACGGCATATATTCTCGGTATTATTACGCTTCGCATGAACAATACCACCAGTGCAATATTCTATGCAGCTTTGACACGTAACTCAATAATGAAGTTCTGCAGAAAAAGTGTTATAAATGTTCGCAAGACATTTTATATTCTTAGCTGTTTACACCATGAAATAGGGGAGATATTCAGCTTTATCATGGTATAGGTCACTATGCTTAGCAAGTTGCCTGGATCTTACTGTTTACACTTCAACACGGCATATATTCTCGATATTATTACGTTTCGCATGAACAATAGCGCCAGTGCAATATTCTATGCAGCTTCACGTAACTCAATAATGAAGTTCTGCGGAAAAAGTGTTATAAATGTTCGCAAGACATTTCATATTCTTAGCTGTTTACACCATGAAATAGAGGAGATATTCAGCTTTATCGTGGTATAAGTCGCTATGCTTAGCAAGTTGTCTGGATCTTACTGTTTAAACTTCAACACGGCTATATTCTCGGTATTATTACGCTTCGCATGAACAATACCACCAGTGCAATATTCTATGCAGCTTCACGTAACTCAATAATGAAGTTCTGCAGATAAAGTGTTATAAATATTCGCAAGACATTTCATATTCTTAGCTCTTTACACCATGAAAAAGAGGAGATATTCAGCTTTATCATGGTATAGGTCACTATGCTTAGCAAGTTGTCTGGATCTTACTGTTTAAACTTCAACACGGCATATATTCTCGGTATTATTACGCTTCGCATGAACAATACCACCAGTGCAATATTCTATGCAGCTTCACGTAACTCAATAATGAAGTTCTGCAGAAAAAGTGTTATAAATGTTCGCAAGACATTTCATATTCTTAGCTGTTTACACCATGAAATAGGGGAGATATTCAGCTTTATCATGGTATAGGTCACTATGCTTAGCAAGTTGCCTGGATCTTACTGTTTACACTTCAACACGGCATATATTCTCGATATTATTACGTTTCGCATGAACAATAGCGCCAGTGCAATATTCTATGCAGCTTCACGTAACTCAATAATGAAGTTCTGCAGAAAAAGTGTTATAAATGTTCGCAAGACATTTCATATTCTTAGCTGTTTACACCATGAAAAAGAGGAGATATTCAGCTTTATCGTGGTATAAGTCGCTATGCTTAGCAAGTTGTCTGGATCTTACTGTTTAAACTTCAACACGGCTATATTCTCGGTATTATTACGGTTCGCATGAACAATACCACCAGTGCAATATTCTATGCAGCTTCACGTAACTCAATAATGAAGTTCTGCAGATAAAGTGTTATAAATATTCGCAAGACATTTCATATTCTTAGCTCTTTACACCATGAAAAAGAGGAGATATTCAGCTTTATCATGGTATAGGTCACTATGCTTAGCAAGTTGTCTGGATCTTACTGTTTAAACTTCAACACGGCATATATTCTCGGTATTATTACGCTTCGCATGAACAATACCACCAGTGCAATATTCTATGCAGCTTCACGTAACTCAATAATGAAGTTCTGCAGAAAAAGTGTTATAAATGTTCGCAAGACATTTCATATTCTTAGCTGTTTACACCATGAAAAAGAGGAGATATTCAGCTTTATCGTGGTATAAGTCGCTATGCTTAGCAAGTTGTCTGGATCTTACTGTTTAAACTTCAACACGGCTATATTCTCGGTATTATTACGCTTCGCATGAACAATACCACCAGTGCAATATTCTATGCAGCTTCACGTAACTCAATAATGAAGTTCTGCAGATAAAGTGTTATAAATATTCGCAAGACATTTCATATTCTTAGCTCTTTACACCATGAAAAAGAGGAGATATTCAGCTTTATCATGGTATAGGTCACTATGCTTAGCAAGTTGTCTGGATCTTACTGTTTAAACTTCAACACGGCATATATTCTCGGTATTATTACGCTTCGCATGAACAATACCACCAGTGCAATATTCTATGCAGCTTCACGTAACTCAATAATGAAGTTCTGCAGAAAAAGTGTTATAAATGTTCGCAAGACATTTCATATTCTTAGCTGTTTACACCATGAAATAGGGGAGATATTCAGCTTTATCATGGTATAGGTCACTATGCTTAGCAAGTTGCCTGGATCTTACTGTTTACACTTCAACACGGCATATATTCTCGATATTATTACGTTTCGCATGAACAATAGCGCCAGTGCAATATTCTATGCAGCTTCACGTAACTCAATAATGAAGTTCTGCAGAAAAAGTGTTATAAATGTTCGCAAGACATTTCATATTCTTAGCTGTTTACACCATGAAAAAGAGGAGATATTCAGCTTTATCGTGGTATAAGTCGCTATGCTTAGCAAGTTGTCTGGATCTTACTGTTTAAACTTCAACACGGCTATATTCTCGGTATTATTACGCTTCGCATGAACAATACCACCAGTGCAATATTCTATGCAGCTTCACGTAACTCAATAATGAAGTTCTGCAGATAAAGTGTTATAAATATTCGCAAGACATTTCATATTCTTAGCTCTTTACACCATGAAAAAGAGGAGATATTCAGCTTTATCATGGTATAGGTCACTATGCTTAGCAAGTTGTCTGGATCTTACTGTTTAAACTTCAACACGGCATATATTCTCGATATTATTACGCTTCGCATGAACAATAGCGCCAGTGCAATATTCTATGCAGCTTCACGTAACTCAATAATGAAGTTCTGCAGAAAAAGTGTTATAAATGTTCGCAAGACATTTCATATTCTTAGCTGTTTACACCATGAAATAGAGGAGATATTCAGCTTTATCATGGTATAGGTCGCTATGCTTAGCAAGTTGTCTGGATCTTACTGTTTAAACTTCAACACGGCACATATTCTCGAAATGTTACACTTCGTATGAACATTAGCGCCAATGCGGAATTCACGTAACTCAATAATGAAGTTCTGCAGAAAAAGTGTTATAAATGTTCGCAAGACATTTCATATTCTTAGCTGATTACCCCATGAAAAAGAGGAGATATTCAGCTTTATCATGGTATAGGTCGCTATGCTTAGCAAGTTGTCTGGATCTTACTGTTTAAACCTCAACACGGCACATATTCTCGAAATATTACACTCCGCATTAGAGCGCTCGTATTGTATTATGGAGCTTCGTAACTCAATAATGAAGTTCTGAAGAAAAAAGTGTTATAAATGTTCGCAAGACATTTCATATTCTTAGCTGTTTACACCATGAAAAAGAGGAGATATTCAGCTTTATCGTGGTATAAGTCGCTATGCTTAGCAAGTTGTCTGGATCTTACTGTTTAAACTTCAACACGGCTATATTCTCGGTATTATTACGCTTCGCATGAACAATACCACCAGTGCAATATTCTATGCAGCTTCACGTAACTCAATAATGAAGTTCTGCAGATAAAGTGTTATAAATATTCGCAAGACATTTCATATTCTTAGCTGATTACACCATGAAATAGAGGAGATATTCAGCTTTATTATGGTATAGGTCACTGTGCTTAGCAAGTTGTCTGGATCTTACTGTTTAAACTTCAACACGGCATATATTCTCGATATTATTACGCTTCGCATGAACAATAGCGCCAGTGCAATATTCTATGCAGCTTCACGTAACTCAATAATGAAGTTCTGCAGAAAAAGTGTTATAAATGTTCGCAAGACATTTCATATTCTTAGCTGTTTACACCATGAAATAGAGGAGATATTCAGCTTTATCATGGTATAGGTCGCTATGCTTAGCAAGTTGTCTGGATCTTACTGTTTAAACTTCAACACGGCACATATTCTCGAAATGTTACACTTCGTATGAACATTAGCGCCAATGCGGAATTCACGTAACTCAATAATGAAGTTCTGCAGAAAAAGTGTTATAAATGTTCGCAAGACATTTCATATTCTTAGCTGATTACACCATGAAATAGAGGAGATATTCAGCTTTATTATGGTATAGGTCACTGTGCTTAGCAAGTTGTCTGGATCTTACTGTTTAAACTTCAACACGGCACATATTCTTGAAATATTACACTCCGCATTAAAGCGCTCGTACTGTATTATGGAGCTTCGTAACTCAATAATGAAGTTCTGAAGAAAAAGTGTTGTAAATGTTCGCAAGACATTTCATATTCTTAGCTGATTACACCATGAAATAGAGGAGATATTCAGCTTTATTATGGTATAGGTCGCTATGCTTAGCAAGTTGTCTGGATCTTACTGTTTAAACTTCAACATGGCACATATTCTCGATATTATTACGCTTCGCATGAACAATAGCGCCAGTGCAATATTCTACGCAGCTTCACGTAACTCAATAATGAAGTTCTGCAGAAAAAGTGTTATAAATGTTCGCAAGACATTTCATATTCTTAGCTGTTTACACCATGAAATAGGGGAGATATTCAGCTTTATCATGGTATAGGTCACTATGCTTAGCAAGTTGTCTGGATCTTACTGTTTACACTTCAACACGGCATATATTCTCGGTATTATTACGCTTCGCATGAACAATACCACCAGTGCAATATTCTATGCAGCTTCACGTAACTCAATAATGAAGTTCTGCAGAAAAAGTGTTATAAATGTTCGCAAGACATTTCATATTCTTAGCTCTTTACACCATGAAAAAGAGGAGATATTCAGCTTTATCATGGTATAGGTCACTATGCTTAGCAAGTTGTCTGGATCTTACTGTTTAAACTTCAACACGGCATATATTCTCGGTATTATTACGCTTCGCATGAACAATACCACCAGTGCAATATTCTATGCAGCTTCACGGAACTCAATAATGAAGTTCTGCAGAAAAAGTGTTATAAATGTTCGCAAGACATTTCATATTCTTAGCTCTTTACACCATGAAATAGGGGAGATATTCAGCTTTATCATGGTATAGGTCACTATGCTTAGCAAGTTGCCTGGATCTTACTGTTTACACTTCAACACGGCATATATTCTCGATATTATTACGTTTCGCATGAACAATAGCGCCAGTGCAATATTCTATGCAGCTTCACGTAACTCAATAATGAAGTTCTGCAGAAAAAGTGTTATAAATGTTCGCAAGACATTTCATATTCTTAGCTGTTTACACCATGAAAAAGAGGAGATATTCAGCTTTATCATGGTATAGGTCACTATGCTTAGCAAGTTGTCTGGATCTTACTGTTTAAACTTCAACACGGCTATATTCTCGCTATTATTACGCTTCGCATGAACAATACCACCAGTGCAATATTCTATGCAGCTTCACGTAACTCAATAATGAAGTTCTGCAGATAAAGTGTTATAAATATTCGCAAGACATTTCATATTCTTAGCTCTTTACACCATGAAAAAGAGGAGATATTCAGCTTTATCATGGTATAGGTCACTATGCTTAGCAAGTTGTCTGGATCTTACTGTTTAAACTTCAACACGGCATATATTCTCGATATTATTACGCTTCGCATGAACAATAGCGCCAGTGCAATATTCTATGCAGCTTCACGTAACTCAATAATGAAGTTCTGCAGAAAAAGTGTTATAAATATTCGCAAGACATTTCATATTCTTAGCTCTTTACACCATGAAAAAGAGGAGATATTCAGCTTTCTCATGGTATAGGTCACTATGCTTAGCAAGTTGTCTGGATCTTACTGTTTAAACTTCAACACGGCATATATTCTCGATATTATTACGCTTCGCATGAACAATAGCGCCAGTGCAATATTCTATGCAGCTTCACGTAACTCAATAATGAATTTCTGCAGAAAAAGTGTTATAAATATTCGCAAGACATTTCATATTCTTAGCTCTTTACACCATGAAAAAGAGGAGATATTCAGCTTTCTCATGGTATAGGTCACTATGCTTAGCAAGTTGTCTGGATCTTACTGTTTAAACTTCAACACGGCACATATTCTCGAAATATTACACTTCGTATGAACAATAGCGCCAGTGCAATATTCTATGCAGCTTCACGTAACTCAATAATGAAGTTCTGCAGAAAAAGTGTTATAAATGTTCGCAAGACATTTCACATTCTTAGCTGATTACACCATGAAATAGAGGAGATATTCAGCTTTATCATGGTATAGGTCGCTATGCTTAGCAAGTTGTCTGGATCTTACTGTTTAAACTTTAACACGGCACATATTCTCGAAATATTATACACTCCGCATTTAAAACGCTCGTATTGTATTATGGAGCTTCGTAACTCAATAATGAAGTGCTGAAGAAAAAGTGTTATAAATGTTCGCAAGACATTTCATATTCTTAGCCGATTACACCATGAAATAGAGGAGATATTCAGCTTTATCATGGTATAGGTCGCTATGCTTAGCAAGTTGTCTGGATCTTACTGTTTAAACTTTAACACGGCACATATTCTCGAAATATTATACACTCCGCATTTAAAACGCTCGTATTGTATTATGGAGCTTCGTAACTCAATAATGAAGTTCTGCAGAAAAAGTGTTATAAATGTTCGCAAGACATTTCATATTCTTAGCTGATTACACCATGAAATAGAGGAGATATTAAGCTTTATCATGGTATAGGCCACTATGCTTAGCAAGTTGTCTGGATCTTACTGTTTAAACTTCAACACGGCACATATTCTCGATATTATTACGCTTCGTATGAACATTAGCGCCAGTGGAATATTCTATGCAGCTTCACGTAACTCAATAATGAAGTTCTGCAGAAAAAGTGTTATAAATGTTCGCAAGACATTTCATATTCTTAGCTGTTTACACCATGAAATGGAGGAGATATTCAGCTTTATCGTGGTATAGGTCACTATACTTAGCAAGTTGTCTGGATCTTACTGTTTAAATTTCAAGACGGAAAACATCCTCGAAATATATTACACTTCGCATGAACAATAGCACCCATATGGTATTATATGGAGCTTCGGGTAACTCAATAATGAAGTCCTGAATGAAAAAAGAAGTGCGGAGTCAGGCGTGCTTAAAGTGTTCATTTTTTATTATTTTTTATTTCTTAAGTAAGTAATTTCTTTATTATTTTATTTATTTATTTTGTTTTTTTGGGGACGCTCTGAGGGCCCCTCCTCAAACAGATAGCCTATAGTGATCCCGACCTCAAACGCTACTCTATAGTATTGCAAGGAAGAAAATTTATATCATTGCGTTTTGCATTTTAAAATTTGCATTTTACGTCACGAGAAAGCTGTTAGTTATTTTTTTGCAAAGGTGGTGTTGGGGGGGGGGGGTGAAAAAACAACCCCCCTCTCCGTTGATAAAGGGAAAAATCTACCTACACGCTTTCATCGCCACAGGTAGACATGATCTGTACAATCCTGAGATACGTAGCGCCTGCCACTGGCGTAGCCAGGCTTGTTGAAAAAGGGGGCACAGGGAGGATGACACGCAAAATCACAGGATCACATACTCTAGTTACACCCCCGCACACACAGATACAGACACACAGTGATTTATTTTGACTTTTGCTTGGGGGGGGGGGGGCAAAGGCTATCGAACCAATGGTGATATCCAGAAAAAATCGTTTTGCAGGTCCCACTTCGCGTCGGAAGTGTTTTCCCTCTTTGCATTTTGATTGAAAGTGGTAAGACAGGTTAATGCTCCATAGTTCATGCATAAACTATATTGATTTGTATATTTCAGATTTTATTTTCATGCATACAAATGCGGCGCAGGGGCGTATCCATGATTTCCCAATAGGGGGCGCCAGGCATTATTGATCGCCGTCCTGGGGGAGGGGTGTAAGGGGAGGGGTGCCCCCTCCCCTTTGGAAATTTTTTGCTTCTGAAGAAGGGCTGAGATGCAAAATAATCCTATATGTGACCAATTTTGAAGCCTATTTAATGAACAACTTTTTTTTTTTTTGCTAGTTTTTTTTTTACGACGGCCAATAGGGGGGGGGCGCGCTGTTGCGCCACCCCCTGGATACGCCACTGCGGCGGAACGTCGGGCTCGGACAATGGAAGTGGGGAGGGGCACCTTTTGTTACAAGAAAATTATACGTGCCAATGGTAATGACGCACCCTATACCCCCACATAATGTGTGTCATTTGTCAAATTGAAATCGAACTTAAGGCACTCTTCTGTCACTTTTGTGACTGATAAAAGCGATAAAATTGACCCACTCCACAGTCACAAAAAAATGACGAACATTGTTCATTTTGTTCTGGGTCATTTTTAGAAAGTGTTTTAAAATTAATTTTGTTTGTTTGTTCTGCTGAAAATATATTTACAATCCACACCCCTCGGATTTCGGATTTCGGATGTTACTTTATTTTATTTTATATCATTTCATTTCATTTTATATTTTTATTCCATTTTAATTTCTTTTATTATTTTATACTTGCACCGTATATAGTGTAGTTATGTGTTTTCTTTGATTACCACTACATTGAAACGATAACATGCAGGTTTCAGGCATTTAATTTTACTGCAACCATTAAATATTTAATCATTAAAAGTCGCGTAAATAAATACCCCGGACAACTACCCCCGGACAATTAACCCCAGGACAATTACCCCCAGGACAACTACCCCCGGATTCTGGGGTTGTCCGGGGGAATAATTGTCCAGGTTGTAGTTGTCCGGGGGATAACTGTCCAGGGGTAGTTATCGGGGGGGGGGGGGGGGGGTGGGACTAAAGTATTGTTCGGGGGGGGTGGGGGGTATCGGGGTAATTGTCATTTTATGGGGTGTAATTTTTCCTGGGGGTAATTGTCCGGGGGAGGGGGGTAATTGTCCTGGGGTAGCTGTCCTGGGGGTAGTTGTCCTGGGGATAATTGTTCTATGGGATAGTTGTCCAGGGGGTAGTTGTCCGGGCAGTGACGTATCCAGGTCTTCCTGCGCCCGGGGCAAACTGTCAAATCTGCACCCCCCCCCCCCCCCCCCACCCATGCCCAAACTCAGATTGATGAGCGTTATTAGGTTAGAGATGATGGCACTACGTGAAAAAGAGTTTTGGTGGACATAACCCGGGTTGTTAGTTCTTTTTTTTACCCCTTAAATTGACATTTCTTATGTATTTTAACCTTAGATAAAAACTCTGATAGCAGAAAGTGTTAAAAAATGACGTGATATTTACGTCGTGGTTTTCGTCTTTTTTACGTCCTGTAATTACGTCAGTAAGACGACAACTTGCACCAACGCAAGACGTCAAGAGGACGTCTTATTTTGACGTCATCTCTACGTCTTCATTCCTCTTCCCTGATAGCAGAAAGTGTTAAAAATGACGTGATATTTACGTCGCGGTTTTCGTCTTTTTTTACGTCCTGTAATTACGTCAATAAGACGACAACTTGCACCAACGCAAAACGTCAAGAGGACGTCTTATTTTGACGTCATCTCTACGTCTTGTACACTGTAAAAACTAAAGTGCTACTTTTAGGGGCATGTATAGTGACTGCACCTGAAATGCTGTTTATAGCACTTGTAGTGTGGTAATTTACCAGCAAAAAAAAAATGTGACCATGGCGAGCCTCGAACCAGGTTCCGCTGATTGAGAGGCGCTGACGTTACCGATGGACTAACGAATGCTTCTTGCATCCAGTTTAGTCATGGGAGTCAAGTAGATAACATGAACTATGTGGTGTCGTAAATTCACTATGTAACAATATGATCTGCTCTAAATCGTACAATGTGAGTTAGTCTAGCGGTAATGCCAGCAATTCTCGATCAGCGGACCCTGGTTCGAAGCTCGCCCAAATCATTTTTTTTAAAATGAATGTTTAGCAGTTTAAGGAGCCGGTCCAGCTCCCGTGAAAGTGCTGAAATAGCACGCTGTGTGCATAGCACTCTGAGTGCAGTCCCTATGCATGCCCTCAAAAAGTGCTACATACAGCACTTCAGTTTTTTACAGTGTACAGATGACGTAAAAATAAGACGTCCTCTTGACGTCTTGCGTTGTCGTCTTATTGACGTAATTACAGGACGTAAAAAAGACGAAAACCACGACGTAAATATCACGTAATTTTTACCACTTTCTGCTATCAGGGAAAGTCCAAGGGAATACATCGACCTAACTATAGATTTTTTAAAAAATTTTTGAATATTCCTTTTTGGGGCGCAAAATCAATGAAAATCCTGAAGAAATATGTTTGAGGAATATAGCAAGGCAATAGCAAGGCAAAATTACGATTTTTTTCGAATGTTCTATACTTTGAAAGTGCTTTTTATTCACTTATATCCCATCTTGGGCCCGCAATTTAACAAGCTCCTGCCTTATGCGGCGGGGGGGGGGGGGGCAAAGCAACTAGAGTCAATTAATGGTTAACACTTTTAAAACGCCATGGGGGGGGCGCTTTAAATGGCAGGATCCTGGACATAATTATGCGAGGGAACAAAGGGACCGAGCTTTAGAAAATTTGTGCATTTCAAACCCTATAAAACACCATATCTTACGCATTTTGTTATTGACCGCGGCGCAAATAACCCTCAAAGACCATACTTTTTGTATTATGTTTTCCCCCATTTCTTTCTCTCTTTTGCGTTTTTTGCTCCCCTTCAAGTGCCGCCCGGGTAACGTGCCCCCTCTGCCCCCGGTAGATACGCCACTGGTGTTGGGTAGTTTTCCAGGGGGTTGTTGTCCTAGAATCAAGAGTAGAAGTTACGTTCAATTTTTAGTTATATATGAAGCACCATCTTGAGACTGATAACATTTTAAAAATTGTTGTTCTATTGCGACTGTGTGATTTTTCCTGCCGTTGAAGTTTATGGTCAGCTCCTCGACCCCAGCCCCTCCCCCGCCCCTGTAAAGAGTAAACTGATCATATGAAGGAAAAACAATAGTAAACCACTAAGTTTAATTTTTACATTTGCAGTTGACATGTTTTTACATTTTTGGTAAATTTAGGATCTTTCGATAATTAAGGGATTTTAATGGTCAGGAAACCGTGGTTATTCTTACATTTATGGTAGATTTTTACATTTCTGGGCTCTACACACCACCCCCCCCCCCCCCCCATCACCAGCACTTCCATTGTCCGAGCCTGACGTTCCACCGCCTCTCTTCTATTTCATGGTTTAATCAGCTAAGAATATGAAATGTCTTGCGAACATTTATAACACTTTTTCTTCCGAACTTCATTATTGAGTAACGTGAAGCCCCGTAATACCGCACTGGCGCTATTGTTCATGTGAAGCGTAATAATATCGAGAATATGTGCCTTGTTGCAGTTTAAACAGTAAGATCCAGACAACTTGCTAAGCATAGTGACCTATACCATGATAAAGCTGAATATCTCCTCTATTTCATGGTGTAATCGGCTAAGAATATGAAATGTCTTGCGAACATTTATAACACTTTTTCTGCAGAACTTCATTATTGAATTACGTGAGGCCCCATAATACAATACGAGCGCTTTTATAACGCGGAGTGTAATATGTCGAGAATAATTATGTGCCGTGTTGAAGTTTAAACAGTAAGATCCAGACAACTTGGTAAGCATAGCGACCTATACCATGATAAAGCTGATCTTGAATATCTCCTCTTTTTCATGTTGTAAACAGCTAAGAATATGAAATGTCTTGCGAACATTTATAACACTTTTTCTTCAGAACTTCATTTTTTAGTTACGAAACTCCATAATACAATACGAGCACTTTAATGCGGAGTGTAATAGAATTGTGCCGTGTTGAGGTTTAAACAGTAAGATCCAGACAATTTGCTAAGCATAGAGACCTATTCCATGATAAAGCTGAATATCCCCTCTATTTCATGGTGTAATCAGCTAAGAATATGAAATGTCTTGCGAACATTTATAACACCTTTTCTTCAGAACTTCATTATTGAGTTACGAAGCTCCATAATACAATACGAGCGCTTTAATGCGGAGTGATATATGTCGAGAATATGTGCCGTGTTGAAGTTTAAACAGTAAGATTCAGACAACTTGCTAAGCATAGCGACCTATACCATGATAAAGCTGAATATCTCCTCTATTTCATGGTGTAAACAGCTAAGAATATGAAATGTCTTGCGAACTTCTTTAACACTCTTTCTTCAGAACTTCATTATTGAGTTACGTGAGGCCCCATAATACAATACGAGCGCTTTTATAATGCGGAGTGTAATATGTCGAGAATAATTATGTGCCGTGTTGAAGTTTAAACAGTAAGATCCAGACAACTTGCTAAGCATAGCGACCTATACCATAATAAAGCTGAATATCTCCTCTATTTCATGTTGTAATCAGCTAAGAATATGAAATGTCTTGCGAACATTTATAACACTTTTTCTTCAGAACTTCATTATTGAGTTACGTGAGGCCCCATAATACAATACGAGCACTTTAATGCGGAGTGTAATATGTCTAGAATTGTGCCGTGTTGAGGTTTAAACAGTAAGATCCAGACAATTTGCTAAGCATAGAGACCTATTCCATGATAAAGCTGAATATCTCCTCTATTTCATGGTGTAAACAGCTAAGAATATGAAATGTCTTGCGAACATTTATAACACCTTTTCTTCAGAACTTCATTATTGAGTTACGAAGCTCCATAATACAATACGAGCGCTTTAATGCGGAGTGTAATATGTCGAGAATATGTGCCGTGTTGAAGTTTAAACAGTAAGATCCAGACAACTTGCTAAGCATAGTGACCTATACCATGATAAAGCTGATCTTGAATATCTCCTCTTTTTCATGTTGTAAACAGCTAAGAATATGAAATGTCTTGCGAACATTTATAACACATTTTCTTCAGAACTTCATTATTCCGTTTAATACGTGAAGCCCCATAATACCGCACTGGCGCTATTGTTCATACGAAGTGTCATATTTCGAAAATATGTGCCGTGTTAAAGTTTAAACAGTAAGATCCAGACAACTTGCTAAGCATAGTGACCTATACCATGATAAGTTGAATATCTCCTCTATTTCATGGTGTAAACAGCTAAGAATATGAAATGTCTTGCGAACATTTATAACACATTTTCTTCAGAACTTCATTTTTGAGTTACGAAACTCCATAATACAATACGAGCGCTTTAATGCGGAGTGTAATATGTCGAGAATATGTGCCGTGTTGAAGTTTAAACAGTAAGATCCAGACAACTTGCTAAGCATAGTGACCTATTCCATGATAAAGCTGAATATCCCCTCTTTTTCATGGTGTAATCAACTAAGAATAGGAAATGTCTTGCGAACATTTATAACAGTTTTTCTTCAGAACTTCATTATTGAGTTACGAAGCTCCATAATACAATACGAGCGCTTTAATGCGGAGTGATATATGTCGAGAATATGTGCCGTGTTGAAGTTTAAACAGTAAGATTCAGACAACTTGCTAAGCATAGAGACCTATTCCATGATGAAGCTGAATATCTCCTCTATTTCATGGTGTAAACAGATAAGAATATGAAATGTCTTGCGAACTTCTGTAACACTTTTTCTTCAGAACTTCATTATTGAGTTACGTGAGGCCCCATAATACAATACGAGCGCTTTTATAATGCGGAGTGTAATATGTCGAGAATAATTATGTGCCGTGTTGAAGTTTAAACAGTAAGATCCAGACAACTTGCTAAGCATAGCGACCTATACCATGATAAAGCTGAATATCCCCTCTATTTCATGGTGTAATCAGCTAAGAATATGAAATGTCTTGCGAACATTTATAACACTTTTTCTTCAGAACTTCATTTTTGAGTTACGAAACTCCATAATACAATACGAGCGCTTTAATGCGGAGTGTAATATGTCGAGAATATGTGCCGTGTTGAAGTTTAAACAGTAAGATCCAGACAACTTGCTAAGCATAGTGACCTATACCATGATAAAGCTGAATATCTCCTCTTTTTCATGTTGTAAACAGCTAAGAATATGAATTGTCTTGCGAACATTTATAACACATTTTCTTCAGAACTTCATCATTGAGTAACGCGAAGCCCCATAATACCGCACTGGCGCTATTGTTCATACGAAGTGACATATTTCGAGAATATGTGCCGTGTTGAGGTTTAAACAGTAAGATCCAGACATCTTGCCCCGGTATGTGGTATATACTACCAGAAAGCTGATCTCTTCAGCTTTCCTTTAGTAAATCAGCTAAGAATAAAAAATGTCGATGGAGATTTGAGAGAGCTTTTATTTAACCACTGTATTTTGCAATCATTATGCCGACTGACTCTTCGTTGGAAGCCGGGTTATTTATTAGGGGGTGTCTAAAGGACTAAGTTAAAATAGTAAGATCCAGACATCTTGCCCCGGTATGTGGCATATACCATCATAAAGCTGAATATTTCACACGCTCATTAATCCTGGAGTACAATTCTGCATCGCCTCACTAAGCCTACTGCCTGAATTGAACTTTCCGACCGGTAACGAAACGGATTTACGGTGTTAATATTTTTTTCGTTTTGTTTTGTCTCTTTTGAGGACACCGTAGAGCGATTTTCTATTGTTCTCGGCCGCGTCACGCTTCGGTGCCCCCGAGTGGTCGCTGGAGTGGTCGCCAAAGGTAGCTCGATAAGGTCATTAGCGCGACGGTAAGAGGTTGAGGTCATAGCTGACCAATCAAAAGGCAGGATTCTCGTTGCGCTTGCCGGTACTTTGGACTGAAATACATTTTCTTGTTTTTTTATCAAATGTGTTAAATATTTCATTTCATATCATATTTCATGTCAGACTCAGCTGCACAAAACAGAGGTCAGTAAAAGAAGTTTGACAAGAATATATCATGAAAATACCGAATAAAATGTAGGCATGTACAATGGGCGGCGGGGGACAGAACGCACGGGGTGGGGCCGGCGGATATCGCCCCAGTGAAGGTGCCCCTAATTTTTTAAGTACCACTTTCAACATAAAATGTATTAAGAAGAAAAGAAGAAGAAAAAAAGTACAATTTTCAACATAAAATGTATTAAGAAGAAAAGAAGAAGAAGAAGAAAAAAAAGTTCCCCCTACTTATGTGACACCGCCCCCCCCCCCCCCCCCACCCACTATATAACAAAAAGAGAGATCTGTATGAACCCTCGGGAGAATTAACAGCAAAAGAAAATCAACAATAAACAAAAACATGTTAGTCTACTTTAAGATTATAGTTGATGAAAATTGGTTCGGAAGTTTTTTGTTTTATTTTTCAATACGGGTTTTTCTGACAATTTGCTACTGAGTCTTAATTCATTTTACGAGACCTATCCATTTTAAACGATTTTAACCATGTGCTAGAGCGTACTAGGGGGTTCAGGGGGTTAAAAAAAAGCGAGGGGAAAGATGATGGAAAGGGAAAATAACGTGATAAAATATCTGTCTTCCCGTCTATTTTAATACATTTTATTTTGATTTTGTCCCGTAACTTCCTAATCTGGCAAATCTATAATTAATCAATGTTGTCTTTCACCATTCATTTTCGAACTTTGTACATTATGCAATGTTGGGAATTGATTTTTTTCAAAGCGTCATTCAAAGAATTATTCAAATTCGTTTGTAGTATCGGCCCCAAGCTGGCGAGCAGAAATCTGCGTGAACAACAACATAAAAGAATCATAAGGCGAAAAAAAACTATCCAAAGTGACATCAGAATAGTGATTTTTAGGTTAAATTTTTAAAAACATTTTCATACCAACTGGCTTAGATAGGGGAGGGGCGCACAAGGGGGTCACGTGAAAGGGGAGAAAGAAAGGAAAGTATATATTAATGTGAGATAATATAGGGTTTCCAGGCGGGTTTCCAGTCAATTTGAACACTTTTTTATTTGCTTTTGTCCTGCAACTTAATAATAAGGCCTATAGTCAACTTCTTTGTCCATTCATTTTCGGAATTTATTTTTCATTTTGCTATCGATTTTGTCAAAGACTGAAAGAGTTCAAAGAGTTATTTAATTTTTTTTTTGTTTTTGTTGTAAGGTCTTGTCTATGTGACGAATTTGAATGATAATTTCTTGAAATCGACTTGCCATGCAAAGATGGATTTGATGATAAAATTTTGCAGCGGATTTCCAGGTCGGACGAATTCGAATGAAATCTGACGAAAATGGAATGGAGATATGTTGAAGTTGATTGACCATTGAAACTGTTGAATGACATTTTTAATTATTAAACTGTCATATGGGGTGTTGCAAGAAAGTTGCAATCAATTGCAAATTGTAAAGCAAATTAGAACAAGCATTCTGAATGGTTCAGGGTCTGCCCATTCAAGAAGATGCGCTTGCAACAATGATTTTGATTGGTCAGTATACCGATCAGTTGCAACTTGCAATCAATCGCAACTTTCTTGCAACACCCCATTAGACATCTGACATTTGGATGATTATTGATTCCTATCAGACTATAGGACGAAAATGAAGGGTATTTTGATCTTGAGGAGTGTTAGATTGAACAGGAAATCCTGACAATACAAGGAGATAGATTACTTAAAACACTATTATACAAAGATAACGCGGGAAGATAAGCAGTGACAAGCATGAGACGACTCAAATGAAATCTGTGGTAATGGAATATAAAAGTGAAATATAGAAACCATACTCAGGCCCGTAACTAGGATTTTGTGCGGGGGCGGGGGATTCAACATTGCAAAAAGTGGACATTTCTGAGGGAGCGAAGCGACCGAGTATGGGTGTCTGGTCAGGGGGTGTACCCCTCCAAGAGTATGGGCATGAGCGTAGTCAGAATTATTTGACAGGGGTGGGTCAAAATGTGAAGCCCGAACATATACTACCACTGTATAGGATTCAGAATATTACTGGAAAAGAGAGAGCGGTATTTAATGTGTCTGTTCACTTTAAATTGGAAAATTTTCCCGCTCTCAAGTTGAATACTCCTGGCGGACCCGGTCTTGTCATTCAGGCCCTTAAATCATGGCCCTCTAATACAGCCTGTTCAACTAGAGTGCCGTGAGAGTATTTCATAAAATATCGACTTCTTGGAAACTATAATCAGAAATAACAAGATGCCCCAATATAACACTTGAGGTCAGATGATCTTTGAAGGTTTGATGACGGGCAGTCAACCTGCCCGGAACATCGAGCCGCCTCATCTCTCCTATATACTCTTCATCGCCGAGACTTCTCACCGGATCTACTCTCCACCGCCGAGACTCGTCACCTCTCCTACTCTTCTCTTCCAGCCACCTTTCTCATCTGGTTTACAGTCCTTCTAAGGACTTCACTCTCACGAAAGATAATTTCTTATACCTTGTTTCTCTCTCGACTATCAATTTCTCATTTTCTCCCCTTCTCTCACCATTCTCTACCCTCATTTCAATACCCCAACAGTCCTTAATCAGGACTAACACATGGTGAACCGTAAACCTTCTCCACGTTAACACTTGAGGTGTTTTGGAAACATTTGGGAAATGGTAAAGTGTGTTTTCCGTCGCTCGCTTCGCTCATTCACAAAATTCTGAAACGAGATAGCTTCAGGCAGCGAGAATATTTCCATAGTATGTTATTGTAATATGTCCATGAATATTCAATGTTATGACAATTTCTGGCACGTCTGCCTTATCGCCATGGCGCCCAGAAATTATGGTTACCTTACTTTCTATATTTAAATGAGCAACAACATAATTTATTAAAGTGCATTTTTCTTCACTCGCTTCGCTCGCTTGCAAATCTTAGAAATGAGATATATTCATGGACCTCGTTGCCTGAAACTTTCGGATGTTATTGCAATATTCAGGCTCGTCGCTGCCCTAACGCCATGGCACCCGAATACTTGTAAGGTCTACTTTCTATATTGAAATGCGCAATAGCAAAGTAAATTGCATTTCTCCTCGCTCGCTTCACTCGCTCGCAAACCTTATAAACGAGATGTTTCATGCAGCGAGGTCCATAAATATTCAATTTTATAACAATTTTCGGCACGTCACTGCCCTATTGCCATAGCGCCCAGATATTAGGGTTACCTTTCCATAAAAGAACAACAGCAAAGTGCCCCCTCCCCCCGTTCGCTTCACTTCCTAAAAACTTTATTAATATGAATGATTCCTACATATGGCAGCTAGATGACCGGAGATATAGGTTTACATTTCACCTATTGGTGAATAATGAAAAAGAATTTTGCCATTTAAAAGTACATTTTTATTTTTCTCTCGCTCGCTTTTCTCGCTCGCAGTATTTGGAATCCTACACATGACATTGTTCGGGCTTCACATTTGACCCACCCCCTGTCAAATAATTCTGACTACGCTCATGCCCATTTATGCCCTTACCCCCTGACCCGACACCCCTACTCGGTTGCTTCGCTCCCTCAGAAAGGTCCACTTTTTCCAATGTTGAACCCCCCCCCCCCCCGCAAAAATCCTAGTTACGGGCCTGAAATTCGCATTTCAGTCAATCAAATTACAACTCTTTTCATTCAGATTAATACGGTAGATCACGCATGTAATTCATAAAGCCTTCATGCAATAAAATTATCAAGTTAGCAATGACGACGCAGTCACTTGATCGCGCGACAAACCCGTTCCTGCATTCGAGCTTCAATTTAAATGTATTTTTGTACAGTCGGCCAGTCAAGGGCAATCCAACGTTTGGTAATAAGTTGATTTGTGTGAAAGCAGAAAAAAGAAAAACAGGACAGCGAAAGTTTGAAGAAATCGGACAAGGACTAAGAAAGTTATGGATGTTTGGAAAATGAGATCACTACATCTATGCGAATCTCAAATTGGCAATTTGGTGAGTTGATCGTGACATTTTTGTGGACAACTCTCCCGTTTGTCGTACACAAGATATCATTAATTTGCGGTTTTCTTTGAGGCGCTTTTACCCTAAGGACATACAGGGCTCAAAATACATGTATATTGGACATATTGTTATAGGTCCTCATGAAATAAAAAGATCCTACTAAGTAATATATTTTGAAAAAAGTGACATTTTTAGTCATTCTGTGTGTTGGAGCGAATGGGGGAGTCACAGCTACATCACAGTGACATTACCTATATTCGGCCAGCAGTAGGAGTATGCCTGCATGGTACTCAAAAGGTGTTGCGAATCAAGCTAATGGGCGCATGAGCTAAGCTCTTTGAAGAAAATAGTCCTATACAGTCAGTCCAAGGAACTCCTTGTATACGTGTTTTTGCCTATATAAGTGCAGTCCATAGCATGGGCTCAGGAGCCTCAGGCCCTCAGGGGCACTGGCATGATCGGGGGGGGGGGGGGAATCAGTATAATGTCATTGTGTGTAGTGGGCTGGCGGCAAAAAATGACGAAAATTTCCAAATGTATTTACTCAGTAGGATCTTTTTCCTGGGGTATTATTGTCCTAGGGAGTTTTCCTGGAGGGTAATGTCCTGACTCTTTTCTCGGGAGGTAGTTTTCCTAAGGGGGTAGTCATCTGAACGGTCACGTCCAGGGTAGTTTTCCGGATACATATCAGATCTAACAAGGTATTTGTGTAATTAACACTTGAATAGTACTATGCATAGTCATGCAAATTCCTTCTGACAAAAACCTTATGTTAGATGGGTTGAAATCGACCCGATTCCCGGGCCCTGCATGAGGGCACAGCCGGGGTTACGGAGTAGACAAATCTTTGTCAATGACATGAATAATCCGATATATGTAAATTAGTGTAATTATTTTTGTTTATTACTCAAATATACCTCGTAAGCTCCTCTATAGACCTAATGCCGTCTGACAACCCATCCCGACGGAAAATTCGTCAGTTTTTGTGTTTTCGCTTTCTTCCTTTCTCCCCCGCCCCCTCCTTTACCATTTCATATCTTCTTTTTTTCACCATTTGACCGGGGGCACATGCCCTGGCTTGTTTCTCGATCCTCCACCGCACCCCACCCCGATAGAGGCCCCCCCCCCCCCCCCCCCCCAATCCTCGATCATGCCTGGCGCATCATGCCCCGTATATTTTTATAGGCCTACTCAATTTCCCCTCACCTATCTCACTAACCAACATTTTCCAGGTGATTTTAAGTATCGGTAAGTTCTCATTCTTCAAATTATCATCTTAATTTAAGCTAAGAGGTACCAGCATGTCACCCCCCCCCCCCCCCCCCCCCCCCCTCTAGATCCTCCTCCTACTCCTTCTCCGGCTCCACGGTCCGGCTCGCGTCTCCTTCTCTCTCATACATGGTGTTGCCAAATACCTTTATTAGTGTTAAGACAAATTACTTTAACGTATATCCGTAGTACATGTGGCAAGCATAAATTGTGTAAAATTCAAACTGTTTATATAACACGTGAAAAGATTTTTTTTTTGTATTTCATATCTTATTCTATCTTTTTCAAAGCTGATTTTTGTTCAAAAAAAGGCATAATCGTGATATAGTCCCCACCATACCCTAACCCTAACCCTAACCCTAACCCTAATCCTGAATCCTAAACCGTGCCCTAACCCTAATCCTAATCCTAAAACCTAACCCTAACCCTAAAACCTAACCCTAATCCTAAACCCTAACCTAACCCTAATCCTAATCCTAAAAAAACTTAGATTTTTTTGAAGCGGGGACTATTTCACAGCTAATTTTTGTCCAAAAAAACGTTTCTGGAACCTTTATTTTCTATATACGCACCACAATAAGCAGGAGTGCTTAGTTGCGGGAGTAAGCACTCTTTGCATTTATACTCTTGTTTTGTGGTCCCGCAAAACCTATGCGCACATGCACAACAACACGTCCACATCACGGTCCAATGCAATCGGTCCAATCTATGCTACCCATATAGGATGCGACCTCGACACATACGTACGTTTGATATAATATATTGGAGCTAGCTAGCTAGCTAGCTGGAGATTAATCGAGTTGGAGGCCGAGGAGCCGAGGCGGCGCGACTATAGTAGTAGGGAGGAGGACGACCATAGCCTAGGCCGTAGGCGTAGTTACGATACGAAGAGGATCCATGCCGACTGCTGGATCGCATCTTTTTGCTCACAAGTACTTATAGTTGATTTCTTGTACTTTGTCTTTGAGTTTGACGCCATTCTAGTCTACTGTCGATTGATGATCGACACGATGTGGCATCATTATCGACAATAGTGCAGTGGAGAAGTGCGTATAGCGATAGCCGGTAAGATTTGTAATTTTGTCTCGCCATCATCATCATCATGCTCATGTCTGCTAGTGCTAGATGGGGGGTTAACAAAATTAACCTGTCAACTTTGCTGTCGGGTTTTACGAAAATTATTCATCAAATAACTCTAAATATCGTTTATCGTTTGGTCAACCTATTCTTGTGAAAGATTTACAATGTCAATGATTTGAAGAAGTCATTGTAAAAAGTAAGTTGCATGACAAATTGTTTGATTTATTACTGTTTAAAAGTGTTTCATCTGTTCATAAAGCTGTTCGTAAAGTTACGAATGACTTTACGAACGACTGGAACATGTTCTTGGGTGCTATACTAATCAGATTATCAATCATTTAGCACAAGAACTGATCACCAGTCGTGCGTAAACAAAGTCGTGCTTAACTTACGAACAGCTTTATGAAACAGCTTTATGAAAACCATCAGGCAATGTCCACAGGGTATAAAATTTCAACTTTTGACTGCCAAAACCTGTCCATCGCGGTACCGCTTCGCGACAGCGTTGTGTATAGTACGCATGGGTGTGTGACCTTTCAAAAAGTGCAGCGTGATTACATTCTGCCATTCAACTTTTTTTTAAAAGCTGGATTTCCAAGGGACACTAGCGATTTAAACTTTATGAACATGCTGGGGACACGAAAATCACATTTTTGCATACTTATTTGAGAATGGCCCTAACATCAGTATGTAGACGTACATGGTAGACGGGGATGATACTTGCAAGCACACACATGCTTTCTTAGGCTTAGCAGTTGAGTATAAAAAGAAACCAAACCACATTGACAGCCATGCGTCATGTGTGTGCATAAACTCGGTGAAAAAGGCATGGCCTGTTATCATTTGACTGAGCTGCAGCAGTGAAGGTATCATAACTAGTTCCACTCCAAAAACAATTTACTTTGGTATATTGGCAATGCATGACTGGTAGATCTATCCTAGATGTGCATGCAGATCTAAACTGTTGATGGTGAGATTCTATTGACAAAAAAAATGTGTAGTGCCATAACCAATTTTAAAAAATTGGATCTAATTTTGTATCATAAAAATGATACTACTTTTGTTTATTGATGTCAATTTTGTTAGATATTATTGTATGATAAAAGATTATTGTTGTAAACACATGACATATCATGCATATTGTTCTTATTAATATTATAATTTGCAAAAGCTCATGCCAAATTAAAACCAAATTAAAATCTATTTTGCTATGACATACATGTACATGTAGCCCATAACCATTAACTTTTTTGGTAGCATGGCATGGCCACTGGTTTTAATTTCTGATTTGTAAAATTGTTTATTTTTTGTAATTTTTCCTTTGACAGTTTAAAAAAAATAATAATGATACAGTAGTACATGTAGTAATGATAATATTAATAATCATAATCATAGCCATACCCATAATCTCATCATAATCAATAATCATCATCATAATAATCCTAATTTAAGAAGAAGAAGAAGAAAAATAACGATTTACTACAATACATGTACATTTATAATCTACTAATAATGACTAACACCATTGAGCATACAATGTGACATACCGGTACACGTTTTGTTTGCATTTTTTCTCAAAATTCCAGGGGACGCCTGTCTCAACACCCCCCCCCCCCCCCAAGTACATGTTGAATTGTAGAATTGTACATGTACTGTTTAATGTAATTGTATCGTTTTGCATACATTGATTTGGGAGGCCACCATACACATAGTTTGTTTTTCTGTTTTTTCAGATGAATGCGTGTGTTTATTGATGCGTTATTCTATACTAGCATTTGCAAGAACAATTTAATTACTTTAAAATGCAGGAGTCCCAACATGTTCTAATAACAATTTAGTATCCAAGAGCTATAAAAAAGAGGATTTTCAATTTTCATACAGTATGTAGATGTAAACAATTTTTTAGGCATTTTACTCCCAGTGTTAAAGATCGTATGCTCGATCTGTAATGAAAAACACAAGTCAGAAAAAATTGGAACCAGCGGGATTCGAACCTGTCATCTACTGCTTGCCGGGCAGCGACTTAACCACCAGGCTATTCTGGTTCACGGCCAAGTCAGGATGAACTGGAATCAAATACCCAAGATCCTCTTCTTTCTGACTCATTAATATTCAAACGGTCCGCCGTAGACAATGGTTAGTAAACGAAGAAGCTTGATGGGAGGAATTTTAATTTGTAAACAATTTTTTAGGCATTTTACTCCCAGTGTTAAAGATCGTATGCTCGATCTGTAATGAAAAACACAAGTCAGAAAAAATTGGAACCAGCGGGATTCGATCCTTTCAGCTATTCTGGTTCACGGCCAAGTCACGATGAACTGGAATCAAATACCCAAGATCCTCTTCTTTCTGACTCATTAATAATTAGTGAACCAGAATAGCCTGGTGGTTAAAGTCGCTGCCCGGCAAGCAGTAGATGACAGGTTCGAATCCTGTTGGTTCCAATTTTTTTTTTTTCTGACTTGTGTTTTTCATTACAGATCGAGCATACGATCTTTAACACTGGGAGTAAAATGCCTAAAAAAAATTGTTTACAAATTAAAATTCCTCCCATCAAGCTTCTTCGTTTACTAAGTATGTAGATGATTTGTTTGTTTTAAAGGAGATCTAAAATGGACAAAGAAAGAGATTTAGCTGTAAACATGTCATTTTAAAGAGATCTCCATATTTATTTATTATTATTTCAGTAAAGTCTCAGTGGAAGACTGGAACGGAACGTAACATGAATCCTATGATGCGCTGGGCCTATGCCATACATGACGTGAAGAACAACCAACTAGGAGAGAGGATGCAGAGGAAACGAGATGCTCACAAGGTTAAGCTGAGGGAGGAGAAGGAGATGAGGAGATTGGTAGGCTTCGATCTTTGAACTTTGAACTTTGGCTTCAAAGGAAAAATTTCACGAATTCTGTGTAACATACACAGAATTCGTGAAAGTTTCCTTTGACTTTCCTGAATGGTTCAAATCACAATTGAAAATTTCTTCAAACCAATCTACAAAACTACTAAAAGTCTTTCAGATACCATCATTCTTTAGAGGGGACCATGAGATGAAATCCAAATTTGTTTTAGAGGGACCAATCATCAAAATATATGATATATAATGAACCATAAAATCACCCCCGAATTACTTTATGAGACTATCATATGATTAAAGGTTATCGAGGTACATGTAATTTCTGTGTGTATGCGTGTGCATTGCTGTATGGATGGGTCATATGTATACTGTACCATTGCATGTAGAAATTGATATTTGAAGCTATAAATACTTTTATTTTAAAGTATACCACCATAAGTCCCAAACAGACAGAGCAAAATATTTGTTAATGATTGGTCCCTTTTAAGTCATTTCCCTGGGAGGAGGAGAATGTAACTGAATTTTAACTACATGTACATGTACTTAGGCTACAGAGAGTGTGAAAAAGTCATTACTTTCTCTGCATGAGCAATGTTGGAAGCTTAATGCATTTACATGTAAATCATATTTGATCAAGGCCGCAAGTACTGCTGATTTAAAGTGAAATGTCTCATCTGGCAATTTATTAGAATTTGCTTCATGGAATTATAGTGGGCGTGTAATCCACCACACCGGACTATAAGTACTTAATAATACATATAATATAGTAAGTGACATGACTTACCCAACTGCTACTGTTGAACCCTCAGAAACAGACTTTATTCTTGGTCTTGGTTCTAGTGTAGTGCAACTTTGTAGCTTGAGTCTTGACATGTGGTTGTTCTCGTATTTGCCGATCCCCCGCTCGGTCCGAGTCAGTCCGATTCAGTCCGAGTGCGTCCGAGTAATGTCTAAGTCGGTCAAGTCCGCCCCCACCACACTCTCCCCCGTCGCATAAAAGCAACCTCCCGGGAGGGGCATAGCCCCAATAGAAGGTTGCTTTACCCCGGTGTATGCAACAGAAGGGGGGAGCAGTACGGGGAACGAAGGACCCAGGGGAGTCGTCTACACCCCTTTAAAACCCAAATTACCAACGTCACTATACAAAAATTACGTCACCCAAATTTACAGTGACATTCTATTTTCCTTTTCTTTTCTTTCTGTGCTATCCAATCAAAGGATATATGAATTATAGCAAATCACCCGATAAATCACATAATCCATTAAATAGCCAACATATGGGCCACAGCCCTCAACAACGGGTCAACATTAACAAAGACCAAAAGGAAACTATACAGCAACACAAAAAATGTACCAACTCATGGCTGTAAGCCTCAAAAACCAGTCCTATCATTTGGATTATAACGTGTGATTTGGATTATGTTTGATTGGAATTATTACTTCCCTTCAAGTTGAAGGCCAGAACACTACATACCTGTCCGACCTAGGTTCCGCTCCAGCCGGTCAAAGTGGGCATGGGAATCCACCACCCACAATGGAGCCGGAGCATTCTCTTTGGAGGAGCGCTTCCTGGGCCGTGACGAATCGATGGCCTGGGACGGGGAACCTTGGCGGTAGGTTTACATCCAGGGGATGCTGCTCGGCCCATCTGCTTCACGGTCACTGGTCTGCTGGGGACGGGTTTTGACTGTGCTAGCAGCGGGTGGAGTGGGCTTGGGGCTGGAGCCAAGCCAAGTGTGGCTTGGTTTTCGGTTGACTGAGGTGCTGGAGCCAAGCCGGGCGTGGTTTGGCCTTCCTCCTTTATCCCCTCTCCCCTCTCCCTCTCCGAGGAAAGTGGAGCAGCAGATGGAGGAGGGGTCACCTCGTCATTCCCCCTAGCTTCCACCGGTGGAGTTGCAGATCCGACCTGAGTCCGTGGATCCGCTGGCTCCGACACATCCATGGGCTCTTCTCGAGCAACTTCAGACTGAGCTTCAGTTTGCTCAGCCTGGGGATCATGGGTCCCTGGATGACCCATCGCGGTGGTATTATCCGGGTTGACCCTGGGGCTGCAGCATCACTAGGACCTCCCGAAGGGGATCCTGTGCGCGCCCTGCCCTCCGGAAGCAGGGCAGCCAGGGTCGGCACGTGTACGAGCACTTAAGGCCGTCTTCTGTGTGGCAGTCAACCTGTTAAACAGGAATGCCAGAACCCGGGGATGTAACAGGCATGCAGGGGAAGTGAGCGGCTGGATGGTAAACCGGGGCTTTTCTGGCCAGCCCATGTGCCTGCATAATGCCCTCATGTCTGCCTCCAGGTCATCTGTGACTGATCCGCGTTTGGCTCTCCAAGAGCCATTTACCAAACGGACCAGCCCCTCGATGGTTCCTCCTCGCGCTTTTGCAAGGGCTTGGCTTGCGCCATAAAATGCAGCCCTTCGACCCGCCTGCTGGCCAGTCCTTCTGCCCGGCCGGGGACAGGTCGGTAGCAAGCTGGGAAGTGTATATACACAAGTCTCCTCAGCCGGCTTGTGCGCTTAGAGCATCCATCCACGGGCCACGGTTGATCCCGAGACAGTGTTGCCCGGGAGGGACGCCCAGAGGAAACAGATGAGGTGGCAGCTACGGGAGCCGCCTGTTTGTTCCGAACCCGGTCCGGAGGGAGGTCGGAACTCCTGGTATGGCCCTGTGTAGGGCCATTGGGGCACCTATGCCCCGAACCCTCTTGGGAGGATCTCTACGGCCTTGACCCTCTCGGATCCTCCTCAGAGGTGGTCTGCCCCGTGCCAGCGGCGGATTCCTCAGCCGCCCTGGCAGGGCATGATGACTGCCGTCCCAGATCGGAAGGGCGTTTGGAGAACCCTTCCAAATTGGAAGGGCGGGTCTCCGTGGGGAGCCCTCCATCTGTAGAAGGGCCAAGTCCACCAAAAACTGGGAAATCTGGGGGCACTGTGGGTCGAGGGGCCCGAGGGCCCAAAAAACCCTGCCCCTGCAGTGCTACCCATGCAGCCAAATAACTGCTGGGGAGACCCCCTGCCGATACGGCATAGGGCGGGCTTGCTGGAAGGCCCGTTGGCCCCAGCAGATTCAACTCCCGTGCTGTAACCGGGAGATTCGCCGCGGTCAAATCGGCGGAGAGCATCCGTTGGTCGATTACCCCCGTGATTCTTTTCACTCTATTAGGAGGGATCACCACCCGATATTGGAGTGTGACCCTGGCCACCCTATCTTGTTCTGGGGTAATCCCGAATTCCATTGGGATGGCCTGCTTTTCCATGACAAGTTCCATGTCCGTGATGTGTACATCAATTCGATGGTGTCGTAGAAAATCTAGCCCGAGAAGCATATCATCCTCAATCGGGGCAACATGGACTTCCTCGTCGAAATGCTGTTGGCCCAGCTGAATTTTGACTGGGCCCACCGCCAACCCCTTCATAGTGAGGTCGCGGCCTGCATTCCTAAGGGTTACTTCCCGGATTGCTAGTGGTTGAGGGTCCAATTTCTTAAGAACCCTATCCGAGATCAACGTGACCTGGGCCGCTGTATCCACTACTGCTCGAAGCAGCCGATTGCCGAGTTTCAGGCGAACCCGGAGCAATGAGTCAGACCGGAGTTGGCAAACAACAAACTGCTCACCTTGGTCCGGCCCTTCACTCCCATTCAATCGATCAGAAGATACTGGCCCGGTAGCGTTGTTGGGCACATCCATATCGGTGGGTTTGGAATCAGGGGGGTTGGCCTCAGTTGGCTCAACCTGTGGCCCTGATACTCCTGGACCTGCCTCTGGCTCTGATGCACTAAGTGTAGCAGAGTCCAGGTGGTCCACAAATTCAATTAACGTCTGCACCTGATCCTCTGTTAAGGATTGGGTGCCCTCCAGTAGGGTCTCTTGCTCCTCCTGTGTTGGGTAGGTGGTACCCATGGGTGGTGCATTTCCTACTGGAAGAAACCGGCCATCTCCAGGCCGGGCCAGGGGTTGGCCTCTTCCCCTGACCCATTCACGTTTAAATTGTCTCCATCCTCCACCACAGCCGCCACTCTCTGTGTGGCTATGGCTCTTGACCCCTCCTTTCGCGGTGATGGACAGGCCTGCTGGAAGTGGCCTTGTCCCCCACAATTGAAACACGCATTGGCGCGTGTGATAGGAGAAGTGGGACATGAGGAGGCCCGTTGAGATGCTACAGAGGGCCGGGGAGAACCACGTGCTAATCCCGGAGAGGAAGCACGGGTGGGGGCACGCTGCGGTGCTGGTGAAGGAGTCCGAGCCTGCTGGCAAAGCTGCTTCACCATGGCCGTCAGCTGTTGCACTTGCTGGGCCAGTGGAGAGATTTGTGCCTCAATGTCCCTCCTCAAATCTACCTGGTACCGGTTGATTTTGGCATTGAGAGTTGCCAGGCTGTGGTCCATTCGGGAGAGCCTGTCATCCTCGCCAGTCAGGTCAGGGGAACGAACGTCCACCCTGTGGACCCTGTTGGCTGCATCCTCCTCGGTGGCCACAAATCGCACTTCTTTGCGGTGCTTGCCAAATACATGCGCAGTCTGCTGTACCCATTGCGCATGGAGGGTGGCCTCCTTAATCGTTGAAAACCGGCGATTCAACACCTGTTGACCAATTTCCCGATCGGAGCAGCCCTGACAAAACCGAGTAACGATTTGTCGCTCCACTTGGTCGATGGGAATACCCAGAAATGCCTGAGAGGCTAACTGGGTAAGACGGTCGGCCCAATCAAGTATTGACTCGGCAGGGCCTTGGCGTGCACCGGCAAACTCGACATGGGCAAACTCTGGTTGGAGTTGCCTGTCAAACCTTTCCTCCATGTGGCGGGCTAGGTCATAGAACTGAGTGGCTGGGTCTCGTTTAACCAGCGTGGTAAAATAGTCTGCCGCTCTGTCCTGGAGACACCAATAGAGCTGCGATGTACATTCCTCTGCTGTCCATCGATGTTGGGCAGCAAATGTTTGGAATTTCCCAAAGAATGTACGCCAGTTACCTGTCCCATTATAAGTTATAGACTTTGGGACTGAGACGTTCCGTGTCGGCCGGAGCAGGGGTGAATTGTCCTGTTGTCTCCGACTTCCTTCAGCGGAAAGGTATCCTGGGGCGTGATGTCCCACCGGATACGCCGCCTGCCGTGTCCCCTGGGAACTGGCAAACGGTGTAGACTGAGGAGAGGAAGAATCCCTCACATCGTCATAGCGCGGGCATGGAGCCCCAGGATGATTCCCAGCTGGCCTAGCCCTTGCCCGAGGGTGTTGTGGCTCAAATTGGCCCAACCCAAAAAACTGGGTGGGGGCCACCTCCCTATCAGCCTGGAAACCAGGCGGTGCGGAAAGTGCAGATGAGCCACGCCCATTCCCTACCTGAGGGGTCAGGGTGGGTAACCCCTCCCCCCCGATGTGTACAGCAGGCGGGGGCGGGGGCGGATAGCGGTCATAACGATACATCGCGGGAACTGAAAAGGCGCCATTGGCCACAGGCATAGGGCCCAAAGGCATACCATCCAAAGAGGTGGACAGTGTTTCCCCTAATGAAAGACCCCCAGCCCGTGAAGGGGTGGGGACACTACCCCCAGGGGGGGTGGGTGCTGGCCGCGGGAGAGAAAAATCTAAATACGGGAGGACGTATTCAGGCCGATGGATGCCAGCCACGTCCGCCCACTCCCGAAAAGAGCCGGGAGAAAACTCCCCTAGACGTGCCCGTATCTGCAGGAGCCGCTGAGCATGATCCGGGTCAATCCCCGGAATGCCGGCCAACTCCTCAGCAGAGCACGAATTAACATGGACTCTGTCCATGGGTGTACTATTAATCAGCACACTGTACTTAAATCTAATCTACTAGCCTAAAAATAAAATATTCAGTACTTATTTTATATCGAAATTATATCCTTCCCGTGCTGAAGAACATGCGGGAATAGCCGCACGACAATAACAATCACACAGTGAATCACCAAGATGCACACAGATAATACATGAAAAACTGCGTGCACATAAAGCGGCCTCAAAAAACAAAACAAAGAAGTCTTGTAGAAAAAAATGGAATGGGTACTTACCCCCAGCCACTTGGTATCCAAGACAGCGTCCGGAGACTGTACAGCCGTCCACTGCCCAGTCACGCACTTGACCAGAACAGAACACCGGCACACGCAAAGCGGAAGTACAACCGACGCGCGAGCAGAGGGACTATTTATTGGACAGGTATGTATTTATTTAGCTAGTTATGTATGTTATTTAAAGTTACCTCAACAAAATATGAAAAAAGAGCAGACTAGAATACCCTTACTGGGCATACAGTGCTTGAGAAAAAAAAAAAAAAATTTAAATTTAAAAATGATTACTAAGCCGAATCTGTGACAAGGCCACAGAAATACATCCACTCAGGTGGAGCTCAGAAAATAGACCTAATGCACTATAATGCAAATGCAAACGAAATTAAAATTTAAAAAATTATGTCTAAGCCGAATCTGTGAAAGAACCACAGAAATACACCCACTCAGGTGAAGCTCAGAAAATAGACTTAGTGCACTAGAATGCAAATGCAAAAGAAATTAAAATTTAAAAATTATTTCTAAGCCGAATCTGTGAAAGAACCACAGAAATACACCCACTCAGGTGAAGCTCAGAAAATAGACCTAATGCACTAGAATGCAAATGCAAAAGAAATTAAAATTAAAAAAATTATTTCTAAGCCGAATCTGTGAAAAGAACCACAGAAATACACCCACTCAGGTGAAGCTCAGAAAATAGACCTAATGCACTAGAATGCAAATGCAAAAGAAATTAAAATTTAAAAAATTATTTCTAAGCCGAATCTGTGAAAAGGCCACAGAAATACACCCACTCAGGTGAAGCTCAGAAAATAGACTTAATGCACTATAATGCGAATGCAAAAGAAATTAAAATTTAAAAAATTATTTCTATGTATATATTTATTCCGTTGAATGATTATCAACAGAGCCCTTGAGTGGCAGGAATTTATTTATGCTACTTTATTTATCTATCTTGTTGATTTATTATTATCAACTTAGCTCTTGAGTTGTAGGGAGTTATTAATTTATTTAGTTTATTTATTTTGTTGATTTATTTTTATCAACTATAGCTCTTGATTTGTAAGGATTTATTTATTGCAGTTATTTATGGTTATGCAAAGCAAATGAAGCCTAACCTATCTCATGAGAGAGAAAAAAAAAAAAAACAACATGTGATCACAATCAAATATGATCACGCCCAAAACCGTGGCTTGAGCAAACACATCAAATAAGAATGGACTATCCAATCTCAATAGACACTAAACATCAAAAAGTAAGCAAACGTGCCTACGCCCTCTTGCAGCGAGCGTCGCACAGCCAGCGCTAAGCTCGAAGCAATGCCGACATGGCACAGCCTCGCGCAGCGCCAAAAGCAAAAAACAGAAACACAAAAAAAAAAAACACGTAAAATGTCACGAAAATAACCAGTAATCGAACAAATACAATCAAAATCACAGGTCACACAGAACAATCAACGGGAAACCCACGGAAATCACTCACAAAGTAAACGAAATACAGCACCGAAAACGATTAAAAAAGAATATACGAAATTCGAGATCAATTTCGAGGTCGAGTCTACCGCTTGAAAAGTGAGCGAAGCATGTACCCCAACGCAATCGCGACACGATTGGTCCGCGCCTGCTAAATAGGTACCATGCCCGCCGCACACAAACGAATAGTTGGGACCCCACGAAAAAGGATCGAAAAACGCTGACTACGCCAATTATAGTGGGCGTGTAATCCACCACACCGGACTATAAGTACTTAATAATACATATAATATAGTAAGTGACATGACTTACCCAACTGCTACTGTTGAACCCTCAGAAACAGACTTTATTCTTGGTCTTGGTTCTAGTGTAGTGCAACTTTGTAGCTTGAGTCTTGACATGTGGTTGTTCTCGTATTTGCCGATCCCCCGCTCGGTCCGAGTCAGTCCGATTCAGTCCGAGTGCGTCCGAGTAATGTCTAAGTCGGTCAAGTCCGCCCCCACCACACATGTATAGTGCCTCATCAGTCATGCACAGCTACTAGTTGTCTCATGTACATGTACAGTATGATCATTGAGTACATGTAATCAACTCAGTTGTACCTCAAACATGGCTTTATTCAGATGTACATGTAGTCTGACAATACATACTTGATTTTACTGGGGTAGAGGAGAGATCTACATGTACATGTACATGTAAATTGAGAGAATTATTATATATTCATGTAAATTCTGATTTTGAACAGCAAGTGCATGCTTTTGCCAATTTGATACAGAAAATGCAAGTACATTATACATGTACAATTTAGGTCATGGATACAAATTTGTTGTTTAGCTTTCTCATGAAGTTATACAAAATCTAACATTTTCCAGTATCTCCCTGTTTGTACTTGCATATTAAGATATCTATATTGACACTTGAAGGCCTGAATTCTACATGTAGATGCTCTAAAAAGAAAAAAGAAACTTTAGAGGTCACAGATCATTAGAGATGGAAAGTTTGCTTTGGTGACTTTGGTAAATGGGTAATATCAATTTGGTGTGACGTTGAATCCTTTATCCATTTCCTCCCTCACACAGTGAAATTTCATTGCTGAGCGGATTTTTATAAAAAAAATTTTTAATTAGAGGAACAAAGCTAGACATGATATATCTTGATTAGAGCTTCAAGGGCAACATTGCAAGAAAACAAATTGAAATTTTTATTTTATGACAAATGGGAAAGTTGGCTCCGATTGCTTCACACTCAAATGAACGATCTGATACTGTATTTTTTGTGATCTCATCTTTCAAACATTCATAGCTTTTTTAATATACATCAAATTTTGTTCATTTTTTCACATACATGTATCTATTTCTCTAATTTTCCTGTTTTGACCCAATTCAACTATGGTAGTTGGGGAAAGGTTTGATAGCCCTTTAAAGTCTCTGTGCTTTTACATGGTGTTTCTCACTGATTTCCCTCTTGTAGGATGCTATAGAGAGGGATAATAAGAGAAGGACAGAACAGAAATCACCAACCCCAGAGAAAGAGGGAGAAGAACCCAAGATGGAAGAGGTAAGATACGGTCAAACTCTATGGAGATTAGAGAGTACTCTGTTAAATGCAGTCTAACCGCAAGTCTTGTGGAAATGCGCAAAATTCACACATTTTATTTCCAGTGCCCGAAATGGACTCTCTCCCTGCACCCAGTCGGCTGTTTCGCATGGTCATCTTTAAATTTATGTTTATCAATAATTATTAATGCTGTGATCATTAGACTTTCTGCAAAAATAAATGAATAGTTTACCAACACAGGGATATTTTGTTTAAGTCAGAATTTTAGAAATAAGTTGTTTAAAATAACTGATGAAATAGTCATACAAAACCCTTTTTTTCACAAGATTTCAAGTTGTTAAAAGACATATAAAAAGTATATGAGCCGCCATCAAGACACATACATGTTGTATGTACGGAAGCGCTGGAATCTCATCTTTTTCATTGTTACATTCAAAACATCCATAAATTTATGACAGAGTCAGGATCCAGCAATATTCAGCCGCAGATTATCCGTTGTCAAGACCATGGTCAAGACCATAGAATCTTAGCCCTGTGATTGGCAAGCGAGGCATCTGTAACCAAGCGCGCATTGAATGAAACAATGCGTAACCTGTTGCGCCATCCTTGCACAAACGTGCGCATAGCTGTTGCCTGGCTGTGAGAAAACATCTTGCGTGGTGGTAAACCAATCGGAATGCTGGAATTGACTTTTTTAAAGACAAAGTGTGTACATTGGTTACATATTGCTGGATCCTGACCCAGTCATGAAGTGCACATTAATGTTATTTCAATATTTGGAAAGTACAGAAAATGCCCTTTACGCTCATGTAAAATTTGCCCTGACTCACAGTAAAACTCTGGTAGTTTTGGCCAGATTTATATTTCATTTCATTTCCATTTTTTGTCATAAAAGTAACACCATTTTTTACCAATTTCGTCTTTTATTTCGAACACAATAAAAGCAGGTCACAAATCTCTGATCCCTCTTCTTTTATTTGATGTATAACTCGTGACAATTGGTGAATGATAAGTAGTCTATTCAATAGTTTGCAAATGAGATGTTCCTGGCTGTTCTTGCTCATTATGTATTCATAGACAGAACTGGAAATAAAATAGCGCGCTTTTTGTAAGTTGCTGACAAGGCGCCACACCCTAATACCAACAGGAGAATTTTAATTGGGTGATGTCCTGGTTCCCACAGTTTGTATTGAAATTGCATGTACTGGAAGTTTATTAAATTGCTATAGATGTTGCTATGTCTGGCACACCTTTGGCAATTGTTTGAGTCATGAAGAGCCATGTTTGGAAGAAAAGGGGCATAAAGTGTTTTACGAATACATGTACTTTTTTTCAGTGAGTGATTTGTACATGTACATCTCAGGCTGGTCTCGCATTAAACTCTGCCACACTTACATACATACATGTACTACTTGTATTTTGAAACGTGTAGGCTTTGTGGATCAAAACATACATGTACTTGTACATCAATTTGAAAATGTCAGTAGACCCTATTCTGCAAAGGAATATTGTTGCATGCAGATGCTGGATATTGAACATGCTTTGTACTGTGAGCCACAGCACATACATTTGTATTGTGAAGGGAAAAAAAATATTACCTTGTCTACCGACGGCTGTAGTTTAATGAATAAATTACTGACTTGGAATAATATTTTGTGGATGCATTGCTTGAGGCATTTACATGCAGTGCATGTACATGTACCGGTTGCAAATTAATTTTTTTTCGTTAGAAAAGAAATGAAATATTGATTCATTTTTTTCTAAACAGACAAAACAACTTTGTAACGTGTTTGTATTATCAGTTCAGTTTAAGTCTGTTTTTGCAATTTCTCTGCTACTGAATTGCTTACAAATTTTAAACTTGTGTATCGAGGCCTTGAATGTGTTTATTGTTGTTTTTGTTCAGTTTTGTTATTTATTTTAAGGAGCAAGCTACTTTTGATTCAGAAGGGCCCCAAGACCGGAAACAAATAATTTTGCAGTATAAAATGTGCAATGCTAAATTTTGAGAGGTCATTGGCGCCTGTGAGGCAGGCAATAACAGTAGTTGCCTCTGGGTAATTTGAGGCCTGGCAAAACGATGCTGGTTACTAGTCTTTCCCCAAGCAATTATTTCACTCATTAGTATTTTTCATGAGATGAAAATGTGTCTGCTTTTTCTTGCATCAGGAGCACCAATGTACATTGGTGTACCTGTAGGCCTACATGTGTATGCACTTGTATACAAAGAGTAATCCAAGTAATTCTTTGTGTACTTTTTATAGGAATGTATGTTCATTTTTACACACAATTTTTCCTTACTGCAAAAACGATGTTTTCAAGTTTCAATACAGCATTTCAGCAAAGAGCTTTGTAATTAAATCCATTATTTTTTTCAAATTCAGATGATATTGAACAACCATTGAATATTTCATTTCTTATAACTTATTGTGCAGTACGTTGTACCTGTAATATACAACAAAAGAGACTCAATATTTTCAGTCACACATTGCTCCACACAGAAAAATATATTTGGTGATCAATTATATGTACATCAAGGTTTAGAGCATGAATCAAGCATTCTTTGATATTTCATATTTATGAATGATATCAAAGAAATATTTTGGGGATATTGCATTTTTTTGTTCTTGATCTTGTAAGATTCTTTCTCATTTTTGCATTTTTCAATTCAACAAATGAAAAGAAACATAAAGGACTATAAAAGAAGACTCATTTTTATTTCACTATAATTGGAATGCATGAACTTATATGTGCATGTATGGGTAACATCGGAAAGGGTAATACATGTATCCTACAATTTTTGTACACAACATTTTGTAGATGCCGTTAAGTTAAAAGAATTTCAGGCATTATAAAAACTAGGCATTGTTATATACAAAGTTTAACTATTCAGGTAGCCTGCATGCATGCCAGACCATAAATTACTCTCGAGCTCTTTATAAATTAATCTTGAGTTCTGCCTGTACCACATTTTGTATCATTCACAAACAAAAAATCTTGACGTAGTTTGCAGTCTGCGTGCGTAATGCAACAACCCACCAATTACTGAGTTATAGATCGATGCTGCACAACATTTTCTTTTCATTCTTCAGCAAATAACTTTTGTGCCTAATAATTTGTCATATTGAGGAAAGAAAAAGAGTCTTTTAATATCATGCATGGTACATGTACACATTCTATAACTATACCTTGGGGGCTGGAATAGTTTTAATTCTGCAGTTACTTGGTGAAAGGCACAAAAGTATGACGTACGCATACTTCTCCCAATCAACATCAATTTTGAATAGAACTGGTGAACTCAAGAAAGTATGCCCCTGACAATGGAGAGAAAGTGGGCTATATCGCATTACATACAATGTATTTTACTTCAAATACGCTTGGAGAGTGTAAAGAAATGACCACCACAGTAAAAAGCAAAATAAAATGGATTTCAAAATTGCCATGAGATAGAAATTTGAAAATAATGGTTAGCAGTATATATTTGAGGTGGACCAACCGACCAGGGGATTTACATAAGGCAAGAAAATATCAATTCCCTTTCTTTTCTGAGAGACAATGATCACGTTTTGTAAGTAAATTACGAAGTACATTGTGTAGCACGCAGAAACATATCGCCTGTGGTGTTGAAGATGGTGGGGGTGGTGGGTTTTTTTTCCCCATTTGTCTACATGTTCTTTTCAGGCACATACACATGCAGAATACCAAATATGGTGACGCACATTACCACAGTGTTTTCATCTTTTCTCCCACATGCATTATCAGGTATCTTTCCATCTTTTTGATAGTTCTGTTATCTCTCCTCTATTCCTTTATCACTCCTCTATTCCTTTATCACTCCTCTATTCCTTTATCACTCCTCTATTCCTTTATCACTCCTCTATTCCTTTATCACTCCTCTATTCCTTTATCACTCCTATATTCCTTTATCACTCCTCTATTCCTTTATCACTCCTATATTCCTTTATCACTCCTCTATTCCTTTATCACTCCTATATTCCTTTATCACTCCTCTATTCCTTTATCACTCCTATATTCCTTTATCACTCCTATATTCCTTTATCACTCCTATATTCCTTTATCACTCCTCTATTCCTTTATCACTCCTCTATTCCTTTATCACTCCTCTATTCCTTTATCACTCCTATATTCCTTTATCACTCCTCTATTCCTTTATCACTCCTATATTCCTTTATCACTCCTCTATTCCTTTATCACTCCTATATTCCTTTATCACTCCTCTATTCCTTTATCACTCCTATATTCCTTTATCACTCCTATATTCCTTTATCACTCCTATATTCCTTTATCACTCCTATATTCCTTTATCACTCCTATATTCCTTTATCACTCCTCTATTCCTTTATCACTCCTATATTCCTTTATCACTCCTCTATTCCTTTATCACTCCTATATTCCTTTATCACTCCTATATTCCTTTATCACTCCTATATTCCTTTATCACTCCTCTATTCCTTTATCACTCCTATATTCCTTTATCACTCCTCTGTTCCTTTATCACTCCTCTGTTCCTTTATCTCTCCTCTGTTCCTTTATATCCTTTATCACTCCTCTATTCCTTTATCACTCCTCTATTCCTTTATCACTCCTCTATTCCTTTATCACTCCTATATTCCTTTATCACTCCTATATTCCTTTATCACTCCTATATTCCTTTATCACTCCTCGATTCCTTTATCACTCCTATATTCCTTTATCACTCCTATATTCCTTTATCACTCCTATATTCCTTTATCACTCCTCTATTCCTTTATCACTCCTATATTCCTTTATCACTCCTCTATTCCTTTATCACTCCTCTATTCCTTTATCACTCCTATATTCCTTTATCACTCCTATATTCCTTTATCACTCCTATATTCCTTTATCACTCCTCTATTCCTTTATCACTCCTATATTCCTTTATCACTCCTCTATTCCTTTATCACTCCTATATTCCTTTATCACTCCTATATTCCTTTATCACTCCTATATTCCTTTATCACTCCTCTATTCCTTTATCACTCCTCTATTCCTTTATCACTCCTCTGTTCCTTTATCACTCCTCTATTCCTTTATCACTCCTCTATTCCTTTATCACTCCTCTGTTCCTTTATCACTCCTCTGTTCCTTTATCTCTCCTATATTCCTTTATCACTCCTATATTCCTTTATCACTCCTCTGTTCCTTTATCACTCCTCTGTTCCTTTATCACTCCTCTATTCCTTTATCACTCCTATATTCCTTTATCACTCCTCTGTTCCTTTATCACTCCTCTGTTCCTTTATCACTCCTCTGTTCCTTTATCACTCCTATATTCCTTTATCACTCCTCTATTCCTTTATCACTCCTCTATTCCTTTATCACTCCTCTGTTCCTTTATCACTCCTATATTCCTTTATCACTCCTCTATTCCTTTATCACTCCTCTATTCCTTTATCACTCCTCTGTTCCTTTATCACTCCTATATTCCTTTATCACTCCTCTATTCCTTTATCACTCCTATATTCCTTTATCACTCCTCTATTCCTTTATCACTCCTCTATTCCTTTATCACTCCTCTGTTCCTTTATCACTCCTATATTCCTTTATCACTCCTCTATTCCTTTATCACTCCTATATTCCTTTATCACTCCTATATTCCTTTATCACTCCTATATTCCTTTATCACTCCTCTATTCCTTTATCACTCCTATATTCCTTTATCACTCCTCTGTTCCTTTATCACTCCTCTGTTCCTTTATCTCTCCTCTGTTCCTTTATATCCTTTATCACTCCTCTATTCCTTTATCACTCCTCTATTCCTTTATCACTCCTCTATTCCTTTATCACTCCTATATTCCTTTATCACTCCTATATTCCTTTATCACTCCTATATTCCTTTATCACTCCTCGATTCCTTTATCACTCCTATATTCCTTTATCACTCCTATATTCCTTTATCACTCCTATATTCCTTTATCACTCCTCTATTCCTTTATCACTCCTATATTCCTTTATCACTCCTCTATTCCTTTATCACTCCTCTATTCCTTTATCACTCCTATATTCCTTTATCACTCCTATATTCCTTTATCACTCCTATATTCCTTTATCACTCCTCTATTCCTTTATCACTCCTATATTCCTTTATCACTCCTCTATTCCTTTATCACTCCTATATTCCTTTATCACTCCTATATTCCTTTATCACTCCTATATTCCTTTATCACTCCTCTATTCCTTTATCACTCCTCTATTCCTTTATCACTCCTCTGTTCCTTTATCACTCCTCTATTCCTTTATCACTCCTCTATTCCTTTATCACTCCTCTGTTCCTTTATCACTCCTCTGTTCCTTTATCTCTCCTATATTCCTTTATCACTCCTATATTCCTTTATCACTCCTCTGTTCCTTTATCACTCCTCTGTTCCTTTATCACTCCTCTATTCCTTTATCACTCCTATATTCCTTTATCACTCCTCTGTTCCTTTATCACTCCTCTGTTCCTTTATCACTCCTCTGTTCCTTTATCACTCCTATATTCCTTTATCACTCCTCTATTCCTTTATCACTCCTCTATTCCTTTATCACTCCTCTGTTCCTTTATCACTCCTCTATTCCTTTATCACTCCTCTATTCCTTTATCACTCCTCTGTTCCTTTATCACTCCTCTGTTCCTTTATCACTCCTCTATTCCTTTATCACTCCTATATTCCTTTATCACTCCTATATTCCTTTATCACTCCTATATTCCTTTATCACTCCTCTATTCCTTTATCACTCCTCTATTCCTTTATCACTCCTCTATTCCTTTATCACTCCTCTGTTCCTTTATCACTCCTCTATTCCTTTATCACTCCTCTATTCCTTTATCACTCCTCTGTTCCTTTATCACTCCTCTGTTCCTTTATCTCTCCTCTGTTCCTTTATATCCTTTATCACTCCTCTATTCCTTTATCACTCCTATATTCCTTTATCACTCCTCTATTCCTTTATCACTCCTCTATTCCTTTATCACTCCTCGATTCCTTTATCACTAGCATCATGGTGATCACTAGTTTGTTTGTGATGTAGTCCTTGAGGAAGATTCATTATGATGTCATTAAAATTGAATCCTTCATGGTCATTCATGAATGGGACGTTCTCACTGGAGGAAATTTTGTATGAAACTCATTGGAACATCAGATTAAAAAAAAACCACCATCATATAATGCAGCAAAAGAGACTGTGTAGACACTGGATAAGAACAGGATTGTCATTTAGGTAGCTTAGCAGAACGCAGTGGGGCGTATAGATTCAGGAAAGACGCAAGGAGTGAAATTTCTCGTTTTGTCTGCACATCTAAAAATCAGACTTACATTGTACAATGTATCTGAATAAATGTTTTCATATTATTTTGCTTAAAATGTTCATAGAGTCAATTCAAATACTAATTCTACATGTACATCATAATATTTTGGTTTTACCTCTGTAGAATAAAATTATGATTTAGAATAATTTTGTCATATACATGTACGTCATTCCCGCGATCTTACGCGCGATCTTACCCCCATCACGTTTCACCACGCTACCATAAGGAAACTATTAAAGTTAGTGATATCAGATTCAGCTTACAAGTTAGTGTCACCTTTATGTCATGGGCATTGCTAGGAGAGTACATGTATAAACAGCTGGTGAGCTGGCCACACGTATCAGCAAATGCTCATATCGAGCTCATCCAATAAATGCTGTTTTTGTTTGATCCGATGTTCGCTCCATTTATTTATGTTTGAAAAGATTATCAAACCTCTATTTAGTTTTCTGATTCAGTACACACATGTACATGTACATGTATGATGTTTTGAAAAAAAGAACCAATTACTTACTATTCATGTTACCGGTACATGTAGCATTTTTATATAAAATAGTTATACTGTACAATGAATTGTCTGAATGTACCATACATAAATTTTGTAGGTGTACAGGTTACATGATTAAACATTCATGAATTATGTGTATATTGTAGCCTCTAGCACACAGGTATTCATCAATTTTTGTATACATGTGCACATGTTAAGTATCATGATATTTGACAAATTTTAATTATGCTCTTTTTTTTGCAATAATTTTCAGCATACTGCCTGTTAACTTTTAATGGATTTCCTGCACAAATCAATAGGGTTTCGTTAGAGTTTACCGGTATTCAGTTGTCTAATAAATATATACAGTACATTTGTGGCAGTAATTGGCAATTACATGTGAGTGAAATGAATGCTGTAATGGATCAGTATCCAATATCCATACATATATGTATGTCTTGTTCTAGACAAACATCAAATGGAACTTTTATGAAAGGTATTTCGTGAATTTCTATTTGTTGTTTGCTGGAATAAAAATGTATTTTGAAACTGATATCAATTTACTTCATCTCTCTCTCTCTCTCTCTCTCTTGCTCTCTTTCTCTTGATCACATATTGAACATGGATATTCATTTTACACTGTACGTTAAACATTTTGTTTTGTCTAGAGATGTTTCCTTCTAAACATATGATGGGAGGGGGGGGGGGTCCTTAAGCTACGCACTTTCTTTACAGCCGCTATTTAACAAGTCAGTTTGTTCAGGGGTTTATGCAAATTTCTTTTATATCTTGGTTTTACATATTCTGGAGTTTAACCGTTGAGAAAATCGACCGACAAATGTCAGTAACATTCATTTCATGATGATGACGATGGCCGTGTCAAATTTTGTTCAACAAAATGAAAGGGTCCTAAATAGCTACGCACACGTAATAAATGAAAGCAAATTTTGTAATTTGAAACTTACTGATGTAAATTTCACCCAATTTTCAAATGGGGATATTGTTAATATCACAAAAATAAATGGAAATTACTCATCCTTTTGGGCAAATGTAAATAATCTTGTTCAGGAATGCCACTTTTCAGATAAAAGTAGGAATTCCTACTTTTTCAACATATTTTTAGCCATAGAAAACCACTTTTTATGTACACAAGGGCCCATTCTAGATGATTTTTCAAATTTTTTTATCAATTTTAAGTGGCATCCCTGCTTGTTGCTTTATAGGCACAGCAAAAATTTGAGGTCGCATTGCGCGCATTTGAGGGGTGTGTAGCTTTAAGACCCCTTGCCATACTTATTTTATTATGTATTTTTCATTATTTTGATAACTGAAAAATTGATAATTTAAATTGTAATAGTGCAAATTTCTCACAGCAATTTTTCATGCATTTTATTCAAATTGTTTTTCAATTTATTTTTCTCAATTTTTAAATGTCTTTTTACCAGAGCTCTTTTTTAGCTTCCCAGAGGTATATCACTCCCTGCTCTGATGGATGTATTTTTTTTTCACTGTAAAAGTTATTTTCCTCATTTTTTCCTTTACATTGCATACAGACTGCAGCCTGTAAATTTCAGAAAGAGTTATGCTGGTGTATACAGCAGCTAGAGATGGGCCTTGATTACAAGAAAGCTAACTCACAAAAAGGTAAGATTCCTCTCCACACCTTTCAATTAAAGTGTAGAATTACTCCCATGTGTGTGCTGAGATCCAGATGGACAGTAACACGTATCATTTTACATAGAGGTGACGTCCTTCTGGCCGTCACTTTGACTACAGTATAATGCCTATTTGGTGCCCTGGGGTACCAACTAAAAATTCACCATTTTGTTTCATTATTTATTTTTCGGCGCTGTACCCTGGGTTACCAAAAATGTGTAAAAGTAATTGTTTGTTTTATGCAAGAAGAATTTTTCTTCTTAGTGATCTTATGCAACAATTAATGTATGCAAATATTAATTTTATTCTAATTTACATGTTCTATTGTAATAGACGTTGACTTCGATGAAAAAGGTGATCATGGGGCGAGTATTGGGATTAAAAATAGATTAACTGTCCTCTAGATTCTTGTAAAAATTCAGTGATTGGTATTAATTTATCATTGCGTTAAATTTAACATTGGGATCGTTCACGCCGGGCGCCGCGATGATATGCATGAGATGATGGTCGTGCGATATTGACAACATTACACAACTGTATTCTAATGGACACAAGATGGAGCTACGCAACGGGATATGACAGTACACCAGGTTACGGTGTGTTGCATCATATATGGGATGAGCATGGACAAACGGGTCTCCAGACTTAGACCATATTCTGACATATTTTAACAAAATTCAAAGTGCCTTGAGGCAAGTCTGATTTTTTTAGCATTTGGTAATGTATGTACGATGTACATTAGGGTTAGTCTCAAGTATGGATATTCAAAGACCCTATTGTTTCTTCAAAGAGTTTGTGAGTGCAAACTAGACAACTAAAATATATGTATGTGTCTACCTCGAGCACATTACCACCCAGACAATATCCTGTTCAGTGTCCAGGATCATTTAGGGTATGCGCAATTATCCAGGGGCCAGTCGTCTACAAGAGATGGGCTCGGAGGTTGTTGACATGTTATTTGGTGTATCCGGACACCTACCCCCTGGACAACCACCCCCCGGATAACCACCCGTAGGATAAACACCCTCTAGGACAACTACCCCCTAGGACAACTACCCCCTAGGGCAACTACCCCCTAGGGCAACCACCCTCTAGGACGACTACCCCCCCCCCCCTGGACAAGTACCCCCTGGATAACTACCCCCCAGAATACTCCCTAGGACAACCACCCTCTAGGACAACTACCCCCCGGATAACTACCCCCCGGATAACTACCCCCCAGAAAACTACACCCTAGGACATCTACCCCCTAGGACAACTACCCCCTAGGACAACTACCCCCAGGACAACTACCCCCCGGACAACTACCCCCCGGGCAACCACCCCCTAGGACAACTACCCCCAGAGGTCTGATATAACAATATTCCTGATATGACAAGGTAATAATATTCCGGACCATGCTCTTTATAATCTCTTGTTTTTTAATCCTGATGCAACGAGATTCCTCCTATAACGAGGCAATTTCGATGGTCCCACGGACCTTTGTTATACTGAGTTTCCAATGTATCTCTAGCTTCTCTTTTCTTATGTATTTCATTTCCCCCCCCCCCCCCCCCCCCCACCTTTCTCAGCTTCCCAGGCTGGCTGTATGATCGTGCACAACTTGCATAGAGTAGTTTTACAGGATGTGCGCTGACGACTTAGACTCTTTCACCAGAGCACTTGCATGATTTTTTTTTTGCGAAATTGCCTACGCTATGGTGTAAAACAAAAACACCCCCCCCCCCCCAGACAACTACAGCATCCACTCTTTAGGACATCTTCTTGGCAAATTCCACCTAAGGTAACTACCACCGGGACATTAACGACTTAGGGTAATTATTAATCGGACAACAACCAACATACTCTCACCCATGGCATGTAGGTCAATTATCCCCCCAAACAGTTACAACTCCCAGGTGCTCGATGGCATTTAAACTGATTTCGGCCACGGGAGGACGTGGAGGGGGGGGAGGACGTGGAGGGGGGGGTGACCAACAATCAGTAAGGATATAATGAGTATCTGTTTTTGAAGTCTGGTTATAAATAGGATTTTGGTGCATTATTATGATAAAATTCACCTCACCACGTGAGTTAAATGCGTCTATACCCATGATCACGGGGGGGGGGGGGGGGGGGGGGGGGGGGGTGGTATTAAATTTTTGTTTTAAAAGTTGGTTGTTTAAACTCGGTGTTTGATGGTGCATTGTACAGTTGAATTTCTCATCCAACATGATTGTATACCCCATACTATTTTTATAAATCGACCAACCACAATGCTAGTTTCCTTTAATACTCGATTTTGCTGGTAGCTTTGTAACGAGTTGCATAAATGTAGAGTGCGTGAGGGAGAGGGCTGGGGGTGTATGACAAACGGCTGGAATATTTGTTTTCCTTCCCGCCACCTTAATTGTTGATCATGTAAAACATCTAATAGAGAGTTGATATTGCACATGGGAATACCTGCCTTCATGCATTGAAGAATAAAAAACAACAACAAACAAAAAACAAAAACAAACAATTCTTTTTAAATGATAGTATATAAACTAGTTTTTGTTGTTGTTTTTTTAATGTGATAAACTAAGTTTTATAATTGAAGAGAGTTAATCAGTTGTCTCACGATGTGCAAACGTAAACGTAGGTAGTCTGACGTTTCGGCTGCTATATACTGCTAGCCTTAGTCATAGACAATGAGCCGAGATCACGCTGAGCGGGTCTTAAATAGCCCGGAGCGGCCGGATGTACGCTCGGACCACTCGCGCTGTGATTGGTCGCTGCCGTTGACCAATCACCGGGCGCGGCATTGTTCCCTGCCGTGTCGGCGCTGTGATTGGTCGCTGCCGTTGACCAATCACCGGGCGCGGCGTTGTTCCCTGCCGTGTCGGCGGGGGGCGCGCTATCCTTGGCCGGTTCTAACCGGTTAGCTGCGTGGCGCTGAATAGCAGATAGCCATTCGTTAGGGATGTCAATGCCGTTATCCCTGTTAATGTTATTCGAGTGCAATCGGATTTGAATAGCTTCTTTCACCCGGCGCGTGTACCAATGCTTGTCCTGCGCAACGCAACTGATATTATCCCAGCCAGGATAGTGCTCGGCAGTCCAAGCATGCTCAGCAACAGCCGAGCTATCAGTGCGTCCGAGGCGAACATCCCGGCGATGTTCATGCATGCGCTCCCCGACGGGTCTACCAGTCTCGCCAATATAAACCTTGTCACAGGTCGAACATGGGATCTTGTAGACAACTCCATCGCGCCTATTCGGGAGGACAGGGTCCTTCGGGTGGACCAGCTGGCTGCGAATAGTTGTGTCGGATTTAAACACAACGCGAATATCATGCTTTTCCAAGCGCCGGCGGAGTAGGTGCGCAATGTTATCAACATACGGGAGAACAATGGTGGACTTGAAACGGCTAGGTTCCTCGGGAGTTGTGTGCTTCTTCCGGGAGGCGCGATTCACAAATGACTCGGGATAGCCATTGTCAATGAGCGCTGAGGAGACGTGTTGCTTCTCTATCGCTGTGCATTGGGGTTTGGACACGATTCGTGAGGCTCTTTCGTAGAGACACTTCACTACCCCGCGCTTGACGGACTTCGGATGATGCGAATCAAAAGCCAAATACTGATCGGTATGCGTGGGCTTCCTGTATACGGTGGAAGTCAAACGGCCTTCAGTGTCGCGGTGCACCATGGTATCAAGAAAGGCGATGCGCTCGTCCCTTTCTGTCTCCATAGTAAAACGGATAGTAAAACGGATAGAGAACGCGCAGCAGCCCTCTATCCGTTTTTGGAGGAGGAACAATTAAGCGAGCAAGCATGAGCGAAAACAAACACTTCTCTTTTAATAAAATTTGGTATATTATCTGGGCTTTATTGTTGCAGGTCGGGGCAGAAATTTTGCTAAAGGCCATATTAATTCTATTTTGGCGAGCGAGCGTAGCGAACGAGCACAATCTTGTTCAATGTGATGTTAAGTCCAATTTGGGGTACTTTTCCTAGAGGGTGGTTGTCCAAGGGTAGTTGTTTTTTTCTGTCAGGACTTGAGCCACCAGACGAGAGAGGGCAGTATTTGAGCGTCAAGAGGGGTGACAATACGGTTTATTCCGTCAAGACTAGTCGGCATGAATATTCATGAAAAACAAATTGTAGGGATATAATAAAATGAGCGAACCAGTCACGCAGTTCCTTGTGTGGCGCATTCGGATTCACGTTGTGCTCGTCATGAAGGAATCACGAGTTCGAGCCTCGGCAGGCTAAGGGGTGTTAGAATTTAGGAAAGTATCATTGACAAAATTTTCTTTTGCTGAAATAAAGTAAGGTGAAACTGAGAGAAAATACAAGTCTTAAAATTGTAGTCTCTCTCAAAGTCTCCAAAACGGGGCTTCTTGACGCTCAGATACTGCCCTCTCTTGCCAGTGGTGCAAATCCTGACAGAAAAAAATACGCGTCTGGGGGTAATTGTCCTAGAGGGTGGTTGTCCCTGGGGTGGTTGTCTGGGGGGTAGTTGTCCGGGGGGTAGTTGTCCTGGGGGTGGTTGTCCAGAGGGTGGTTGTCCAGAGGGTGGTTGTCCTAAAGGGTGGTTGTCCTAGGGGGTAGTTGTCCCAGGGGGTAGTTGTCCCAGAGGGTGGTTGTCCTAGGGGGTAGTTGTTTGGGGGGTACATGTAGTTGTCTGGGGGGTAGTTGTCCAGGGGGTGGTTGTCCATGGGGTGGTTGTCCGGGGGTAGTTGTCCGGGGGGTAGTTGTCCGGGGGTAGTTGTCCTGGGGTAGTTGTCCGGGGGTAGTTGTCCGGGGGTAGTTGTCCAGGGGGTAGTTGTCCTAGGGGGTAGTTGTCCTAGGGGTAGTTGTCTGGGGGTAATTATCCGGGGGTACATGTAGTTGTCCTAGAGGGTGGTTGTCCTAGGGGGTAGTTGTCTTAGGGAGCAGTTGTCCTAGAGGGTGGTTATCCTAGGGGTAGTTATCCGGGGGGTGGTTGTCCAGGGGGTAGGAGTCCTAGAACCGTTATTTGGAGCTTACTTCAAAGGACATTTCTTACATGTACAGTATGATAGGCAGTGTAATCGGGCACCAATACCCAAATTAAATATGCTCTGTATACATGTTTAAAGCTCACATACAGTTTTGGTAGCAAAAAGAAAACTGGTGTGAAACATGTTAAATATAACCTCACATTGTTCTCCTTGTATAGAAAGATACAGGTTCAAGATCATTTGATATTCCAGCCATGATTTCCGGTGAATTTTAGTGTATTTTCCTACATTATGCATATTCTTACGTTAGGTGTGCACATGTATGATTTCACATTAAAGTCCCATCATTTACAGTAGTTAATGTCGTTCTGGCTCCAAAAGGACAATCTTACGTGTACCTACATGTACCTGTACATGCAGAAAACTATGACGAATGCTAACTTCAGTGAGTCCCTGTCAGTGAGCAGAAGCAAAAATCCATTAAACAAATTAGGTTTGCCTGGAGTAAGGCTCAATTTAATTACTTCTCCAGCCACAATTGATTTTTGCTTTACATAAGAATACAGTTATAGCACCTCTCAAGGAATGCGCAGTGTTTTATTGGTCATCTCTACATATGTTGGGAAGTGTGACCCTGATGACTCGATCAATATTCAAAATGGTCATGTCTCTTAACTGTGTGTACTGTAAATGCTTTGGGTAATACTACCTGCTTGATATTATTGGAGATCTTGCATAGCCTAGGATCAGTTGTATTTTGTCCTATTCCAGTTGGAAAAAAAAGATACGGGGGATAGATCAAAAAGTCCTTTAGATTTAGTTCCGGATTGTAAAGAGCTTTGCGAATGCAAAGAGCATTGCATTTGGCCCACGTTTTTTATTTCTTAATGCAGTGAGACCTGTCTATAAAGACCACTCAAGGGAGACAAGAAAAGTGGTCTATATGAGCAGGTGGTCTTTATGGACAGGTGACTTTAATACATGTTTCAATGAGAAATGCTGTTCAAGGGAAACCAAAATTGTGGTCTTTATGGACAGGTGGTCTTTCTATACAGGTGGTTGCTAAAGCAGGTTTGAATGTACATATATATGTACAATTTCAATAGTTCAGTTTTGAAACAGTTGATACAAGAAATATATATTTTATAGCCTAAAGATTTCTTTCAGTGATAGTACATGTACATGTATGGCATCCAGCTTGAAATTTGCCTGTAGAAGTAAACCATGCACTGTACCTTGTAGCATTTTAGAAATTGATTCACTAATTAAATTGATTGTGTGTTGTGCAGAGGTTTGAGAGATAACCTAATTCGTGCCTGAGGTTTCTCTAGGCACTTTTACATCCTCTTGATTTTGAAAACTTACTCATAATTTCTGTTGGAAGGAAATCTAAGTACTCTACCCGATCAAAAAAAAAAAATGGTATTTTAGCATTGTGATTGAAACTCCAGGATACATACTGGGATAAAAATCGAACGAAATGCATTTATAAAGAATGGTATACAGTTTCATATTCACTGCAGCGCAGGCCATAAGCGGATTTGGTAAGGAGTATTAAAGTGAGGAACTACATGTATGTATCCGCATCTCAAGTCCTGGACCAAACAGCATACATTTTGTACTGACATAAACCATTAGAACCCTACCCTTATTAAATCTAACCTACATGTAAAACCCTATTTTAACACCAAACCTATTTTAACACCAAACCTAACCCAATTTTAACACCAAACCCTATTTTAACACCATCTCAAGTCCTGGACCAAACACCATACATTTTGTACTGACATAAACCATTAGAACCCTACTACCTTATTAAATCTAACCTAATACCCTATTTTAATACCAAACCTATTTTAACACCAAACCTATTTTAACACCAAACCCTATTTTAACACCAAACCCTATTTTAACACCAAACCTAAACCTATACCATGTATTTGATGAATAAAGCCTGGAGAAATTGTTGCCAGAGCATATATGTACATGTACATGTGCGTACATACATGTACATGTATGTTGGAGCACTCTACAGGTTTTTTTCAATGATTCAGTGGGAATGGATTGGAAATGCCTTTTGAGCCAAGTGCTCCAACATTGTTATCGGATTACTTGTTTGACATAGAGGATAAGAGCTCATCATGAGACATCCCCGCAAGGAAATCTATAAATTTGAGTTCATTTGTAGCATACAAGTACCCTTATGTGGACTGACTACTTGTCCAGGTTTTTTGTTTCATCTTGGGACAGACGTTGCATCGGTTTCAATTATGATGAGCAGAGTGTCTGCTTACCAGTATTATGCACAGCACTGGAGGTACAGTGGGGGTACATGTTTGATGCCATGTACTGCATTGTACATGTGTAGAAAATTGTAGTTGATCTTATTCACAATTTGTTTACATTTGATCATTTTGATGCATAGTCCTTTAATAGTGAAATAATTCATATCTGGAAGATTGGCCAGAATTTGAAAGAGTGACCATAGACCATTAATCATAAACCCCTACCATGCCACCTATTTTGTATTTGTTTTAAGTGTCTCCCCCTGGCTGTCCACCCATATACAGAATAATAGGACTTGAAATATGACACCTTTTGCACCCCATTCGATCCTACTGTACCCCATTTGATCCTACATGTACTGTACTTTCCCCTTCATCGTAATTTGTAAACAATTAATTTCTAAACAAATTGTATTCTTTCATAATGTTCTGTTCAGTTCAGTTCATGAGATTCATTTTTACACCCTAAAGGAACAAAATAAGTGATTATTCAGATAGCTTTTATTTTTAATGCGAAATTGCCGCCCCCCAGCCAGCTTTAAGGATATCGCCCAGGCGGCCATGGCACATTTAGGTTTAACCATGGAAAAAAAAGCAATTGCTACATGTAGGCCTACATATTTAGCACAACTTCTACTGATATGCTTCATTTAATATCTTCAGTATCAACCCCATACATTTTCATGGTATTTTATTTGACACTAAAGTAGGCTATTGAATTCTGATTATCTGTATTTTTCACCCATCTCAGATCAGTTTAAATATTTATGAGCTTGCAGGCAATATCATTGGATGCTACATGTATTTATTCTTTATCATAAAATAGCAAAGTCATCAGTTGCTTTTTGAAATATTAATGATTTTATTAAATTAACAAATTATGCCCTTTACATACATTTATGTTAACAGTAAACTGTAATGTTTATACATCAGAACAAGCTGGAAAATTATACTTAATAATCTGTTGATACATGTACATTCAATGTTCCTGAAGTTAAATGTGGTTTTGTAATGGTTATTACAGTAGCTTTTTAAAAAAAATCTCTTTTCACTTTATTTATTCATTTCTTTTTTTATTTTTCTTTTTTTATTATATTTTTATTTTTTTTTAATTATTTTATTTTATTTATTTACATGTATTTTATTATTATTATTTTTTTTTTTTTTTTTTTTTTTGGGGGGGGGGGGGGGGGGGTGTTTGTTTTGTTGTGTAATGATAAATATCCAGTTGTGCTCAGAATGTTTCAGTATTATCTGCCGCAATTGAGCAGGTTGCAAATTACCGTACAGTGCTCAAGGAATTCATTCCTACTGTATACCAGGTGCCAATTTACATGTACCACATCTGGGTTGAGAGTGGCCAATCATTTCCCAGAAATTTAGTAACATTTTCAAATCTTCCGACTAAAACACCTTTTATACAGGTATTTATAATCATTGTTGCATGAAATTGGAAAGTCTGTCACATGATTTTTTTCATCAGCAATATGCATTTAATGCAGCTAGCGTGATATATACCGTAATTACCTAATGAATGGCAGGGAAGTGCATGAAATGGGGGAAAATGTTTATTATGTAAAATTGCTCTTGTCGAGTATGGAGACATAGAAAGGTGCTCTTTCCCGGAGTGAACTCAGGCACAATAAAGTTTGCCAACAATAGCCTTGCGTGAGATGAAGTAGGCATTCAAACATGAAAAAGCATTTTTGTAAATAGAGGTATGAGACAAATATAAGGAAAATGTAGTGAGATAATGGAAGAGAAGGTTCCATGTAGTTTTGGGTCATTCCATGAGGGGGGGGGGGGGGCTATTTCCTACTAGTAGTTTCTTGTCACCTCCTTCCTTTTATAATGTTATGTCAGGTATTTGATATTTTTGTTTTAAAATGAAATAAATAGGAATCTGAGGATATCGGGTACCTGTAATAAAAATCTTGAATACGATGCAATTTCACAGTGTTTTGAGCCTCTGTATTAATGAAATGAAATTTTGTGTACAAAAAAAATGTAAAATAGAATAACATGGAACCCCCTCCTCCTCATTTTCGAAAAAATTCCTAACGAGAAACTATAAATTTATTTTTTTTTACTTGGCCCTACATGCATTTACATCTACATGTACAATGTATTTTGACTTTTAGGCAACTTAACGGGATTGGAAGAAATGATGGCATTGGAAAAGAAAATGATTACCGGTACATTTTATTATAGATCTTACAACTCAAATACATGCACATGCATGTAATCTAGTTGATTAATTGAATATCTTATTACATGTAGGCATGCTTTGATAAGCAATTAAGTTGAGTTTGATGACCTTGGCATTTGGAATATCAAAAGCTGTACATACAGGTACAGAAGACTTGTATTCAGCCCATTGCTCAGAATCTGTAATATAATTTTAAGGCTGTTGATTAGAAATAAAATGCATGTACATGTAGGAATGTATTTATGTGAATTAATTGAATTCTTTGATGTAATATATTGTAGAAATTAATTTTTGGTGAAATGAACTTTTTTAGCCCTCCATAGGATAGTTATTTTCATAGTCAAATACAAATAACATTTTACAACTCAGTGAACTGATGCATACTGTATATACACATATCTTCATTAAGAAAGCAAAAAATATTTTTACATTTCTCTCATTTTCATTTACGTTTATGTATGGAAGTCACTCAAACTATTAAATTACATGTAATATTAAAGATGTGATCCACGTGTATATCCATTGAAAATGTTTAATGTAATTATTATGTACTTTTGAAAGCAGTGTGATTATCTACATGTACATGTATAATACATGTAGCTTTGTGAATGCTAATTGCTGGAAAACCCATGTTTCAGTATGGAAGACTGATGATGATTAGTGTAAAATTTATTTCTAATGTTAGCCATTATTTCTCAACATCCCTACCACAGAGATTACGCTGAGACACACATGTACATGTATACATAGAAGTTTTGTAGTCATTACTAAAAGTAAAAACTTTGATTATTAACACTAATTTACTTAAAAGCATGAAGACAACCTTCATGTAGAACCAGCCTACAAAATTAGTGTACTAAAACTGACTTTAAAAGTTGTTCCCTCTCAGTACTACACTCCAAGGTCTTTTGGGGCTTGTGCCTTCCTAAACCAGTGTTTTACACTTAAAAATTGATACCATGAAGTCATTGCTTGCCTCTTGAAGGTTCCCATAAGGGCATTTTGTGAAATGGTTTACTTTCGCTGCTCCAGCAGTGTACACTGAAAGGGTGGCACAGTTCTCTTGAGTCTTAAGATGTTCAAGCAAAAAGTCCACTATGATTTTATTTTTCATTCATTCATTCATTCATTGATGATATCTTTCTTTTCGCTGATCCCGATTGTAGCTCCAGAGGCAGAGAGATTGCTGAAGATCCTGAAGTCGTCCAAGGCGCCGATGGCCAGGAAACGGCAGGTGATGAGGGCGTCCTTTGGGAACTACCGAGCAAGGATGCAGCAGGAGGAAAAGAAACACTCCGAAGGTAGGTTTTGAGTAAATTCACACCACTCTAAATCTAGAATCTTTTCTGCACATGTACTGTATACACCATAAATTTTCGCAAATAGGACTGTAGCTAGATATTTTCCCCGAGTGGTTAAAATCACAATCGGGAAATTCTGAGCTCTACAAACATAAATGATAATGTACTTTCACAAAGCTAAGTGGTGAATTTCTGACCAGGAGACAACAAATTGAACTGACTACTTTACGTTGGCAATATATTTTTAGTGTGTGGTTAAATTCTCTTTTTTAAAATCCCCCACCCTGCTTTGTATAATCACTAGCATGTTTTGATGATTAGGCTGATTCCCATGAATAATAAAATGATATAGGCTTTTCGGGGGAGGAGAGGGGGGGGTGTCTGCTGCAGTTTTATATGGCATACCGATTTGTGTTGTAGATTCTCCTTGATTATTCCAACTTTTATATAAACATCAGGTGATACTCTTCCTTTCATGTATTTGTAAAAATGACAAATAGTGATAAGCTGTTCGACAGGGAAGTTTTCAGGATCTCATGAATATTAAAACAAATTATCAGTGCCCTGTTTCATGAAACGTGTTATCAACAACAAGTAATACGCTAATTGATATAAGCTACTGAAATCATTGATTTTGATTGGCTGTGAGCAAACAAATTTGTCATAGAAATGTAGCAGTTGTTACTGATAACAAGTTTTATGGAACGGCACCCAGATCACTTTGATATTGATAAAGAACTCAATAACCAGGGTGTCATTTTTTTCATTTTACGTGTTTATTTCCCTAGATATGGTGAAGAAAAAGAGCCTGGCTCCTGTAGAATGTGAAAAACTGGGCACAGCAACATTCTTCAGAAGAGCCACATCCTCAATATCACCTTCTCCACATGGTGGTCCAAGATATGTCAACATGCAACCTGTCATCCCTGAGATGGGGCAAGAAGAAAGTGAGACAGGGTCAAAAGAACAAGGAGCTCATCAGTTAGGAAGTGATGTGCCAGATGAGGAAGAGGAGGAGGATATATTGATCAAGAGCTTAGAACTGGAAACCATGGATATGCATCTATGCAAATCAGAGGATTCACATGTTGCTTCGGATGCTGGAGATGGCTCTCGAAGCTCTTTTCAGCATGATGAGCAACCTAACATGGACAACAAAATGGCACTGAACTCGTTGAAGAGATTGAAGAAAGAGAGAGAAGTGGAGGAGGAGGAGAATGAGAAGGAAAATATACCAAGTAGGACTCCGACTGATACTGACGATACCAACCATAGTCAGATATCCTCCACTTTCTCATCTTGTGCATCGCTGTTCTCCTTCAACTTTGAGATCAAGGAAGAGGACATGGATGTTCTCGAAGGAAGTCGTCCTTTTGCTACTGTGGCAACGCATCCCCCCAAGTCTGATGGGCTGGAGCCGCACGTCATGATGAGGGGTCTGGACAACCGGGCCAGTGATAGCACCAGCAGCAGCGGGGGCACGCCCACCAAGAGGGCCAGTCGGAAGAGGAATAGGGGCAAGAGGAAGCAACAACAGCAGAAACAGAATGAGGACATCCAACAGAGTGATTCAAAGACATCGCCAAAGGAGGCTCTCCTGACAGAGAGCCCCAAGATTGAACTTGCAGCCAAGGAAGGCTTCAAATTTGACTTTCCTGAACCAATTGAGACTTGAATATATGTTGGAAAGAGCCCCTACCTGCTGGATCTTGTTAAAACTGTTGGTGGCTTCTTGTGTACAGTTAAATGCACATGCTTTCAATGTTCCAGGCACTCTTATGGCACCATTGCTTTAGCTAAACTAGTGAATTAAGAAATTCCTGTCTACCAGATATCCATTCACTACTCCACGGTCAAGAGTGGCATCTGTAGGTAAATATTTTGCCAAAGGACAGAGTTTGAACCTATCGTCAGTCAAGTCTTCAGTGCCTCAGCTAACATACAAGATTTCAATTGGTTTAATGAAATGGAAATTATTAAATAGAATGCATGAAAATATTCCACCCATAGCTGTATACCACCCTTTTCAAATGTTAATGTAGAGCACATTTTCAGAGAAATGCTAAGGTTATCATTATCAAAAAGGTTTATCATATCGTTTCTAAAATTATCAGCATAAATATACATCAAGTTAGCAGTGTACTTATTCATCTATGCGTACATGTACATGTACAATGTACATGATTTTTATCCTACTTAAAAAAATCTGATATACATGTACTACATGTACCTCTTAAACAAACACCATTCAGCCTTCAGTTTTTGTGTTCGGAAACGACTACTCTTTGTTAGAAACAGTAACATCATCCTGGATACACGTTTATTTGTTTTTTTATTCCCAGTGCTAAAATGACTGTAAATTGCATTTTATTGTTTGGAAGATCTTTTTTGCCACTTCAAAGGTGAAGATAAGACAATATTATCTTCACAAATATTTTCAACTGAATCACACCCTAATACAAAAAAAAATGAGTGGACTGTACTGGAGCCTGCTGTTACCACATATCTTTTTGATAACATGTTCCTTGGAGCTTTCAGTTTTTATGCTTCCGCCCACCGAAGGTGGGTGCCGGAGGCATTATGTTTTCGGGTTGTCTGTCCGTCCGTCCGTCCGTGCGTCCGTCCGTCCCACTTCTCGTTACCGCGATATCTGAAGAATCATTTGAGGTAGGAACCTCAAACTTGGTACTAGTATGTATCCCCATACGAAGATGAACTGATTAGATTTTGGGGTAAGTAGGTCAAAGGTCAGAGGTCAATTTACATGAAATTACATGAAATTCTTGGTTTTTAGCACCGTTACGGCGATATCTCAAGAACTGTTTGAGGTAAGAACTTCAAACTTGGTACTAGTATGTATCCCCATAGAAAGAGGAACTGATTAGATTTTGGGGTAGGTTGGTCAAAGTTCAGAGGTCACAGAGGTCAATTTACATGAAATTACATAGAATTACTGGTTTTTAGCACCGTTACCGCGATATCTCAAGAACTATCTGAGGTGAGAACTTCAAACTTGGTACCAGTATGTATCCCCATAGAAAGATGAACTGATTAGATTTTGGGGTAAGGAGGTCAAAGGTCAGAGGTCACAGAGGTCAATTTACATGAAATTACATGAAATTCTTGCATGGTTTTTAGCACTGTTACCGCGATATCTCAAGAACTGTTTGATGTGAGAACTTCAAACTTGGTACCAGTATGTATCCCCATAGAAAGAGGAACTGATTAGATTTTGGGGTAGGTAGGTCAAAGTTCAGAGGTCACAGAGGTCAATTTACGTGAAATTACATGGAATTACTGGTTTTTAGCACCGTTACCGCGATTTCTGAAGAACTATCTGAGGTAAGAACTTCAAACTTGGTACCAGTATGTATCCCCATAGAAAGAGGAACTGATTAGATTTTGGGGTAGGTAGGTCAAAGTTCAGAGGTCACAGAGGTCAATTTACATAAAGTTACATGAAATTACTGGTTTTTAGCCTCGTTATCAAATATTTCTAGAACAGTTTGAGCCATCAACTGAATTTAGGCGGAGGCATATAGGAGACGCAGTCGCATTCATCTTGTTTGAAAGATGTTTTAAATTTTAGAACACAGCCAAAATATTAAAAGAGTTTTATGATAAACACACTATGCAACTGTAAGACAGGTTGCAATCTTTAAGGAAATGCTTCGTTTTATCTTTTCTCTCGGAAATTATCCCTTTAATATGTGGTTGCATTCTCACCAAGAGGAAGATTTGTTATCAGTGTGGGACTGTCTGCGAGGATTTTATGTTAATACCACCATATCATCCTGTCGCTTGGTTGATTCGAATTGCTAATTGACTGCTTGATGTGCAAAAGGTTTGGTTAGCTGTTTTTCATCTCAGGAGAGAACTAAATGATAGAATTTCAGTATTGTTTGCTACATGTAGTGTGCAAAATTTGTGAAAATATCGGCTTATACACAGTACTTGTACTATGTACAGGAGAGTATGTGTTCACCTGCACAACGATGCATAATATTTTTGCTCTATTGTGATTGTATTTTGCGTCCTGTCCTTCGTGTTTCTCCATGAATATGTTACACTTGATTGCATCATCGCTTGCGACCTTGCACTACCCTCCGAAACAATCATGAATTTTTCATTGCAATCTATCGCCATTGTGGACTAGTTATGGAAATTCTAATGCATTAAAGAAGTCCTTCAGAGTTGTCCATCAGCTTCCATAATTAATTTTGAATCCCCAAAGTCATATCCCTGATCATAATTGCTCGGGTCCTGGAAGTATAATTTGAGAATTTCATGTCAGGGAGAAGAGATAAGTGATATTAGATGTGTCAAAATGCTTCTACCCTACATATACATGAACAGAGTAACATATAGCTCTTTGCTATGGTCAGATATATTGTGCACTGTAAACCATAGACAATACATGGACAAAGAGACAAGATTATTAAACTTGTATTACATGTAGCGACATTTGTATTTGTAACTTGTATCATTTAACATATCGTCTGATGAGAGGCAGAAGGGCCTAAAACTCTGTGTTAAAGTACATGATTTAACGCCCTTCTGGCTCCAAACAGACGATATGCATTTAAGGTCCTACTGCCTCTCAACAGACAATATGATATTGCTATCGATATTCTGTGATAATGATCAATTATTCATCTTTGTCACGTGTACCGGTGAGTGGTAACCATAATCTGATATTCAATAATTTTATTTATATATGTATCTTGGACAATGAATACAAGGTATGATGTTTCCTTGTGGAGAAACAGCTTCACTGGAGGAAGTACATGTGTATGTCGTAAAATTATTTTATTGATTTTTTTTTTAATTAGGGGTTATTTTGTATACAAATGGATTAGACAAAGTAGGAAATGTGTAGGGGCCTGAAACAGGTTTTAAAGTTGGTCTTGAACCAACTTCTCTTTTTTTTTTTTGGGGGGGGGTCAAATCGTCAGTAAACTTTCTTTGAAAGTTAGTGTAAAAAAATCAGTCAAGCAGTTTGGATTTACGACTTCACATGTCGTATATAATGTACACATAAATGAATAGCTTTAAAGATCAGCCCCTGGGAGGTTAATTTCGCATAATATGATCTTTTCCTAAACCAAACAAAATGCTTTCCTATTTCTAGTACATGTAGGTCATGCTCCAAGCATATTTTGCTGCATTGAAAGCCATCAAATAGAAAGTATACCTGGGGGGTGTTTCATAAAGCTGTTCGTAAGTTACGCACGACTGGTGATCAGTTCTTGTGCTAAATGATTGAGAATATGATTAGTATAGCACCCAAGAGAACATGTTCCAGTCGTTCGTAAAGTCATTCGTAACTTTACGAACAGGTTTATGAAACACCCCACTGCTCTGGTGCATGCGAACTGCTACATGTATATATGGAAGTCCAAGTATTACTATTATTTATACATGGTTAGCTGAGCTATACAAACCATCTAGAATTCATTGGTAAACAATAGATAAAATATATGCTTTATGGATTCTACATCAAATATATAGGGTGCCGTATACTCGTCAAACTTAATTTCATGGTTATCCTTAGAATGTAGTTGATGCATCATTTCAGCTCCTGCATGTCCAAATGAAGTTTGTAGTTTTAAAAATACAAGTGTTGTTTGTACATAAATGTTGTATGAGACAAATATGTAAATGAATTGATAAACAGTAAACCAAGAATTGAATTTCAAATGCAATAATGAGGTTTATTCAGAGTTGCTCTCTAATGAGTAGCTAGAGGTAGCACAGATAATGTGCCGTTTGGTCCGTAATTTTATAACAATCCACTTACAAAAGGTAAACTTTGTATATGAGCGAGTGTCTTGCACGGTTATGCATAATTTGTGAAAATTGGATTTGCCTGTGCAGAGCAAAAATGTAAATTGATGTACGAAATTCTTTTCAAAGAACTGTTCAGACCACACAGTCTTTTACGTTTTCTTGTACATTTATCCTAGGAAAGTGAAGTTTGGAAAAGAATTGTTTTATTAAAGGTTGTTCTAGTGCTAAAAGAATGTTTTTTGCAGGGTTTCTCTGCCTTTATGGTGTGGCTTGTCACATATTTGTAGAACACTTAATGAAGCTCTATCTATGAAACATGTTAGGGTTTTTTGCAAATCTCTATCAAAATTTAGCCAATGACATTCAGTTTCCAAGTCAGTGACATGATAATTATTCTTTTGATATACAGTCAAACCTGTCTATAAAGGCCACCCAAGGGAAACAGAAAAAGTGGCCACTGTAGACAGGTGGCCTTTATAGACAGGTTCTAAAAGCACATATTTCTTGCTGCAGGGAGGCATCATAAGTGACCACTATAGACAGGTGGCCACTAAGACAGGTTTGACTGTACGTCACTTTTCATTAACTGCATATATTCGACTGTGAATAGGATATTGACTGCTATGAGAGGCATAGTTGTTTATTTAGGCTATCGGGGACCTGCTATGACCCCTCGGCGAGCTTCGGGGTCATAGCAGGATGTAAGGTACCCGAGAGCCTATAGAAACAACTGTGCCTCAAATATTGAAGCAGTCAATATCTCTTTTATATACCGAGCAAAGCCAGGTAACAGTCAAAGAATACATGTGCGACTTACCAATAATGGGGTCCTCACATTTAAAAATCATCATTAAATTGTTAATGAACTAAAAAATTGGATCGCCGGTCTTCTGCGCAAGTAAAATAAATAGTAACCAAATCGCACTTCAGTTATGGTATCCGTGCTCACGCTCGCACAAAGTAATTTTTTACACGTAAACCAATGGGGATCACAGCAAAATTTAGCGGGCATGGTTAAAAACACGACTTCACTTTCAACCAATCAGATGACAGGATTGGGAAAGATTCTTAAAGTAAGGTATATAATATGCACTCTATGAAAGCTTTGTATAAGCCAAGAAGAAAGTAAGGAAAGATAATGTCTGTTGAGCAGTCAGAATGGCGTTAACAAATCAATAAGTCGGTTCATAGTTACAATTTGCGCATGCACATACGAAGGTTATTTGTACCCAGTGCAATCAACCTTTATACGCTTTTATAGTGTGTGCTGCACAATGCATGCACCAGGATTTTACTTGTTAAACAAATGCGTGTGCGTGTACAAATTTGGGGTCATTTAAAGGTACTTTGGTACCATGCACTAATTGCAAACTAGCTTATTTACATAAAGTTAACACCATCCTGACTCTTGGCAAAAAAATTATGTAACAATGTAAGTTTGTTAGGTATTATTGAAGGTGGTTCCATCCAGGTAGAAGCTTTAATAGAAATGTATCTATTTTTGAAATTTATATATGTGCATTTATCATCTTAAAGCATCACGGAAGACACCACAAATATATTTGCTACAGAGAAACTTTTAGTTCTATGAATAATAATAAGAGATTATTTTCTTAGAGAGGTTCATATGATCAAATTAATTCACATGATAACGTACTTAATTGTTTAGTCAGGAAATGAAATATAAATTTCAGTTTTTAGTTTCATCAGCTACAATATATTTTTTCGTATTTTTGAATGCATTTATGATATGTGATGCTCAGATAAACTATTGTAAATGAATTCAGCATTGGATAGTAGTGTACAATGTAAGTTTTATGTGGAAAGAGTGTTATAATATAGAATACAGCTCTCTCAGTCTCTCAAGAAATTCTGACAGACTTGTTTCAAATAACAATTTATTTTGCCACATAGAAATGACTTTGCAATTATGTACCAGGTATTCAGCTTAATATGCTTCTGTATGTTCTTCAAAGCACGACTTCTTACAGTTTGGACAGACCTCAAAAATAGGCATTATTTGATCAACTTGAAATAATGCTACATTTACATGTACTTAAACCCTTGAAGATATTTATTGTTTTGACAATGCTGTGAATAGATAACTAGTTCTGGGCCCCATTTCATAAAACTTGTTATCAGTAACAACTGCCACATTTCTGCAACAAATTTGCTTTCAGCCAATCAGATGCAAGGATTTCAGTAGCTTATAATGGTCATTGCAACTTGTTATTGATAACAAGTTTTATGAAACAGGGCCCAGGAGTTTATTGAAATTCTCTGTGCACTCAGTGTTTCTCAAGACCTTTTTTTTCAATTTATTTCGGGATGGGTAGGGGTAGAGGGAAGGTTCAAATAGTTTATAAGTAGATTATTAAAGAAGGATTAAGACTATTACTTTTGAGGGAATATGTAGTGAGCATAATATATTATTTATACTCAAATCAGATTTTCTAATGTTTTTGTGAGCAAATCCTATGCCGCTTTCAATTTTGAAGTACAGTGAAACCTGCTTTAGCAACCACCTGTATAGAAAGTCCATCTGTCTATAAAGACCATAATTTTTGTTTCCCTTGAAAAGTGTATTAAAGGAACCTGTACTTAAAGTCCACCTGCTCATAAAGCTTGCTTTTCTTGTTTTCTTCGAGTGGTCTTTATAGACAGGTTTCACTGTAGTAAAGGCAAATAAGATTGATCTTTTATTTTTTGAAACCTCACCTCCATCCCGTTATGGATGAAAACAGGAAAGTGCTTGTTCTTTTCTCAATTAGTAACTTGCATCTTTCCATTGGATTGGAAAATGGCATATTGCAGTAATATGGTGTGTGAAAGCTATTGATTGGCATTCACTCTGATTAACTTGTAAGCAAATATTTACAGAACTTAGCATGTGGAGGGATTTGCACACAGTAATTACACTTGGAAGATACTCTCAAATAATCAAGATTTAGAATTGATGACTAGCTTCTATTTACTGGAGTTGGCATATGAAGGGGTTTGCACACTGTAGTTACACTTGAAAGATGCTCTCAAATACTTGAGATTTAGACATTATTGATGGTCATAGGTACTGGAGGAGCATTTAAAGTGGATGTGGTTGGCATGTTATTAGTCTTGGCATGCAGTATTCAATCACTTTCTGTGAGAGAGCACTATAAAACCAGAAATGCAAGAAACTTTCGCGGATTTCGCAAGTCGTTGACTTGAGATTCGCAAAAATAAATCACAATTGAAACAACGTAAAATTATTGCAATTTGCGAAAGTTTCTTGCTGCAAAATTGGCTGTCATTAACAATTCGCGAAAGTTTTATTCGTGAAAGTTTTATTCGTGGAAGTTCGTGGTTTTACAGTATGTACATGTGAATGTGAAATTAGTATCAGTTTTCTTCTATACTAGACAAGATAAGTTGCAGCGTGGTGCTTTTTTCAAGAGCAAGCAAACTTATACAAAGAGTTTAGAACCCCTGCTATTTTTAGGAAAATGAGAGTGCACAAATTTGAGATGTACTGAATGATGTTCTTGTCTTGTTCAGTGCTTGAATCTTTGCATCTTTGCATCTTGTAAATATGTAGAAACTGGATACATCATTTGGATGTAGATTTTTAAAAAAGTGAGTGCTAAAACAGATTTCTTTCTTTGGCTATCATTTATTGCTCGTTTAAATTTTTGGTCTGTTTCTCTTTCATTGTGTTATCTTTTTCATATTTTACTTTCAATATTCCTGATTTTTACCTTCAAATCTTTAAGATATAGTCACTAAATTTGTCAAAATTGGAAGAACTCTGGTCATTTTTTATATGTAATCAGAGAAATATATGTTCAAAACCTGAACATCTCCAGATTTCTGGATGTACACAATGATTTCCATTGCTCATATATTGCATCTACAATAGTATACTGTAACGTTATCTCCACTCAAATATTTTGACATTAAAGACAATGTATCCACATTACCATATCAGTATGATCATGTTATGAATTATTTTCTTGGGGTTTTGCGTGTCATGTAGATCAGCATAATTGAAACTTGTACTCGTTTTCTCTGTTTGATTTCATAAGCATTGAGACATGTATTTCTACATAGTACAGTAGAACGATTTTCTCTTCAAAAATAAAAATATATTCGATGCTCAAAAAGGCAGTATTTCTAAAACTAGCAATTAGATTTTGTTGAAACTGGCAAATTCAATTAATCAATTTTTAAATTGAATCCTCTTCCCATAAAAGCAACTTGTATTAAGTAACAAATTGCTTTTATGAGAAGAGGATTCAATTAAAAAATTGATTAATTTGCCATTTTCAACAAAATATAATTCATATAATATATAATAAATGTATTTATTTTGTTAAACTGTATAACAAAATAAATAAAGCAACTAGAAGTATGTTACAAAGTGCTTTTATGGGAAGAGGAGGTAGATACAGCTATTTTGATGAATAATGACAGCTCGTAATAATTCATTAATAAAAGATGTCTGTAGTAGTACAGAAAAATATGACCATGTGGAGTTTATTGTCAGAAGTCAAAAGTTCTGTACATCATTATATGAGAGGGGGGGGGGGGGGGGTAGGAAAAAAGGAAAGAAAATGCAAGCATGATCAGAGAATATTAGAGTGGTAAGGAAAACGGTGACAAACATACAGTTGAGGTAGTTACAATCATAAATGGAAAAGGAAGATCCAGAGGAAAGAGAGAGCTAGATCGAGGGCTGAGAGGTACTAATATAATTCTACCCCCCCCCCCCCCCCCCCACCCCAAAAAAAACCCCCCCCCCCCCCCCCCCACCAAAAAAAAAATACATATCAGTGGAGAGATCTGGCTAGAAAAGGGGAGGGCGTGACAACAATAACTTACACTTGTCGTAGATGGAGCTATGTAGCAAAGCATTCTTCCGCGAATTGATCGATACTAGTCAGAACTGCAAATGTCTCGTGATAATTATTGAGTTTTAAAAAAAAGAGATTCACAATCGAAATAAAAATGAAAAGCATGTTGTTTTTGTTTCAATGCATTGACAAGTCTCCTTCCCTCGGGATGTGCTCTCTTTTGACAGGCCCTTCGCAAAAGAGGCGCCATTTTTAATGCGTTATTATTATGCGCTTAGGAAAGTTTGCCCTTTTCTTTTTGGTAATTTGAATTAAACACGATATTAGAACTACATGTACTTTTCGAGCATACGATCTTTAACACTGGGAGTAATATGCCGAAAGATTTGTTTACAAATTAAAAATTCCTCCCCAGTCAAGCTTCTTCGTTTACTAACCATTGTCTACGGCGGACCGTTTGAATATTAATGAGTCAGAAAGAAGAGGATCTTGGGTATTTGATTCTAGTTCGTCGTGACTTGGCCGTGAACCAGAATAGCCTGGTGGTTAAGTCGCTGCCCGGCAAGCAGTAGATGACAGGTTCGAATCCCGCTGGTTCCAATTTTTTCTGACTTGTGTTTTTCATTACAGATCGAGCATACGATCTTTAACACTGGGAGTAATATGCCGAAAGATTTGTTTACAAATTTAAAATTCCTCCCCAGTCAAGCTTCTTCGTTTACATGTACTTTCGAAAAATAAACTCAAGGGCAATTTCAAAGGCCTATTGTACTGCCCATAGAAATCAGGTTCGGATTATGTAATAAACCATTATAATGTTCGCACATTTCTAAAGGTGATAGACGGGCTATTGAAAGTGCCTTGAGTTTATTTTCCGAAAGTAGTTTTTATCGTGTTGAAAGAATAGCGGGGGCATGGAATCCACGTACCTCTTACGCGTATTATCCTTGAAATGAATAAATACGCGATAATTATCTTAGATGCACCAATGGCTAAACAGAAAGAACAGAGAGGAAGAATGAGAGGAAACATCTGCTACAGCCGCCCCCCCCCCCCATTTAATATACAATTTGAAAAGGGATGGGTCAAGGGAACGTCTCTCTGTAATGGATTTTCAAGCTTTCAATCCATTAATTCCAGCTCCCTTCTTTTTCTCCCTGTTTTCAAAAATGAAAACAATCTGCCGACCCCACGGTCCCCACCCCTCTCCCTTAATCAGGGTCAGTAAGAAGTGATTGATTTCCTTGCTGAAATACATGGAGAAAAAAGCTTGAATCCCCCTCCCCCTATTTTTTTAATGCAGTCTTCTGGATACGCCACCAGCCCCTGCCGTCCTTCAGCAACAAACAACGCAAAAATTCGTCATAACTCTAGAAAACATTATTAAGGGAAGAAAACCCTTTCCCGATGCCCTTTCCTTAATAATAAAGTTCATCTGGACATCTACGTGCGGAACACGATGATTGGTTGAATTAAGGGAACAATTTCTCCCAGTCCGTCTAAAAGCCTTTTCAGTCTGCTCGATGCCAGAACACAGGCTCCGTGTTAATTAACACGCATTTTGATTACTTTGCAGGAACAGAGCAGTTTAATTGAGTCCTGCTGTTATTAATTGATTTTTCTTTTTCTTTTTTACCAACTATAATGCAGAGAGAGCTTGTCGATTTTTCAAATGTTACTTGGTACTTGGTACTTGGTTGATATCCTCCAAAAGACGCCGTAAAGGTGTTTAAACTGGAGGTGTGTCGTGAACGGTCAACTATTTAAGTTGCTGGTTTTGAAATAACTTTAAGTGATGCTTTGAGGGTATTTATAGACGGCTGGCTAACTACTGAATGGGGCAGGCTATTCCAGTCTTTTACAGTCCTTGGGGAAAATGAGTATGCATATGCATCAGTCCTGACTTGATTGACGTTGAACTGTTGATCATGGCCCCGTCTTGCCCGGCTTTCCTTTGGTGAAATGTATGTCTTGTAATTTATATCCACAAGACTATGGAGTATCTTATAAAAACAAGCAATGCGAGATCTACGTCTTTCCTCTTGGAGCGAGAGCCAACAGAGAGAATCCTTTAACCCCGGCCTTTAACGGTACAAGATCTCATATCAGAACTTGCTTTCAAAGTATAGTGTGGGCTAAATTGTTTAATGCTTCATGAGACTTAAGAAAAAAAAATCACTGAAATTTTACACACCCCAAAATGATAAAGGAAAATTATGACTTTTGAAGTTTTGACAATTAAGTTTGAATAGTTGAATAGTATTTAATATGAAGTAGTTTTATGTGACTTGCACAGACTTGCTTGTATGCCTTTTTAGGATTATAGTCTATACTGATTTCGTATCATGCATAAACCATAATCATATACGCTACTAATTATTTTCCCACACAGTTGCAGACCAAAAGCATTAGCTACGAGCTAAGAAAGTTAGTTTATTTCTCATTTCAAGAGTTATGAGGAAGTTTTATAAAGGGAATTGTTACGATTATCATACCGAAGAATTGCTTACATCTATTTGAATCATCTCTTTTAGTATATCAAAGCCACTATGTTATTATAGCCTAACACTCCTTGTGATTTCAATATAAACAGATATTTGACAGCACCTCATCACTGGTTAGACCTGTCCCATTTATCAAATAAATCGCATTCTAAAATGCTTAAAATAACAGCCACGGTGACATCAGTTCCTTTAACCCACATAGAAGTACAGTGTCTCCTTTTAGTGCCTTTTTGCATTATCTTATGATCCAGAATGATGAAAAATACACATTATACATGAGCAGAAAGATAGAAAATTACAGATATTTTTTAGTATATTTCTTGTACGTTGCAGTACGTTGTGCCATTCTAATCATTGCAGTCTTTATAATTGGCAATGCAGTGTAATCACTATTTTCGTGTACAAATTAGCAATTCTTGTGTCAAATTTTGTAATTTTCATTCATACTGGTTCATTTATTAAATACATTTATCTTATTAGAATATGTAGGAGTGGAATAATTGTTGTCAATTTGAGGAGGGAAACCTGATTAATTTAGACTTTAAGAAAAATCTGAACTGCTGTGGGTTATCGAAAATCAGGTCACGCACAAGCGTCAATTTTCCCTGTTTACAAAGCTTACCAGACCAAATAAGGATATGTCTTTTCTCAGATGTTTGTTGGCATGATCATAGAGCAATTTCCATTTTTTCCCTCAAAACGGGCAAATACTTCAAATGGAGGTCATGGCTTCCCTTTGTCAATAATCAAGTTAGCATGATATCTGCGAATTTTAGTGGCAGTAGCGCAAAAATGATTTTCAATTGTTATATACTACAATAGTGTTCGCATAGAATGGATTTATACGTGCAGTCCCATAATACGATACGCTGTAATGCCTGTGTTAATAACAAAATTGAGTATGCCGATTCGATGTGTTATTTACTCTGTATCATATTACATAGCATTATTCAACTGTTTGTGTTATTTAAAATGCATATTTTGTAGTGTTCTGTGACTATACCAAATGGCGATTGCCTATCATCTGCTTTTATCTTGCAGAGTAAATATGGCTAGGTGCAATGTTGTTTGAATATAATTATATAGCCCGTTATCAGATAAGAGTCAATTATTAAGTTTAGGTAACGTTTTTCAAAGTATGGGAGCATTATCATGTCTGGATATAGCTCTGTTACACTTGCTGTTTTATATCCATCACGACTTTGTATCACTTTATCATTCAATCCAGAAATGGACCTTAGAACACACTAAATGATATGCAGTAGGTGGTATAATACATACAAGTCATTTAGGGCTGCTTTTATTTTTAATATATTTTCAAACAATTTTATCTTTGAGGTTTGAGCAGGTTTGATGGTTTATTTTACCTGACTGCTAAGAAAGCATGTGTATGCTTGCAAGTAAGCAACCAGGGGACCGACGGCTTTAAGTGCTCTCCAATGGACTTATTTTATAGAAATTGTATAGGTCCTAATTTAACATTCCGTGTGGTCATAATTTGTCGAACGTACCACTCCAACATGGTATGAATATGAAGCCCGTTATCAGGTAAAGAGTCAATAATTAATTTTTGGTAGTGTTTTCCGTGAATGGGAGCATTGTCACGTCTTAAAAGGACGATGTTACACTGTTTGGTTATTTGATATCCATCACGACTTTGAAGCACTTCACCATTCAATCCAGGAAAAGAAACTAAGAACGCATGATATAATGTAGCAGGTACCATGAAATATGTTAACGAAGGCCTCTTTTTATCAAAATGTTTTTAAAGAAGTCTATCTGCACAGAGTAATCATTAATTTTGTCGAACCACGCAAACATATTAAAAAGTATTTGCTATCAATGTTGAATAAACCGCAAATTGGTTCATTATTACAGCCCCATGTTTAGCATTGCTGGTGCTTTTTCAGATGAAAATTGATATCACTTGAGTCAACGAGACTACTTAGTGGCGTTGTGGGTGCATATTCTTTTGTTGTATGCTTGCCCGTCATAGCAACATGCTCCACCCACTGAAACCGAGATGACTAAACTCTATGTGTACGACTCTTATTGAGGTGTTGGCGACGTTGCATTTGCGCCCTCTCTCTCTTATGGCGCGCTGGATGCCTCTCACATCAAGGGTTCATTTGGGGGGAGCATCTAAAAACAAAAGCGAGCATCACAGAAGCTGACATAAGGAGAACAATACACTCGGGGAATGTGTTCTCATAAAAGGAAACGAGCACGTTGAATTCGTGATTAGATTCTTTTATTTACACAAAGTAAGAAGGCACACAATCACCAGACGGCAGGGTCCAAAGGCCACATTTAACACAAATGCACTCCACAGACGGCTGCAATTTACTAGCGATATACATCGAATTCCGTGTCTGCTATCGTTTAGGAGTAATCATTCTCGTCAGGCGATAAAGTTTTCATTTGTGGATGAGGCGGGTCACTTATAAGATAGCTGAAAAGTGCACTGTGGATTATTTATAATTTGGACTGGGGATGATTACTTCGGTGAAAATGAATCACCATTTTTTAAAGGTACGTTCAACGCTTTCATTTAGATGAAACACATTTGAGTTCTTGAAAGAAGTTCTAAAAGGGAACGAGTCAGACGACAAAGCGGGGGATCGTACGGCGGATCTGCAACCGATCGAGCGCCAATCCTTCGCTCTCGTCGCTCGCTCGTTCCAAATTATTTATTTTCGTCGTGGCCTTATGATATTATGCCACGGCCTTCTTCCTTCATCACGGCATTCCACCAACGTTTCTCGGGGTTACACAAAATCAGGATTCCTTCCAAATTCGACTTCGTCACCGGATTCGTCTTCACGATATCTGTCTGGTCTTTCATCGTGATCAGTTGTCTGCCTGCAGCTATCAGCGGCGACGACAGCGGCGAGCTCACCACCGGCTGGCTTTCGTGGAAATACCCCAGCCCCCGAAGTAACCCCGAAGAATGTGGATGGACTGACGTAGCAACATGGGCAGGAGATTTAACTCGGAATATATCATGGATTTGCGATCCTGACCATATACTGGGATACAATGAAGGTAATTACAATGTTTGATTGCATAATAGTTTATTTTAGCAAAAAATACGTAGATCAATTCAGATTTTCTTTATGTATGTGTGTGCGTGCGTGTGTGTGTGTGGGGGTGCATGAGCTGACCATGCAAATGTAAGTTAGGCCCAATAGGACAGACCTGTATTATGCATTTACCAACAAACTTGAATGTAAATTAGCTTCGGGACCTACACGTTGCGGGGGTCACACCCACTCTATGTCCACGCACTTTTTAATGACAGGATTCAGCTTTAAATTAGCTGTACTGATCCCGACAACAATATCACGGATTGACCAAGGCCATTAATTTATTATGTAGGTTGAAATGTACTTTTGGATCGCAGCATTTGTATGATTATGAATTTATATCCCTATTAGGCCTATCACATTTTTGGTGCCTTTTTTATCCAAAAAAGTTTCAGGGTCGCCCCCCCCCCCCCCGTTCCGTTACTGATTATAGTAGATTCAAGCATGCTATGTGAGGTCGTTCACTTTCAACTGTCTTGTAAAAAAAGCGTGCCATGATGATAATATTTCAGGAACTGATAATCTTAAAAGTGTGTCTTTTTTCTTGGCCAAAAATACCATCCATAAGGGATTTTAGGGCTTCATTCATTAAGATAATGAAGGAAGAGCTCGGGTTTAGAGCAGTAAACCAGGTATTGAATGGGATGATGTTTAAATATGCCCACTTAAATAAGGACATCCGACTTGCACATGCATAGTACATGTACATGGCCAATAAGCAATGCACTGAAAAAACACATGAACTTTCATAAGATTCAGTGACGAGGAACATGCAGGGTAAAAAAAAAAGATGCCATACATTAGCAACATGATTCGATCGAAAGTATATCGCGTTTCTCCTATCCGAGGGCATACTGTGTAATGATTCTGCATGATTGATTCTCCGACCAGTAATCATGGTAATACATTATTTAAATCCATCTCGCAGAGGAGTAGGTAAAATTTAGAGGTTACCACACTGAATGTCCAGGCCATTATTTAAATAAAAATTTTGTGTTTCTTGGTGTATGCGTATATCCTGAAATAAAAACGTGGAATATTTCAAATTCTTAACAAGTACATACTCTTACTATATTGAGTTATCTAGTCTGGCAGATAATGCATACAAACGATAGATATGCTTTGCTACTTTACATGTAGCTTGATTACATTGTCATTTTCGTTCTAAATACCAAATACATGTAATATCTTAATAGGATTCAAAGTTCGAGGTTTCTTATTACCACAGTGTCCTTTGGTGTTTACATAACAAACAATCATGTATATCAGACAAGTTGATAATTTTATAACATAATATCAAACAAAATCACGATAAGAAATGTTTACATGAATTTATAAAATATAAGTAATTACATAATAACAAACAATTATACTATCATAATTTCAGTATTAAATGATAGGAATAATAAGGAATGAATCGTACCTGGTGCATGAATATCATTCACAAGTCTTTGATATTGTGTCGCCACCTAAACAAACAGGGGAGCGTTTCATCAAGCGTTTTGTCAGTGATTTTTACCGACAACTGTTACAAGCTACAGAAATCCTTGCATCTCATTGGCTGAGAGCAAATTTGTCAGTAAGAATCACTGACAAGACACTTGATGAAACGCTCCCCAGGTATTTTGTGATGTGGGAAGAAGGGTGCACATCCCCATCCCATCCATTTTCAGTACTGACAATCATTCCTAAATTCCTAAATGTACCCGAAGATTTGAGATTAGTAAGGATGTGATAGCACAACTTCCATAATTACGTTTACTTCATACAGTATTGTCATCATGAAATAAGTGACACGTGAAATGAGGTAAAACATGGATACATTCTCATGGTACCGTCTCTTTTCTGAATTAAAAACACGTGCATCCCATTTAATCGTACCTTGCATTATAGAATGGAAACGTAGCATGTTGCATGAGATTTTAACTTCCAATTTCTATTTCAGTGAGGTGATACAACTTAAGGATTTTAGCCAACAAGTCTAGGACGGTAATATTTACAAATAAAATACAAAAGTATATAATTATCTTCATTATACCCCCTGAATGCTCTTGTCGCACTTAATATAGCAAAGAACCCTATTAATTTATTATATTCACCCCATGACATAGGGAAAGGGGTTAATTTCTTTTTTTAAAAAAACTGAAATGAACTTACATAATTGTGTATTCAACATTTTCTCATTTATTAATAACCTTTACCTCCTTTTACGTGAATATTTACTGATTAACATCCTATACACTATACAAAGTGTAGTCACCATCGTACGCATAATAGCTGGGATGGATAATACATTAGTGATCCTTAGTGCATATTAGTATACAAAGACATAAAACAGTACACGCATCAGAAGTGATGTATCTGTGACAGCTTGTCCAAAGACAGTTCAAGACACCATGAAACATATGCCTTACGTCAGAGGGGTACCCTAGGTATTACTACACCACAATGGCCTCGAAGTGATCCCAATAAATCCACGTGAATCGAAATCATTGAGAAGATTATAAAAAACGTATTCAGTATGAAATGTTGTGGTCTAATAGACATGTCTTCGGATTGTGAACCACAAGGAACCGGGTTCGAATCGCTGCTGCACTTTGGCAAGCCATTGATATACATTTTGCCACATTCGACCTGAGTGACGTAAATGGTACCTGGTATGATTTTTACTTGAAATGCACTGTGTACTGGCAGCGGTTGCTGGAGCTAAAGCCTGGGTACTCAGTGACTTCCAAAGCTCTTTGGTTAGACATAGGGACATTATTATGCTCTATACAAGATGATGATAATGATGATGATGATGATGATTGTTATTATGAGAATGACGATTAGTATTGTTCTTATCACTGTTATTGTTGTTGTTATTATTAATATTATCATTTTCTATTATTCCCCAGATTGTATATGTGGGAAAACGAAAAGAAGAAAAGTGGAAACAATACATACATTACAGATGAGATCCTGATATTATTAAATCCATTCTAAATTAATTAACAATATAGAGTTGCATAGGCTTATTCTTAATCACTTTGTGGTTCAGATTTGACGTTCTCCTCGTTTCGACCAATTTGAAATTCCCAGATGCATGATATGTATAGTGATTACAACATTCTAAATTCATAGCTCTCTCTATATTGCTCGTCCGATTTCAAACTTTCTCCATGATTACAGATCGCCTTACCGATAAGAATTTCGCTTTCGATTTTGCTTTAACGTGTCTATAAGTTTTGTAGTAGTGATGGCACCAAGTTTTCCATACTTTTTTTTTTGGGGGGGGGGGTGGGGGTGGGGAAACCGAGGATAAAATAGTGGGAACAATAATTATAATTGATTGTTTACAAGTCAGTGCAGTGCGGGTCATCGTTCCATCCCTCCAAACTCAGTTAAAAGTTCTGTTTACGTTTGGGGCATCATATTGGAAATATTATCCTTTAATATTGATGGGGTAGGATCAAGGGGCTACAACATCTCGATTCTCGACATGCAGAGGTATGATAATTATAGCTGTGCGTGTTGCTGTAACGACAAAGAACAATTTGCGCTGAAGATCTGCAGATGTCATATTTCATTCTGCAGTTGGTGTAAGATGTGAAACTTAATATAAAAAAAAATTATTGGAACACCGGCATTTGAAAACCTTGACCCTTCTGTTGCATGTATACTTCGAATGGTTTTTGTACGAAATGTGTATTCTCCATATTGACTGGAAATTCGGGAAATAATGAATTATTCAGAAGCTGTATCAAAGAAAATAAGTAATAATATGGATTAACCATATTAACCCTAAGCAGTTCTCACCATAGAAACATAAAAAACCGAAATGGATAGTCTAAGATGAATGTTCCCAAATGTTCATGCCGTGGCAGCATGATTACTACTCTTATACTATCCCCAGTGGAAAAGCTTTTACGTCATTGGGCCTTGATTTATTAGATATTTTCCGGGATTGAGCATCAGTTTTCATCCATGATTGCACTAAACAAGGCACCCATTCTCAACGATTACATCTCTACTACATGCACACATACATGCAACATTAACATACAACTCACAATTAAAGGGGTTCTATCGAAGTATAAAGGAAGGAAGTCGAACAAAATTAATGACAGGCATCCGTTTCGGTATCGTACCTAGTTAATTTAAAGGAAGTACAACAAATTATTATTCATAGACAATTCACACATCAGGAACTGTTCCTAAATTCCTAAATAGAGAACTGACGATATAATTACTCATAAATTTGGCCTTAAAGACAAAAAGAAAAAGTACATGAGTTTATTTATTATTATTATTATTATTATTATTATTATTATTATTATTATTATTATTATTATTATTATTATTATTATTATTATTATTGTTATTATTATTATTATTATTATTATTATTATTATTATTATTATATGAAGTCACCGAAAATTATAGCTACATCTAGATGTATTTTAAAATATCAAATTCGAAATGTTTAATACATTCTCTTTCTTACGTAAAGCATAATGTAATTGTAAAATTGTAGGCCCTTTTCCAAACTGTTGAATTTTTAAAAACTATAATTATGTAGGATATGTAATCAAAAATTTAATAGTAGCCAATATGCTACATCTTACATCTGAAACGCTTATACTGATACACATCACTCTTCCAATCAGCATTTCAAAACTAAGGGGAAAAAAGGTAAAATAAATTCCACGTCTGATAGATAATTATGCCAAATAACTTTACTTTATGTCACAATACACAAACAATTTGTGTAATCATTTCGGCCATTGTTTCTAAAACATTGCGAATTTGATGTTTTCAAAAACATTTTGTATCTGGAAGTTTTGAGCAGTTCGGGATCATGGTACCATCTCTCTCTCTCTCTCTCTCTCTGAATTTGTCTTCTTTAGTATAGACCCGCTTCTTGTGACGTATGCCAAACAAAGTTATAGAGTATTATGAGTCTTTAATGTGAATGCATTAATTGAACCTTCAACCCTCTTCACTCTCATGACTGATGGACCAGATCTGGAGTCCAGACATGCCTGGGTTGTGTTTGAACTTTATCATTAGTAGACTATTAACGGGACAAGTCTTCGGTGAATCTATACCCTTGTGCATTTATCATTATAAGGATCAAGGAAGCGTTATTCTTATAGCACTGGGTCATTTAGGATATAGAATATCAGCCAATTAATATTTGGAGCTCATGAATTCAGATCATTGAAGTATGATAATTTTCATCTTACTAATATTAAAATAAAGTTAGGCCTTTTTATCATCTTATGATTATTAAACATGCTGACTTGTTTTATGCTTTTAGTCTGTAAATAGGAAGAAGTACAAAAGTATTTCATTTTTCGCCTTTTCTGTCAAGCTCATATCATTTCATGTCAGTGCTTGAAATATAAATTAATGTTTTGAATGGACATTTTAACTGAAAATAAAAAGCATCCTGGAACACATTTTATGCAGGTAAAGTGCTATATACTTTTATATGTGTTTGAGCGAAAAATCATTTCTACATCTGATCTTGTAAACATTTGTTTTACGAGAATTCATGGTCCCCCCCCTCATGTTCCCTTTTCAAAGAGGGCAGATATAGGTCAGCACGTCTATTAACTGTTTCTTCATCTTGAGACTGTATTGTTTTGGATCCCCAAGATGACGTTTACGGGTATCTCCAGGGGATTATCTATTGAAGCCATAGGACGTGCTTTACGAGTCTCTTATCCGACATGTCACTTGGCGGCACTTTTCGTTTTTTATGATGTTTCATTGAGTCTGACAGAGTGATATTCAGCCCGTTGTGTAACATGGATCATTTCTGAGACGCCTTGGAATGCATCGTTCATTGGTAGCCAGGAGCCTTTGCGGGATAGAGAAGGGGGCAGGGAGTTGGGTGATGGGAAACTATAACTCTGTGATTACAACAACATTAAGAACAAACACTTTACCGATCTCAAATTTTCGAGCTATAACAAAGGAGGTTCGAACTGTTGTAAATAATCCTTCGCTTTCCACACCATTACTGAAACAAAATATGAAATGTCATGTTCGAAAGAGATAGTCCAGGATCAGGGCAAAGAAGATCGTATGAGATCGTATGAGAAGAAAGAAGACTTTATAGGAGGAAGGAAATGTTTTATTGGAATTCTAGGAATGGCTACATTTTTAAAATCAGATTACAGAAGAAGTGTAAAGACATTGTGATTCAAGAAAGGATCAGGAAGAAGAACAAGATGATGGTGGTAGCGATGATGTTGATGATGTTGATGATGAAGAAACGGCAGAAGAAGTAAAATAGGAATGCGGAATGCGAACGAAATCAATAGCATCGTCTTTATGGGCGACAACGCCATAGAGGCGAAAATAAAAGAAGGGAGAGAAGAAAATAACATCCCACTAAAACACGAATACTATTTCAGGGCCCCGTTTTATAAAACTTGTCATCAAAATAATTGTTATAAGCTACTGAAATCCTTGCATCTGATTGGCTGAGAGCAAATTTGTCGGTAAAAATCACCGACAAGACACTTGATGAAGCACCCCCCCCCCCCCCCCCCCCGAAGTAGAAGAAAAGGTAGCAGGATGAGAAAACGTTGAAGGAGAAGGAGAAGAAGTATTTTTAAGAGAAGTCCGACAAGAGTCAGGCCTGCTAAAATTCAGGAGGGTGTTGCCTGCTCCACAACATCCCTGAATGTAAATATGGATCGCATCGCTGCGGGTCAATAGATGTTCCTTTTCTGTAGGATGATCAATCGTATCCAGCATCAGTCAGCACTGGAACTATAAACACATTCCATCAGTCTCCCAAATCAGATGCTATCTTCCATCAGTACTTGAGAGCGTCAGGAGCTTCTATGTGCTGTAAGACGTTTCCGATAACAGCCATATGTACCCATGTTATTTATTCTAAGCAACGACCAGAATTAACTTCAACTTGTTTTTACGTGTTCACAAGGATAATGTTTATCCCCGATTGTTATTCTCGGAAGTGTTATACTGTGATACATAACTACGAAACAATATATTGCTTTTAAGATCAAATATAACTTTAATAAACTTGGGTTTCTCATTAACTTTACATTTGAACATGTTGACTTCAAATTTTAACAAAAAGGATACAAACAAAGATGTTTCACGTCATCATGTAAAGTGTTTGGACCTTCTATTTTTTAATGAAGGGACAAACACCCCTTTTACAGTAATGAGGTAGTCAACACATCTGCGACATACACCATTAGAGGTATAAACCTAACTTGGTATAACATGTTTCCTCGTTACCGTACCTCCGATTCTCCTCGGTCTCGAGAAGCAACTTTATGCGGCAAGCATGTTATGAGTATAAAATTTCCCCAAGCTCCTCTCTGTTTTTTTTTTTTACACAGTCTTTTAATGAAGGGACAAACACCCCTTTTGCAGTAATGAGGTAGTCAACACATCTGCGACATACACCATTAGAGGTATAAACCTAACTTGGTATAACATGTTTCCTCGTTACCGTACCTCCGATTCTCCTCGGTCTCGAGAAGCAACTTTATGCGGCAAGCATGTTATGAGTATAAAATTTCCCCAAGCTCCTCTCTGTTTTTTTTTTTTACACAGTCTTTGAATCACACAATCCAACGGTATATATCCAATTATTATTTGTAAAATGTCAATGTAATTTGTCATTTTCTTCCTGGGAGTTGAATTATTTGAATATAAGAAAACACGTCCTTGAACGTTTTAAGAAAAATGATCAACTGACTTTTAGGAAGGGAAAAGTTAATGTTCAGTTTCATTAATAGTAATAATTATGCTGTACTCATACAGCGACACAAATAAACCGAAAAACAATTAAAAGGGGGCATTTCAAATGAAGATTCTTATACCATGTTCCATACCATCATCGCCAACAGTATAATGTTGCTTCCCAACAACAAGACAATTATTATGTAAACACGGTTTCAAATTTTAAAAAAGGCTTTAACACACAAGTCCTGGAAGAGTTTTTCTATCTATGGGTAGAGCATTTCCACAATTTGTAATGTAATGAATTACTTTCTTATTTGCTCACTTTCGAGCTATGCATAATCGTGTGGGTGAGAAAACTACACCACTGTGTCCAGTGGCGTAGCTTGGGTGGTGAAGTAGAGGAGCACCAATGTTACCGGGGGGGGGGGGGCACACCGGTCTTTCGTTTTAGGCATGTTAGGTTAATGAAATGAGAGACAACAAACCCATTAAGTTCGTTGTTGATGAGGGAGGGTTTCTATCATTATCTTTTCACCTTATCTTAGCCAATCCCTTTATTTTTCTCTTGTTCTCCCTCCCCCCCCCCCCCCCTTACCTCCTTACCGATGCCACCGGCCGTGTCAGTAACAACCTAAATCTCTTCTGTGGTTTTGTCTGACGAGTGGAAGTGTATTTGCGGTCGAACTTGGTGAGAAAAATACTATTTTCCGCACCACGTTAGAGGAGCCTGTGAAGTGCATACTTGGTTTCATTGTTGATATTGTCTCTCCATTCTTTTCATACACAATTGTGTATATTTTTTAATGATAACTGTCTAGAATCAGTGTAAAAACATTCATTTTTTGTTATTTTTTACCATTATTGTTTTGTAACATTATCAACCTCTCTATAGCAATCACAATTTACTTTATTTTTTTTTAAACAAGACGTGATAATGTCTTGATGGAATAGAACTGATGGCGCCAGCAGATTCTAATGAGAAAAAGAAATCATATACAAATCTTTTTGAATAACTTTTCATCTCGCTAGAAATAGAAACCTACGAATGTACATGCATGGCGACCTATTCAAATCCCGCCGGTTTTATATCAGATGTTGACTTGGGGGTTGAGGGGGTGCGGGGGGGGGGGCTGACTGAGAGGTTCGGGTTGTCTATAAGTCTCACGCTACAAAATAATACAAAGTACACAGACGAGCTCTGACAGATGAAGTTTACTCGTTTCCTAACATGATTTCCCAAATCGCGCGCAGTTGAGAAATGTCAATATTAGGGAATCATTGTTTGCACGTTCAAGCCTTGCTTCATTTTGCTTCAATCAATAAAGGCTGTCGCCTCGTCCTTTTCTGTGGTCCAACGGACCTTTTTCTTTACAATAACAATTAATTTTGCTTTGTACGGTAGGTAAGATTTGATACAGAAGAAGGCTGTGGTTTGTTTTAATTGTGTAATTCACTCAAAGGTCATTGCGTGAAAGGGTGAAAGTACACCAACCATTTACTCATTTTCACTATTTCGTTTTAACATGGTTACGGAACACTTCCTGAAATTTTACTCTTATATTTATTTGTCAGTTATCAATGTCTTCCGTAACACTTGAAATCATTTTAACATTCCTCTGTAACTGACATTAGGAATACATGTAATACTCCAGTTTAATCGTAAAACATACTGGCATCAACAATATGTCATAAAGTAGAAAAATGTCTTGGATAATGTCAGCATGCACTTTGATTCGCATTTTGTAGTCATACCAACATCATTAAGTAGCTCACCCAGAGACCTATCAAAGGAGAAATTTTGTTTCGGTTTTTTTTTCTTCTTATTGTTAAACCTCTAGTGATTTATGATTTAATTTGTAAATACTTCATCGTATCAGAATAAAGACTATATCTCACCCAAAAGAAATATCAGGCTTATCTTTTTTTCTTTAGTATCCCCACTATTGACTTGTTAACGACGTTTCGATGAAGTAGCTTTAATACTGAATTTTGATGTCGAATAGCTAGACGAAAATGAGTAACTGGAATGTTTTATGGGTTTTGCCATTTAAAGATTGGTTTGTTGTGTAAACTATAGCTACGTCAAAGCATCCTGTCTCGATTTCACTGTATAGATTATAATTATAGAACGTGGCTTTTCCTTCCTGATTTTGGCTGCCTCTTGATGATATTGATTGAAATCATCTCAATCGACAACATGTCATTTTTGTCTGTTCATTACAATCACTCTTTTCTTCGGCGAGGGCAAAAGAATGCACGCATTGTCTATTTTAGTTTTGCTTGGTGATATTCCCTTGTTCATTGATATCAAATAGAACATCAGGTTTAGTCACGATCAGACCATATTTACATTCTTGAGGGTGGAAGATAAATTATTGAATATTGAGAGTATGTCTGTTCAATTCTGCTTATAGTACAAGTTCTTGTTTTTTTCGAAATCAAATAGAATCATTAGTCAGACCACGTCGACACCAGTTAAAGGAATATATTAATCACTATCGAAGGTATGAAGTTCGTTCATTGTATCAACAAAAAGTCCAACATCACACACATTCTCTAAAACTAGATGGAGATAATGTATTGATCGTGATTGTCTTTAATGTTGCTGAGTTTGGAATAATGATTTCAGTTTATTTCACACAAAAATCCGGTGGAAAAAGGGTACTTTTTAAAAGAGCACGTGAGATACGTAGTGGTAATGATCATGGAAAGTTAATTTTCCCCTCCATATTGCACGGACCCGAGCCGCAAAATGAAATTAATTTAACCCCATTATAGATCCAATTGTGATTATTAATTTGATAAAAATGTAATATCCACATGATTTTTTTATGATGTGATAAATATAACACATCATTAACACCCTCCTTTATATTATACTAACTCCATGATTGCTGAATGAAAAGAGGAGATAATCATATTGGGGAGAAAAGTTGAACGCACTTAAAATCATATTGATTCCTGTTTGCGCATGCCCGGAAGACAGGTGCCTTGATGACGTCACACGAAAGTCCTCCCAGGGAAGGGAAAATATTTGATTAATGGGAACGACGAAAATGATCTTCTTCTCATTCCCCGTTATTTGTGTTTATGATGCCTTGAAGCGAGCTGGTAAACGTGCGAGAAAGTTGGAGGCATCAGCGTGCAAGTTATGAAGGGAGGTATTGGAAGTAGGATGATGAGGGGAGGAGGGGGAGGGGATGGAATGCAGAAGTCGGTAGGGTGTAAGTCTAAGATTAGTGTCAATGCTTTGTCTGCGGAAGTGTAAAAGCCATCGGGTTGGAATTCATATCCAGCATGGATTGAAAACCTAAGCTGCCAAAAAGATACTCTCTCCCAACTCTCAATTCCGTGCATCCAGAGAATGTTAACTGTTACTGTACTGTTTAATACACCAGTCATACCAACATGACCGATATCAGACCGACTACAGATAGAACAAAACATTACATTACCCTCCATGGCAAACAAAAATATAATTAAAAAAAAAAACATCTGTCGGTTTGGCAATGTTACTGAGGTATAGCATCTTAATGACATAACATCGGTATAAGCGTATCATTATCAGCAAAATAACAAAGAAGCAAACCAAACCACGATTCCACGAATGAATTGTTTCTAAAAAGAATACAAATTTGTATGTACGCGTGAAAGAAATGCTGCTTTTTCAAAAAAGATCTCAACAAAAGAAGTGAATATTGTTTTCAATTTAGTATGCGGAAATAGAGTACTGCAGTTTACAGTTAAATATAGTATTAATACATGTAGAACCATTTTAGTAAAAACTTATGCACAATTCAACGGCAGGAGTAGACTACAAAAATGGTATGTTGAATGATTAAATGGTATCCCTAGGGAACGAATAATTCACACAATAGCGAATATATTGTTCTTAATCACCCTGTCTACTACGAATGATTATCAAAAAGAAAAAAAAAAGCTTTTGCTAGAATAATCGCAATGTCTTGTAAGCATGGATTTGTTGTCAAGGTAATCATTGAAATACGTCAGTTTAACGATTCTATTTTAGAAAAAGATAAAGACGTTGCATATAATTTACATTCTCCGTGTCTAAGAATCAACTTACAAAATAACTCATGAGGCAAAGTTCTTTGAATATGCGAACCACTGACCAGGATTGCTTTATGACAGACAAACAAGCAAAAGCAAGAACGAAAACACAAAACACTCTCTGACATTAGATTGATTGTATAATGAATGGTATTCTTCCAGCAATCTTTTTTTCCTCACTTTATTAATTACCGGCATTGATTAGTCGTCATAATAATACCCTATCTTCTATTAAATGATAATGGAAATTCGTTTTGGCTGAATGAAACCGATAAGTCAAAACATGCAAGTTTTAATATGTTTCTATGAAATGTATGCAAGAACCATGAGCAAAACTTCACCAAACGGAATTAAGGGGCATTCTAAATATTAAAAATAAAATCAGTTTCTATAGTAACGAGGAATCTCTATCGTTGTGCTTTAATTCGGCAAGCGCCGCTTCAGATCATTCTATATTTTCCCCTTAATACCGATTAGGCTGAGAAAACAGTTGGTAGGGTGAAGCATCTGGGCTTTGTCTTGTTTACCAACCGGCCACCGTGACACCATTCTAAGGGATTAAGGTAGCTCGTGAGATTTACAAGTGATGACTTACAGATTTAAAGGCAAAGTGTATAGGATGTTATCTTAGCTTGTATGCGGTCTCATCTTAATACTTGGTAAAAAAACAAAACAAAAAAAGTGCCCCGCACAAGAGCACTTATATGTCCGGCTAATACTCGGGTGTCTTATTTTTTATGCTCGGCCCTATTTTAAGTGACAAAAACTCAACTTTTCATTTGGGGTAAAAAAAAAAAAGATCAGTAATTTGACAAAAAATGGCCGAGTGGGACATAGATTACCCCAGTGTTGGGTCCGACGCAAAAGTGCCCCCATCCTGGACACTTTGTTTTAAACCCATCATTATAAGAATGCTATGAAATAAATCTATGTTGTAAATTACAAAAAAGCCTGCTATATCTGTTAGATAAGTCGACATGTTTTTCAGTGAGTCGTGTTGCATTGTCTCTGTCAATGGTGTTTTGCATTCCATTCGAAGCTTTCCATTACAAAACCTAAACGAAATACTCCCATAAACATACAGAATGCCGCAACATACGGATGTCAGGACGTAAGGCCACGTGATCATTGTAGGTCCACATCTACTGTAGATCCACGATGAGATATTATAACGCTATATTACCCCAATACCCTTTCTACCTTATCATGTCATAGGCCATATTAGTAATAATGATAGTTATGTATAGTGTTACCATGTTATAGTATAGTAGTAGTAGTTATAGTAGTAGTAGTAGTAGTAGTACATGTACTACTACTACATGTACTACTTCTAAAATGTAGTATAGCAGCAGCAGCAGCAGCAACCGCACCTTACAAGAGCTCCAGCAGCAGTAGTAGTATAGGGGGACGAGGACGACGAGAGGGAGGAGAATAATACTCCAAACATGACCTTGTCTGCGTTCTTTAAAAAAATCCACGTGTCTAATAAGGTTGACTTTAGTTTATACTGTCCATACGTTGTGAAAGATCTCTGTTTGTGTGAATTTTCACCCGTATGGAGAGCTTTTTTCTTCACATCACTCTTATTAGAATCACACACAAATTTTATCGTGAGAACGAAGCCATAGACATTATGGTCAAACCAGCGTCTTAGAATGAGATCGCGAGCGAGGAGAACGCAGCCATAGTCATGATGTGGTCGGGTCATTCAATGAGGCTACTCTCAGGTCTGGGGTCGAGCGCGTCGCATACCAGACGTAGTTGGCTACACACACAAGGTGTTCGATTCGTGTCTGATTGATGAAATGGCACGTAGAATTGAGCACCACATCTCTCACCTGCTTGAAAGCGTGCCTGTTAGATGCCTGTTAAAGATTAATCATTTTGCCTTGAATGGTATTGCAGATGTGCTGAGTGTTTTATAATCATGTTCATAAACAATATTGAAATTGACATCATTATCTTGATATCTAGTTCATTTATGCAATGATGAGCAGAAACATCCGCATATCATCCTTCCATACATGGACTCTGATTATTATGTATTACTATGGTACTTCGTATCACGAGATTCTCACTTCTCGTTATCAGTGGCGTAGCGCGGACCCAGACATTCAGGGGGCACTGGAATCATGGGGGGGGGGGGGGGGACCGGACAGTCTTACTACCTAGATGAAATGTGAATTAACAAGGCTAATAATTAGGGGAGGGTATTTACGGGGTCCTTTCGTCCTCTTTTCACTTCACCCTCTTTTCACTTTCTCCTTCCCCCTCTCCTCCCCCCCCCCTCCCCAATTTCCCCACCGTTTCCGTGGGGAAATGCCCCCGTGCTCTCCTGAAGCTACGCTACTGCTCGTTGTGTAAAAAAAGAGTGAAGATGGAGAGACGGAGGTCGTGATGCATGGTTTGTTTGTCAAGCTGATAATACAATGATGCCACTGCCCCCAAACCACCCACCCTCACCTTTCCCTGTCTAAAGAAACATCTTTGGATTGTGTCCATACGAAGTGTTTTCTTCTCCTGATTCGATTACTCACACAAGTAGATCGAAATGAGAAATTATTTTATATGAATATGTGTTTTAGATAAACAGGGTATTCTATTTGCCCTAGGACCGACAAGGTTTTTCATAGATAAACGTACATTTCTCTTTTAAAATGAGTAAATGAAAAGTTCTGCTCGTAGTTGAGAAAAATAGAGTTATATTTAAAACAGCAATAAGTTGGTTCAGGCATTTTGGGTGAAAAGTTTCGCCCATGTGGCTTCTACAAGAATACTCTTTTTCATGTTTAGTTTTGGAAAAAACAAAAAATAAAAATGAAATTTTCACGTTGCTTTCCTGGAGATTGTTTGATGTCTATGCGGAATATATTTTTCTAAATTTTGTTTAAGAAACACAAAATTCCTAAGTGAATCAGAAAGTTACCTGCACGATTAGATAAAGAAAATATACCTTGTAAGGACGCACTCAGTCATAGGCTTCTGTCATATGATTATCATTGTCTCGGCGATTTAATTGAATGCGGAGTGAATGGCCGTGAGGGACGTGTGAAAACCTTGCCCAGGCTCAAGTTTTCTTACCCTCGGAACCCCTCCTTTTCCCCCATCACTTTGGAATTACGTCACTCGGGAGTTGCCATGGTGATGTGTTTTTGTGTGTTAAGAGTACAGTCAACAAGTGTATAGTCTGCTATGTCGTCTGCTCCGTGAGAAGTCATGTAAAGAGGAACCTCACTCTAGCATTTCTAGAGTGTTCGACCAGATGTCGTGCTTCGTCAAGATGTAACTACTTTTTTTTCAGTGTTTTGGAAGTAGGAAAGTGGGCATAATTTATGAGGAACATGACGGGAGCCCCTGGATTGGGGATGAACAATATCTTCCTGGAACGAGTTGCAAGATCACACCTTGCATTAAACAGATAAAGTAGTAATTCTGCGTACTGGTTATTATGCGGAAAGTAGATTATTTTCGGAACGGTGAAAAAGCATCCACGACTTTCCGGGGGGAAGAATAATCAGGGAACTTTATTTTCGTTAATTGGTCATACAGAAATACAACACTGAATAGAAGGTTGATGACGGGGTCACATTGACATGATATTGTGACTATGAATTATGGATTGCAGGACCTCAAACCATTATCCAAAGGTTGCAAGAGCAATCAAAATACCCCTCCAACACGCACAAAAAGTATTGTATTTTATGACAAAAGGGAAAGCTATCGTTTGCCCCTCCCCCTTTCTATCTCTTTCTTTTAATTTGTTTCTCTCTATACATCTTTTATGTCCATCTTGTATATTTCTCCTATTCTATCTCTCTCTCTCTCTCTCTCTCTCTCTTTCTCTCTCTCTTTCTCTCTCCATTTCTTTTTTACTCTTATTCTCTTTGTGTCATTAAAATAGATATGAAGTTAAAAGCAGAATGCCGCTATATTACGTACGATTTTATTTTCATTAAGATGCATCGCGTTGCATCTCATCTGTTCACCGATGACATAATTATCTCACATCCACATAATCTAAAGATTGAGGTTGAATTTTCACATCGATCCATGAATCAAGCCTATCGACAGGGCCTTTGAGTGTGAGCACGTATGAGGAGTGTAGACTAGCATGGCTGGCTGGCTGCCTGGCCTGAAATATTGAGGGATGGAGTGCTTCATGTACACAGATGATGACATTTTGCTTAGAATGCAACGGATTTGTACCGATTATCGAAGTGAAGCATTTTTTAGGGCAGGAATAAATCAGCCTAACAACAGAAGCCACATCCCTCCCACATCATCTCCTTTCTCTGCATAATGATTGTCTTTTTCTCTCTCGGAATATACATTTTACAAACTCTCTCATCTGCGCGATAAAAAATATAGCGTTGGCTCATCGAGATATTTCAATTAACTTTCTTGATCGAGCAGAGAGACAAAGTAATGATTGTATTGACATTAGAAACATCATGCCACTATAGGAGTGTATTCAATAAAGTTATGTATCTTCACAAACAGTAGTTCAAGGTAGTATCCCACATTTTAAAAGTCTTCTCAAGTTGGATAACGCGTGTAAAGCTGTTCAAAATGGATGGAGAGGATATTAAAAAAGTACAGGCAAAACTATTGTTATAATGTTTCAGGAAAGTTGTTGTTATTGTTTTTGTTGCTTGCTCATTTCGTCCTTTTATCATTATTTTTTTATGTATATACGACCAAACTTTTTTTTATAAATGAACTTGCCGTCATCATTTGCAGATTTCAATTATTAGAGAAAATATCGTTTCGTATTTGTTTTTGTGATTGGATTTCGGCATTGTGAATATTTCAAAATTGAAATATTTGGTTTTATCATTAGGAACAGATGTGTATTATGTCTAAAACGTGTCACAGATAGGAAACTCCCAGGATATTTAAATTACATTATAAATAGGATGGCGTGATAGGAAAGTGATATACTCTGCGGAGGGATCGACGTAGTACATCTAGCTCAGGTTCTCTTCCGTTCTCTCTAACTCTCCTTTATACTCTCTGTCTCTCTTTTCTTCATATCTATATCTTTCTTTCTTCTACCTCGGTATTCTTCTCTCTTTCCCTTTTCTCCTTTTCTCTCTCTCTCTCTCTCCCTCTCTCTCTCTCACACACACACACATACACACAGTCTTGTATTGCTTTATTTCCGAGGACAAGTATTGTTCCTCTATTGTTCCTCCGTCCTCGGACAGTCGACGGAATAAGGCACAAATTCATTGTTCGACGTTCGAGGACTATTGTCCGGCTTCCGAGGACCATTGTTCTCATGATTTTTTTTTTGTTCTCTGTCCGAAAATGTTCTCGGACATACGGCTAAACACGCCCACACACACACACAAACACACAAACTTTCTCCCTTCTCTCTATATATCTATACATATCCCTGTAATCCTCTTCTCTCTATATATAGCACTTTCTCTCTGTATGTCTTTTTCTTTTTCCCTTGCTCGATCTCATCTGTCTCTCTCTATCTCTGTCTCTCTTATTTCTCCCTGTCTCTCTGTCTCTCTGTCTCTTTTTATGATATATATCTCCATCCCTTCGTCTTTATTTATATATCTTATATGACTTGTATCGCTCCTTCTCTCCATGCTCTCTCTCTCTTTCTCTCTCTCTTCCCCCTAGACACTATACCCTTCCCTTGGGCCCCCCCCTCCCTCCTCTTTCTGGTCACCGTGATCATCCTCTGAGTACATTCACTTTGGTCGACGTCCACAGACGGATGATAATCAAACATTCTGGTTCGCTTCACAACGACCAACGGTCACGACTGACTGAAGACAGAACCCCTTAACCCTGATGAGGCAAGCGTGTAAATGAAGCGAGAGAGACAATATCTCACTTGAGTACATATAGTGATGAGGTTCTAGGCTGAACGTGATAAAAGCTCATCCTTGGACTCGCTTACCTATACCACAAACCTCAGAAAACGTCGACACCTTTCCAGGGAGCTGCTCGAGTGAAAATCGTTTAAAGCTCAAGACTAGTTTTACTAAGCCCTAAATAGCAGACTGTCAGATTATTGACTTTAATTGACGATAAGCAAATCTTACTAACAATAATTATTTATGAATAAATGCATAAATAAATGTATTTTCTCCTAAAGTAAGCCAGTTAGCAATTGAGAGGTAATATATCATTCATAACATGATATACGTGTTCGTGACGTAAATGCATTAGTTGTTATTCCTTTTAGTATGTTTCTTGTAAATTTGAAGGTTATTTTAAGAAACAACTATATATAAGGTAGAAATTTTCTCCATCCAAGAGATAAACATGATGATAGTGTATATTCAATTACTGTGTCTCTTGTCATAACTGCAAAACACCTTTGATATCAGAAAGGAGAAAAAAAAACTGAAATCAGAAAGTGTGTTACATATCGGTTATGAAATTATTGACGTCCACAGATTCGGGTTTATCGTTACAAGTATTTTATCATCTTTTTTGTTTAATGCTTTTAAGTTGAAGTTTCTTCAAAATGATACGTGTCGGTTCTTGTTAATCTTTGACTAAATTACTTTACATGGCATTTCTCAAGCATTCTTGAATAGTTTCTGAACATGTTGCTCTGGAGTTTCGACGTAGCCAGCACGTTTCTCATTTTCAAAGCTGTATCATTAAACATGATGCGTGCACACAGCTGCAGGCAAATAAATCATGAGTTGGCAATGAAGCAGGATCTAGAGATCTCTTCTGTATTCATAATAGTTGTCTTGGGGGTAAGAGCTTGAGCAGATAACGGAGCCACGAGAGCAGCACCCATCCGTTATCTTGAAACCAGTAAGGCCGTATTTTATTACTTGTGTTTAAAGTGGATGGCAAATAGTAGCTAGTGACGTCATCCTTTCGTTACCAAAGCCATGGTATTAGGACTTTAAAGATAAAGTCGAGAACTGGTCATTCAATTACATTGTGAAATATATTGTCTGTAAGCAATTGGGAAAGAATTGCTGTATACTGTGAGGTTTGGAATCATCAAAATGATAACAAATTACTTCAGTCTTACTAAAAGTCACATCCACTACGCTCGGAAATGGGTGTATGGGACTACACGCGAAATTCGTATGGCATGAAAGTTTTTGTCCAAACATTTCAGCTAATTCTTGTCATGTTACGAATACAGGGGAATTCAAAGAGCAATCCTTTTCAGGATACATCCTGCTATGATTATCTTCCAAACTGTCATAAAAAGAACGATAAAGCTCAAATTTTCAACTTTACACGAACTCCACATTCTCTTTAAGTGACTTTCCAACTTGAAAATGTTTGTAAATCTGCAGACGACTGGTTGACTTCGTGATCGATTTGCACGATAGAACTCAATCTAAAAGTGAAAGAGTATAAAGTTGAACGTCAATTCCACCATTATACTGCTTTTTTTTCTTCTTCAAAACATTGCCATTGATAAATGATGTATATTTCTGCTGTCGTATTACGTTTCTCTATGAATTATTGAAGCAATACTTTATCAATTGATTGCGGGAGAGTGTTTATCGAAGTAGCATCCCTTCCCACTTCAAGTTTGCATCTGCCCCATTCTCTCTCTCTCTCTCTCTCTCTGTCTCTCTCTCTCTCTCTCCTGTTTTCCTTTCTCCCTAAAATTCACCTGAGGTCGTGATTACATTCGCATTTAATCATAGCATGGCCTAATATCATACGTGCCTTGCTACACCCCACTCCTGCCACTAGCTTCCCCTGGCATTGTGTTCACACTGGCATTAATTATAAGACATGACTTTGTGTTCTAAAATCAGTGTGCTCTTCTAAATTTCACTCCTGCCATTGTCTTTGACTGGGGTAATGATCATACTCATATTTAACCATAAGACATTGCGAAATGGAGTACAGTGTACGTGTGGTTTACATAAGTATCACCTTTGCTCTTCTATATCCCACTCCTGCCACTATACCTTTCGTGACATAGTGTTCACACTCTCATTTAACTATAAGACATTGCGTAACGGTGTACAGTGTACGTGTGGTTCAAATTAGTATCATCTTTCCTCTTCTATATCCCACTCCTGCCACTAATCTTTCGTGAGATAGTGTTCACACTCTCATTTAACCATAAGACATTTCCTAATGGTGTACAGTGTACGCGTGGTTTAAATAAATATCACCTTTGCTCTTCTATATCCCACTCCTGCCGCTGACCTTTCGTGAGATAGTTTTCACACTCTCATTTAATCATAAGACATTGCATAATGGTGTACAGTTTACATGTGGTTTAACCCATATACTGCGGGAACCGGTTGTTCCTGTGAGAGTTAAAGAATTCAGTAGTCAACGGGTTAAATTAGTATCATTTTTGCTCTTACTTATCCCACTCCTGCCACTGACATTTCGTGAGATAGTGTCCACACTCTTATTTAACCATAAGACATGGCGGAATGGTGTAACAGCGTTTACACGTATTATATTGCTTAACTCTCTGTTCTCTGTTAACAGTCTTGTTCCTTGAGACCTGGACACTTGGGTACGGAAATATCTGCGTTTTACGCGTCCTATTATCTTTATGAATGGCTAAAAGTATCTCAGGGGTAAAAGGGGTTAACCCATTCAGTAAGACAATTAAATAAAAACCCTGCTTATTATGTTCACACTTCCAAGAAAGTTCCGACCCACCCCTACTTCCCCCAACGACTTCCATCGTCCACAGCCTTACGCTCATAATGTTCCTATGTGCTAAATATAGACGTACACCTTAATTTGCCACCAAGGTCCATTTGTCTGCCATTATTGTCACGTCCAATATTGACCCCATACCTATATGTCTATTGCCTCTATACCATTGTCCATCTCAATCCATCTCTCCATCTGTATCCATTCCTCCACCAATCCTTAATTTCAACTGATGACAATGTTACAACCCATCTCCCCGTGACCCCGTACACGTTTCTAGTGTCACACTAATGGGCTCCCATCATCACAATTACATTCAATTTAGGCCGGTACGAATCAGATACCAACCACCCTCTAGGAGCATTATCACAACAACATCAGCATCAATAACATAAATATCCAACATCCATCTCGAGCCCGGCTTACATTCCTCAATCGCGTTAAAGGTCTCCAACTGAAGTTGTGAAATTCATTATGCGGTCTGCATGTTCTGCGGTCTGTGCATCTGTGTTTGGAGGTACATGTAGCAATATTTTTTTTAAAGCTCATCGGTTGATCGGTGATAATGTGCATGGGAGCACCGTACTTCATTTATATTTGTGAAGGCTCTTTGCTATTATGGGAGAGGTCCTAGATTCTATCCTAGCTAGCATGATGCTTACATCTTCAGACAAGGTGCTTTACCCATTTTTGTGCAGAATCCAAGGAAGCTGCACTTAGGCCTATCTGAAGTGCTGACAATATCTGTTTCCAAACTACTCGACAAAATGACTTTCAGCATTTCCTCACCAATTTTGTCTTTATTTAGCAGACGCGTCTCACAACTTTCATGTTAACACGTGCGAAAGGGAAATTGTAATAAACTACAACAATAATCTCTTTAGAAGCTCTGTTTGAAGTGAAAATGCAGTGGGTTGTTAGTAACCTGCATTAATTTCTCCATCTAAAAGAAAGCATCGTGTATTGCACTCATGCACGACAAGGACTGTCGTAAATCTCACGCCTCTCGCCAGTGAAGGAGAGAAAATATGTATAGATAAATGAATAAATGAATAGATGAATAAAGGAAGGACTTGAAGGATACAGAAGCATCTTTGCTACGTCATATCTGGAAGGCGCCAAGTAGACCTTTTGAAAGGGAAGCTTACCTTTAAAAATAGCCTCCAAAGTAACACTAATACTGTTTGTCTATCTTTTTTCATTGGAACATGAATATTCTGTGGGGTTGATTTCTTCTGCTTTTTTCCATTTTTTTTTCTTTCCTTCTCTTTATTTTTTTCTTCTTTTTTGGTTGTCTTTTGTGGAAAAATCTAAAAGTACTTGTAATAAGTGCGTTAAAATCCATTTAAATGCGACGAAAGCAGTTACCAAATTCTCTTCGGCTTGATAACAGCTGTTAAGTACTTCACTCTAATTGTAATAGTCATTGTGTGATATAAGACATGTTTTCTCAGGGGAAAATATAACTTCAAGCCAAACTAATATCTTAATTTCACAGAAATACAATTATGTGCCGTGTTGATATGTGTTATCATGCACGAAGCCACGACGTGCTTTAAGAAAATTGATAGTCCCAGGCCTGTATTTTGCTCATGTCATCCTAATACCTTTAACTCGCGCGATCAAATGCGGATGACTTCAATGTCTGGAAAATGATTTTATAATGGGGAACTGTCTTCTTTTGGCTTAGATAGCAGGCGGTGTACAGATACAGTTACCAGATGAAATCAAATTGCTCGTATTCTGTTTGGAAACACACAATGCTCACACTGTTTAACTGGTTTTAGCTGACATCCAAGTGATTGAGAAAACATCCTGTTTGTGCTATGAAATTATTTTTGTTTGTGCGACAAACACAGTATTGTCTTCCAGACTGATGTATACAATGGCGTCACGAAAGGTGATGGACTATAATATCCTCTCCTCGCTCCTCTCCTTATAAAATGTAGACTTGTAAACCCCTTTCAATATTTTTTTCCTCAAAGCTAAACGCCTTGTGGTGGTGGGGGGGGGGGGGGGGGCTTCATTATTTTTTTAAATTTTTTTTTAAAGTTATTTTTACCCTGACGGTATATGATATATAAAAAAGAAGGTAAACCTTTGGCTGTCCCCAATGTCCCGTGTATTCTAAATATTAAAACGACGTCATGTTAAGTAGCAGACTGATGTGGTATATTTTAATATCAAATCAGTGGGGCTGTGTATATGAACATGACAAAGATGCTTAATTGTTCAGTAAAAAAAAATGAAGAATGCGTGAATCGCAGTTGCACACTACAGATTTTGATGGATGCTGTAGGAATTCGTCAATCTGTATTTAAAGAAATGAAAATTCGTCTCTGACTGTTTTAAGGAGATTTATTTTGTGCTTCATGTCGATTGAGTACAGAAATGTGTAATCAAACAGTTACAATGTCACACCCATCATGAATATAGCTGTACCACGATCATTTTGACGTATTTCATTTAGGTCATTAAATCTCAGTTGGGCATACATTATTGGTGACTGCCTCTAAAACATACTTGTCATAATATTTACACAATTTTGCACACGAAAAGATTATATGGCATGTTTTGTGTATACGCCATTTATAACGTGATATTAGTGTTGAAGTCTGTCCACATTACTGAAATATGTAAATCGTTTTCGTTAACGAAAAACTGTAACGAAAGCTATTATGAGCTGATACACGAGGCAATTTTAAACACTAGCATGATTCAAATTCACTTTTCATCGAACTTGGAATCATATTATTAATACTTTGAGTATTATAAATACAAATTATTCTAATAGTAGTCTATTTTCCAAAGCTGCAAACAGTATTGATTGACATTCTCATGAGTATTAAATTTTTCAGCATCACGATGGCAATGTAGTATTAAATATCATGGAAATTCAAATATAGATCCAGATTTTGATCTGATGGACTACTCTTTAGTTCTACATGTGCATATATGTGTCTATATAATTTCAATATCATTAAAAACGTTGTGGTACGAAGATAATGAAGATCCCTTCTTAATATCTCTTTCTAAAAAAAAATCAAGTGATAATCGACAAAATCTTGGCCACTCGGGATAATGTAATTTTGTATTCGGTCTGTTGTTGGTCTGATTTCGATCTTATTGGTATGACTGGGGTGTATAAAGTCTGCTGGTGAGCCTCAAGGGACTTGATCGAAAAACAACAGATTGATTGCTGCGACGCGCCGATGATGATGATGAGATATAAAATGCAGACAGCTAAAGCTCTGGGATGGAATTCGAACAACACAGCAGCTTCTTCTCATCATTTCTTAATAAACCTTCATTTAAAATAAGGAGCCTCGCCATTTCCAAAAGATTATGTGCTCTACGTCACTACTTTTACACTATTGTACTCGAAAATGAGTCCCTGAAAAAGAATAGTGTCATATAGTGTACTTGAAGAAAGTACCCAAAATCGCTCTTTGATTGAATATATTATGTGTCTCCTATATACTGATGTTGCATTACGAAGTTTAATTATCACGTTAACTCTAAAGCTACTATAAGAGGGAAAGGGCTTCCAACAAAATTCCATCAAATTTGTTATATATAGGTTCCTTGAAATTGAAGAAAACTACGGAGTAAAATGTTCTCTGAACATGCTGAATACCAGGGGAAAAGTGAAACATTCCTTTTGACTACTGAGTTCGACAAAGGCCAAAATGAGTCTTTTTATCGAGCATGTCGTACACCATAAATTTCCTTTTATTCTTCGCTCTTGAAGTTGAATTTCCCTATCGAGTACTTTCGCTTTCAGTATTATGCAGATAAGAATCCTGTCACGTCCGAGAGCAACTATACAAATTTTGATGCAGGTTCCTAATACCAGAGGATTGGAAGTGAACTCCCTGCTAGGATCATGCACGCTGAGCCTTATTACAGAAGCAGGATATCAGTTGCATTCTTCGGAACTACCTATATCATTCTTCCTCCCTCGGGAGGGAATCAGATCTATCCTGCCATTGATCCAGGACTTTAAGATTGATCCCCCATCTTTGTTGTTAATCATCATTAGTCTGCCTCTATAGGATCAAGAAAGAGATGACTTTCTAAGGTCGACCGCAAACTGGATTACCCTACCAAAGGAGTAAAATTCGAGTCAGGATGATACCATGATTAGCAATGTTCACGTTTATACACATTGAATATTTCACATTGTTGTGGATAATAAGGAATAGTTAAGACTTGGGAGTTATAGTACTGAATAGAATATGAGCTAATAGTAAAGATGCATAACAATCTTGAAAATACTTGTGTATATTCACCTTGATAATAGCATCCCAGTATATATTTCGTTTATCGCTTTCCGAAAACAAATCTACAAGCAGGAACGTAACTCATTTTTATAGCTGAAATTGGTTCATTAAAAAACTTCTCTCATGGCTAATATCATAGATACTGTACATGTATTTTAAGATCTCAGTCTGTTCACATCTATGTTAGATGTATTGTCTTTACTTCATTCGATAAAACAGATAATTCATACATGTAGATAATTATCCCAAATTACAGATTATATTATGTACAGAGAGAAAGGGAGTGAGATAGTCACAAAATAAGAAGAAGAAAAAGAATAAGAGAAGAAGGAGAAGGAGAAGGAGAAGGAGGGGGCTACATCTAGTAATAAGTTCAAAAGAACGATCATTAATTGCAAAGTGTTTGTGATTGATGTGATGCTGGCGCTATTAATTGCTTCAGAATGTAATTTTAGAATACGAGATAGGTCGCTTCCTATGTAATGTGAACGTCAATCAATTATAGAAGGATAAATTCCTCATCTGCTGGGACTAGTCAAGATTATGGTCGGATTTTCTCTATCGGTTTGATCAAAGTTTCTCTGACGACAAAAAATCACTAGGCTAATTGCCGTCATGGGCACTGTTTAGATTTGGAGACTCCATGCAGACACGGGTATAATCTTACTAATAAACCAACGACAGATCGCTGAAAAAAGCAAACACCTGAAATGATTGAACATTGGTGGTAATACTATTAAAGGGAAAAGGATCATTTCTCCCCCAAAGTTGGTCCTTCTACGAGTTCAAATCCTTATATCTGTGATATACACTAACCTTACATTCTGTAAATAACAGAACCTATAACTTGCCCAGTATTTATTCGAGAAGGCCCATTTCCTCGTTCATGTATAACCAGTTATAAACAGCTGCAATGGCGTATCCAGATATATACAAAAATATTAAAAATTGGATAGGAGTGTGTATAATATTACTTTGTGCCTCTGCATTTTTTTCTTGGTCGTCAAACTGGGGAGGGTAGCCCTATGCAGGCTACATATACATGACGTAGAGATCAGTATCGTAGTCGAGTCCTCAAGGTCCGATTCCGAGACCGAGGTCGCCTCTGATAGCCTTATCAAAAATTGTGAGCCAGTTAGAAATATCTTTAAATTACTCCTATTTGATTTCTTAGCAATGAAAACAATTTCTCCAAACTTTCTCCAAATTTTGTTTAGTCTGATCTCGAGAAACCGCAAGGTTCGAGACCGAGGCTTCCAGCCTCCGAGACCGAGACCTGTTCTCGAGACCTACAACACTGGTAGATAAATCTTTATGCCTCTACACCTTATGCTGGATAAGTCTCATGCATGTTCATACTGCTTTCGTTTGCTAATGTGGCAATGGCAGTGGTTGTGATGATAATCATGATGATGGTGATGATGATGATGATGATGATGGTGGTGATGATGGTGATGGTGATGATGGTGATGGTGATGATGGTGATGATGGTGATGATGGTGATGATGATGATGATGATGGTGATGGTGATGATGGTGATGATGGTGATGGTGATGATGATGATGGTGATGGTGGTGATGATGGTGATGATGGTGATAATGATGATGATGGTGATGATGGTGATGATGATGGTAATGGTGGTAGTGATTATGGTGGCGGATGTGGAAGGTGGCGGTCGTAATACTATGATAGGGGCAGTGATGATGGTGATGTGGGTAAATACTTATTTCGTTACAATGTGTGTTTTTTTTACATATATTCTTTTAGTCGTCGTGAAATCAAGACAAAGCTAGTCTAAACAAAACCTTGAGAATGGAGGAAGTCCGAAATGTAATCATTAAGGTATGTTGTTCTTGTTGTTGTTAGTTGTTGTTGGCCTCGACCACATTCTGCTCATCTGCATCTATAATCGATTGTCTTGCGTCGATCGCGTGCACACCACCTTCAATAAGAGGACGCCTGAGTGTGGTATATTTAGCGCGCCATTTTACAGTATTTGAGTTCTCGAAATAAACACGGACTGTCCCACTAACTTCAATCATTCTAGACCTCCAAATAAAGTACAACCGAGACTCCGTGTGTACTAATTGGACTTACTATGCGTAAGTAGGAGAGAGGAGTGAACGAGCTGTAGCATGATTCATGAAATCGCTGTCAGTTTCCAAATGTCGTTTCTCTTGCGAGTTGTAATTATGATTGTGCATCCAGCGTTTAGCACTAAAAAATATATATATATTTCCCCTTTCCATTCAGAACGGAGAAGTCCTATTCTGTCTTACGAGAGGGGTGAATGAGCGTTATAGCTTGATCCATTAAACCGTTGCCAGTTTTCAAATGTCAATTCTCTTGCGGTTTGTAATTATGATTGCAGATCGAGCGTTTGTCTCTGAATGCGAAATATTTCCCCTTTCCATTCAGAACGAAATAGCACCATTCTGTCCCTCAAGAATTCACAAAATGAATTATGCCTTACAACGTAAAAAGGAACCAGGAAAATCAGGTTCTTTACTCTTGGGAAATCAATCCTTTTTCTTCTAAGTCATAATTGGTAAGATTTTTGAAAAACCTTTTCTTCTACAAATTATAGGACACACTGGAATTGTTCATTTCTTGGTAAACTTTTCTTATTGTGATAAGCATTGAATCTGAAAGGAAAATGCATTGACATAAACCATGTTGTTAAGTTTCGATGTTGCCGATTGGTGTGGTAAAAAAGTTCATTATTTGCTACTTTTCAATATCTTCAATTTCTTTTGCCAATTTGAAGACCTTGATGCTTATTTCCCTTATAGAAAGTCTAGGGGCCAAACGATATATTTTAACGCAACAGATATACATGTATATGAGCATAGGTTGTGTAGAAACCTGTGTTCTTTCTGCTCATACATGTGGTATATTTTGTAGGACTCTGGATAAAAGTCTATTTGATCCAGACCACAAAAATGAATGTGGTTTGTCTTGAAAAAAGAGTGTTGAAATTAACAGATTTAAGAATTACAAATGAGACGGCCTTATATCTCAAACATTCGCCCCTACATGCTTCCAACACAGAAATTGTGTAGAAACAACGGTTAGACAAATCTAACTGTGATAATGATTTTCGTTGTCTTGGGGTTTTTTTCCACTTTTGAGGTACTTTATTACAATATATCATTTGACAACAATTTCATGTTGATGACAGTTATTTACAAAATTAGTTAAATGATGAGAAACAACAACAACAATAGATAAATAGGAGAGAGAAAGAGTTAGAAACTATAGAACAGATACATCTCGAGATTCCTTAGTACATATTTTTTGTTTTTTGTACTGCTAATTAACATAAAACATGAAATCATATTTAAATGCCATCCAAACTGACTGACTATTAAAGGATTTACACTGTAAAAATAAAAAAACAACAGCAATTTTGTTTGGCGATTGTAAATATATACTAATTTCCGGGAAACCAAAATACTGTAAAATTGAAATAACGGCAATAACTTGTAATTTCAAGGGCCAAAAGAACCTGTAGTTTTACAGTTATTTTTTACAGTGTACTTCTAAACTGCATGCTGATCATAGATAAATACTAGATTAATAAGCATAAACTTTACCTTATTGTCGTAGTACAGGTTGAGACAGTAAATTGAAGCCCATGAGACGTTTGTTAGGGTCACTGGTGCTTTATTCAATAACTGTTGTCTCGGTGTTTGCACGCAGAATTAAAAACCCCAAGGTCTACAGCCAATAATCAGTAAATCTGAAGCCCTCAACTACAGTCTGGAACCCTCATAGGAAGAAGGAAAAACACCAAGCAGCCATCAATCTGCTCAGCAAACTTCAAGTTCAACTCAAGTCCTCTTGCCTCTAGCCTTTATAAAGGCTTCCAAACAGCTATAAAAGAATCTTCAGCAAAAAAGCAACCGCATGTCACTCTAACACAAGCACTGCAAAACCCTATCACGCAACATGCGCTCCATCATGAACGTAGAAAAATGTGCTCTCATACACAACGTATGTTAAAACATTAACATGAGTAGCGTCTTACACAACCAGTTATCCATCCGCGAAACCATGGTAACAATGTTAATGAACCAATTTGCATATTGAGGCAAATCAGAGATCTATACAAGATATAAAATAGTCCACCTTCCCACAGTTTCCCCGCTTAAAAAGCTTTCGTCCCGAAAGCGCTAAAGAGTACCTATGGACCATAACTCATAAAATGGACATTCAATTGAACCATAAATTTAAAAGAACCTATAGGCATACATAATATCTTTTCGGTAGCACAAAAAGACCATTATCCTATAGACTAAAAGCAATTTCTTTTTCTGCCGCTTCAAATAATCCTTATTCCCAATATACAACAGTATAGCTAAAAATGATTTCTGCATACTTTACTCCTGTATACCAGCTTTGATACACAAATCTCTTTTAAATGCTATCAAATGAGCTACTAAATACAAATCCAGCTCCACTGACCAAAATATAAACCTGGTTCTCTGCAAAAATAATAAACCAATCCTAACTATGTGTATTTACAAGGAAAGTCATGAATACATATTTCTTCCCCGCTTAATTCATGCTGAATACCTACAACAAAAATGCAAGAACTTGTATCTCTTCTCAAATAATGAAACCATATGGTTCCTCTTCCCCGCTTATGTTGCGCTCAACAATTCACACTATCAGGGGGGTAATCCAGTGCTCACTGACACCGGCAATCGACCAGGATTGCGATTCACTCCCTTGTTAACTCTATAAGACCGTCTGGGCTCAGTCACAACTGGGTCAATCACTTGATGGGGTAACTCTTCCCATGAAAGAAAGTGACCAACATCATGATCATCCTCATCATCGTCTTCATTGTCATCCTCATCACTAATTCTATGGATGGCATCATCGTCAATGTTCATATCATGTTCACGTTCCGTTACAACTGGGTAGGGTAGAACTCCATCAAGTACGTCATCTTCTCGACGAGGATCTGCAATGATTCTGCGTCGATTTACCCACTTGGTAGTCCCTCCAAGGGCAGGTTGAATGTTATACAAATCACCTTCTTCATTCTTGGCGAGAATGATATAGGGACTCTCACCAAACTTGTCACGTAGCTTGTGCCTCCCTGTGAATGCTTCGTTCCTCAGCAACACTCTCTCTCCAACTTCCAGGGTAGACAATTCACCTCTCTCTTTGGCCTGTCTCTCTTCCTCTTTCTTTGCCGCTACTCTCTGTCTATCACAAACTATCTTATATGCCCTCTCCATTAATCCCTGCTGCACTTGGGTGTCTTCTGTTAACCCTTCTAACTTGACATCTGGTGGCAAACAAGAGGCAGCCTCTACTGGCTCCGAAGACATCCTCACTGACGAGTCAGCTCCCTCTACCACAACATCACACATTGATACTCTGAGCTGTTCGTCTTGCAGATCCAAGTAAACGTGTCCTCTTCTTTCCACAGCCAGAGCTTCAGCAACACGAGTGTCAGGCGGTAGGTGCACCTCTTGTCCAGATGGGTTGGTCATGAACAATTCAACAACATCCCCCTCCAACTGTTGACAACCTTCAACTGCACTCAGCGCCAAGCGCGGTTCATCTGCCTCTCTCACCAAAATTTCAGCTCCTGGCATAATGGTGTTCTTCTCTAGACGGCATGTCACCCGCCTAACTGTATAAGGAAGGAACACTTCTAACCTCCCGGTTCTCACTGGCGATGGGCTACCGTTGACAGTCATGGTTCTGGGTGCACTGGATTGATGACAGAAATCCATCACACATCCATCCAACTTCCCCAAGATGTTACTGCCAATCAGAATAGGATACTCCGATGCTGTGCCCCGGCATTCCTTATCGGCTGTTACCAGGAATGCTCCTTGAAGGGACTGCCCTCTAATCTTGATAGGAACTTCCACAAAACCCTCGATTGGTACTTCAATGTCACCAACACCAACCACATTCAGGAAAACACCTGGCTCCTGCTTGGGTCCACCCAACTTCTCCTTCAAACATCCATGATACACCGATGCTGGGATTACTGAGGCTTCCGCTCCTGAATCAAAAATGCATCCGATCTCCGCTCCAGCAATGTGAACTGATCCTCTCGGACTTGGTGCCACAAAGCGCTCGACAAAATCCGATGGAACACGACGTATGTCAATCTTCCCTCTCTTAGCTTCAGGCTGAGGTGCTTCCATCGTGGGTGAAGGAGGGTGGAGATTCGACTGCAGCTTCTGTGGACACTGCCGGCTGATGTGCCCGCGCCCCTTGCAGGTGAAACACAGCGTCTCCTCCTTACACTCATTCCGCATGTGCCCTGTCTGGCCACAGTTGAAGCAACGATCTTTCTTCTTCTGTGGAGTCTTTCCAGCACACCTCTTGAGTGATGCAACATCCTCTCGAAGGGATTCCATCTCACCCTTCAAGTCACCCTCTTCTTTCTTGGAGGCTACCATGCGACCATCAACAGAGCTAACCTCCTTCACGGGAATCGTCTTCGGCTCTTGGCCTCGGAAGAATTCCAGAACATCTTCTCGCAGCCATGCCTGGTTGCTCCCAGTCACGAATCTCTCCTTTAATGAAGCATCTCGAAGCTGAGCCAAAGCTTGCTTCTCCTCGGTGCTTGATGCCGCTTTCTCCATCCTTGCGTAGAGTCGCATCAAAGCCCTGCTGTAGTCAGCTAGTGTTTCACCACTACGCTGCTTCCTACCATGGAATTCAGCCGTCAACGACTGGACAGTCTCCACTGCACCAAACAACGACCTTAATCAAGTCACGTGACCATTTGATATCTCAAAAATTTCTTGCAGGATTTCCATTTCATCTGAATTGTAATTTGTATTTTTTATTTTGGAAAACTTAAAGTTGACTTACAAAGAATTTGTACCCATGCAACGTTTGTATAAAGAGTTACAAGATACCCATTGTCCGTTTTCAAATAGGTCACGGACATTATAAATTCCATTTGCATTCCATTCTTCGAAGAATGAAACAGTTTGTCCATATTACTATTGTACCATAAAATTTGATTACGTATGTTTTCCACAATTAAATATGAACATAATTTTCTCAATGCACACCAGGTCACAAGTAGGTTAACATAGAATTCAAGTAACTCAAACATCTTACAAAGAGAAAGCATTTCTTTGCTTGAGCAGTTCACTTTTAAAACTAACGGTATATCTTGAATAAAACTAATCCAAAATCGGAAAAAAGTATTCTCCATTGCGACTTACCACCACCTTTGATGTACTCTGAAAACCAAGATAATTGCAATGACTGAAATGTGGTTCGTATGTCTACCATCTCTAATCCCCAACTCGCTGCAGCACGAGTAACAACAACTCATTTGACCTTTCCTTTCTTTGATCCCCAAATAAAACTGTAAATCAACTTGTTTAAAGTGATTTGGTAACTTTGTAGAGGCTTGATAAAATCTGAGCTGCCTGGCCTTACATGCTATCAGTGTATGTAATGTGGTGTAAAATGAAGTCCAGAGGGGGAAAAAAGCACTTCAAAATCATCATATACTTCACAAAACTAAACATATGCAAGTGACCGGAAATGCCAGACTCATTTTCCCCCATAGACGCAGTGTTAGACTAAAGTATGGCCATACGCTTTTGTAAATGGGAGTATTCAGTCATATATATCTTAATAATAGCATTATATATTTGAAAACCTTCCTATGCCTGGCTATTTATTTATCCTTCTGAACATCATTATACAAGCCAGATATCAAAATTCAACAATTTATTAAATCAAGCCTCCACTAAGTTACCTAATGCTTTTAATGTAAGGTTGTGGAATAGGTAGACACGTCGCAATATATACAAACTGAGAAACAATAAGCGTTTTTGTGATTGTTATCTCCGTAGTATGTCAGATTCCTGACGTTCCCAAACTCTCAACAATGATTTTACTTTCTCTAGTTTTGAATTCCAGTTTAACTTTCAGATTCTTCTCGTTCTTTAGTTACAACTAAGACTAAGTATATAATGAGCTGAGTTGTCCATTCAAAATTGTCTAAACTTTCTTCTTGAAAAGAGGTAGACATGACATTGGTTTTCATTAAGTTTGGATTCGGTCCTGCTTAAACTCCAAATATATCCACTTCTTTCAAAGCAAAGCTCCCAGACTCTATAATAGAGTTAACAAAAACAGCGTCATCGGCTAATTGTGATTATTCTCTGCGATGACAGCTGGGTTGTTCGTACGAATCTGAATACCTGATTTTGGTATAAAAGTAAGCTGCTTAATGGATATTGATTTCCATATATACCATGTTGATCAATATGCCGAAATTGGAATTATGTTAAGTTGTTTACTATACGCCAATTAACTTAAAATAACGATCGGCATGACTCACACACTGCATTGTCTCGTATAAAGTATACTGTCACTGGAACCGATATTTGTTCTGGCGACATTACTGTCTAGTACATGTTTATAGGGTAAGAGCTTGGATTGCGATTGGGTTTTTCTTTTTTGGGTTAGGGATTTGGTTTGAGGGTTTTATATATAGTGTTCGGCTCAGGGACGAAGTTTGGAATTCACTTTCCACCAAAATTTTAACCGCGGAGCACGTGTTAATTGTCAGAGCATGTATAGCATGCAACCGCTACATTCGTCTCCTTTCTTGTATAGTTTCGTACATTCTCTGAGCACCGAGTGTTGACGTCACCGGAAAACGACCCGGGAACATTCAATATTTAAAGGGACAGGTCATGCCCCCTCGCGAAGCTTATATATACTTGTCCGCCCGCACTCTCAAAGAATCAATATTGAGCTTGAGAGTAAAAAGATCTGATTGATTACCTTGAGGCTTTGTAAAGGTACGTTGGAGTTGAAGCAGTGGCGGATCCAGGTCAGGATTATTTTTTCCGGGGCGGGGTGGGGGGGGGGGGGAGAGATCTATTCATTCAAATATCTGACAAAGAAAATAAACAACGCTGGGCATGAGGGGAACCGGTCAAGCATATCTGAATAAAGTGACACTTTTTGCGGGGCACTTTTCCCTTGCCCACCCCCATCCGCTAATGTGAAGAATATATTTTTGGAGCTAAAGACAATGATATTTTTACGGTTCGTCCCCTTAGTGCGAGTGCGGACAAGTACAAACAAGCTTCTCGAGACGGCATTTTTTTAGCTAAAGTGTCGACACGAGGAGAGCGGCTCCCATTTATGACAGAATACCCTGTGTCAAGAAATTTTTCAATATCCAGTATTGAAGAAAGCAACCATCCCAAGTATGTCATTTTTTTAACCACGGCAATAGTGACAGATCCCTACAGATCAATATTCTTGTTAAATCAATTTTGTCTCATTTGTCAACTATGAACAATAAGTGGAGAATCAGCCGTGGAAGGCTATGCAGTGGAGGGCTATCAATATACAGGCTATTTAGCTGAGTTGTCCTATTTGTAAGTGTGAGCTTTTCCTGCAAAGTGGGTGCTCCATACATTATAGGATAGGCCGAAATTAAGCCCGTGAATTGCAAGCCTACTTTCTGCTCTCTCAGCACTGAAAAAAAAATGATGATTCTGATCAATAAATCAATCAAGATCCCTTTCATGTTCCTTCAGCCTGGATTCTCACCGCATATTCCTACATCGTGTCACTGTTGGCTTTTGCGAATGAGCAGGTGTTTTTCTCTTATTCCATAATAACTTTTCACAAAGGTGATCTATAGAAGATGTAAAACAAGCCTGCGTGTGACTAAGTGTTGACTATGTGCAAAATTGTGATTATAGTGATGCCGTAGATGATGATGATGATGATGATGGTGCCAACATGCAGGGTAGCCATGACTGTCATGCCAGTGAGGAGGAGGAGGGAGAGAGTGATGGTTATCCTGTCATTGACGGTTAAATCAATGATGTAGACATTTTTATATAAGGGGCGTATCGACAGTGAGGATAATATGTGAGGCTATAATAATAATAATAATATGTCTTGTTTACCCAGGGTAGCCTCATCATTATTATATACTGTTCTCCCTGAGGGTCCTGCCGTCATATTATTACCCCGGCTCTTTGGGGGTGTGGGGTGGTTCTTTTTCTGTCAAATAAAAATAGTTCATCAATGTTTGCCAATTTACATATTTATGGATTTTTAACGGATCAGTCGAGGTGGAGGATATTCATTCGACAAGTGGTGTTATTTTAAATACGGCACCACTACAACCAGTGTCGCTAAACAGAGGTATTTATTTTCAAATGTGGAAATCGTTATAAGGGTTGGTATAACAGAAACGCTGATTAGGAAATACAATGATCATTGAATCACAAACTAATGTTAATTGGTATGAAATTATCTGTTTTCCTGGCACCGGAGAAGTGATACGAAATCAACCTTTTTCATATATTAGATTCCCCTTTGATATGAGAAGCTTCTTCTATATACGCATTATCAAATTTCATTTTGGACTACTTCCAACCGGGTAAACTCGCCGGGCATGCGACCATTAGCGCTACCGGAGTCCTGGGCGTCGCATACCTGCAGGTCCAGGGGTAGATAGCGGGTGGTGAGAGAGAGAGAGAGAGAGAGAGAGAGGGGGAGGGGGGGGGGGGGGGTGACCCGGTGGTGGTAGTCGTGTCGTGTTGGAGGCGAGGCAACACCACTGGCCGAATAATCAGCATCGATTTACAACATTATGGATCATAACTGGAATTGGAAGCGGCGCCATGGAAGGGGCGAGGAGATAAGGATAATTATGCAGCACCCATGATCATGGCCCTCGCAGAGATATCGATGAGTATCTATTGGCTTAGTTATAGGCCTAAACAAGCAGTGAAATATAGGTAGTTCAGTTGTATTTAGCATATGGTGGCAATGCAACTAATGATAAAGACTACTTTATCTATCGCTTTATTTATCAAAACATTTCTTTACATCACTCTGGCATCATTGAGGTTGACATTACCAGACAACTTTCATTATCTTGCCTCTTCATTTCCCCATAACTTATAAGTTCCAACACTCCATTTCCACCTGTAGAAAACTATACTTTCCTTATTTGTTTCCTATGTGGTAAAACCCCCTATATTCCAATTCACCAATCAACTATGATTATTTAATAGTCACATGTAACATTTCCTCTAAATTCGCTTTTCTTCTTTCTCACCTCATAAAGTATAGAACTAGAACCACCCGTCCTTTTCAACCGCCCCTCTCTCTTTCTCTCTCTCTCTCTCTCTCTCTCTTCCGTCCTCACACATTACCTCAGCTTACATGTTGTATTTTTTCACTGTCACTTTAATCTCTTCCTATCTCTCTCTTTCTCACTCGTTGTCTTCCGTTCAACTTTCCCATGCAACCTCTCTCTCCCTTCCGACTGTCCTCCATTCAACCTCTATTTCCACCCCTCTCTTTCTTGATCTCTCTGGCCCCAAATCATTCTCCCCATATCATTCTCCCCATATCACCTTTAGCGCTCCTCTCCATATCTATCTCACCCTCCTCTTTCATTCTCTTTCTCGTTCTTGCCACTCATACTACCAGGCCTTGAACATGAAGAGGAATTTGAAGATGTTCTTGATCCTTATGTGTGCTATATTTGGCTGAAGTTGAATCGAAGCAGGGCTCGCGCGGGGCATGCAAATCAGTTCCGGGAGAGTTTAAAAGCCCAGCTTCGTTGTAATCTTTAACCTGTTTACATGTTGTGCCGGTCAAGTTGACCCCCTCCCCTTCCCCTTTGATTTCCTGCCCTACATGAAAGAAAATAAGGTTTTTATTTTTTTTCATAAACATATGTTATTATCAATTTGACGCTTTAAAAGATATAATTTACACTCCATTTTCATTTGTACGTTCACACCTCGTACAATTAAAAAAAAACCCCTTTCTCCATTCACTTTTCAGTCAAACATAATGAAAATCTGATTATTTTTTTTTTACGTTCATTTCAAATATACTAGAACATGACTTGTGTTTGTTTGATAATCTGATAATTTGTCACTTTTTATCAAGTTAGCAATGAGGACGTATATTTTGAACCGCTGCACGTCGCTACGAGTAATGAGAAAGGAAAAATGATTAGGAGGGGAGAAAGAAAGAGAGAGTGTGTGTGGGTGGGTGTGTGTGGGTGGGTGCGTTTGTTTAGCATTATGTCCGAGGACATTTTCGGACAGAGAACAAAAAAAAAATGACAACAATGGTCCTCGGAAGGCGGACAATAGTCCTCGAACGTCGAACAATGAATTTATGCCTTATTCCGTCGACTGTCCGAGGACGAGTAACAATAGAGGAACAATAGTTGTCCTCGGAAGTAAAGCCATGTAAACGTGTGTGTGTGAGTGTGTGGGTGTGTGTGTGTGTGGGTGTGTGTGTGCGAGAGAGAGAGAGAGAGATAAAGGGATAGAGAGAAATAGAATGAGAGAGTGCTATCGCCGTATGCTCAAAATGAAGTGTTTTAAAGAAAATGAGGTCGATATCTTTCGTCATCCTTCGTCCGCTGTCGGCCGGGGATAGTAAATGAGTCTTATGACCTCATTTTAGGTGACGGCTCACACATTTCCTCACACGCTGTCGAAGGAACAAATATTTATCTGGAAGTGTTTATACCTCGGCCAAGACACATGGGAGCAGCTTTTGACGCTGTTGTAAACATACTCAACCCAAATACACGTACGCCCTGCCGACAGCTTTAAATTTACTACACTCCTCTCTCACACACTCCCCCCCCCCCCCCCCCCCCTTTTGCTTATTACTTGGAGTCACATCAAATGGGTGTTGAAATGAGATGGATATGGCTAATTTGGCACTAAGATTAAGATTTTGTTTCGGGAGAAGTCTCGGTAAAGAAAAGATTGTAATGTATGTGGATGTTTTGTGCTCTTCCGAATATTACTCGGTAAGATATATCCCAGCAACTTTTAGAAAAGGGGGTGCATATTTAGAAAAAATCTTATTTCTATAGGAAAGCAAATATATTGAATCCTTGTTGGTGTGTGTGTGTGTGGGTGTGTGTGTCTTCATTATTGTGGGGGTTTTCAGGAGATGTATTGAGCATGTATTTTTCATGTTCCAATTGCTGGGATCATCATGATCATGGTGAAAGGATTTGCTAGATATTTGATATATACACTTATATTTTATTTATATCTAATTTCATTGTAGACAAACAATATTTATTAATAAAAGTCTCTCTCCCTGTTCTATTTTCAGCTTATCATTTGGCCTTAAAATTGGATGCATATCACAGGGATTCTCAGTGCGATTGTCCCTCCAACTGTTCGCATGGGGGATACCGTATCGCTGTTGCCTTGGTTGATCGCCTCAATACCAATGGGTAAGCAAAAAATATTTTTAAATGAAAAATACCATTCTCTTCTCGCTTCTGGATTACCGTTTGTAATACAGTGAGAAAATGCAAAATGTTGTATGATGTCTCCTTCTGACAAATTTAAAGATAAAGTCGAGTTCTGGTCATGGGATTGCATTAATGAAAGAAACTGTCTCAAGATAATTGGGAAAGATCGATTATGTCTACCTGCCAATATTGGTGTATACTGTGAGGTTTTTGACCCAAACACAGGCGCTGCACTCAGAAATGGATATGTGGGACTGCACACCAACACGGCATGAATGGTTGGCCCGAACACTTCAGCTGTTCCTCGTCATATTTCGAATATGAGGGCATTTGAAGAGCAATCCTTCGGGGGACATTTCTGCTATGATGTTCTTCCAAACTGACATTAAAGGAATGAGAAAGCTCACAAAATATTTCTTACCTTTCCCAGAATTCAATTTTCTCTTAAGTAACATCTTTCACTCTGGTTAAGATTTATTCTGCGAGAAGATTTTACGATTTGCAAATCCGTCCAAAATTCACTTCCTATATAGTGAAAGGTATTATTTTGCAAATGTCATACACATTTGCAACATAATTATTGTATTGATCGTATTTTCATTTAAAATAAAAACTTGTGTCAGCAGTTATTTCCTTTTTTACAACTATAATGACATGAAGATCACAAAAGGCTTAATTATGAAAGCTTTGTTTATGTATGTAACACATTAGGTGGATCGGTCATCTTTAGGGAGGGTGTAAATGTAGTTATCCAAAGACAAAAGCTCGTTTTGTAGTGAAAGGAATTCTGCAACGGGACACAATTACAATTAAGGGTCCCCAGTGCACTCTGTCACTAGGAAGATGGCGGTTACAACCATTGAATTAAATCTTTTCTTGACCGAGTGAATGTGATGTAGGTTAATAAATGGATTTATCCAATCTCATGACTATATACATGATGTGTGGAATCACCTGGTCATGTCGTACATACATGTATAAAGCTAAACGGTGCAGTAAGGCAAGGCCGTATAGTGATAAGATGCCCACTGTGGTACCAAATTTGATAAAAAGTCCGGAATATTCATTCGAATGTTGGACATAAATCCATTGTAGAAAATGTTATAATCATGTACAGTTGTCTTTCGCTACTCTGTTGTAGTAAGATTGTGTCAGTAATTTTAGCCTATTGTTAGCATTCCCGTTAAAGATCACATTGCAAGAAAATCACAAATATGGCAATTAATGTATCACTAGAAACTGGGAAGCTTACAGATGGCAATCGTATAAGTTTTATGTCAACTGCGTATCTGATGATTATAAAAACAACATAAATAAAAGCTCTTCTAAGCATCTGGAATATCCGAGGATTCGCCAGAAATATAGCGATGTTTTGATGTCGTCACACTAGGGATCGATCCTGTTTAAGCAGACGACGTCCTATAATGAATGAACGTAATTGCAATGCAATTATTTATCAAATTATAAAGAGTTTGGTATATTTAACATGACCTTATTTCACACCATTCTAAAAGGGAAAGTGAAACTGATTCTGATAACTAAAACCGTTTGATTGTAAATACACAGGAGAAGGGTCAATGATCAATGAAATAAACCCCATTTTCAAATTGAAAAGCGCTCCGAATAATAGCATGGATGGTATTCGTTCCCTCTTGAAACGCCGAACATGTCCCGGTGCAAGCACCTGAAAATACAATGGCGTCTTATTTTGTTTACAAGTGACTGATTCCTTTATTTTTTTAACGCTGCATTTTTCATCAAAATAATACCATACACGAAGTTAAGAGTGAGGCAACAGACTAACATTAAGACTGACGCTAGTCAAGTAAGAGAAATAAGTGAAGAGGAGATGACAAAACAGGCACTGAAAAATGTGCAAGATGTTATGGGACATCGTCTGCTTAGACAGGACTGGTCCTTCGTGTGTCGTCACACATCTCAGCAGCGTTCAAGGAGCTCTTCAGCTGCTTTATCGGGGGCTGTATTTTACCGTTTTATAATTGATAATAATCATTAATTCAAATGTTTCCAAGCGTTGAATTTGGATAACCTTGTATAATTTATGCCATCTATGCAATAATAAGTATTAAGCCAATATTTTTTTTTGATGGAATTTTCTTGCAATGTGATCTTTAACGCACGGTTTCTTTCCCCGTAACGTCGAATTTCTATTGTGACGGAATAAACCTATATTGTTAGGATTCCCCCTAACGTAGGAAATAATGTTGTAGTAATAGTAATAATAATAATTTTAATAATAATAATGATAATAATAATAATTTGGGATTGATATAGCGCCTAATATATCTCTGATGTCTCTAAGCGATTTTACAGACATCACCCTAGTCATCGGATTCATGGCTTGACCGCACACAATGTATGCACTCCTCCACTCCCTGGGGAGCAATCCAGCCAGGCGTCTTTTACAGACTCTCATAATGCTGATCGAACCACAATGACTTTCGCATCCTACCGGGTACCCATTTAACACCTGGATGGAGAGAAGCAATGTAGGTAAAATGTCTTGCTTTAGGACATGTAGGTGTCGTGCCGGGGATCGAACCCACGACCTTCGCATCTGAAATCAAGTGCTTAAACCACTCAACTTCGACACCTCTACCATGCTTGCCAATACATTTTTGGAAGGACTAATAATTGTGGGAAAGGCACCAATTAATGCCAAAAGAGCACTTGTAACCTACATCCATCAAAAAATACTTCAATATATTTTGCGTCAAAAGTTTTTCTTTTCGAATCACTGCACAAGTCCCGTCCAGTGTAGCCTCTTGTCGAGGCCCTGGCGCTGTTGAAATGCTTAGCGATATGGAGGCAAAACCGAGGCGCTTGCGCCGAGGGCCTCTTGACACCTGATCTGAATTTCTTTTGTATTTCATTGTTTTGACGAATATTCCGACCAAATTTTGGTCGGTGGATTTCAACAGCGCCAGGGCCTCGACAAGAGGCTACGTCCAGTGCAGAACTATTGTTCTGTGATAACTCCTCGGCAGAACACACTATCTGGCTTTGGCGTTGAAGGCCTTCAGATCGTTGACAGCGCACGGTTCTGGTAAGAGGGGGCAGATCGTTTCATCGTCTGATCCTCCCCCACAGTCGCAAGTAGTTTCTGCATTCTTATCATAGCCCCATTTCTGCATGAGGAAGTTTACCTGTTCCAGTCCGTAGACGATTTAGACATGACCAGGTGGACATTGCCTCTCTTGAACCCGGAGGGAGTGATTCACTTGGTCCATATATAAGAAAGCTTATGAGGCATTGACTGGAGATGGTTAGTTTACGCCGGGGCGTCGATTCGTTTTTCGGATTGGGGGGGGGGGGGGGAAATATAGTACTCTTAGTTATTTTAAACGCCTCCTCCACTGTGAAATTAAGCAGGGAGGATTAGAGAATCTGCCCGCGAATCGCGAAATTGAAGTCTGATCTTGTAATACCTTTTGTATTTCATTGTTTGAAAGGTTTTATTTCCCGAGTTTTGCATAATTTTTTTCCTTATTTTAGCTTACACCTGTTCAATTTCACTTCTTCACCGTAATGATTTTTGTTCATAGTTCTAAATAAACATCCCATTTTCCATGACTTGCTTGTCGTTTCGTATCGTATCTTTCTCTGCATCATTGAGATACGCCAAACCAGAAATTATTGATAGAGTTAAATGCTCGTTTACCCGGCACACAATTCTCTCACTATACCTTCCACTAGGCAACTATAGTGACCACCATTGTTGTATTCCAGGAACATTTCTCCATTATATCAATCAATACAAAAAATAACAAGCAATACACCACTAAAACTACTCGAACTACATTTGTTAAATTTTTGTGTCATCATAAAATGCCAGCACGAGGATTTTTATATCGAACATATATTGTTGGGGTGGCCTACCCCTCCCCGTTTCTATACGTTATATTATACCAATACCGAAACTGATTATACTAAAGTATACTATTAGTCTGATGGAAAAAATTGTATCATCAGATGAACAAGTTTATATCAAAAACGAAGTTTGATTACATTTGTATTGATTTATCTGTATTGATTTCATTACATTTATTTGTATGTCTTCAACCTGCGTATTTCATAATGTTGTTATGACAACCGCAAACAATCTGGAAATCCTTACTCGTGCAATCGACTTAATACGACTTGGAAGACAAGTATCCACCTGCCTCCGCATTCACACGTATCATGTAAGGCCTTTATAATCTATCTGAGAACACTAGCTGTTGAGAATTAATTCATACAAAACCCAGTTTTTCTCCTAATTCGACGAAGTTCAACTGTACGAAATTCAATGTTCAGAAGTAAAAATCTAATTTAATTAGTTAACCATCACTTGACTGTACTTACTATGCAAAAACGTAAAGCTTTTAACTGTATAATTTCATGTACGATTGTTATGGACGGAAAGATATCCGCTAAAATAATGAAAACGACCATCCAGTCCAATATTTATATATTTTGAATAAAAATCATAATGGGAGAAAATTGCAAAAATTTCACGCTCTGCACATGGTCTCTGGGAGCGTTTGCCATGGAGATACGGGAGACATGAATAGAACATATAGTATTTTAAAAATATATCTTTTCAAATATTTCTTCTGGAAAATGTCTAGTATGCCTTCTAACATGAAATATATCAATGCACCGCGGAAGATTTAAAATGTTCCGTGTTACCTTTAGGGATTATAACATTTCAATAATTTCCATTGTCCTCTCCAAAAGTGAAGCATTAATAATAAAGAGTCGTTCAATATACCAGACATTATATTTATCATTCGACTCAATAGCATTGTTTGAGGTAGAATATTTCCACTGTATGCGAAATGTACTGTTTAAATCGTTCTATCATGTGTGAGCAAAACTATGGAGACATTGGGGAATTATTTGTCGGGTAAACGAGCGTTTTAGTCTTTAAAATAATTGAGACTTGTGAGTATTTTAAAAGGGCATAGAACATGTAAGACAAGAAAATCCCTCAGATAGATTATGAGGGATTTTCTTTCTTATAAATTTCCCTCATGTCTTTAGCTCCCCACATGCTATGCATAATATCATTTAGTAAAATCAAAATATTTGTTTAACAATTTAGAAATCAATCATATATCTTTGACTCAGTTGGTTACAGGATACTTTTGCACTTCTCTCAGTCGGTCAGATTTCTACATACATATATATCTGAGACTCTTTAGTTATTGGGCACAAGAGCGACGACCTGTTCCTAACTCATGATCTCCCTAATCCAAGACCACTGCTCTGGCCACTGGACTGGGCCATCACCCCTTCATCATGTTCATCGTGGACCTCATTAGATCCCATCTGTTAGTGTTCATTGCTCTCTGTCGTTCGTAATGAGGCAGTCTCTAGTGGGGCAGAGCAAAATAATTCGATTAATTAGGACCTCAATGAAATCATCTTGATTGGCGTCCAAACTGTTTCAGTGTATTGACTGGGTCATCTATATACCCCCTGATGCAGATTGGACGTCACCACGTATTGGTATCGGCGTCTAGTCTCGAAAAGAACTTTAAACTGGAAGATGCTTATGAAAAGATATTTTATAAAAGGGAGAATGAGTAAAAAGATTGTGGGTTTTTTTTTTTTTTTTTTGTGGAAATTTAACATCAATTTGTTGTAGATGATGACTTTGTTTCAATAGCACTCGTCATTAAACATTTGAATATTTACTACCATAATTACGACGGTAAGGTTAGGTGTCAAAACAGTGGCGACATATTTATAACTTAAGTATCGATCAGGCATGTGTACCTTCTGTCCTTAAAACGGCACACATTCTTCCTTCATTGAAAAAAACTAATCTTGATTCTGATTTACTAAGTAATTACCGCACGGTTTCTAATCTCCCTTTTTTGTTCAAAATACTTGAGAGGGTGGTGTTCGCTAGATTAAATGATTACTGTCTCGATAATGACCTCCTTGACCCGTTTCAATCTACATATTGTCCCCACCACAGTGTAGAAACCTTCCTTGTTAAAGGGATACTCAACCGCAGATTGTGGACGTTTTAATGTCGCGAGAGGGCACCGTGATCGTTACCTGATCATGCCGTTGCCCCACGGGGCGCAAACTTCGAACAGGCTGTTCGCCGCGCAACATGCACTCTCCTCTTGAGCTCCAGCTCTCGTGCGAGATTCGGTCGGCTTCGTGCAGTCCGAAAAGTAATCCTAGTAGTCCAACGGACGCGTTCGACGCACAAAATTTGTGTAAGACTGAATGGGGCTTACGCAATCCTGACTTTCCCCACGGCCGCCTGGTGGCGTATCCAACTTTATTCTCCAGGAGATGGATGGTGGAAAGGTAACTGCAATGTTACTCCTTGATTTGTCTTCCGCCGTTGACACTGTTCACCATACTGTTTTGGTGAATACCCTCATGTCTCTATAGGTGTTAAAGTTCAAGCCCTGGAATGGTTTAAATCATACCTGTCATGTCATTCTCAAGCTGTCATGATAAACGGTTTTTTACCTCTTACATGCGGAGTTCCGCAAGGCTCTGTGGGCGGGCCCACCATGTTTTCGTTGTATTTAACCGGTTTGAAGAACATTTTTCATCACCACTCTCTTTCTTATCATGTTTATGCTGATGATATTCAAATATAATATACTTCTTTCAAACCCAATCAGAGCAATGCAGCCAGCGCTATCCATAATCTTGAGACATGTGTACAAGATGTTCATAATTGGTTGAACTCACATTCACTAAAATTAAATCTTGCTAAATGTGAATTTGTAATGTACGGTTCTAAGACTCGGTTAGAGAAGATTTCCATCCCTGCAATTACTCTTGCTGAACATGAAATTACCTTATCCAATGTATGCCGTAACCTTGGTGTGTTTCTCGACTCAAATATGACAATGTCTATGCAAATTCAATATGTCTCAAAATCAGTTCGTTATCAGTTTCGCAATTTAGGTTTTATTCGTAAATACCTTAACCGTAGTGCCACTGAGAAAATTACTCATGCTTTAATCTCATCTCGCTTGGATTTTGGTAATGGCCTCTTGTTTCGTTTGCCTCACAACCTACTTGCAAAATTACAAAAATTACAGAATGCCGCTGCTCGTGTCGTGACCCTCTCCAACAAGCACAGTCACATTACACCAGTTCTCAAATCACTTCATTGGTTGCCTGTAGAAGAACGTATTGTTTTCAAGATTCTTTTGTTGTTATTTCACTGTATACATGGCTTTGCTCCGCAGTACAACATTGGTTTGATCAAGCATTACATTCCCTCTAGACTGCTACGTTCTCAAAACTTGTTATTCCTATAGGCTTAACACAAAGTGGGGGGAGCCAACCTTCGCTCATGCTGGGCCGTCGATATGGAATACTCTTCCTCAAGGGATTAGAAATAGCACTTCTGCATGTTGAAGTGTTCAAAAATAATCTTAAAAAGTATCTGTTTAATTTGGCCAATAATTGATTACCATTACCTTTCATGTCCGTACATCTCCTATTGCACTTTTGCTTATTTGTGATGTATTTTATCTTTTGCACAAGTTGTGCCTTGAGCATTTGATCATCAAGTGGATTTGGCGCCTTATAAATCTTATATATTATTATTATTATATACAGACAGAAGTTGCGGACAGTGGTCTTCTCTGACTGTAAAATAATGATTGCAGTGGGAGAAGAAATATGGAATCAACTTTCCTCCATGAATGTTCATAAATGAGGGCAAAACCGTTAACCAAAGATGGTGAATTGACCCCCTCCCCACGATGGATATTTAAGGCAACCTCTTTTTATTTGTATGGATTGCCTACATAGACGCAAGAAGAAACCATAAAATAAAACTTGTTCGGAATGACAATTATGTCAAGTGCAGAAATCACACAAGAATATGGACGTGGATCAAATGTATTATCTTTAATCGTCAATTCTTTTTATTTGGTTTATTCTGCGATTTTCCTTATACGGTACACTTTACGGAAAGTATATCAAACTTTTAAAATGACTGTTGCCATACTACTCACATTCAACGCTCAATAAACATAGTTTCCACAATCATGACAATGAGGCGTTATACCGAATGAGTAATGCTCGTAAGTGCATATTCCATGTATTCAGTCTTTGATTAGGGCAATAATTTTTAGCTTTATTTTGTTGGACTATACGGTGCCGTTTTACCGCCTCTCTACCGATCGACCCAGTTCGTGTAGCAACAGTATGCTGAACAATTACGTTTCCTAATCACATTTATGAATTAGTTGCATTTTGTCCAAGTGGCGAGAATTGAATAAGGGCTCGAACGTCAGGTATGGCATTCCAAGTTCAATTGAGTTATGTGATTATATGGGATGATGTTGTGTTGGCTTTGGTATAGTGCCCTTGGGCAGCCGAGGGAAGGGCTATATGGGTATTCTTGTTCCTCCTTCCCCCATTTCTACTGCATATCTATGCCATTTATGTAAATAATGAAAGGTTGAGTAAGAAATCATGCTATTTTGTTTTTGTACTATCCTGGCTCTTGATCTTTAGTATCGTAGATCATATTTTGGCCAGTGGATATTTAAATATTTTCTTGAGTAGAGAGGGTTATAATAGTACTAGATCCATTGTAATGCTTGTTGAATTTATGGGCTATTTCATAATTCTTCGGAATCGCTCGGATTTTTATATGACATAGAAAGTTAATAGACCTGCTGGTTTGTGATGGCGGCAAATCCTAAAATTTGTTCAATTATACTTTTGAATCGACGGAGGGAGATTGTTTCTATCTTTTCTGAAAGAGAAAAGGAAAGACGTCAGACCCAAGTCCTACAATTATTGTAACTAAATTTAATGTTTGTATTTCCTTTTGTTACCAGACAATTTGTTACCGTCTTTTCCCTCAGTTGTGAAAAAGAAAGTCCGACAAACGTCACACCTAAGTCTCCAATTATTGTACCAAATTTAATGAGAAGGCAAGGATGCCTTGAATTCACCTTGAATCGACACGTACTAGGAACAGTTTAATCTAATTTGATCTTTATAGCGTAGAGGAAACTATGAGATGTGGTGAGCAAGATGTACACAAGAAAAAGATATTTTGAGAGAGAGAGAGAGAGAAAGAGAGGGAGAAAGACAGACAGAGACAGACAGACAGACAGAGAGGGAAAAGAGAGGGAGAGAAGGAGGGAAAGAAAAGATAAAGAGAGAGAGAGTGATAGAGGAGTTAGAGTGGAATTTATGACTGTAATTGTGTAATTATGACATATTTAGCGGAAGAAAGGATTATAAACTGAAAAAAAAATGGAGTAACTTGACGAAATGAAAGGATAATAATAGAGTTTGACAATACAGGTTAGAAAAAGCCTGCGAAAAACATTTGCAACCCTCCCATCCGAGTTTGGAAATTGCCAAATATTTACGTCCCAGTTTGCTTATTGAAGCTTTCAGCGCCCCTGTTTAAAAGTCATTCTTGGCACATCCCTCGAAAGCATTCTTGAAAATCTAGTCCGTACGTTAGAATCCAGTGACGTATCCAGAAACTGCGATAGAAAGGGATGCGGGGTCCCCTCTAGAAATCACGTGGGGCAAAATGTATACAGCCTTGCATAACACACAACCACAAACTTAACACATAGGCGTTCATGGCGTGAACCGAGGACTCAAAATATGCGCTTGTATGTTACTACATATTCGAGGACACAAAGTTTGTAGTAATGTAACACACTGAGGATGATATTAAAAATTTCTGCATAAACGGTCATTTAATATTAAACCGTTTGCAGGGATTCTGAAACCGAGGACATCCCCGGGGGACATCCTCGGTCTGCTTATGGTCCTCGAATTGAATGTACAGTTCTGTGTGTCCTCAGTTTGGTACCGTAGACGAAAGCACCACGTCACATACACTAACAAACACACACCCACACACACAGAGTAGCAATTTTACTTTTTTTAAATTTATTTATTTTTTTTTTTTGAGGGGGGGGGGGGTGGATGCACGACTGGAAACGGCTTGATGGTGTACCTTGATTACCTGAAGTATGTTTCTTGTGGCAAACTGTTGTGGTCGAGTACAGAACGATGTGGTATGGGCGCCAAAATGGCTCTAACTCGTTGTAAGGGGATATCAGTCTGTTCTCACCCTCACGGCCCCAGCAGATATTCAAATAAATGTTTCGTTCGTACCGTATGAGCTGAGCCTTTTACTATCCCATGTAATGTGACGTTTATGTGTGGGCTACTACTGTAAAAAAAGTCCTTCTATTTGGCTTTTCCTGTTGTGGATCACTTAACATCTGTATTATCTTATTCGTATTATGAATATCAAACTTGGTAGCAAGACCTGTGAGAGCAAATTAAAGAAATTGCGCCCTCATAATTCGGCATCCTAGGCGGGTCCATTAGGGAAAAACCGCCCGCCCTTTACTTTAAACAAACAAAAACAAAAGAAAATACATAGAAACTCTATGTTACGCTACCTTGCTACAATGCTACCCCTCCCCTTTCTGAGTATCCTGGATACGCCTTTGGTATTATGATATCTTCAACGTTTCGTTGGTTTTTTTAAATACTTTTTTTAAATTCTGGATGCATTTTAAAGAATGCCATTTCTACAGTAGACGGAAAGAAAACTGGATAAATGTATACAAACAACGTTCAATCATTAAGTCATACGAGGGAAGTGTTATTGATAGATGCGTGTTTGGGGGATTTATGGTGTTATTTTGGGGGGTTTTTTTTAGTTTCTAACTTCAAAAAAGAGCAACTCTCAAGTCTCATTTGACCGGTACAGGTGTATATTGATTTGAGTGAAAATGATCTTCTGTCGAATCCCGCTCTCATTTATGGAGAGAAGTTTTGAGAGCACGTACGTAAGAGCCGTACTTAACCTACTCTCAATGACGATCTTCGAAGATTACAAACGTAGATTTGTCCAGGATTTATTGAGAGAAAACAGTTTTATTCCTCCTGAAATGACGTTATTTGTGACGACTATCTTCCCTGGTTGAAAATGATACATGTTCTTGGAAGCTATCTCTTTGAAATTAAAAAAAAATATCATCTATTCTTTATCATGGGTAATTAACATTTTGCATGATGAATGGTCATGTTGTATGATACATTTTTTTTCAGTTTTCCGTTTACTGTTGTGGGATTTGGATGTGATTATTTCTCTCTTGTAAGCCTTTATTCCAGGTCTTCTCTTTTTATTGTTGTCTGTATAATTATGTTTCTCATTATCTTTTCTGCTTTTCCGCTAATTTGTATTTCCTTCTCTCTATCAAGGGCATATAGAAGAAGAACAAGTTTCTACAATTATCGATTGCTTAGTCATATCTAGATATTGAGGGAGTTCGTTCACGGGGGAGGCGGTTTGAATGTGTATTTTGGCTAACATACGTCGGCCCCTAACAAAGTTTTAGTACGCTCTGAAAACTGAAGTGTTAAATCACCATTTAAAAGGGCCGAGGACTGACCATTCTTTTTTTTAAACGGTAGATTAACACTTTTAACATGCTTGAATGCAACACTATAAAGAATATATCTATCATGTTATAGGAGTTAATCTACCATTTTTAAAAAGTGGTCACTCATCGGTCCTTTTGATTGTTGATTTAACATTTTAGTTTTTAGAGTGTAGTGGGCGTCTAACAGTGGTGGTGGGGGCTGCGCCAGCTCCATCCTACATGCTGGATATACCACTGATTACAATATTTGACTGCTTGATAGTGTGAATGCTGTGTGAATCGCGGCTATATCATGCATGTCCCCGAGTAGTCTAGTTAGGATAGCATAAGATGATGTCATGCACCCCGAGGGGGCTGGGGAAGATACCGGTGCAGCGATCCGTACCATGCATCTCATCTCACACCCTGGGAATGCATCGCTTCCGGACACAGGGATTGCCCACGTTCCATAATGGCTCAGGGGCGTATCCCGGGGGCGAATGAATGAGAGCAGGAGGGGAGGGGGTCGCAGGGCTGCTCCTTTATATCAACCATTTCCAGTAAAAGGTAGAGCAGTGGGTTAGTAACCGGGAGGTTCCGGATTCGATATCAAGTCGATGCGTTAATGTCATTAAATAAGGCATTAAACATCGATTAGGATATGACTTGAGGCCGTAAGTCTACTGACTGCTCATCAGTTACATGAATTATAAGCATTACTATTGAGACGATGTAGTTGTTAATGATACGATTATACGAGTACGTTTCTCACAAAGTTTCTAATGTTACAAATTAATTTAACTGGCGGACAGTTCAAGGAAGATATCAAAAACTCCTCTTTCGTTATTCACGTGTTTCAGTCTATTTCTTCCACATTCTACTCTGTCTCTCTTAGTCTTCTCATTTTCCTCCTTTTTTTCTGGCTAATTTATCATGTATATCCCTGTACTTTAGTTTTACACAGTTGGCGTAGAATGACCCTCATATAATTTACACAAGGGACAAAATATGGGGCATCGAATGAATTCATAACGAAAGTTCATAGGGCTCCATCAAGGAGAAACATCATCCTGTCCGTCAATGTCACAGTCTAAACTATATTAGGGAGTTTTCGAATGTGTCAATGTGAACGCCGTCCTAGATCCTCCCAGCGACAATGGACTGCTTTGTGTTGACTGCATACAAAGTAGGTGAAGTATGAAGCTAACAATGGGTGAAGCGAGGTTCACGTTTTAGAGATGACGGCAATACCATGTTTGACGCATTCTCGATCTGACTAGTGGACGAGGGAGAAGTGCGGTATGCAGTTAACACAAAGCAGTCCATTGTAGCTGGGAGGATCTAGGACGGCGTTCACGTCGACACATTCGAAAACTCACTATTGCTGCATTTTGGGTTATAAAGCCCGGCTCACACGACGCGTTATTTTCTGACGCAATTAGGACCGCGTCAGTGACTGGTATGGTCATTTGCACGTCATGGAAGAGTGATAAATATCGTTTAAGTTTAAGTGATTGCAAAATGAACAGTGCAAACAATACTTTAGAAATTTGGGGTATCAGTTAATTGCAGGTGATGACGCAATCGTAATGACGCCTCATGACTTGTGAGCCGGGCATAGAAAAACCGAGCCAACGCATGTGCACGGAAGATTAAAAGTGATGAAACATAAGCATACAGAGATATTCGCCATCCACACGCTGATATCAATCCATGCCCTTTTTATTATTATTTATTTTTTGTTGTTGGATATTTTACTTTTATTTGCCCCTTTACCACGAAACCCTGCTCTTGAGATAGTGTGCTTTCAAAACCCCACACAATAATGTAGGCAACGCCTCTCTACCAGTGTATACCCCGATTACATCATGTACATAGATACGGATGGTGTAAGCGAACATGAAGACCGATAAAAAGAAAATGCTATTGCTTTGGTGATTTGTACACAAATTATCGTAAAAACAAAATAGAGACGGTCGAACCGGGATGGATGCCCCTCCCCCAGTAGCTTAACCCCATGTGCCAGGGTATAGCCCGATTGAAGACGAGTATTACAAGCAAACATGAAGGCTGGTTGAAAGATAATGATGATTTTCAAACAAACTATCATAAAAAGGGGGTGGTCGCCCCGCTACCCCGCCCCCCCCCCCGCCCCCCCTCGCGATGATACGACACACTGGCGAGCCCGATTCAAGACGGATGATCATAAGCAAACATGAAGACCGATGGAAGAGATGTCCCTTTCCTGAATAGCACCCAAATCATGTGTGAAAAGGGGGAGGAGCGGTCCCACCGGGTGGATGCTTGCCCCTGTAGGCTACGCCGCCCGTCAGTATAGCCCGATTAGAGACGGGTGCTATAAGCAAACATGAAGACCGGTAGAAAGACATGTCCCTTTGTTGAATGATGTTGTGGATTGACAAGATGCATACTCCAGATGTGCAATCAGTTATCTTCTGCAGATTATGAGAGCTTGCTCACTTGCATTGGCGCCACTTTAACCCTCACTGAACAGTACACAACACTACATTGTTCATATAGTTGTTAGCCTTATAGCGATAAGACATGTAATAGGGTTGTGTGAACGCTGCTCAAAATTTCATAGTTTACTTTTATGATTATCCTCTAACCGCTAAAAATATCGCTTTAAATGTTTAAACATCAGTTGAAATACACGTTCATCAATAGTTTATAAAGTCTTTTGGAAAATATGAGTGTAAACCAAAATCAACTCACATCAAACTCAATCAAATCTATCACTCCCACGTATTTCACTGACACTCTCAGAATGTCAATGCCAGATTGAACGTCAATATCGACTCATGACGTATTCAAAAGGTTCAACAGGAAAAAAAGAATACAGTATTGTATTAATTTTGTAAAAGATTGTCATAATGCACGTTTATTGATTTTAAAAAATTGAATCTGTAAATGGAAAGTGATCATAATAGAATATTAACTTGTTTCTGTCAATTTCTTTTGAATTTTTTTCCTACAGTGATTTCGAGCCGATGAAAACCAAAGCAAAGAAGTTTGCTCAAGATGTCCGTGTCACGTGGTTCGATGGTATCGGATGCGATGACAATGTACTCATCTTCTACAGTCTGTATGACGACGAGGTAAACGTAATAATTAGATGAAAGATGCGCTTATTTTCTCTTATCATAAACGAGCCCTTACGTGTGAAAGTTGAAGAACTGCATGCGACTCGGAGCAAGCACAAATCACGGGACATGGGCAAGAGAGAGAGAGAGAGAAAGAAAGAAAGAAAGAAGGAAAGCAGACGGGGAGAGAATGAGAATCAAATTTGTTTTGCGTATTCGCTCAAATCTCTAACAAGCCCCCCCCCCCCCCCCCCCCCCCCCTCCCGAACCTATAAACCGTCTCCTCGGAATCCGCCTATGATCTGCAGTTAGAAGATTTCATAAAAAGAGACGATATTACGATGAACAAGGAGAATTGAAGAGAGGCAATGAGTAGATAGACGAGAGAATGAAACAGAGGGAGAGATAGAGAAGAACAACATAACGAGAAGACAAGATAATGATGAGTTTCGAGAGAGGATGACGTAAGAAAAAGTGAGGGTGAGAGGGAAATAGAAAGAGAGGGAGAGAGAGAGGACAGGCATTGAGAGAAAATAGCAGAAAGACGTGGATACAAAAACAGTATCTGGGAAGGGAGAGAGAAGCACATAACTAGAAGACAAAACAATCATGTATTAGAGATAGCGAGAGAGAGAGAGGGGGGGAGACATAAAGAGTGAGATTAGAAAGGAAAGGGGGATATTGAGGGAAGGAGAGGGAGAAGAGAGAAAATGCTGAAAATAGACGAATTCTCCTCAAGGGTGCCAGACATAATCGAGACGTGTGAATATTAAATGAGCCGAGGAATGAATTGGCAGGGTTTTGTGTGCTGTTATAGGCGGCCGTGTTTGAAGAGAAACACAATTTCCGCGTGCTCCCTAGAAAGAACATTTCTGTCTGTATGTCTGTCTGATTGCTCCTCATTGAGCAAGTTATTTATTATCATGCCGACAAGTCAAAATCAGCTCCGCAATCAGACTTTCCAGGAGTTAGAGAGAGACAGAGACAGAGACAGACAGAGACAGAAAAGGAGAGAGAAGAGGAGAGCCGGAGGGGCTGAGGAGAATTGAGAAAAGATGGGTCATTATGAAAAGTTGTATATGTGTCCTTATTTTCTATTTCCAAAATTACTCCGGGCTTTTTTCTTGTTATTCCTGATTCACGTAGAAATGCGATTTCGTGTACATGTTAAGCTGTTGAAGTTTATGGTCTATATACCCTGTACCAACAGGAGTTATCACAGTAAAAAAAAAAGAAGACATGTACACAAATAGCTGGGGGCGGGAATGTCATAGGTTTCATAAACAGTAATTTTGGTTTTATGTGTATACTATGCAGTATTGCCTAGATTCAACGATTGACTAAGAATTTTCATGAAAGTGAACTTATTGATTATTCTTCTTTCGTCACACCATTTCTACAGCTCTACATTTCACTTGGGGAAACAGTGGAGAAAGTCGTTTCCGATATTGAATTAGTCCGATTGAACAGTATCGGCGATCGAGCCTTAGTCGGGAAGGTAGTTTCCACGCCCACGCCCCAAGCTGGCGCTCTTCAACTCAACGATTCCTTCACCATTGTGCCGACCACCACCATCACCGACATCGCCCAGCGCAAGACGACCACGGGCGTGGGCATCGAGATTCTGGTCGACGAAGTCCACGTCGCGATCGTGAACGGACCGAGTATCTCGTCGAAGTTGGTGTATGGGGCGGCGGTACCCGTCCTTTTGGTGCTGATCCTCCTCACGATGTGCCTATTGGCTAACTGGTGCTGTCGCCCCGCCTACGGCTACCACCAGCCCGCCCAGAGAACCAATAAGAAGAAAGAGGAAGAGGACGAGGAGGAAGAGGAGCAAGAACAGGAGGAGAAAGAAGAAAAGGCATGATCACACAGCCTACACCATAGCTCTCTGATAAATCCATGTTATGTCTCTTCACTTTTGTATTCCTTTAATTGTATAAAAGATGATACTCCAAAAACATTTTTAATGATGTATTTGTTCAAAACCACTCGCAAGAACTTTACAAAATAAAATGAAATATAAGAAAAACCCGAGTGAAATATCTTTTTTGAAAATATAATAGTTACCATGGGGTGGCAAAAACGCGTTTAATATTTAAATTTCTTTAAGCAGTGAATCAATAATTTGCCCGGCACTTTCCATCACCATGTTCATTAATTATTTGAAGAGCAATAACTGAAGAAAATCCGGCCTAATCGTGGAATAAGTCCCCCTCACTCAGTGTGTATGGACACACTTGCGTGTTATTTCTATTGAGGCGGAATGAAGTCACCATAGTTGCACGCAACAAACCGATACTGTGCAGAGTGAATGAGGGGTGACCATAGAATTACATCGTTTAGTGCGTATATAACTCTATGGGGGGGGGGACTTATTTCAAGATAACGCTGAAAGGGTTCGTCCCTGAAAATTGCCCGATATGGCCGTCAGTGTAAAATCAATTTCTATACCTTTTTCTAAAGTTCCAAACTTTTTAAGAACTTACTATTACAGAAATTATATTTCATACCACATTCAAAATACCTCATGAACTAAATTGCCAAAAAGAGCGATACATGGCATTATTCAGAAATAATTCAAAAGGATTATATTTTCTTCATTTTAAAAGGATTTAATTCTACAAATGAATAAGAGGAATAACAATTACCTCGGCATTTGTTCTCTAAAAATGAGATACTTTCAAAAATGTTTTAATTTGTCTGCAAAGCCTTTCTTCTCAACAGACGTGATGGAAATGCTGTCTCTCGCGATTGCAGTGGATTTGCATGTATATATGACACTGTTATCTTTGCAGTCGTGAAAAATATCTCGTCAATCGCATCCCTTAATATTTCATCCTAAAAGTACTTTTTGACATGTGGAGAGTATTACCCTATGCTTAAAGCGATAGTAAAGATGATTCCTTTAATTTAAGACATGTGTTGGAAGTGTGTTGGAAGTTTTCTCCATACGGTAAAACGCTGGATATAATTATGTTAAAATGGCCTTCTGCATAACAAATCTACGATTGAACGTAACTTCACGATCAAACACAAGTACTAAATATACGATTCTGAAAGTCAAGTTGCGTTTGCTCAGAATAAACCAAGTCCTGGGGAGCGTTTCATCAAGCGTTTTGTCAGTGATTTTTACTGACAAGTTTGCTCTCAGCCAATCAGATGCAAGGATTCCAGTAGCTTATAACAGTTGTCGGTAAAAATCACTGACAAAACGCTTGATGAAACGCTCTCCTAAGTAGGCGATTCTGATTGTTTGAAAGTCAAATTGCGGCTGATTTTGGAGTTGCGTTTATTCGCTACTATTTTATGCAAGCGAGCCCGGTCCCTTTTAGGAAATAAAGGAGCGTTTAATAGCTGGAGCATGGCTTTAAATTTCGTGATTCATCCTTGGTTAAATATTATGCACGACACCCATAGTTTTGTATTGGAATTTAGGTTTCATTAATCTTTATTTTGTAAGTTTGATTACCATGTTGTCTCAAACGGTATAAATGCTTCCAAATATTATATTTTTATACTGTTAACTAAATTCTCAATTTGCAACATTTCATGTTATAACTTTAAAATGATGCAAACGAGTAGATTGATGTTGATAAAAGATCAAATTGTATCTGTATGATTGTAAGTATCGATGTAAATAATATCTTCATTATAATGTATGCTATGATTTTATATTAAAAATGAAAAATTGTTACAGTAACTAATGGAGGTCTCTCTTTATAATACAACCGTCTACGTTTGGAAAGTAGAGGAATTATTATTTGAGACGTGATGTACGCGTTACGTATAAGTTTTGTGTATTTTTATCTGCTGAGAGGGGTCATCCGACATTTGGTCAGGCGACATTTGGTCAGGCGACATTTGCTATGGATCTGTTCAAAGAAATAGGGTTGGAGTCTGGGTCCCGTTTCATAAAACTAGTTATCAGTAACAACTGCCACTATTTCAAATTTTCTCTCTGTCAGTCAGATGCAAGGACTTCAGTAGCTTATAACAACTATCGTAACTGTCTTGTTATTGATAACAATTTTTATGAAACGTGCCCTGGTTGCCATTTGGTTTTAGGATAAGATAATATATAAACTTTCACACTGTATTACTTGAATCACATTTGTGTGTCTCGATGTCGAACCGAAGTGTGTGACAACCATTGGTGTAATGTGTAATGTTCGTTTTATTATTACTATTGTTATTATTGTTATAATCATCAATACCATTAATATGTAGGAATACGCCGTTGTAACGTAAATTGTTCCGAAATGTAATGTTGGTACTACTTATGAAATACATAATAGTCTTTTCTTTATTTGCGTGGTTAAAATGCGAATTAATATAAAAAATGTTCCGATTTTTTTTATATTTATGAAATTGTATAAGGTCCCATGGTTTACCTTTATTCTCTCTCCCTGTTTGTTAACGCTTTCGAGAAAAAATATTATTGTTGCCAATTTGAAGAACAAAATGTGATCAATTTAGCCCTTAATTAATTCCAGTCCCGAAAGGGTTAATGATAAAATCATTGAATAGTGAATGGTAAACGCCTTGTCAATAACGTGATTATATTTAATGATACATTGAATTGCACCGGGTTGACACATGATAAGATAAGATTGGATAAATGAATAATGTTTCTCTGTAATGGTAAAGTAAATATTTCGTGATTGAAAATATTAATTACAAACGGGAAATAAATATCTTTACATTTCTTTAATACAAAATTTACATTCGGGAGGTTATTTCGTTTCTCATGCTTCATTGATATGTAATTTTATTTTTATTATCTGCGCTTGTCATCCCACTTTGTTAGTTATATTTCATTATCTAGGCCTATTCCTGTATAATTCAATAATAATGGTAATAAGGTGGCAAATTCAATGACAGTTTATCAAGAGATTGGATCATTGATTCACTTTCAGTATTTTGGGTAGGAGGTAAAACGAATCGATATGCAGCATACGCCGCAAAGGATACACCAGTGGCTGTGTTTTAGGAGAAAGTGCCCCTCACTCTTTCTGTTGGTTTAAACTTTGCAACATTATGAAAGTTGAAGGAAATATTAGATGAGAAGAGAAATTACTTTTAATGATTACGACGACGATTACGACGATAATTACAAGCATATAAGAATATGATCGTGATCATGACGGTGATGGGGGTAATTATGGTGAGGATGATGATGATGAGGATGATCACAGTCATCATGATGATGATTTTAAGGAAAATGAGGAGGAAAAGGATGTGACGATGATGATGATGATGGTGGTGGTGATGATGATGATGATGATGATGATAATGCCGATGATGACGATGAAAGTAAAAAAATACTGACGAAGTATAGAAGAGGATGATGGTGGTGATGAGTACTTACTTCGAGATAAAAAGATTGTATATGGCGTGATGAAATATAATTATGGTCATGAAGCAAATTGATATCTCACTTAAAGTGTAAATCACTTAATAATTCAGTTGAAAATACTGAGTTGGTATAATTCAGTGTTGTAACACCCAGCTTCCATGGAACTATAATGTAAGTAGAATATCATAAAGATGATAGCTTCTAGCTTTAATGTTAATACGTCAATAGTTGGAGGTTTTCAATCTTGTTGCATTTAAACTTGTGTTTTTGTTTGTTTTGATACAGATAATTTAATGTCTTCTTTCGTATGAGGTAGTAGTATTTTATATCAAGCTATATTTCTTGAGGCTGGGTAAGCCAGTTGACTTGTGACAAAATGTATTGTGTCACACTGCAAGCACAGGGCTAAACCCGAAACAATACATCGATGCACTTAAAAGGTTTTTAAAAATTCCCGTTTCTTTTTCACATTCATTCATTACTTGCATTCTATTTCATAAGCTATGTTCTTATTTGATACAATAAGCACATGAGTCGAGCGTTATTAAAGGAATTCATTTACATGTCTGCTGCAATTTAGTGAGTTTAAATATGGTTAAATATTTGCCTTCAACAGTAAAACTGATTCTAATTGTATTTTACACCGAGAAGGATAGCGGTTATACAATTTTATGTTGATTCATTTGATGATCAGATGGTGAGATGCTTATGAACTCCTAGATTATCTATGTAATCAGCAGTTTTATTTTTGCATTTTAGTGCACTCACAATTCTTCGTGAAAACTATACATTTTGTCATTTACCTGAAGTGTATTATACTTACCGTTCAATTTCACAATAAAAGAAAAATATACGAAGGTATAAACATTGTACAATTGTATTGTATTCAGTATTTCTTTTATTTAGCAAACTCATCTCTGGGTCATCATTAGCGGGCTATCCAGTCTGTGTAGCATGTACGTTGAATTGTGTAAAAGCAGTGACCCAGGGAAACATGCAAAGGGAAAGATTTGAAATAATGGGAATGATAAGGAAATTATAACCATTTGAAAACATGAATCTATGTGAATCTCAAATCTGCAAAAAAAAAAAGAGAATCGACTGCGAATTTCACACATCGCGTGGAAAGGGGCAATTTGCACTTCAAGAGGGACAAAGTCTCTCAGCCGGTGGTGGAATATTTTTCACGTAAAAGGCCGACCTTTATTACATTAGGGTGGGGCTTTTTCATAATTCAGATAAAGTAGGGTCAGGGTCGCGGAACCGGAGGGCTGAGAGCTGCAGGCTTTAGCAGACACGTTTCTTAATGCTTATGTAGTGACATTGATAAAACTGCTCGTCCGCATGCGCAACGATCTAGGCCCTTGAGGGCCGTGATACGGTGTTGCCCCTGCCCTCCCCAGCTCTGCCGCGAATGGCTGCCTCAGCGTAATATAATTATTTGAAGCCTCATGAGCACACACTGTTAGAAAACAACATGCAAAAATGGTTTATAAAATGACTGGATGGCGCGTATAGAAAGGATTCCGCAGTAGGACTCGAACCTACAAATCTAGAATTTCAATCTGGCATGTTTCCAATTACATTATACGAAGTATCCACACTGCTTAGCCAGTCAGCAGTGGGGTTACCAGTAATCATTTATTGAGTCGGACTATAGTACTGCGTTACGTCATTCGACAGACACTCTGTATACAAACGGATGCTAACTGTTAACGAAAGACAGGCAATAATTGCTTGGTGTGTGAGGATTGTGAGGAAAGTGGCAGAAAAAATAGCAGTTATCGGGGGAAAAAAACTAGTGTATATAAGCTACGCATCAGATAAAAGCGGCAATTTTCTCTCAATCATCATTATGATTAACAATGTTATTGTTATTGCCCGTTATCATTTATGTTGTTAATATCATTTTTCCCTTTTTTTTCTTCAACCGTACCATATGATTCCTTTATTAAACAATAATACATAAACATATACAAAAAGAGATATACATACATGCTAAATTTCAAAATGATATTTTGGCCATTCTAAATACAACAAGAACATTATACTGACAAAAATAGCAAATTCTCTCAAAGTGTCTCAGATTTATTTGCCAAAATAATTTTATAAAAAACAATCATTTTGTAATATGTAACCACTTTTTCATAAATTTCTTGTCTTACAGATTTGTTTTAAATATATACTTTTCCATATCATAATAGCATTTTATCGTTGACAATTTCGTTCAAATGCTCGTAAACAATTTTTGCATTGGGCTGCAAATATTTCTCTCCTAACTATACTACTAATGTTATGTTCATGAAACCCGAACAATTTAGTTTGATTTGTAAGCTTAATGTATACATTATTACCGGACAGCCAAAGCTAAAGTTTTTCGTTTGTCGAATAACTACACGAACTGTTTCTTCACTGGTATTTCCGCCGGTAATCGAACCCGGGTCACTAACTTAGAATGCCAATGCCTTAACCACTATAGACCACGAAGACGGGTCGGTGATTTCGGCGGTAAATTGCCATTTGGTCCAATTGTCAGCTGGTCTAACATCATTTGGTCTAATATCATTTCGCCCATTAACATTTCGTCCAATGACCATTCAGCCCAAATGGCAATAAACCGATTCGGCGACACCAGACTCAATTTCATTTCTCATTTTCATTTCTCACAATTGTTTTTATTTCCACGAGAGTTATATATAGTTATGAGTCTATCCATTCTATCATCTATCTTATCTATCAACCTAAATATCTATTCATCTACATGTATTATATTTATTCATTAGACCTAATTTGAATTATATTGAACACTGGAATAATGATTGGCAAGCATTGTAACCTTACCAATATGAAGTTATGCTTTATTTGGTCAAATACCAAATAATATTATGTGAAAACGGAATGAAGAACGGAATGATTGATATCTGTTGCGATCGACGTAGCCAGATTTTGTTCAGTTTAAAGAAGGCGCATGGGGGAACAGGGTTTTTCTGCTGGAATAATATAACAAGGAAAAATATTAGCCGGTGTGTGATAAGACAACATGCAAAAAATGACTGGATTGCGCGTGTGGAAAGATACGCAGTAGGACTCGAACCTACAACTCTTTAGCCCAGTTAAAGAATGATACCAATTACACAATACGAAGTATCCACACTGCTTAGCCAGTCGACAGATATGTAAGAGAAGGTATTTATTGTCCAGATGTATTGCGCAACTGTTGCGTCGTCCTTTGAAATTTTTGTTTACACTGTGCAAAAATCGACGTCATTCATTTCAAGGTACCTGCGTAATAGAGGTCATTTCCGCTGGAAGAAGGTGCGTCGTGACCCAAGCACACACACTCTCTAAGGACATGCACAATATAGGAACACTAGCGATGCACACACACAAGTAGGGCTACTTCATTTTATCTTCAATTTCGTCAACCGTAATAATAAAAAAATTGTACAATGTGACATATAAATTAGTGAAAGCAATAAATAGCTCGCGAATACTGTATACGTTGCCCCTTTCATGATCATTTTGAATAAACTTGTTCTCATGCATTTATTTGTAGGATAGTCATTGGAAGAATTTGCTCTACATAGATCAAGTGAGAGAGAGAGGGAGAGAAAGACAGACAGAGAGAGAGAGGGAGAGAGAGAGAATGGGTAGGAGGGGGAGGGGTAGGAGAAAATGAGCTACAAATATGTATTATGGGCAATTGTTAATTAGATCATTAACGTTTCGTAATAATTTTGACAGACAGAATGGTTTAAGTGCTATGCTGCCATCTTTTTGCTTTCAAATTGTAAGTTTGGTGGAACTAAACAGGGTGCCAGCCATGAACACATTTTATGCAAGCATGAATGTGAAGTATGATGGAAACAAAAGCAAACAAAAAAAAAACCCAAAGAAAAAAGCTGGATCGCGCGTGTAGAAATTACGCAGTGGGAATTGAACCCACAACCGTTATATGAGACATAAGTGCAATACCATTTTGCTATACGAAGTATCCACACTGCTAAGCCAGCCGAGCAAGCTGTCACGAAGAAGTATTTATAGATTGCCCAATCATACTGAAAGTGACGTCATTTAATCAATAAAGATGCAAAGTTCATTTCGCTGCGTTGCAGTGACCAGAGTCGGCTTATACAGCTTCTATATAATTACAGCTTCTATGTATTTGCAGCTTCATAAACTTGACATTCTAATGCATTACAGGGGGGTGTTTCATAATGATGGGTTCCCACTGCCGATCAAACCAACCCGACTATTTTGGCCTGGTCGGACTCGGTCCGCAAGGGCAATAAGTTACGCACGACTTTACTCACGACTGGTGATCAGTTCTTGTGCTAAATGATTGGAAATCTGCATAGAGATACATACCAATTATGTATCTCTATGGGAATCTGATTAGTATAGCACCCAAGAACATGTTCCAGTCGTTCGTAAAGTCATTCGTAACTTTACGAACAGCTTTATGAAACACCCCCCAGATATTAGATTTACAATTACAGTGTTTAGATTATATTTTTGCTCTTTAGAAATTTTCGAAATATGTTGGGCACCCTGCCCCTCTCCAACGACCCCTTGCCTACGGCCCTGAATGACTAGGATATAAGCTGCACATCAGTTTCAAAAAGAGGAATCATAGCTCTCTTCAACAGGAGCACTGTTTTTATCAGAGGGATTACATTTTTCACGATAAAGGGCGGCTTTATGCCTGAGGAGATGTTTTAATGACTTGAAAAAATTTGGGGAAAGGCGGGTCTTTCCCCCTCTACCGCGTTTGCCTGCCTTAGTCATTCTTATAAAGCCTTATCACTAGACATTACTTGTGATAAAATCAAGATGCAAGAAAGATGAGTCGTAAAATAATAATAAAAATAATCATCATCATCATCATCATCATCATCATCATAATAATAATAATAATAATAATAATAATAATAATAATAATAATAATAACAATAATAATAACAATAATAATAAAAATAACAACAATAATAATTATCATTATAGTAATTATTATAATAATAATGATAATGGAAATAATAATATTAGTAGTAGTGGTAATAATAATAATGATAATAATAATGATAATATTGATAAAAATAATAATTATAATGATGATGATAATAATAATGATATTAATATTAATAATAATAATAATAAAAACAAAATAATACTACTACTACTAATAATAGTAATAATGCATATTATAATTATAATGATAAATACTTTCATACATTTCAAAAAGTATATGCTCGCTTTTAGAAGTAGATAGAAGACGTATTGAAACACTTTTTCAAGATATGAAAACCCTTTGGAAAATGTGACCCACAAATATCGAGAAGTCTTTTGAACGTATATCCAGCCATCATTCTGTCTTTTTCCCAGAAAGATTATACTTCAAAAAATGGAAACAGAATGAAGAACATTCTTAATGAAAACAGTGCGGTTGTTGATAATGTTGAACAAAAGAGTGATTTCAAATTTGTTCATAACTTAAGAGCAAATGCTGTAACATTTAGCAAAATGAAATATTATTGAAGATTAATATATTTCAGTCCTTTGCAAAAGATTACTTTGTGAATGAAGTGTTCCAGACCCACCCCCATCCCCCAAAATAATAATAATAATAATAATGAATAATAATAATGATAATGATAAATAAATAAATAAATAAATGAATGAATGGATATTAAAAAAAAAGATTGTGAGAAAAAGCTGGATGGCGCGTGTAGAAATGATCGCAGTGGGAATCGAACCCACAACTAATACACGAAATATAATTGCAATGCCATTTTTGCTATACGAAGTATCCACACTGCTTAGCCAGCCGAGAGAGTAGTCACAAATACACCTTTATATGCTGCCAAGCCACATTAAGAGATGACATCATTGTAAAAGTAATCCACTCGCAATTTTCACTTCCGCGACTCATTTTGTTATGGTCTCTCTGACAATTTACACTCTCATTGATGTATACATATCAAGTGGATTGTACATTAGACCATGTTCACTGGAGATTCGAAGGTTGTAAGTTCGAACTGTTTGTTGTCACTGTGTGCAACAAAATAGCAAGGGAAAAGGCAATAAAATAAACGTTTGGTTAAATGTAAATGGGCGAGGGGGGGGGGGGTATAATCTATCAAAGTAATGTTTCGGTCAATGCTATATTGTTTTTCAAAGGCAGATAATATATTCTTTTTTTTTTAATCATACGATTTTCCTTCTGGGTATGGCTCTTCCATAATATAAGCCTATATATTATTTATCTTAATGTTTCAATTGTCAACCTTTGTACAGTTGCAAAAGAGTATCCAAATGATATATTTACTGATATCCTGTCGGTGCTACTGAGCCAATCGCTTCTCTTGTGTGTTTTGAAATCAGTCCATTATATCTTCAGTTGTTTTACACCCCATATTTTGAACATGTGAACAAGCCATGCGGATACCTACTGGGCATGTGTGATTAATGTGTGAAATCTATATAAGTGAGAAAGAGAACTGTGTACCAGCGTAAAAAAACAAAAAGGCTGGATCGCGCGTGCAGAAAGGTACGCAGTGGGAATCGAACCCACAACTCTAAAAGAGACAAATTCCAGTTTTGCTTTACGAAGTATCCACACTGCTTTGCCAGCTAAACGTTGTATGCAAAACTCTGCTTTGAACAAGCCACAGGATGTTGCACCATCAGATGTCATGGACTGTGACGTTACTGATGTGTCATTCACTCCTTCCTTCTTACATGACTTTGTGATTGCCTTCTGCCCACTTCTCCATTACTGCATCACAATGATACTGCAGTGGCAGATTTTTGGAGTAAAAAAGACCTCCTTTAAAAAACCTGAGTACGCCACTGCTTGTAGGGTACATCACTGAATTAATATAACTTGTGCAAAAGGCTGGATCGCGCCTGTGGAGTGCTTATACCCCACCGGGGAATCGAACCCACAACTCTCAAATCATCTTAAGAACAAGCCATTTTGCTGGGCCAAGTATCCACAATGCTCGCCAGCACAACCGATAGGCATGTGAACGTATGGTATAGTACGTATGAGATTCCTGAAAAATGACGTCAGTCATCCGTGCTGTGTGCAAAAAGTTTGATATTATTGATGCCATTATTTTAAAAGACTTATCATTCACTGAGATCGAAAATAACGGATTGAAATAAAACTTCAGTACTTCTTTCGTATTCTACATTCATATGGGCGAGCATGCATTAAATTTGTAAGATAAAGATTTATGTAAAATGAAGCGGATGAGAAAGGATACGAGTATAATGAAAACAAACTTGGCAACGGAAGTGAACTTTGCTGAAAGGTCACTTTTTGGATGATGTCATCCGTCAGTGCGATTGTGCTACCTATCACTATGAACATGGCGAACAAAGAAGCGGACAAAATATACAGCTCCTCATTGTACCTTCCACAATTGCTCTGGTAGACAAAAGAACATCCCTTCATTGATATTATGTAAAAATATGTAGAACAGGTGTCACATGCATATTCACCTGTTCTACTTATTTTACATAATAGCAATGAAGGATGTTTTTTTGTCTACCAGAGCAATTGTGGAGGGTACAATGAGGAGCTGCATATTTTGTCCGTTCTCTTTGTCATCGTGTTCATAGTGTATATTGCTATGTCTTTGTGAGCAGTCGTTTTCTGGACCGAGTGTCTCTCAAACTTACAAAATTGATGTGATGGACTTGGGCCCTTTTTCATCTCATGTTTAATAAATAGTAGCCTAGTGTGTTTGGTGCCTCCCAAATTCTTGATTCTATAGAAAAGATATAGAGTAGGGTATAAGGGGTCGAGTTTACAGTGGTTAGGCTTAATTTTGTTATAGAGGGGTCTATAATATGTCAAATAAGATAACAGTACAGGCACTATATAAGGGAAAATTGTACGGTACATATAGTCTTGCATTTCAGACAGTATGTTACGTATTATGATTAGCAAACTATTGAGAATACCACATCGATGTGTTAATGGTACATTGGTACAGTGGAATGCTTTTGTCTTTTTCACTTCTATTATTCAAAATTATTTTTGGTTAACTGACATTATTGAAATCTCCGGAAGCTTGAGTATTTATACGTTGTTATACACATCTATGATATGATATTTAGCAAATTATCGAGAATACCACATTGATGTGTTAATGGTACAGTGGAATGCTTTTGTCTTTTTCACTTCTATTATTCAAAATTATTTTCAAAACAGATTAATATGCCCATTGTCTTTCTTCCAGAATCTGCATGTATTCATGAACTGTTATAGAATATGTCGATATCACAAGGAACGAAACAAATATCTAAAACCCAAAAGTGACTATATTGAGCAGTCTTATTCAAGCTCTGCTTATAACGGCGGCCTTCTGCTTCAATATAGACTCCAATATACAATTGTACATAACGTTTATCTCTGGTCATATAAATATCATTCATGTATTATTTTTTTGTATGATTCTTTGATTCTGCAAATGATTTTGTAAAACCTCACATAACAATTGTAACTTATATCGCATAAATTAGCCTACATTTATCATGTACATCTGTAAATTATATATGCAATTTACCGACAGTGTTACACCAATTATTTGCATCAACAAAGTGTAAATTTAATTTGTTTATATGGCAATTGATTTGTTATTTTTGTTATTGTTATTTGAGAATTTACTGAAATTCAGAAAATAAAATCTTTTCAAACAAAAAAAAAACTATTAGAGATAGTCATATGTTAAAATGGCTGCTTTGCAAAAGGCCGGATCGCGCGTGTACGTAGAAACAGATGTAGTGGGAATCGAACCCACAACTCTTAAACGACGGTTAAGTGCAAAATATCAATTTTGCTATACGAAGTATCCACACTGCTTAGCCAGCCGTCGACAAGAAGCATAATTGCTATATGAACTTGCCGTGTGAGAAATTACACGTTGATTCCACCACAGGCAAGGCTGAAATCACGATCTTGACGTCAATGCTGTGTTATCGCCCTCTATAGAACGGTAGCTTGTCCAGTCTTCAGGCAGGTGTATACTATTCGCTCGTGTGTTAAATCGAGAGTAAAAAATCATATTTTAAAAAATGTTGGGGTCGAATTCGTTATAATGTGAACCCTTTCAAAGTACACAAAGACAAGGTCACATCAGCCTAGAAGTGAAATCGGGAACCATATGACTAATAAACATCATTTACCTTGTAAACAAATTTTTAGGCATTTTACTCCCAGTGTTAAAGATCGTATGCTCGATCTGTAATGAAAAACACAAGTCAGAAAAAATGTATTATTTCTTTGTATGATTCTTTGATTCTGCAAATTATTTTGTAATACCTCACATAACAATTGTAACTTATATCGCATAAATTAGCCTAAATTTATCATTTACATCTGTAAATTCGAATCCCGCTGGTTCCAATTTTTTCTCACTTGTGTTTTTCATTACAGATCGAGCATACGATCTTTAACACTGGGAGTAAAATGCCTAAAAATTTGTTTACAAATTAAAATTCCTCCCATCAAGCTTCTTTGTTTACCTTCTTTAAATGTATAAAAGACAGTTACTCGATTTTATATGAGTTTCTTTATTCAATTTTATCCTATTAACTTTGCTCCGCCTCACAGTACTAGCAGATGAATTACTTATGTGTGCCCTGTAAAATGTAGCATAAAATCTATAGGCTATTTAATTCCTTTCAATTCAATCCAGTTCAACTGACTGTCTCAATTGTCCATATAAACGGAAATTTGCTTTGTTTACATGCATAATACATACACAGAAGTATATATACATAACAAGGCAATCAACATACTCATGTACAAACACAATAACAAAATAATATTAACAAAAATTAAAGGTAAATTCAAAAGGAAAAAAAAAGAAAAATGCGGCCCCCGGTAATTCCATTTCTAGACAGTATATGAGTTATAATTATACAGAACATGATATTGATGATTGTCGTTGTAGGTATTTGTAGACCCAAGGCAGGGAGTGGGAATATATATGAATTACCCAAAGCCAACCCCCCCCCCCCCCCCCCCCCAATTCCTTCTTGTCATAAATTGTTTAAACTGATAATTTTTCTTTCTTTCCACTTTCAAATATTTGAGGACATTCTTGGGCCCCTTTTAAAAAGCTGGATCTGTCACTTTTTCCATAACTGATCAAAAAACTTCATTATACAATTGTATTCATTGTAGGGGGCCGGGGAGGGGGGCTCGTTGTAATGAATAAGCCAGTTCGGGGTTAGCGCATGGTACAAATGACCCCAAATATCCACAGATATTTTAGACATGGAGGGTCCCTTTATGTGCACTTCAGAAAAAAACTCTGGGAGTGATAGAGGTGCCTCATGAATAGCTTTTGTTTCCCCCTTTAAAAAGAATACTTCCACCTGGATATCATGGAATGCACCATTAGTGCATAATTGAATAATGATTACATGACATTCATGAGCACATATCGAATATTAGTGTCAGTGGGTTTTAGAATTTGGTACAGATGACCTTTATCTGCTCATGCTCAGATTGCATCTCCGAAGTGGCTTATTGATGTCACCGTAAGATCTTCCACCTAGATTCAAATTTAGGACCCCCCCCCCCTTCTCTCTCTCTCTCTCTCACTCCCTAGGCTCTCTCAATCTCCATCACCACTTCTCTGTCTTAACCCACTCTGGTTTCTAGAACCACCGACAGTGCCCTCCTCTTTTGACCCTCTTATCTTATTTGCGTCGAGGTATTATAATGTAATGATTTTTGATATAATTTTTACATTTCTGTCCATTTTCAAGTCATATTAAAGGGGGATCCCCTTCAAAACTACCTATTTTCATGATATCATGGATAGGTAAGAGATAGTGATTGCATGAGTGCTTTGCAAAAAGCTGGATCGCGCGTGTAGAAATTGACGTAGTGGGATTCGAACCCACAACTCTTTGAGGACAGTAAAGTGCATTCATTTTGCTATACGAAGTATCCACACTGCTTGGCCAGCCAGGAGTGGCTAGTATAGAATTGGTATATGAACATGCTGAGTGGTATTGCATCAGATGTTGACATCAGGCTTTGTCGTCCCTGATATGTTATCGCCCTTTATATAGCTCGCTGTAATCGTTCTGATTTGATCGTCCCACTGTCATTAGTGGATTGTCCTGCTTTTGAATTATAGGCCTACGCCATACGGGCATGGTAGGCGATCCGGGGGGGGGGGGACGCGTCTCCCTGGAAATTTTGTACAGCAACCAATGATAAAGTCTAATCCCCCCCCCCCCCCCCCCCCTCCGGCCGTGACAAGAAATCGCCCCGCATTCACACGGGCACAATTTCGCAAGGGGGCTGGCGCCTTTTGTCCGAATATCAAACTCTTCAGTAAATTTTTGACACTTTTTATGGTGAAAATGTACAGTACTGACATATTTTACAGAGGGGGAGAGAGAGGGGAGAGAGACGGAGAGAGAGAGTGAAACGTGATTGCGGCATGTACGACGTGGTGGAAGCACTTGAAGGGGGCGGAAAAAAAGACAAATGAGAGAAAGAGAAACAAGAGGGAAAATGAAGAAAAACCGCAATCCTTAAGGATTATGCGCCCACCCCCCCCCCCCCCCCCCATCGGTAGGGTAAATGCATAAAAAATACCTTTTTTTGAGTGTTTAAAATGTGAAAATTTTATAAAGCCCGGTCGCTTTGCTCCCTCGCATAATTATTGTCTGTCAGGTTCTCGTAATTGTTTATTGTCGTTGCTTAGCTCGCAATCATGTATCATCTGCCTCTTGCTAAGTATTGCGCCCCAATATAGGATGAAATATAGGATAAAACAGCATTTGCAGAAGGTCAACCATTGGCGGTTCCAGGGGGGCACTTCCAGTCGATTGTGCCCCTTCCCCCTTTTAGAAAGAAAATCTTTCTTTTTTTTTGCTTGTCAGAGAATTATGGAGGGAAAACCAGACCCCCATAACCCCCCCCCCCCCCCCACGGAACCATTCCTCGAATTATTTTTTTAGTACTTTTTGTCAACATTGTTAGAAATAGCCGCTCTTGATGGTTACAAACTGGATTATACATTTGGAATAATTTAGCAATCTCTTATTATACACCATCGAAGCCATATCCATAAAGTAATATCTCTGACATAATTTGAATATATTCAAATGCACCATCTTCTGTTGATATTTATGTGACATTTCTTATTGAGTTACCCTAAATCAATAAAAAGTGGAAGAAACACCCAAATGCAATCATTTTTTAACATATGGATAACCTAATCTCTTTTTACATTTCGATTAATACTGCGCGGCTATCATAATTTATTTCATATTCTTCAATGTGATATGATATTGAAAAAATCCTACTTTGTGATCATTTTTAAATAATATTTCCAGAGAGAATTCCCTTCGAAATACATTCCTTAATGAAATAATGAAGTTCATCTCAAATAAAGACAGACAGAAATACCTTGCAAAAAAAGCTGGATCGCGCGTGTAGAAAGGAACGCAGTGGGAATCGAACCCACAATTCTCAAGTGACAGTTAAGGGCAATACCATTTTGCAATACGAAGTATCCACACTGCTTAGCCAGCCGCTAAACAGAAGGAAAACGCGTATTTGAACTTGTCATGGTGTGTTGCAACATCGAGCGGTATCTCTCTCTCTCTCTCTCTCTCTCTCTCTCTCTCACTGAATGATAAGCACGTAGCTAAGCTTTTCACTCGGTGGTGCTAGGATGTGACGTCACTGATGTGTCAACAATAATTGTGCGAACAGTACGATGCGCATGCGTCTCTCGAAGATCACTCCAAATACACAGATTATCATAAACATACAGTAATTTGCCTTTTAATTTTAAAGTGTAAACCTAACGGAGTTTAAAATTGATTTATGATGAACGAATGTGTGAAAATAAAGAACAAGGAAAGGAATGTTGTTTGAAAATTAGAACTGAAAAATGAATTATGTGTATTGCATTGATCGATTAATAAAAAGTCCACAGTTACATGATATCCAATTAATATCGTTGACATAATTTGAATATATTCAAATACACCATTTTGTGTTGATATATATTTATTTATTTTCTTATTGAGTAACCCTAAATCAACAAAGAGTGAAAAAAAAACCCAAATGCAATCATTTTTTAACATATGGATAATCTAATCAGAATATAATTTTCCGGCCTGGGCGGCAATTTGGAACATCAATGACTCTTTTCATTTTTTCATTTTTTTTGCTGTTTGTTGTTTATTTATTTGTTAATTGTTTTAATATATACGTATAAGTAATTAGACATTTTGTAATTAAAATCCTGAGAAATCAGGCAAACAATGCAAAGTGATCTACAAAAAAAATAGTTTTGACATTCCAGTGACCAAATATTGAACAAGGAGATATAAGTTAAGATCAATCTCAAGAAGAAATACACTGTAGGACAGCATAATCCGGGGGTGGGGGTGGGGAAGAGATAAGTTGTTGTGATACTCGCTCAGTCGATAGGGGGTGTATAAAGACGCAAGTTATCTAGCTGGTCCATGAGTGCGATAACTGACATTTTATACTCCACAGCTTTCTCAAAGTAGCTCGTACCAGGGGCGGGTGGAGCTTATATTTACTGAGCTTACTGAGGGGTGGGGGTGCAATATGCCCCATGCCTCCACTGGGGGGTATTGAGACGACATGGTAAATACTGCATGTATCAAACACCACTGACATGAAAAGTGAGAGGAAAATGCAGTGGCATTTTAACTTGACAAAGTCTATTGTTCTTAGGGAACTGTAGTAAATATTTTTACCGTCTTCAAAAGCTGGATGGCGCCTGTGGAGTGCTTATACCCTGCCAGGGAGTTGAACCCACAACACTTAAAACATTATAAGCGCAAACCGTATTTGCGGGCCAAAGTATCCACAATGCTGGCCAGCTGAGTGATCGCTCAGTTGCAGGTACTTATATGCACCACCCGCCTTGCATGCCATGCCATGCATGAGACAGTTATAGCAGCATAATTATTATAAACTTATTTCGTTTTGCAGAACGTAGAGGTTGATATTTACTAATGATTAAAGATGAGTAGGCCTATATGACAGCGATGACTAACATCAATATTTATAATCCTGAATATTGTAATCAAATATATATGATGGCAAGTGATTGTGGGGGGTATTAGAGGAGAGATAACGAAAAAGAGACATAGACAGAGAGAGAGAAAGAGAGAGAAAGAGGGTGAGAAAGAGAGAGAGAAAGAGGGGGAGGAAGAGAGAGAGGAAGAGAGCGATAAAGAGAAATTACGGGGTTATAGTGCTTATTGCTTCACAGATGATATAATTATGCAAAGTATGGTCGTAGATTCACATATCTGTTGATCAATAGAATAATTGCAACGTGTTTGATCGTAGACACTTATAAAGTAGAACGTGTGTATACGCAAATTTAACCCCAAAAATCGCGGCGCGGACGGTATAAAGACATTTGTTGTAAAATAGCTGGTCCATGCATAAATGCGAAAATTAGCCTCTTTGACAGCTACCTAAAAGTAACTCGGTACCAAGGGGGAGAGAGATTGGGGGGAGTGGAAGTAAACCGAAAAATAATAAATGTACCCCTCTAGTCTATTTGAGCTTACCGACGGGGGGGGGGGGGGGGGACCATGCCCCCTTGCTTCCGCTTGTTATGTGTCTTCACACTATAGAATTATGTAGATAAATAATAAAGCGAGGGGTGAATGGCATTTTAGCTCGACAAAGTCTGTTGTACTGAGGAAATCGAAATGGTAAGAATAATTCTACTTTGTTCAAAAACTGGATCGCACCTGTGGAGTGCTTTTAACCCGCCAGGGAGTTGAACCCACAACTCTTAAAACGTTATAAGCGCAAACCGTATTTGCGGGACGAAGTATCCACAATGCTGGCCAGCTGAGAGAACACCCATTTGTAAGTACTTATCCATGCACCACCCGACCTGTATGCCATGCATGGGAAAGATAATTACATTAAATGTCACTATAGCAGGATAAATCTCATCCGTTATGTAAAGCGTAGAGGTTTTATTTTAGCATAATATAAGTGTGAATTGATAATATTTACTAATTGATTAAAGATGAGCAGGCATGGCATGACAGCGATGACTATGAGTAACATACATTTTTGTTGTACCCATTTTGTTTCGCGCCATTTTTGTGTCAGTTGCACTTCTAGCTATATCAGTCATATTTATATTAATTTCCTCATTTATTCTTTTATATTGTCAGAAATAAGAAATGGCCTCTTATGAATCAAAAGAAAATACATTCAGGATAATTTTAGCCGCAACGTTATGTACAATTTTTGTATTTATTCAAATGCAACCCCATAAATGGTATTATAAATTTCAAAAATGTTATATGTTTTTTTTTTACCAGGTGGATCCAACAGTCTGTGAAGGGAAGGGGGGGGGGGCGGACAACGATTTCGAAAATTTTTAAAGCATGCAAAAAAATTAAGTTACCACAAGTCTTATTTGCTAGTTAACTCCCTGAAAGAAATTTCTGACAAAGAAAAAGCAAAGAAAAATTCGATTTAATCATGTGCCCTATGGGTCTAAAATACATAAGCATGGGTACTTAAGCTATGCCACAGTTGGGTTTTAAAAAGGGAACAATTACCGCCCCCCCCCCCCACCCCCCCCCCCTCCCCCTTTCAGCCAATGCCTGAGGCAAGTTTTTTTATTTACGTCTCTTTGGAAAATACACTTAAGGTTTGGGATTTTCCGAGCTATAATTTCAGGAGCAATGAACTCCATAGATCCTCTTCTTTCTTAGTTTTAAAAGTAAAAATAGCATCATACAAAAGGCTGGATCGCGCGTGTAGAAAAGTACGCAGTGGGGATCGAACCCACAAAGCTTATTTACTAGATAAGTACAACCGATTTGTGTTACGAAGTATCCACACTGCTTAGCCAGCCGAAAGCAGTGGTACATAATTATGCCTATATGTACCTCCCTACTCATTTTCTCGTTGATTGCCTAATCATGAATACAGATGACGTCAGATAGAATAAATATTGTGACGTCAATTTCGGGAGCCTCGTTGCCTCGGCGCTCGTTATTGTGAATGCCCAACAACGCATATCAAGCGACATACCTAGACCTGGATAGGTCAGTAATATCAAGGACTCCATGGTGGTATCATGGACCTTCTAGACTATAGTCAAGACACACGTTTAAATGGTGCCATTGCTGGCACTTATTTTTATTTTAACACATGAGCCTGTGGGGGAAATAATTACAGGTGTGCGCCCCAATGGACTCTATAGAGTTCTGTGGTGGGCCAATGGGAGGATCAAATCAAACTACATGTATGTACTAGCTATATAGAGGGCGTTAACACATTAGTGACGTCACATCCACTGGGAAAGCTCGATGACTCGTGATGTCAACATCTCATGCAATACCACTCCGCATGCTTATATACCTATTCCACGGCGCACTGTTGGCTGGCTAAGCAGTGTGGATACTTCGTATAGCAAAATGATTGCACTTTACTGTCCTTAAAGAGTTGTGGGTTCAATTCCCACTACGTCACTTTCTACACGCGCGATCCAGCTTTTTTTGCAAAGCACTCGTGCAATCACTATCTCTTACCTATCCCTGATTTCATGAAAATAGGAAATTTTGAAGGGGATCCCCCTTAAAAATATCAATTTAAAATTAAAGGAAAAATCATATAAAATTCATTAGATTATAATACCTCGACGCAAATAAGATAAGCGGGTCAAAAGAGATGATACTGTCGGTGGTTCTAGAAACAAGGGTGGGGTTAGGACACTGACAGAGAAGTGGAGTGAGAGAGGATATATATATATATATATATAAATGTATGAATCAATGAATGAATAAATAAATAGATAAATGAATAATAAAAAATAAATTTGAAATATTTATAAAATTAGAGTGGAAGAGAGAGGGGGGAGAAACAGAGAGGAGAGAGAGTGAGAGAGAGAGGGGGGGAGTGTGAGAAGGATATATAGAGTGAGAATGATAACAGGATAGAGAGGAGGGGCAGTAGAGAGGGGGAGAGAGAGGGGGAGGGAGAGAGAGAGGGGGAGAGAGGGGAGGGGAGAGAAAGAGGGGAATCGGATGAAATGTGATCTCTAAATGCAACAAACTGGTAATCAGTGAGGTACATCAATGCACATAATCATTAAAATTATTTTAAACCATCTTGTTAAGGGTAGAGACCTTATCTCTATAATGACAATGACAAATGCGAGCTAAGCTAAACAAACACAAAAAAAGCAAGCATCGGGCGTTGTTAACTATTCCTTGAATGTTCGATATACAGACTGGTAGACCAAGGTCCATGGGTAGACGGATATGGCAAGCCTAATGCCCAATAAGTCCGATAAACTCAGTTTTTCGCCGATAAACTGAGTTTTTCGCCGATAAACTGAGTTTTTCGCGCGATAAACTGAGTTTTTCGAGCGAAAAACTAAGTTTTTCGAGGGAAACTCTGCATATCAACTGATAAACTTAGTTTTTCACGATAAACTAAGTTTTTCACTCGAAAAACTTAGTTTATCACCGATAAACAGGGTTTTTCTCGATAAACAGAGTTTTTCATTTGATATGCAGAGTTTCTCTCGATAAACTCTGTTTATCACTTGAAAAACTCGGTTTTTCGGTGATAAACTAAGTTTATCGGCGAAAAACTCAGTTTTTCGGCGATAAACTAAGTTTTTCAATTGATAAGCAGAGTTTCTTGATAAACTAAGTTTATCACTTTGAAAAACCCTGTTTATCGAAGTGATAAACAGGGTTTTTCGAAAAACTATGTTTATCAAACGATAAACACAGTTTTTCATTCGAAAAACTATGTTTATCAAACGATAAACACGGTTTTTCGGAGATAAACTAAGTTTATCGGCGAAAAACTCTGTTTATCAATTGATAAACAAGGTTTTTCGAAAAACCCTGTTTATCAAACGATAAACAGGGTTTTTCGATATGCAGAGTTATTGTGAATTTACCGCGAGTGGGCGCTACAAAAGTACATAAAGAAGCTGGCCTGTGAGCATCGAACTCAAACATAGTCAGCAAAATGCCTTCTTGTGAAGCCATCAACTGTACCGATCGACTTCTTTCTTTCATTTAATATATCTTCTTCTCTTTCACAACAATGGCAGGAAAAGATAGAAGAAAAGTAAAAAAAAAAAGAAGAAATACATAGGGAAAGAGAAGGGGATAGATCAAATGATAAACACCAAAAAATACATATGGAAAGGGGAGACGATGACAGATGGAAGGAAAAACAAAGAAATATATAGGGAAAGGGGAGAGAAAAGATGAAAAGAAAAACAAAGACAGACATAATGATAGAGAAGAGCATGGATGGAAGGAAAAACAAAGAAATACATAATGAAAGCGAAGAGAATAGATAGAAGGAAAAACAAGGAAATATAAAGAAGGGGGAGAGGATAGATGGAAGGAAAAACAAAGAAATCCATAAGGAAAGAGAAGAGGATAGATGGAAGGAAAAACAAAGAAATCCATTAGGAAAATGAAAGAGGATAGATGGGAGGAAAAACAAAAAAATACATAAAGAAAGGGGAGACGATGATAGATGGAAGGAAAAACAAAGAAATCCTTAAGGAAAGAGAAGAGGACAGAATGAAGGAAAAACAAAGAAATATATAGGGAAAGGGGAGAGAAAAGATGAAAAGAAAAACAAAGACAGACATAAGGATAGAGAAGAGCATGGATGGAAGGAAAAACAAAGAAATATATGATGAAAGCGAAGAGAATAGATAGAAGGAAAAACAAGGAAATATAAAGAAGGGGGAGAGGATAGATGGAAGGAAAAACAAAGAAATCTATAAGGAAAGAGACGATGATAGATGGAAGGAAAAACGAAGAAATCCATAAGGAAAGAGAAGAGGATAGATGGGAGAAAAAAACAAAGAAATACATAAGGAAAGAGAAGAGGACAGATGGAAGGAAAAACAAAAATATATAAGGAAAGAGAAGAGGATAGATGGGAGGAGAAAAACAAAGAAATACATAAGGAAAGAACAGAGGATATATAATTTAATGTATTTTTTTTCCTTCCTTTCATCTATCCTTTTCCCTTTCCTTATATATTTCTTTGTTTTTCCTCTTCTATATCCTCTCCCCTTTATTTATGTATTTCTTTGTTTTTCCATCCAACTATCCCCTCCCGTATCCTTATATATTTCTTTGTTTTTCCTTCCATATATCATCTCTTTCCATACGAATTTTTCTGTTTTTCCTTTCATCTACCTCCTCTCCCCTTTCTTGATGTATTTCTTTGTTTTTTATTCCATATTCTCTTCTCTTTCCTTATGGATTTCTTTGTTTTTCCTTCCATCTGTCATCGTCTCCCCTTTCCATGTGTATTTTTTGGTGTTTATCATTTGATCTATCCCCTTCTCTTTCCCTATGTATTTCTTTTTTTTTTTACTTTTCTTCTATCTTTTCCTGCCATTGTTGTGAATGTGCGCTTGGAAAGGAAAGAGAAGAAGATATATTAAATGACAGAAAGAAGTCGATCGGTACAGTTGATGGCTTCACAAGAAGGCATTTTGCTGACTATGTTTGAGTTCGATGCTCACAGGCCAGCTTCTTTATGTACTTTTGTAGCGCCCACTCGCGGTAAATTCACAATAACTCTGCATATCGAAAAACCCTGTTTATCGTTTGATAAACAGGGTTTTTCGAAAAACCTTGTTTATCAATTGATAAACAGAGTTTTTCGCCGATAAACTTAGTTTATCTCCGAAAAACCGTGTTTATCGTTTGATAAACATAGTTTTTCGAATGAAAAACTGTGTTTATCGTTTGATAAACATAGTTTTTCGAAAAACCCTGTTTATCACTTCGATAAACAGGGTTTTTCAAAGTGATAAACTTAGTTTATCAAGAAACTCTGCTTATCAATTGAAAAACTTAGTTTATCACCGAAAAACCGAGTTTTTCAAGTGATAAACAGAGTTTATCGAGAGAAACTCTGCATATCAAATGAAAAACTCTGTTTATCGAGAAAAACCCTGTTTATCGGTGATAAACTAAGTTTTTCGAGTGAAAAACTTAGTTTATCGTGAAAAACTAAGTTTATCAGTTGATATGCAGAGTTTCCCTCGAAAAACTTAGTTTTTCGCTCGAAAAACTCAGTTTATCGGCGAAAAACTCAGTTTATCGGCGAAAAACTGAGTTTATCTGACTTATTGGGCATTAGGCTTGCCATAGTCGCTAGCTTGGCGATGTGGTTACTTCGCATCTAACTGTACTGTCTTGTTCGGGCTGATTATGGCTATACCGTGGGGGTCGATCCCATGAAAGATCCACTCGCGCTACCTAGCACCCATTTTTTTTTTTTTTTTCATTCTATTTATTTGTGAGAATTTTCATTTCAAATGATGTCATTCATATTTATATTCACTTTCTCGTATACTTTTTGCTTTTTGTTTTTTGTCAACATTTTCAGAAATAAATAGTTCGTGATGATTCCGAGAGAGTGACACTGACAGATTAGTCCTGCTTAGTTATGTATTCAGGATGATAGTAACCTAATTGGCATTTCTATTTTATCGATGCAGCATCGTAATGTACTAGCTACGACATATTTGAATTCATTTAATTCCATGTTTTTCTCATTTAATTCCATGTTTTTCTCTGCCAACTAATTTCCTATTAATATGGATTTTGCAGAAATTTTCGTAATGTACTAGCTACGACATATTTTAATTCATTTAAATGCAACGCAAACTTGCTATAGTGATATTGTAAATGTCACAAATTCCATGTTTTTCTCTGCCAACTAATGTCCTATTAATATGGATTTTGCAGAAATTAATGATCTTAAACTTAGATGTGTTTTTGCTTGCTTGCTGGAAAAAATTGAGGTAACCTTCCGGCAAATTCGGTCCTATATCCCCACTCGAAATAATCCAGACATACCAACGACGCGAGACCCGTTAAAAAAAGGAATTTATACCATACCCTTTTGTAATAATAATAATAATGATCGGATGATGATAATGATAATAATAATGACTGTGTCTTATTTATTCAGGGTAGCCACATCAATAAAGTGTTTTAAAAGCAACTAGAATAATAACTGTAATGAAAAAATAATGTCATTGGAATCTGATACATAATACATAGAAATGGCGGTTAATTCTGTAAAAAAAAAAACCCCGTTGATATAGGTCTAGTTCAAATTCGAAATAATACGAAGTGAACCCCAAATTAAAAATAAAAACAATTCTTAAATGAAATATTAGTAAGTGGGGTATCCGTGCATCCCTCAAGGACTAAACAAAACCATCTTTTTTTTAAATCATCTTTATAACGTACTTAAACATCAATTTTCACCCGAAAATATAAAAGTGCGGAACATGATTTTAAATACGATGACCAAGTTTCAATGAAATCTAATAATCATACAAAGAGTTACAGGGAAGATGTCAAAAGGGTATAATGGCATCCCCTAAAAAACTGAATACTGAAAAGCTTATTTTCGTCGCGATGATCTTGATTTTTGCCATGAGCGGTCGCACTTTTTTTCTTGTTAACATCATGAATATGTTAAAGTATATTATAAAGAAGATTAAAAAAGTCTCGTTTATTCGGGGGGGGGGGGGGTGCACGGATACCCCTCTTAGATACCCTACCGTATATGCAGTCTGACTAAGCTTAAATCTGCTCCAATGTGTTTTTCCAAATATGATGGTTGGCCTAGGAATATCAGTGACTGACAGAGGAAGATTTTTAGATAAGCCAAAAAATGTCATGCAAAAGGCTGGATTGCGCGTGTAGAAAGATACGCAGTGGGGATCGAACCCACAAAGCTTATTTAGGAGATAAGTACAAACCAATTTGTGTTACGAAGTATCCACACTGCTTAGCCAGCCGATAGCAGTGGTACATATGCCTATATATACCTCCCGACTCATTTTTCTCGTGGAATGCCCAATCATAATAAAGATGATAGAACAGATATTATGACGTTAACGTTCGGGAGCTTCATCGCTCGTCCAATAGACCGCTTCGGTAATGTATGCAAATTTTATGCATACCTTTCAAACAAAGGTTGTTCTTGACAACAAGAAGTCAACCTGAAAGCTTGCCGGACATAGCTACAAATAATGTATGCAAACTGGATTCCAAGCATTGAGGCTCATTAATAAAAAGCAGGTTCATGGAATAGCTCGTCACTAGGTGCTCAGAGAATATAATTATGTGCATATGTGTGAATGCCCAACCGCGCATCATGATCAAGTGCTAGACCTACAGGTCAGTCATGTCAGTTGTATCAACCATCGTATATTAACATTTTAGGAAATCGTTCGGACCACTCAAAGAAAGATGCTCTTCCTTTGGTTTTTAAAACGATAGCTCACAAAAGTGAGTAAAACGTGTAAATAATGAAGTTTGATGTCAAGGGGAGAAGCAGGGCCAGGGGCAATTAAATGCCCTCCTACGATTTACCAAACTTATCCAATCAATATTTTTAATTTTCTGTTTTTGCTTTGGGCACGTAATAGAGGGTTCCCACAAGTAGGCATGCTGGAGGACATAATAAAAACCTGTGCACTGGACCACAACAATAGCCTTTCATAGTCTGATACACAGGTTTTTATTGTTATGTCCTCCACAGCATGGCTGCCGTGAGAACTGTCTATAACGATTCGGAAGATGTGAGAATTATTTCTAAAAAGCTCTTTCATTTGTTGTGGTCAAGATGGTGAATTCTAAGAAATTTGCTCGTCCCTAGAAAAATTACCCTGGCGCCTCCCGATGCTGCAAGAGAAGTATACAACCCTTTTCCTTTTTAAATAAAGTGAAGATTTTTTTTATATGCATGCATACAGAAAACTGATAATTATCCTACAGAAACATGTGACAGTCATGTTAAACGTTGTATTAGATTATTACACTTCTAGTAAACCTGCCATCAGCTACTGTAGCCCCAACTAATAATGACATTTACGTAAAGGAGAATAGCCGAGGAAGTGTAGATTCGTAATTCCGAATCTACGAGGCGTAGCCGAGTAGATTGGGAATAACGAATATATACTTCCAAGGCTATTCTCTGACTTAAACCATTGCTGTTCGAATCTACCGATAACAGTACATTCGTAAAAATAATCTACAATTTATTGAATAGATTGACGTCATAGCAATGGTTTAAGAACATTTTACTCTCTGACTTTGCTCTCCTTTCTTGTTGTTTTCAGTATGTTCAGCCCGTCTTACACTATGAACATGGCGAACAAAGAAGCGGACAAAATATACAGCTCTTCATTGTACCTTCCACACTTGCTCTGGTAGACAATAGAGCATCCCTTCATTGCTATTATGTAAAAATATGTAGAACATGTGTCACATGCATATTCACCTGTTCTACTTATTTTACATAATAGCAATGAAGGGATGTTCTTTTGTCTACGAGAGCAATTGTGGAGTGTACAATGAGGTGGATATTTTGTCCGATTTCTTTGTCATGTTCATAGTGTTACCAAATATTTTCTCTGCACCCTTTTCAAGTACTGTTGTCCCTTTCCTCGTTACCCATCCCCTCGTTACCCATCAACTCCCCCCCCCCCCCCCCCGTATCTCCCTCTTAACAGCTCTCCACCTTTCTCTCTATCCTCTCTCATTCACACTTTGCCTCTCGCTCTCTCATTCTCTGAACTTTCAATCCCCACCCCCCACACACACACTGCACTTTCTGCTTCTTCTCAACTTGGATTAGACATAGGCAAATAATATCCATGTGAAACCAAGTGCTAGTCACATACAACACAAGCAAATGAAAGACCCAACACATAATTTCAATTACAGTAGAATTTCTTGTACATATTAAAAACTTTCTACAATATGATCATACAAACATAATGTCTATGTCAATAAATTACTGTACTTGTAATTTCACGTTTATAATAGTAATCACATAATCGAAAATACTCGAGAAACCTCACCTTGTGCAATAGTCATACTGAAATTAATACATGGGCCCTCTAGCATAAAGAGTCAAGATAAAACGCCACTTGATTTTAAACCGATCAGGATCGTGTATTTTGGACTTGGGCTTAATCGCAATTTTTTATGCAAGAGGGCCCAGGTCATCAAAACTTTGCATAACTGAGTGCCGTCACCAGCTTTTTTCAAGGGGGGGGGTGCCTTTTGGAAAAAAATAGACAAAACTTACCAACTCCACTTAGGGTCTACAGGGGCAGATCCAGGATTGAGTATAAGAGGGGGCACACAAATGAAGGTTTGTCAAAAGGTACACCCGTATTTTTTTGGTCTTGCCAGGTTCTCAAAAAGTCGCTCAGTGGGGGGTTATGGGGGTCCAGTTTCCCTCCATAATTCCCTGACAAAAAAAAACACCCATGATGCAAAATGCATGAGGCTATTGAACCTACATGTACATGTAAGATTGTGGTCCTTTTCAGGAACTGATGGCAATTGTGTTTGACACATTCCACTGAATTTGAGTCTACCTGTGATCAATGAAGGCTTAGTACAAAGCAGTAGCTTGTGGAAATTTCAGTTTCGATGAAAGGTCAATACAACACAAAAGTCATATGTCCATAACTTTCTTATTCCAGGCCAACTTAAACACAATATTCATACACTAGTCAACACAAAATACTTTCATAAATGACAGTGAGAGTTTATTATACCCAATCAGATACAAATTAACTCGAGTATTTTTAGAAATACTTTAATAGCGACATAATAAACTAGATTTGTTTTTGGTTTTTTACAATTCTGGGGTCATGAAAATAAATTGAAGACTATTTTATGAAACAAATGGTTGCTTGATTAACTACTACTATTTCAAAATACAAAATATACAGGGTGAGAAGAATCCTACTTATTACAATAACGCTATTGGAAAGAGATTAATAATGCATTTAAATTTTAGATGATTTGAAATGTCTTTCAAATTACTGCCATCAAGTTTATATAATTTCTATTTCCAGTTCATTCAGTTCATTACTAATCAATGAAAAGTATCATAATGAATGTTTAGGGTATTGGAAAGCAAATTCTGAAAGTCGTAGGATATGGTACATGTATGTAATAAGGTACATTAGAAGTTAAATTTAATGTTTTCTCTGCAAAATTCTTTTTTTCTCTTTAAAAGGCAAGCTAACCCAGAAAGATAGTCTGAAAGGAAAGTGTATAGTCCAGGGATGCCACTTAGAATTGATAAAAAAGTAGGAAAAATCATCTAAAATGGGCCCTTGTGTACATAAAGTGGTTTTCTATGGCTAAAAATGTTGAAATAGTAGGAATTCCTACTTTTGTCTGAAAAGTGGCATCCCTGATAGTCTGAATACCTCAATCACCAACTTTTCTATCTACAGACAGGGCTTATAAACTATTTCAAAACGATTATTAAAGAAAGTGATAAGTCAAAAGACTGAGGTTAATTTTCAACCATTTTCCAATAATTTCATCTAACTCAATGTTACAGCAGGTCCCAGGTCAAAACCAATTCCACATGCTAATGCTCTTTGATAAGGCATTAATACTTTTTTAGTAGTGAGCAGAAATAAGATCATCGCCATCCTCACCATCATCATGTAGATAAGCTAAAATCATGGAAATTAGTGAAATGGTGAACATAATCTTTCATAAAACGTTTCCTTTTATGCTTTTAACATACATGCATTTGCGATTTATCAAATACGTTTAATATCTATGGCGAATAACTTACAAACTTAAAAATTCAACGGCGGAATAGAAGGAATACATCAATATTATTTCTTTCTTGGAAACATGGAATGAAAGTCATTCTGACAAGATTTATACCAAAAAGTATGACATAATTAGGCACTATGCTTCTTTTATAAACAATGTGCAAAATGCTGCTAAATAATTCATTCCAATGCAAATGGACACACTTTCAATTAAACTACCAAAGCATAGTAAAATTATGCATTAATCACCTTATGGGACTATAAGAACAAATAAAACTATACATACATGTACAAATCACCTTAAACCTCGGTATACTTCTCATAAGCTATTCCTTAAATGCTGCGAAGTTGTATCTTCTGATTTTAAAAATAAATTGGACAGGTCATATGGCTACCGTTATCAATATTTATTAATGCAAGACAAAATAAAGAACATGTTCTACAAAAGAATGCATGGTACATGCAGAAGGTGGAATATCATCAAAACTGATACATCAATGATCAAATCAAAATAATAATTATTCTCTTACTATATTCAAGATAGAGACTTATCTTTACAATTCATAATATACATATAAATTTGTTTATACAGTGTTTACAAAAATGCTTAAATAGTAAATCAGCATACAAAATGGACATAATTTTGGTATAAATACTACATCTCAAAGAATTAGGTGGCTATACAGCTATTGGAAGAAACTCATATGAAATCGAAGAAACTTGTATTAATTTGTTGTATGTAGTACATGTAAGAAGTACAAGTATCAGTTTGAAATAAACAGATCACAGGGCTCTAAATCTAACACACAACAATCTACAGTATTGCCAAAGGTATTTACTACTCGACTCTTACTAGCAATGATATAAAAATAAACTTACTTTTGCAAGAATGTTTCTCATGTTGAATCTAATTCCTGCCTGAAATTGCACTCTTTAAAACCAATTATAGAGTGTAGTCCCCTGTACCTCGTCGACATGAATTTGGTTATTACTCATGCTTCATTAACTCCAGCATTTCTAGGCTGATAACTTAAAGAAATCTAATGATGGTCTGCTTCATTCAAGCCCTTAAAGATAATGTCGAGTTCTGGTCACGAGATTGGATTGTGAAAGAAACTGTCTCAAAGCAATTGGGAAAGGTTGATTATATAGCACATAAGAATTGGTGTATGCTGTATTGGTTTTTGAGTCACCAAAATGATAAGAAATTTACTGAACCCTGCTGCGAGTCATATGCACTGCACACAGAATACAAATGCTCAGCTCGAACATTTCAGCCGTTTCTTGAATGTGAGGGCATTTGAAGAGCAATCCTTTTCAGGCGACATCTCTACTATGATAATCTTCCAGACTAACATAAGAATGAGAAAGCTCACAAATTATTTTTTACCTTTCCCAGAACTCAACCTTCTCTTTAACAAGGAGTAAAGAGGCAGAATTTATGCAGTAAAAATTGAACAAAGTTGCACGATTCAAATGCCAGACACATCACCATCTTAGTGGCATAGTAAGTTTATACATCGTAACATTAAATATAAATATATAGTTCAGAGATGATAGGTCTTTGACAAAATTTTTGCATCATCATAATCTCTATCATCAGCAGCAGCATCATTATCATTGTCATAATTTTCATCGTCGTCATCATTCATCGTTTTGATAAGAGAAGAGGTATTTCCTGTAATCCTCTGTTAGTCCTATGTTCGTTGCTTGTTTCCATGTACCCTCCTTTCAAGATGGATTAATTGTCAGTATATCCTTTCCCTTCTCAGATGCGCATGGAATTCAGATGATTCGAATAACATTAGAATTACGTGCTCAAGTCCTTAAGCATTCATCTAATCTTACTTGTAAAAAAAATGGACATTTGAAGGGCTATGAATCATCAGCAGTCCAAATAAGTTACATCAGTGGGATCAAAGACATGCAGCAGGAAAAAGCCACCAAAAATCTTTCCTCCCTGGGAAGATAGTTCAGAAGAACCAATCCGTTCATTGATCACATCCTCCACGTTCGTGCGTACATGTAGCGTAAACTTGGCCTTAATATTGTCTATGGCACGATTATAATTTGTTTAAGGTGGATCTGTTGTCTTACGTTGAACCCCTGATTAAGTCTTCAATCTGCAAGAGAATATGAATACACAGTGTCAATCCAGTTTACAAGAGACAATTAAAAGAAGCTTCATCCAACAGTACAATATCAAAACTCTGTAGTATCCAGCAGCATCAACAGAAAGCAATGACTGAATGGATATAAAATATGACTGCAGTGATTTGGTGATATACTTATACTTACACTTCCTTACTCAATATTTAAAGAACCCGATTATACATGTATATATCATCCAGAGATGCATTCAAGACTTTGGATCATAAGATTGAGACTTTTGGATGAACATGAAATTTGGTCTTCGGGTTTATACCTAGACCAAGACCGAGACTGATGTGGCCTACATCGATGGTAACATAGAATGGAAACACTGAAGATGTAGCTTTTCTGTTTGCATCATAGGTGCGTTATGTTTCTAGTAAGTATTGGCATACACAAATATATCTCGACCCTACAGATACCGACATTTCATCTTATGTAACAAAGACTCATAGACATGTTTTGCGGTGGAAACTTGGTATAGAGAGCTCTGATATGAGATTCCACATATAACAAGGTAATTATGCTGGTCCCAAGTCGTCATATTCTTTTGTTTTTTAACCTGATAAAGTGAAACCTGTCTATAAAGACCACTACTCAAGGGAGACAAGAAAAGCTGTCTTTATGAGCAGGTGGTCTGTATGGACAGGTTCCTTTACTACACAATTCAATGAGAAAAGTTGTTCACGGGAAACAAAATTTGTGGTCTTTATAGACAGGTGGTCTTTCTATACAGGTGGTCGCTAAAGCAAGTTTGACTGTATAAGGAGATTCCTGATATAACCAGGTAATTTTCATGGTTCTAAGGTCCTCATAGCGAGCTTCCTCTGTATAAAAGAAAACATGTCACATGGAATGGGTTAAAGATGACGTACCTGTTGTCTGTACATCTCCTTGACATCCTGTAAATCTAATTTGAGTTCCTGCACCTCCTCAGCTTTCTCACCATACATCTGAAGCACTGCGTTGTATCGATGTTGCAGGTCCTGTTGATGAAACATGATCACAATGTCATGCATGCTATTATAATACAATGCACACTGCAAAACTAGAAAATTTCCCATGTAACAAACTTCAGCAAAATGAGATTTGCGAAAATTTCAAGCTGCTAGATTATGGAATCATAACATGAAATTCAGCAATATGTGAAAGGTACTAGCTGCAGACAAGGCCATCATGAACAATGTGAAAATTTGTCTCAGTTATTGTTTCTCTCAGTGCGTAGATTTTGGGACACATCCATCGATAAATTAAGAAAATCAATCCCACAAGACAGTGACTTGAAAACAAACGTTATTTACGCATGACTAATGCTAACACATATTGTCATACCATGTAATCTTCTCTTCCGTACAACTACACATTCACTAAATCCTTTCAGAAATTATATTTGATTGATCTTATGTACCTTGAGTTGTATTCTGAGTTCTGGCATATAACTGACTTCTTCTTCCAGCCTATCTGTCTGATTGGTCAGCTTTACAATCTCCTCAGCCATTGATGACCTTGTTCTCTCTAACTGAAAGATCTCAGACTGGATAAAACAAACACATGTTCATATTACCACACAGAATTTAGTACCTTATTCATAACTAAATAGATAAATAAGATACAAACACCAGGGGAGCATTTCATCAAGCGATTGTCAGTGATTTTTTACTGGCAAATTTGCTCTCAGCCAATCAGATGCAAGGATTTCAGTAGCTTATAACCGTTTTAGGTAAAAATCACTGACAAAACGCTTGATGAAATGATCCCCTGGTGTTTGTATCTTATTTATCTTAATTCAGAAGTATACAACAGAATGTTAATGAAATCATGTCTCCAAAGTGCTGGAAAAAATATGGAATGAAAATGACAATGTTTCAAGAAAGGTTGCCACAGTGAATGGTCTTAACACTATGAACACGATGACAAAGAGTGGACAAAATATACAGCTCCTCATTGTACCCTCCACAATTGCTCTGATAGACAATAGAACATCCCTTCATTGCTATTATGTAAAATAAGTAGAACAGGTGAATGTGCATGTGACACCTGTTCTACATATTTTTATATAATAGCAATGAAGGGATGTTCTTTTGTCTACCAGGGCAATTGTGGAAGGTACAATGAGGAGCTGTATATTTTGTCCGCTTCTTTGTTCGCCATGTTCATAGTGTAAGTTTCTCATTTCTGAGAAAAGATTAATCACATGTATTTATGAAGTTTTTGGCATTATCCAGTAAAATCGATTTGTTCACACAAATTATGGCAGGCTATTAATTTTGTCTTTTCCTTAAAATCCTATTTCTCTATGGAGAGAGGGGAGGGGTCTAGAAATCTGAATGTCTTTATTTTAATAATTGTATTTCCTACAATAGGCTATCATGGAGGTATCAAAAGTAGCAAATAAAGTATGAACATTTATGTCTTTTACTACCATTTTACTCCTATATCCATCAGATAGGATTCTCACCACAGACATTTAGTATGGATGATAAAACTCATCAATGAAGCATAAACACTGTTCAGGTCTCCAGAGATCCTTGCAAATGCCTACACAAATATTTATATGTGGGACCGACCTGAAGCTGTGATATTTCCCCTTCTCTCTGTTTCAGCTGCGACTGTAGGCTCTCAATGATGGATGTAGCTGAACCTGATACTACGCTGTCATACACTGAGCCTGTCATACTTGTTGACATTGTTCTCTCTAAGATCTCACCCTAAAAATACAAACATAAGACATCATTTACATGTATGACTGACTTTATGGACCGTAGGTTTGACATTTCAATCTTTATATTTCTTGTTTTTATACAATTTATATGGTCATACATGTACATGGCTTTAGAACTGAATAGAGCATGAACAAAATGACACCATCTTTTACAAATAAACCAAAATTATAATTTCAATACACAGATCTGTCAAATTCTGGCATCTGTCAGTCAAAGGATCAACAAGAGCTGTAACTTCTGTAAGACATTCGCCGTTGACAGTGCTATATTACTTTTGTTGTGATGCCTATTTCCGATACAGGAATTCATTATGAGTTTACCTATTGGCCAGCTGATGTCTTGGTCAAGAACGGGGCCTAAAACGCTATTGAACATTGATTTCAATCATACCAGTGTTTTTGTAGGTATGAGGTTCCGTTGAAAAGCAACGATGTGCTGGTCGGAGGAAAATAATAGGACTGTATCATGTGGTACGTAGCCACGGCTGTCAATGCAAGACTGACAAGCTCCACTCTTCATTTACCGTTGCATATTATGCTTCTCTCAAATAAGAATTTACAAAGTTGTGGAACAGTCATCTTCCAAAAAGAACTTTGTTTTCAGAACCTTCCATTATATTGGATGAAACAAAAAATATATCTGTAAAACTTGTTGAATACTTTGTGTAGTTGAAGTATGTTGGCGATCGTGCACAGATAGAATACTGTACGCGAAAAGACCGGAAGTGCAGAGCACAGCCGAAAGCTGGACCCACTCCTCCTGCAGCGTGCGTCAACCAACCAAAAGCAAGCATTTGATAAATGTATCTTGACGCCTTCTAGCAGCTATTAGTTTTATATATTGTCGATCTCTCGAATTGATATTTCTTCTTATCAATTCACAAATGAACCACTTTTAATTAACCAGAACATGCCAATGCAGGAAATCAACTAAACAGGAAAACAGATGACAGAAGAACAGATGATTAACAATCATCCACTCCATCCATCCTTCTATCAAACAAACCAACCCATTAACAAATCAGCCAACCAATCAACCAAGAATGATTGCAAGTATTTTCATACTAAATACATTATAATACTCATGACTACACAGGTTGCAATCAGATAAAAAAAAGAACACTCCGAACTCACCTGGGAGGGTGTTCTGGATACACTTGTGATAAAGGTAGGTCTGATTTCAGCATGGACGGGTGTACTAGCCCTTGAGCTAGGACTGTGTGAACCAGAGTTCTCTTCGGACTGCTGCAATCGTCTCTCCTGTGAAAGGAAACATCAGTGATATCATATGAACGTCTTTAAAGGTTTCATAGAGAAAAACTAAGAGAGAAGGCCTACCAAATGAGCATCGAGTGGTAGACCTCCACAACACTATCTGTGCTTATCTTTCAATCTTAAAAAAGGTTCCAATAATTCTTCATAAAATCTCAGAGGAAACGAAAAGGTGAAGAAAAAGGCAAACGAAAAGGTGAAGAAAAAGGCGAAAGAGAAGTGCAAAACATAGAGAATAATCATCCGAGTGGCCTACAGTTCTATAAAATGTATATAATTCTTGAAGATTCTGTTTCACACTTGTTTATTGCTTCATCTGCTAATCATCTAAAACTCTAAAAAAAAAAAAGTTAGCTTTTCTAACCTTTTCCTCTAGTGCATCCTGGGCCAAACTAAGCTTCTTCCTCTCCGTCTCCACCTTCAGTCGCTCCATCTGGAGCTGTTTCTCCAGGTTTGTCTTCTCCTGCTGAGCCTCCTCTACGGATCTCAGGTAGTTCTGAAGCTGGTTCTCCATGTGACTGAAGTCCCTGCAAGATGGCACCAGAATGGACCATGCTGTGATACTGTGTGATGTTCTAATGACTAGGTATACTGTGATCAGTGTGAATTGCAAAAACAGCAACATGGTATCCTATAGACAATTCTACAACCATGGAGGATTTCATATTAATGTGACTAGGAATCTCATGCTGGAATGATTTAGTGTTTTAGATTAGATCCATAGAACATCTCAATAGACAAAATGCATCTGACATACAGAGATTGCTGTTGTCAAGGAAGCCTCTGCCTAGCTATGGGGTCAATTTACAGAACTTTAGTTTAACAGGAAGCATGCATACAATTTGAATACATTATCAAGTGATCTACTCCCTCCTGTACAGATAACCATAATTAAAAAACCACTCGTCTTTGAGTTAGCCTCAAGAAATTAATACTATTAATCTAGTACTTCCCCATAACCGCTACTCCTCCTCCTGCATAAATTACCCCACTCATCCCCTTACCTGGTCTTGCTCTCTTCCAGACTCTCCACCCTAGCTTTCTCCATCTCCAGGAGTGCAGCGAGTCTTGATTTCTCCTGTCTGAGCATGGCTAACTGTGACTCTAGAGCAGCCACTTTGGAGCTGGCCTCCAGGGCTGCCTCCTGTGCTCCTCGCTCCTTCTCCGCTAATATCGCTACCTGCGTCTGGGCCTCGCTAAGCCGCTCTGTTAGGCTTCGTTCCACCTGTTCCCACGATGATGACTGCGCGTTGAAGGTGGCCTGGAGATTCTCAATCTGCCTGAGCAACGGTCTGGTAGCTGCAGTCAAGGAGTAATTAGTCAAATACAAGAAACTCTAGTTTCGTTCTGTTTGTCTCCAAATAATTATCATACTTCAATATTGGACATGATAGACAATCTTACTTATGTATTCAAATTCATACATATTCCTTTCCCAAATCGATAGTGACAAAGATATATATATATTATGTATGATGGTATTAGCTATGAATGGAAACTGTATTGCATACATTAGTTGATATGTCAGGCAAGTCTCAGATAAACCTTTGCATTGTCAAGAACAGTTCAAAGGCTTTCAAAAGTATTCATAAATCAACAGGTAAAATGGTCTGTTTTGCGTAAAAACTATGGCATATAACCAACAAAACATTCAAATGCTGAAAACTCTAACAATCATAAACTTTCAAAAACACAAATGATCAATCATTCGCATGAAGCCGCTATGAAGTTGAAAATTTCCTCAAATTCCAGTAGGAATTGTTTGACTATGCAACTGCATTGTAAGGGCAGTCCTGTGGTAAGTTCTTTGCCAATTGAATCTCAATACAAAGCCTTGTTTGTTTTTGCTACTTTCAAGTTTACCAGTTTGCTACAAGTACACAATAAAAGGGATTTGTAGTTGCTAATCCCTTCATTGTTGCCGTGTGGGCGAGGGATTTGTTTGCACTTTCTCTCCAACCCTCTGAAGTTGCGGAAACTCTTCTCTTGTGAGAACAAAATTGTCCTCCCACAGATTGTCTTTCATTCACAACACTATCCTATTCAGAACTCATGAATATTAATGAGTAGAAACAAAGCGAAGCTTATTTCTTGCTTATGTCACTGCCATGATCTGTTAACATGTTGCCTGATAGAGCAGCATTGCACTGTTGGAAACCATTCACGCTACTGAGAGCGAGTGCACTTAATTTTCAAAGTTCAAAGGTAATTTGTCCACAATTTTCACCTTTCCAGATACCGGTACTTGATTTTCCCTGACCTCCATTAGGTACAGCCTTATTCACAAGCCAAAAATCACTTGACCATCATGTAATTAATGACACAGACTCACAAAATACTTCATGTAGGCTCAAAGCCGATCTTAAATTCTGGTCATGGGATTGCAATTTAAAGGAAACTGGCTTCAACTTTCACGTTAATGAAAATTTTATATTCAGCATATGTTTTGCTTGGACAAGCAAAATATAAGCAAGACCCAGAACAAAACTGTCAGTTCCCCGATTTTGCCTGATTTTCAAATCGTTTTCAATGGACTTCTTCAAACCGAGCAAAGACAAACTGACCTGCTGTCACACTCTGGCTAAGCTCCTGGTTCCGTGCCTCTGCTTCCTGTAACCTCTGCTGAAGGTCAGAGATCTCCTGGCGGAAGGAATCTTCCTTGCGGGCGTTCTGCTGATCGGCTCGGTTCAAGCTCAGCTGAAGATCGTTGACCTATCACAGATGATACAGACCATGATCATTTCGTTTATGTGAGAGATCTTTTTTTTAATGAATGTTATTTTCTTCTGCAAACTGGCATTGCTGATACTTGTCTTCAATAGATATGTAAGTACACTTTTTTTTAGAAATATTGCATTTTTCAGGGGAGGGGGTAAATTTTTTTGTTTGTCAATATGTTGCCAATTTGAAGATGTCATTGCTTAGGTAAGGTTACTGATTCTTTCATATTAAACAAATGTGATTTCAATCAAATTTTTAATCCAATTAATCTAAATCACTGATTAAAAACAGCAATCTAAAATCACTATCTAAAAGAAATCTAAGACCTTAAATCAATGATTTAATCACTGATTTAAATTGGCAACCCTTTCTTCTTCATAAAATGTCTGGAAAAAGAGTAGAATATATACACAGAAATAACAAACACAGTTGAAGTACATGTAGTAGAACAAGGATCTCAAACACACCTGTAGCAGAAGACCCTCATGCTGCCTCCTAGCCTCTAGCTGGGAACGATCCAGGGCTAGTTTGAGTTCCTCCTTGGCATTCATCTCAGCACTGAGGGCAGTCTCATGTACCTTGCTCTCCTTGGCAGCAATACTACGGTGGAGCTCAGCAATCTCCCTGTTCATAGGTGAATCAATAAAACAAAAGGTTGTTAAATAAGGTCGAAGAAAGGCTGAATAAAGAAAAAAGTCACTAGTATCCATACCCAGAGCATCAAAAATGTTTATTATGGGCAACATTCCCTTTCCTTTTTATCTTTTCGATAATCATATACCGGTAATGAAATTACACTATTTTCTTGATCTGTATTATTTATTTTCACTTTTGGAAAGAACGGTATGGAGAAGAAAAGAATAGCTATATTTTACTTCTTGGCCAGAAACAAAACGGGTCACTTTACCCGCACAGTTTTATTTCCCTGCAATAAATTTAATTCTAGAAATATCAGAACAAAGAATTAAAACTCAAATGTAACTCTTTAAATATAAAAATTCAGGCAAGGTGTTCATATACTCCGAGACCAGGGTTTAAAGTGCAAATATTCCTCTCCATGTACTGGGAAACAGTCTTTAAAAGAATTAACAAATCTTTCATTTCATCGCCATACTCATTCCTGGAAACAAAATTACCAGGCACAACTAACACTACACAGTATATCCAAATCATTTCTCACTGGAAAATTGGCTTACTTGTACGAGGCATCCAAGGCATGTTGTGTGCTGCGTACTTTCTCTCTACCCTCTTCTAACTCGGCTTTGTGGTTCAATATCTCCTTCTCTTGTCTCTCTACGGCAGTATTCAAGGTCTTGATGGCATCTGCATGTATGGAATTAATTGATTTCATTAATTTATTCATCCTCAGAATTCATATCAAGTTTCAGGAACAATATCATACAATCGTATTCAGTCTCACATTCAATATAAAGGAACAAGCTATGGCTAACTTTTTATAGCGGAATGCAGGATTTACAAATAACTTATGCTTTATTCATTGGTTTGGTTTGATCGGTCATGTCATGACTGACAGCTCATGACCTCAATGGTTCATCATACAGGACAATCTGCTACAAGAGCATGCAACCTGAGAGAGTAAGCATCCAGTTCCAGTTAGGGTTTTTTTTCTTTGAAATCTTGTTCTGGGTCTTCCCCTTCTTCTATATCGTTCAACTTTCACTATCACCTTTACTAGATCATCTCCTTGTCTCCTCCTCGATAAGACTTCATTCATTATGATATGTCATTTGGTATTAAAAAGTCTCCTTCGAACTCCCTTTGACCATACAGAGATAAAAATGAGTAAGTTTGCAGGATGTGATGAACAGCTGATTTTGATGACAATGATTCATCTTTCAAATAGAGTACCGAATTGTGAAGTCATTAAATTTTGATTTTTGTATTTCAGTATTTTTAGGACCATATTTAGGTAGAACATGATGGAAACTTTCACACATCAAATTTGACATGAATCAGTTCATGGTGGCCCAAGGTATTGCTATATGAATATCTAATTAGCCCCATTGAAGTCAGTGTAAATTGGCCTGGTTCTTAACAGTTTAGAACCAGGCCAATTTAACACCGACTTCAATGGGGCTAAGGAGGTATTCATGCGGCCATATCCCAGGGCCCAATGAGCCAATTGCCATAAAATTTGGGCTCTGGATGTTTTTCACCATGTTCCTTTGAGATATGGTATAAAAAATGTCAAAATTAAAAAATAGCTTTTTGTGACGTCATCACTTCGGTACTCTATACATGTAACATGAAAGACGCAAAGGGAATGCGATCAATTACTGAAATCATACCTTTTTGTTTCTTCTCTATTTCCTCTTTACCATCTAAGACTTGCTCTAAGTGAGCTACTCTTGCTTCAGCCTCATCCAACTGTTCCCTGTCAAAAAAAAAAATTGTCAGAAATTATATATATTGATTTTTTTTTCTTCAAATGGTTACAAAAATTTGTATTTAACAAATATATGCTAAAATACAAAAGCAAAATCAGTCAAACATGATTTTTATTTCATTCCTGCTTATTATTCCTCCATTATACACAAATGCACACAACCTATATCTTCCATTTCAATATGCAAAGTGCATGGAATTTACACTCCAAACATTTCAAGTGTTTTGGTAACAAGCAATGCTATGTTGTTCGTGGTACCATTTGGTTCTCACCTGTCTCATTCCCACAACAGAAAGAGAGAGACCGAGAGACAGAGGCAGAGAGACAGAGGCAGAGAGACAGAGGCAGAGAGAGAGAGACGGAGAGACAGGTGAGAGAGGGGGAGAAAGAAAGGGAGAAAGAGGGAGAAAGAAAGGGAGAAAGAGGGAGAAAGAAAGGGAGAAAGAAAGGGAGAGAGAGGAGAGAGAAAGAGAGGCACCTACTTGTATAGAGTGCTAAATTGCCCCAAACTATAAACACAGCTGGGAAACGCAGCCTTTGAAAATATTGGTTCAAATGATTAGACTCCAGAATGTAGAAAAAAGTGCAGTATCATTAACAAGGGCTTAGGCACGTCACACATGTTATAACATTCAAATGTACATGTATCATATATAGAGAGGTATACTGCTATAGTCAAATGGTAACAAGAGCAATATAAACAGATATTTCTTTAAGCAGAAGTCTTGTAAAATTTTCGAAGAAGCCACCCGATTTGTTTCCCATTTAATGCCACTGCACTAAAATCTGATAATTTTTCACATTCTCATGTTCAATTGACATGTGTACATGATGTACGTATTTTTTTCCACCAACATCCGCCCCCGCCCCCCGCCCCCCCCCCTTCTCCAAATTTCCATTTAGAAAAACAAATATAACCACTCCGTTCCTCCTAATCATAACATCCCTTGTATATACTCTCTGGTACGTTATACCAAGTGTATCTTTGAAAAACATCACATGCAGATTCTATTTCCAGAAAGACTTCCGACAAAAATTGATATGAAATTAGCAAAGTGTCATACATAGAGTTATTGCTGTTTTGTTTAAGGGGTAACAATCACTAAGAGATATTTTGCTTTGTATGTTAGAGGTTCCATGTCGTTATTCAAAATATTGGCTTCAAATATTACTTCTATAAAGAGATATTGAAAGTGTAAATTACACTCTAAAAGCGTAAAAGCGACTTGTGAGTAGATTACTAGACACGTACACGCTCGCCATGATAAGGGCTCGTGTGGATCCCAACTCAAAGAGTTTGGTTTCGCGCATGCACCTTCAGGTTATCCTTTATTTCCTTCATACGGCTTATCTGTTGACCCATGGAATGCCAGATAAAGTTCTTTGAGGCCGTTTTTATACTTTAGAGCTGTACATAAATTAATTTTTCAGGTGATTGGTACATTTCAACACTGACAGGGACATTTTTTTTTTAATTACACAGTAAGCATAGATACCACTTACTTTTGTGATTTAAGTAGTTTATCGTTTTCCTTCTCTTTGGCTCTGAGTTTCTTGATAATGTTTGAATTCTGGAGCTGTTGCTTTGAGAGCTTCTCTCCTTCCACCATCAGCTCTGTGATCTGCTCATCTTTCTCTGCTAAGAGCTTGCCTGTGGCATCATTTTTCTCCCTACAGCGAGAGAGTAAGAGTGATAGACAGAGAGGGGGAGGGTGGCAAAAGGAATAGAGAGAAAGAGACAGAGAAAAGAGATGCGACAGAACAGAACAGAAAGGTCGCAAGGGAAAGAGAAAGAGAAATATGTCAAAATTTGAACAAATGTAATGAATACAATTACATCAAGAAAAGAAGGCAATCAGAAAGGGAGAGAAAGAGGTAGGTATAAGAGTGCGGGAGAGAGAGAGAGACGTATAAGAATGCAGGAGAGGAAAGATGAGGGGAGGGAGAAATAGAGAGAGAGAACGATAGAACAAAGGTTATGGGGGGAATGAAAATGCCAACATCTTTGCTACCTGATTTACATGTACATGTATTCATACTCAGGGTACTTATGTACAAGGTTCATCAAATATCTAAATACTTTGAGTGAAAGAGATTTGTTTCATTTGGTCTCTCTCTATGCAAATATCAAATGCCATGCTAAAAGAGTGACTACATTCTATTATGTTGTTGCCAATCAAGAAAAAATTATAACTAATTTTGTTATTTACTAGATAAATCTATGTATCTACCTATTTGCTAGTTTCCCAAACTATGCCATCAATCGAGAAAAACTAAGTCAGAAACGCGCATGCCCCTGCCCGCGCGCGCGCTCTCTCCGGCCATCTATATGATCGCGCAACCGCCATGCTCTTCCTCTTCCGAGCAGTCAGAGACAGAATCTAGGACATGTCAGACAAGGAGAGGGGCTGGAGGGAGGGACATAGGTAGATACATAGATTTATCTAGTAAATAACAAAATTAGTTATAATTTTCTTGATTTACAGCAATAAATCGATGTATCTACCTATTTGCTAGAATAGCACGGATAAAAACCCAGGTGGCATGTCCCAGGACGGGAAGAACGAACGCGGGGCAGGAGTGAAGACGAAAAAACAGCTCTCAACCCAGAGGTAGCAAAGCCAACCTCACCCGAAGGAGCACCCTTAAAAAAAGAAGGATGTGAAAGAGAAAAGGGAACGCCAAAGGCAGCCTGCAGGATATCTTCCAAAGGAATACCCTGAAAAAAACGCCCAGGAAGTAGAAAACTCCTGGTATCGTGCGCTCTTGGAGGATCCTCAAACAGAAGAGCCTCCGAACCCGCAGCTTGGATAGCCTCGACAATCCAACGGGAGATAGGCTCCCACGACGCTGGGGAAAAAGGGTGACGGGAAAGGAAAGAGCTGATCATCCTTACAAAAGACCTTAGTCCTATCCAAGTGCCATTGGAGTGCCCTAACAGGGCACCATAGACTTACCCTCAATGACAGAAGAGAATTCTGACAGAGGACTCAAGAACACTCCGATTAAGCCAGAAGAATCCGTCGGATTTTTGGCAAAAAACGAAAGACGAGGGACAAGACGAACACCCTGCCTTTCCAGCTGATATGCCCGGGCGCCGTAGATAGAGAGCCTGAAAGTGCTTCTCCTCTGCCCAAAAGCAAAAGCGACAAGAAAGGCGGTCTTAAACGAGAGATGGTGTAACGACGCTTTGCACAACGGCTCCAGGGGCTGTTTGGCCAAAACGTCCAAAACCAAAGGAAGGCTCCACGCAGGAGTCAACTGGCTATTCGCTGGTCGATCGAAGAAGAACGACCTCAGCGAAAAGGTCAAGTTGGGAGGGTTCGAAACTCCCGAACCAACAGAGAAACCAAGGTGAACCGCAGCAATAGCTGAACGGAACCCACGAATGTTAGAGAGAGATCTACCCTTATCAAAAAAAAGGGTGATCAAGAATCGCAATAGCACCGACCGAGGCAGAACAGGGAGAAACTCCCGTCTCACCCCACCATGCATGGAAGGTTTCTAACCTCGAGTTGTAAACAGCTCGGGTAGAATCTCTTCTACTCTGGACTATGAACTGGGAGGCTCTCTCTGAGAGTCCTGCAGTCCTCGCATCCTCCCCAACAGGGGCCAGGCGGACAAAACAGAGCCGCCGGACGAAGGTGGAGGATCCCCGAAAAGGGCTGAACTATGAGGTCTGCTCTCCGGGAAGGGAGAGTGGCCGACTGTCCAGCAGAGACAAAAGAAAAGAAAAGCCAGGCCTCCTCGGCCTGCAAGGTGCTATGAGCAGGGAGAACGCAACGAGGGCCCAAGCTTCCGGAGCTCGCACTCGAGAGTAGTATCTCGGGAGGCGACCTAGAGGGACCCAGACCGAACGGAGGTAAACAAAGACCTCTGGATTCAGTGTCCACTCGGAGGGAAGGCACATGCCCCGGGACAGAAATTCTGCAATCAGATTGTCCTGGCCGGGAGCATAAGAGGCGATCGGAATTACTCGGTGAGACCGACACCACCTCCAAAGCTTAGCGGTCAGATCGTTCAGAGAACGGAACGAGTCCCGCCTTGTCGGTTGGAGTAGGCAGCAACAGAGGTGTTGTCCGTCAAAATCAGGACGGAGCGACCTACAATCATGTTCCCGAAAGACGGGAGACATGAAGACTGCCATCAACTCCATTGATGTGGGGCAAGGTGCACAGGTGTGACCAGTCCCCCGAGACCAACATGGTCCGAACAAGGGCCGCCCCACCCCAGAAGTGAGGCATCCGTCTAGACGGTGACGACGGAAGGGGCGTGCGAAGAGACTTGCCTTGAAAAAGGAACAACTCTTTTGGCCAGGGGAAAAACAGGCGTTTGATTCCCTCGAGAGAGGAATCCACACCTCGAGAGAGTCTACACTGGGCTTTGATAAACTTCAGATGAAGTTGGAATGGCCTCATATGAAGCCGACAGTCTTGGAGGACATCCACAAGGCTCGATAAGTGGCCCAAGAATTGGAGCCATCGGCCTGCCTGAACTTAACGAAAAAGACGAAGAGATCGAGCTAGTAAGACAATCGCTTGAACCCCCTCCCGCTAGGGCGGGCAACTTCGTTCACGATGTCTATTTCCTCACCCAGGTAATTGGGCCTGCAGGTAGGAGTCAACTCCTACTTGTCCCAATGGACTATGAACCCTACTCTCTGTGAGTACAGAGAAGTAGGTCCATGTGAGACTGAAGGACGGACACAGAGCTCGCCACCAGGAGCCAGTCGTCCAGATAAGTGAAAAGTCTCAGACCGCGATCCCGAGGAAAGCGGTTACGACAGAGACTACTCGAGTAAAACTCGAGGTGCCGGTATCAGGCCGAAAGGTAAGGCTTTGAACCGGAAAGTTTCGCCTTGAAGGTGAAAACTAGTAGGTCCCTTGAAGAAGTGTGTATCGTAAAAGTCTCAGACCGCGATACCTGAGGAAAGCGGCTAGGGCAGAGACTACTCGAGTAAAAACTCGAGGTGAGGGTTTCAGGCCGTGAGGGTTTCAGGCCGAAAGGTAAGGCTCTGAACCGGAAAGTTTCGTCTTAAAAAAGGCGAAAACTAGCATGTATCGGTACATGAAAGTAAGCAACTTTCAAGTTCACCGAAAAACCACGTCTGACGGCGATAGCCGGAAGAATCGAGGCCAAGGTTTCCAAGCGGAAAAGCTCCCTAGGTATGAAGGTATTCATGACCGTCATATCCAGACCAAACTGAGTTTCCCCGAGTGATTGGGGAAAAACAAGGATAGGGGAGAGACACCGATGAGGATGTCTCGTACCCTGTCAATCGCGCCCTTACCAGCAGCTCTTGAATCTCTGTGGAGATGTGCTCTAGAAAAAAAGGGGGGCGAGAGTGTAGGAGGGTAGTGAATCGTGGGCCGAATCACGGCCCCGAACGCGACCTCGGGCCTTTTTCCTACTACGAGGAGAAAGCCCCGCCTTGGCTCCAAACGAATGTGGAGCACTGGGCTGAACTAGCGGTGTACGAGTGGGCTGAAAAGCCGGAAGTGACACCGCGTCTAGGAGGTGGAACGTTAGCCTGAGCCTGCGACTTCGGAGCCGTTTAGGACTTAAGGCGTATGGAAGTTCCGCCTGCTTGCGTGACGCAAGTACAAGCTGGATCTCTTCAGTCACCCTACCTCCAAAGAGGTGTTGACTAGAGTGGGGAACACTGACCAACAGGGCAGTTATGACCCTCTAACAACAGAATGTCCGACTCAGACATCTGGAGTTCCTAGCCCCTAGACTGAAGGGAAAGGAGCGTACCCAAGTAGGTAGTCAGTCTCAGGCCAGACCTGGAATGGACTTCCATCAGGTTCGGGAACTTCTCCGCTTTGGTGTAACTTGTACTCTAAGTTGACACCAAGCCTTCCACCTCATGTATGAGGTCACTGGAACGAGACTTTCTCGTAAAGAAACGAGAGTGTCTTGCTGGGAGAAGATGAAATCCCTGGCCAAGGGACGAGCCTTACCAAGAAGGGAAGGAGGCTGAGAAGCAAAGTCATTGTAGACTCGCTTAAAGCCCTCCGTAAGAGGGATGCCCTTGGAGGGACGCTCACCTTTGAAAAAAGGGGAGAGACGGATGTCCCAAATCGACCCGACACGGCAAAAAGTGTCGGGAAGATATTTCTCCAGCAGGGCTGAGTATCTACCGCCAGGGACCGAAAGGTCTGGGGTGTAACCACAGCCTGTGAAGAGGCATCATCCTCCGAGAATCTCGACTGCGAAGCCTGATCCCAAGAGGGCGGTTTAGGCAGTCCCGAGATTCCTCCCCAGGCGAAGCACCAAGTGCCGCTGGAAGGGGAGTAGCCCCGACCGGACGATCAAAGCTGAACGTGGTCGGGAGGCGCCCGAGGGGGGGGGGGGGGCGGCAAGACTCATATGTGTGTTGGAAACCAACAGCACTGAGCCGGATACCTGAGCAGAGGAACCGGATCCCAAACCACTGACAACAGTGGTGGATAACCAAGGGAAAACAGCATTCCTAGCCGGATAACCGGCAAAACCGGATCCGGGAACCGAAAAATCGATATCCGAACCGGAACCGGAACCGGTATCCGAACCGGTATCCGAACCGGATGCGGCCCCGGGCGGGTACAGGTATCCCCCTTCCCCCATGGGGGGAGGGGTTGGAGTCAGGCGTGGTGGGGGGTACGGACATAGAGTCCGACTAACCACTCTTCTCCACAATGATCTTCCGATAATTCAGAAGTGCATGGGAGACGCCCGACTCAGAAGTAGTCGCCCTCGGAGGGCTAACCCGCTTCTTCTTGGCCTCCCCTGACACAGTTGGTGAAAACTCGGTCGATGTCGAGGGGAGAGAGCCCGCCCCGCCGGCTGGCTGGGCAGTACTCAGGCGCTTACGTTTCTTGGGCAGGCGAGCATGTTACCGCTCCCTTTACCCATTTGAAACGGGCGCCGCTTCCGTAGTAAACCCTGTACTGGGTACATTAGGAAGATCACGACTCTTTTTACTCTTTCCCGCCTTGCTTGGATTAGAAGCGTGCGGAGAGACAAAAGGAGCCGACCCCTGAGTGAACACACCTATGGCTAGGGAGCGAGGAATGATGCTCGAGCGAGACGAACTGTGGGTTGGGGTACCACCCACAGTTTTATCGGTGAGAGGTATTGGCCTAAGGCACTCACTCCCACCGTTATACAAGTCTCTATCTTCGAGAGAGGTATTGGCCGAGTCCCAGCACTCACTCTCTCGGTTTATCCCGCATGAGTTGGTCGTCAAAACAGACGACGAACTCATCACGGGGCGAGCCGTACACGAGGTAGGCCCGAACTTACCTTAGTCAAAGCTGAAAATAAAGACAAGCAAACAAATATAGAAATCTATATAAGGTAATAAAATTATTATTACAAACAATATAGATCTATATAAAAGGTAACAACCAACTCACAATACGGAGTGGGAATAAACTCCTATTACGGAGAACACAACGTTTTGATAAGACCGCTTGTCTAAGCGCGTTGAATCAACCACCTACAGACACGGGGGGGAGCCCGACACAGTGTACTAGTACACCGTCTGTGAGTAATGCCCCGAAGGGGAAGAAAAACGGCAAAGTAATTTGATTAAAATACCGTGAAGGAGGTTGACTCAGGAAAAATCCGATACACCAAAATGAGTGTGAAAACTTGGTGAACGGGATTTTTATTGCGAATAGCAACCAAAAACGCTTTTGGAGGTAAAAATCTCGCAATTTAGGTTAAGACTTAGCTTCATAGATGTCACTTCTCTGACGGGCGAGAACGGAAGAGGAAGAGCATGGCGGCTGCGCGATTATATAGATGGATGGAGAGAGCGCGCGCAGGGGCATGCGCGTTTCTGACTTAGTTTTTCTCGATTGACGGCATAGTTTGGGAAACTAGCAAATGATACAGCACGCGTTACCCCGGGGTATAGCGTTGTACCCCGGGGTACCATAGTGTCCCTGTATAATTAAAGAGTTGCGACAACTGGGGATTTGAACGCCATTTTGTTTCCACTATTACATAACATTTCTATTCAATTCCGATGAGCACCTGGGTGTTCTCAATAGAAAGAATTCGAACGGCATTATGTTTCCAGAAAAGTGAGACGTCCATGTCGCAACTCTTTAATACAGGGACACTATGGTACCTCGGGTACAACGCTACCCCGGGGTAACGCGTGGTGCATCAAATAGGTAGATACATCGATTTATTGCTGTAAATAAGCCAGTTCGGAATTACAATTTGCGCATGTGCAGATAAAGGTCATTTCTACCGAGGACTATATTGACCTTTACACACTGTCATTTTGTATGCCTTAGGCCCACCGTGCGCACACTTGAGTACGACGCCTACAGTGTGATTACTTGTTAAACAAGTGGCACGTCCACCAAAACAGATGCCCAAGCACGTACGAATTGGGGTCATTTCAGGGTCATTTGTACCATGAACTATATTACGGACTGGCTTATTCATATCCACCAGAAAAATGTTGTAAATAGGGCTAGTGATAAAAATCTCCCAACATCCAAATATCAAATTCAGGTTTGATGGTTTATTTTACCCGACTGCCAAGAATGTGTATGTTGTAAGCAGGCAACCAGGGGACCAACGGCTTTAAGTGCTCTCTGAGGGCATTGGTAAGGGGCACTAGCATTTCAAAACCAGATCATCCAGTTACTGTATGTCTAAGTTGTTCTGATATCTAGATGACTTCATATTAATAACTGTTGACTGACAGAAGGGTCACTTTTCATCCAACTGGGGACTGTTTCGTAGAACTTGTCAGTCATCAATGACAAGTTATAAGTGACTGATATAAGTTACTGAAATCCTTGCCTCTGATTGGCTGAGAGCAAATTTGTCGGTAAAACATCATTGACAAGACACTTGATGAAACACCCCCTGAACAGTACAAATATATAGATCTAGAAACTCATGTACTCACATGTCATTTAGAGCCTTTTGCATCTTCTGGGAGTCTTTCTTGAACTGGTCCCTCTCTCTGTTAGCTGTCTGTAGTTTCTTCTCCATAGCACTGATCCTCTGAGTGAATTCATCAGTCAGGTTGTGTAGATCATACGTCTCACTCTTTCTCTTCTCCTCTGACTCAGACACTTGACTAGAGAATCAACAAAGTATAGAATACCCTATGTAATTACTGCATTTTAACATAATGAAGACAGGGTGGACTCCATGGAAAATGCATGTTTGTACCATCATCAACCCATATTCACTGGGTTAATTTCATTTATTTGAACATAATTCAAATTCAAGTGAAGTGTCGCGAGCCTGATGGGTTAAGAGTAGGCATTTTTGCCATCCGTGAAATCTATTTCATGGATTATATTTTTAGTAGGCGCCCAGTTCATCCAAATTTTATCAAATTCAATTCCTTCAGTGATGCCCTTCACAATGAAGCATAAAATGGTTCTCTTCAATTAAATACTATTTTCTACAGGCCTTCAAACTGTCAAACTGTGTAAAATTTCCGTCCGTGACTAACTGATCAGACTCAAGTAAAACATACATGTAGCAGAATAAGACCACAGTAGAAGTGAAATGTAGGTCAGAGTTCATAAAAACGAAATTCTTCCCTGCTGCCCATAAGTGAGCTCTTATTTAAGCTCACTGTTATCTTTGAATTCGTCATTTAATTCACATAGAATGATAGATACTGTAGCACACAACATAGTTTGTTGTACATTTGCACTATATTTTCTTTAGAATTCTCTTTTAATGAATTCTCACATTGTTACCCAGCATACTTTTCCCACTATCTGGAAAACAGAAAACATACATTTACATGTACATATGCTGTTTTTTTTTTTGTTTTTTGTTTTTACAGAGACCAGGTAAAAAATTCAGCATGAAAAGTCAAGAAATACTAGTACAACAGAATACATACAAGTACATTGTATTAAGTATAAACATCTAGCTGGCATAATCCAATTAGACCCATGTCTTCAAGGGGTGAGCGAAGTCAAGGCTGCACTCCAAACTTCGCACAGAATCTTAGACAAGACAAAGCCCTGTATATTTTGAGTGTTGCTTTGAACTTTACATTTGTAACTACATGTACATGTATGTATGTTAAAGCCAGTGTTTTCTGAGCTCATGCGGTAACTAAACCAAATATATAAATACAAAGAGTGCTCAGTCTCAAAATAATGCACGCATATATATTGTGCTACATGTCGATCGATCAAGGGGGAAAGGTTATAGTCTTTATCAAGATGTTTGTATTTTTTATTTTATTTATTTTTTCTTCTTGTTCTGTACATGTATATCGCTTTTGGTAAAGCCGTAAAGGGGATAACCTTGATATTGTCCCTTCAAATACAAACTTATGTCCCAAAACGAATAGGAATCATCTCTAACTTTGTGAAGAGTTTATACTTTCCAGTTACCATTAACCCTCAAAAGTGTCAAAATATTTTTCTAACACCCAGTCCATAGTCAATGGAAAAATTTGATACTTTAGTAATTTTGTCAAAACTTGGTATATTGGTATAAATTTGGTACCAAATTAAAGCTTTTTCACTCTTTTTTTACGGTCTTATTATTGAAAAGTAAGTTTGGCTACAGTATGTATGCAATAACATGAGACATTTAATGTTCACAATGACTCTTGAAAATTGTTGAATTTTTAAATATATGTGATATTTTCCCTTATTTAACAATCATAAAGCCTAGAAAATTATACAACGTTGAGAGGATCTTAGTGAGTTTTCCAAGAATATAACATTTTCATTACCACAGGAGGGCCTCAGAAAAAAGTTACAATGAAAAAAATAAGAACCAAAAATATCAATTCCATATTCAAGTCCATGCAATATACCTTATTTCATTCTTGAGTGCTTATTTAGATTCCTTGTGTAATTTCCTATCAGGATATTTAAGCTTTTGTTATCATAGGTTGTATACTTTTATACGAGGCTTTTAAAGTTAATGCATCACTGAAGCTAATATCACCTTGTCACACAAAAGGGGGCAAATCATGACACACGACCGTATGTAAAGTGCAGGATTTCATCGCTGGAATTCAAATACCCTGCTCTTGACCATCACCCCACCCCCCTAACATATCAACCCAATCATCGTTTCAAGGGAAACAATTGACATATTGACCACCAATAAAGCAGGACCAATGCAAAAATACCGGTACTCATTTTCTATCGCATGTACTAAAGGTATAGGGGAAAAAGTAAGTTAAATATTTCAAATACTTCCTTTCAAATTCAGCTCTTAAAAATCTCACTCCTATATTAAATGGTCCTTAGGATGAACTTCTGATATTTCCAGCAAAATCCCAAGTCAAAATGATGTCCACAACTGAAGTCCCCGCCAATTTTTTTTTTGCGATCACACATTTTCATTCTGCCGATGTTTTAGACTAACTCGGCCAATAAAATTTTGTCCACAAAGAAACTTGGTATCGCGTGCACACACATCAATATCTACGATCACGCACACAAAAAATAGGGATGGAATCTTTAACACTTTGGGAGATGTCAGCGCTCGCGGGGATCAGGAAATGTACATAATGACTTGCGATAATACCCCGTTTCGCCAGAACTGACAGTAAATGACGGATTTCATTTTTGGGATTATCTTTTCCAACACCGGTGAGTTGAATTTATTGTATTTCATGGATAGGTTAGTCTCGATTTTTGTAAATTAAATGCAGATTTTTTGAGTGAATGTTGGTGACTTTTGTGCAGTGGTATTTGAAAGTGTTGAGGTGTATGACTGCCTAGAGTCTACAAAACACACCAAGTATAGTAATGTCGCTATGAGTGCCTCATATCTTTTTTTTTTTATAAAGATTGTAAGGTTTAAATTATAATGATCCTCAAATAATTTAGAGCAATTTAACACGGTCATTTTCAACTGTAGAAATAATGTGAATATGTACACTAACTTTGGGATATTGAATAGATTTTAAAAGTAAACTTACTGTTTGAGATCTGTCACAGACTCCTGTAGTTCCCCATTCTGTTGACTGAGGTGAATTATCTGGGATTCTCTTGCTTCTAGTACTTGGGCCATCTCGGCTAGTTTCTGAAAACAAGAACAAAGAGCATATTTTCAAAATTTGAATTGCATTTCTCTCTGACAGTATGGCAAAATTACACATTTCATCAGGTCTCATCTACATCAACTTTGAATCCACAATCTACATTCTCTTAAGATCTTCCAAATGCACACCTGGGCCCTGTTACATAAAACTTGTCATCAGCGACAAGTTGCAATAACCGTTATAAGCTACTGAAATCCTTGCATCCAATTGGCTGCGAGCAAATCTGTCGGTAAAAATCACTGACAAAACACTTGATGAAACACCCCTCTGTAAAGCCAATAGCATTTGACATTTCAATTTCACAAACTACTGTACAATTAACTTAAGCATCGAAACATAAAATCAGGATTACACTGCTAAATCATCTCCTCAAGCAGTGAAAGAAATAAAAGGGGGCAGAGAGTGATTTAGCTCTTGAAGTTTTGTTTTTTGAGTAGTTAGACTGTGAAAAGTAGGAAACACATAAGGATTGCTGGGTGGAATGCTAACTCTTGCTATTAAAGAAAATCCCAAAAGGGCTCTGGTGAAGAAAAGATTTTCTCATAGGTCCAAAATCACTCTGAAAAAGTTACTTTTCTGCTATAGATAACACACCTGCAAACTCGCCTACATGTATATGTAGCAAAGAAGTTAAAGAAATCGGAAGAACAACCTCCACTTTCAAAGGACACCAAGATCTCGAGACTCTTCCTTGGTCTCACTTCTGACAACCAGTTTGCCATGTGGATGTTACTCATCCAAAATCTATTATGTTTGTGTGACAAGCATTAAACAGGAGGAGGTAGTATTTGATAGGCTTCTGTAATGTTACAAATTTATGCACATACATGTATATTCTCTGAGCACCTAGTGACAAGCTATTCCATGAACCTGCATTTTATAAATGAGCCTCAATGCTTGGAATCCAGTTTACATACATTATTTGTTGCTATGTCCGGCAAGCTTTCACGTTGCCAAGAACAACCTTTGTTTGAAAGGTATGCATGAAATTTACATAGCGGTCTAGAAATAGACCGCTTGGGTAATGTATGCAAATTTTATATTTTATACCTTTCAAACAAAGGTTGGTCTTGACAACCTGAAAGCTAACCGGAGGCTTGCCAGGCATAGCAACAAATAATGTACGCAAACTGGATTCCAAGCATTGAGGCTCATTTATAAAAAGCAGGTTCATGGAATAGCTCGTCACTAGGTGCTCAGATAATATATGTGCATAAATTTGTATACATTACAGAAGCGGTCTATTGTCTGTTGGGCAAGTTTTATGATTGCAGTTTGGTGTATTGTGAACCATGCAATGGAGAAACAACTGCAAATTTGTCTTTACTTTGTGTATTGTGAGAACTTTTTGTTAGCATAACAGATTTCATCAAAAGCCATTGACCTCATAAAAATGCTCAAGTTTGGTAATTATCAGGTGCATTAATGCTTCAATGTAGCTTTTTTTTTTACTGTTCAATAAATCAGCCTCACTTAATTAGGTTTTGCTATTCATGTTGTGAAATCTTGTATTACATGTCTTAGCACACCAAGATTACATACATGTACATGTATGGGTAGGAAAAGTCATCTCAATTTATTGTCCATATTTCTATTAGCTGCTAAGAAATGAGGCATACATGTACAATGCATGGACAGAAATAAAAACCAGCCTGGGCAAATCGAATCTGAAATATTAAAGTGTACATAGAATTAGAAGCTGGACTCACTGATGTAAGATTAATGTATTTGTTTGGAAAGAAAAAGAATTTCTTTCTTTTCTGAAGAAGTATTTCCACTTTTCCAAATGTTACAGATACCTGATCAGCTATGAAAGAAGCAAGTGAGAACAAAATTGAATCATTTGCAAATGAACCTGTATAGGTCTACATACATGTACACGTACATGTATTTACACACTAATTTATCAAAAACACATTTCTTTTTCAAATGTTTGTCAAATGGATACAATGCATGATTTCATTTTCATCAATAAATATTTCAGAACTTCCTGACCAAAAATTGTATCCAACCACTGAGCTCCATGTTAGCAGAGAGAAAAACATAATGCATGATTTGTTATGCACAAAAAGCGTGAACACAGATTTAAAAACATATTTGTGTTTAAAGGAGCACACAGAATCAAATGGAGGCTCTACAAGTAATATTAGCATTTGAAATTGCAATGCATCTACAATGTATATTATTAAGATTTGAATCTTAATTCAAATTTTTATTCGAGTGAGATTAAGCAGTCCTTTTATACTGGAAGACAACTAGTCTAAAGACAACCTCCCAGTTTAAAACCACAAAAGCTAAACTTTAAGTTTATGACTTGTCATGTGAACCTACTTCTTCATGTAGCTACACTTAACAGTAAGATAAAGGGGGCACGCCTTCTCTGATAAAGTATTTTTTTTAAGCAGAAAAAGGGAAAAACAGATCAGTGAAAGTTTGAGCAAAATTTGATCAAAAAGTTATGAAATTTTGTAATTTTGCAAGTTGTAATCTGTCAAACACAAAATGACCACTCTGTGATGTAGCCTACTGTGACGTATCTTTCAAGAACCTCTCCCATTTACTCTGTACTGAAAAATGTTATAAATCTCTATTTTCTTGGTTGTTGATGAATAAATAGATAATACAGGTGTTATGTATACATGTAAATGTATTTGCAACATTATGATCATAAATGGCTTAGGTATGATTAAATAATTTCTTCTAAGAAAACAGAAATATAATTTTAAAAAATTCTAGTACAGAGCAAATGGTGAGATCCTCGCAAGGTATGTCTCAGCATTGCCAATTTGTGTTTAATTAAATTTCTAAGCAGATTATGCTTAAACTTTCACCGATCTGTTTCCCTAACATTTTCTGCTTCTATTTAAGATAAAGTAGAGTTCTGGTCATGCAGTTACATTGTGAAAGAAACTGTCACAAAGCAATTGGGAAAGGTTGATCATGTCTACATGTACATAAGAATTATTTTATAATTATTTTGGAATCGTCAAAATCTAGATAAATTCCTAATCTTGCTGAAAAGCATATGCACTGCACACAGAAATGGGTGTATGGGACTACACATGCAAGTGGCAAGAATGTTCGGCCCAAACATTTCAGCTATTTCTAATCATATTTTGAAAATGAGGGCATTTGAAGAGCAATCCTTTTCAGGGGATTTTTCTAATGTCATGTTCTTCCAAACTAACATTAAAAACTTGAGTAAGCACTTATTTTTTTTTACCTTTCCCAGAACTCAACCTTCCCTTTAAAACCAACTAAATAAATATCACGGTGTACTACTGGCCTTCCTCTTTAAGTACACCAACCAATATGTTCCAGGTAAGGTTGTCAAGCATGAATGACAAATAGCATATGGAGCAATCATGCTTTATTTAATTTCCATGTCTGTATTTAACTAAGTTCTGGGAAAATAATATACTGGTACATCAAGAGCCCAAATAATCTGGTATTTAATGACCTATAAAACTAAGCAGTGGGAAGAATCTGGATTTATTCATTGCTGGGGATGTCTTTTGGTGAAGGATGTCTGGGGGAGCTTTTTCTACACATCATGCTTTTCTAACAGTCAGAGAGTCAAGTGACAGTGCATGTATATTAACATGACAAACAAAATTATCAAACAATGACAATAAGAGATGGGAGAGCAATATCAGCAAATGACAAGTAGTGATCTTAATATTCTACATATCATGTGCATCTACTTGCACACTGTGTGTAAAATTGTATCCAGTTTGGGTATTTTCAAAAATGAAAGTGAGCACTTTGCTAATTAATCTATTTTGTTTCAATAAATTTGATTGCAGCATGTCTGATGCACTGATAACTATTTATGTGAAAATAATAAACTCTTGGTACATCTAGATATATCTATACAAGAAAACTTTCTAAAATAGAGAAGAGAAAAGCTATAGGGAGTAGGGCTTGATTTAATATTCAATCATGATATGCATGAAAATGACACAAAATTCATTTGGTTTAACACAAAAAGTTAGTTCATTTAATTCACCTGTTTCTAAAAGCAGATCTGAGAGAATAGTTGACTGAGCCTACATGTAGATGTACAGGTACATGTACATGTACATGTAAGTGGTTCACTGCTTTGCTTCACATTCCTAAAAAATCATAAAAAGGAAACAATATGGAAACAATATAACACTCATAACCATAGGCAAAAAAAATCAACTAATTTCAGTTCACCATCTCACCTTGAGTAACTTCTGTGGTTGTGTTGCACTGTTCTGGTCAAACTCTTCACCATCATCAGGACTGGCAGCTAGAAATTGGAGTGAAAGAAAAAATATAAATCAAAACACTTAAAAATCATTGAAAAACATATCTAGGGAGTTCTTCTTTTATAAAGAAGAAATATTAGGCTTACTGTAAGATCTATAATGTATAAAAGTGAGTGCTACTCTTTAAACGATGCAACCAATTGTATACATTACTGTATATGGCCCTGGACTGATCAATCACATTCAAAAGATACAATGTACTTCCCAGTCAGCAGTCCCATTCTGTACATAAATAGCACAACGAAATTCACCCCAAAAAATATATATTTTTCATATTTACCTTTAGAAATACCACACACAGAGTTTTTGGCACAAGTGGTACTTGTAGAAGCTGAAATGAAACTTAAAGTGACTTTCTGAAGTCTGTACTTGTCCTGCAAAATCTACACTTCTGGTTTGTTTACATGACCACTCCATAAAACCATCTGTTGATTTCAGAATACCTCATCTTTTCAACTTACAACTTAAATATTAAACAGTATGGAGTGAACTTTCTACACAAAAGCTCTAAGATCTTTCATGTAAACAAGTTTAACTACTACATTGTACTCATTAAGTGGAGGTTACTCAAAAGCCTCCTTTAATCAAATGACCATGAGGAGTGACCAGATTGTCCAACATGATATTTGTACAATTCGAGAGTTCTATAACTTGGCTTGAGAGTGTTTAGAATGTTGTCGTTTATTGATGTTATTTTGGCTTCAGCCCAGATAGCATACACAGTTCGTGTACAGATTGAACTTTAATGTCCCCCTCCCGGCTCCCAAACATGGGAATATTGACCAAGCATGCCACTTAAAGGGGAAGTCGTCCCTGATTACAAGTTGGTTTTAAAAGAAGCAGAAAAATTATTAAAAAGAAAACAGATCAATGAAGGTTTGAGCAAATACGATAAGAAATAAGAAAGTTATGAATTTTTGAAGTTGTAATCAATCAAACACAAATTAGCAACTCTGTGACATATCTTGCGAGCTCCTCTGCCATTTGCCCTGTACCCCCAAAATCATTAATTCCATTATCTCTAAAGAAAATATTCAATCATACATGCACCTTAGATACATGTACATGCATCATTGCTCATATGTTTTTCATACAAAACCTGTATGAAACAAATCCATTCCTTCATCAAAAACTAAGAAAATTAAAATGTATTAAATTTTCTGTACTGAGCAAATGGGAGAGGAGCTAGCAAGATACATGTACGTCACAGAGATGTCAATTTGTGTTTGATTGAGTACACCTTCAAAAATGTATAACATTCTTATAAATATCGGATTTGCTCAAACTTTCTTTTCTTATTTCATTCAAATCAACTTAATACCAGGGTAGACTTTCCCTTTTGAGATAAAATCCTGGTCACTGAATTAAAGGCAATCGCTGCTTCAATACAAGTGCAGCCAAGGTTAACTCCATTTTGCCAAATCAATGAATATGAAGTGCAATCATGCCATAGCACCTGTAAAGAATTAACTATCGATGACTACAGGTCATCTTTATAATTCTTAATTCATTATTTACTTGCATGTAGGCCTATAGTTTCGAAGCAGAAATTTCCAAAATGTAGACCTACATGTACATGTATGTACATGTACATGCTGTATAAGCTCTACAGGTACACTTTGAGTGAGACAATTGACCACATTTTGTGGTTTGGCTCAATAACCTTTGATTCAGGGCCCCTTAAAAATATACCAGATGCATGAGTAGAAAGAGCAAAAAATCCTGCATATACTGGGTCCATTTTTGTTGCATGATGCCAGGAATTTAAAAATGAGAATAAGCATTAAAATCCTTAAATTGGCAGCATATTGAGAGGTTCGAAATCACTGTTTTTTTAAATCAAAATTGGCAATTTTTCAACTTTTCATCAAAGTTGCTAAACATGTATATTTTTTTCAAAGATATAACATTTTATTACAACCATGTAGCATTAAAAGAAATATATTATTGTTGCCAATTTGAAGAACAAAATGTGATCACTATAGCCCTTAGGTAATTCCTGTCCTGAAAGGGTTAAAGAGAACACACTGTACTCATGTCGCTATGGAAATGAACCAGGTTAGCTACATACACTGTACATCCCTCATTATCACATGTGATTTTCAACGCAATTAAATTGAGTCCAGGAAACCTAGGCACCTACATAATCTCTCACAGTAGGGTCCGTTTCTATAGTAATTGTTTCCTGGGCACAATAGGAATTTGCTCTTGGTGTAAAGCTGGGGATTATTTTGAACATACCACACAGTTGCAGTGGAACAAAAGACACTCTAAAAATGATGCCAGCAAGTTCAGTGGAACAATTTCTTGACATATATTGTGAGTGGAGGGTCCCTCACTTAATTACGCACATTGTACAAAGTACATTTTAGACCTAGACCTATTATTAAAGTTAAAGTCTCCCCTAATAACAAGTTGGTTTTAAAAGAAGCATAAAAATTAAAGAAACAGATCAGTGAAGATTTGAGCAAAGTACAATTATAATAAGAAAAGTGTAAGTTTAAATTTTTGAAGATGTAATCAAGCAAACACAAATTGGCAACTCCATGGCGTATCTTGCGAGCTCCTCTCCCATTTGCTCTTTACAGAGAATTTCACAAATTGTCATTTTCTTAGTTGTTGATGAAGGAATACATGAAGATTATTCATTCCATACAAGTTGTATGTATGTTCAATAGTTGTAGGGTGCATGTGGTTTGATATTTTCTTTAGAAAAACTTCTGATTTTTTAAGTACTGGGCAAATGAGATAGGAGCTCACAAGATACATTACGGAGTTGCCAATTTGTGTTTGATTTTTAATTACAACTACAGAAATTCATAACTTTCTTGTTTTTTATCAGATTTTGCTCAAACTTTCACTAATTACATGTACATGTACATGTATATGTATCTGTTTCTCTCAGTTTTCTTCATTTATTCAAATCAACTCAATACCAGGGTGGGCTTTCCCTTTAACCCTATCAGGACCAAAGTCAACAACACTACATGTACATGTATGTACAAAGTGAATAGTATTATAGTCTTGTGGTAACGAGAGGGTTAAAGGGTTAATTATGATACGTGTCCTGATCTGTAATCTGTTTATCAACTTTAAAAACTTACCTTTGTCATTTAAATTGGCTGGATGGTGTTTGAATTTGTTTTAACATGACAACTACAATCTAAGAACTTACTAATCTTTTAAGGCTTTTTACCGCTCCTCCTCCCCTATTCCCTCCTAGGCCTCTGGCCTCCTCATCCCCTCCCCCACCACCTCACTGTCTTGTCTCTTTAACAAAGAGGGCAGCAGACTCGTTAAGGGCAGCTGGTTATCATTGCAATACAGGACTGAACTACTTGTGTGTTCTTCTTTAACATCTCAGGCAAACCTACTGGACCATAGAGCCAACAGCGTTTTTGGAACAATACATGTAGTTCTATGAAAGAAGGCGATATGCACATGTTCTTTCATCGATTATTAATACTATTTTCCTTTATGCCTAGATTTGATTTCAACAATAGTACCCTTTTTACCTAAACATAAGAACTTCGGGTTTTTCTATACATGTATAATATAAAATGATTAAAGATAATTCGCATAATAATGAAAAAATACACACAAGTACGTTTCTGTACATTAATCTCTGCAAAATTCACATAAAAATATGCAAGAATGATAAAAATGTGGGTCAGGCTAATACTATGTGTACACATTTTGAGACATCAAAGACTGGATTCATTTTCAACATTCAAATATTTTGGTTTGAAAACTTGGAATAAAAAATATAGTGCCCTTTTCATTTTTGCTGTTAAGAAATGAATAGCAATTAATTAATTTCAGTAAATAAATGTTGAAGAAAGCTAAAATCTTACCCTTTAATCTTTCGTCATTTGCAGGTCTTGGCGTTTCTTCCTCCTGCTGTGTGTGGGGCAATGACTCTTGGCTCTCTGACTCCTTTGGAGTTGGTGTAGAGTTATGCTTTTCCCTGATCACATGAACTTCCTCAGAGCTAGACCTGGGGCGCTCATCGGTGCTTGAAGATGGGGTCATCTTGTCATCCTGATCCTCTGATTCAACGTCAGCAGAGTATGAGGGAGAGACACGGTGAATGAGAGCCATGGAGGCCTGCTCTACGATGTTTCCAACATCTTGGCTCTGCGCACCGGCATGCATGGAATCCTGCATATCATTGAACCGTCCCTCTGAGATGATACTGAAGTCACTGTCCGTAGGACTACGCTTTCCGTTTGATGATGAAGAATAGTGCTTTGGTGATGCATTCTCCGGTGACTCTCTAGTGTCATAAAGATAGACAGATGATTGCTCGCTGGCTGTGTGTTCGTTTATCACCACAAAGTCACTATCGCTTTTAACAGATGTCTCGTCTGTGTTCTCTGATTCAGATTTGGCTTCAAGGTCGCTACTTTTCCGGCGACTTGGAATGCGATGTTCGGCTACCTTATCATCTGCCTCAACTGTCCCGGTACTAGTGGAATTACCACTCTCAACACTCTGACCTAGAGGTTTGTCCAAAAAGGTATCATTCTCTTCTTCAAGTTCTCTAGCATCTGATGATTTCACCAACAAGAAACTTTCAGTAGACTTCACATTCTCAGGATTTATTGCACTATCTTCGGACATTGACTCTTGAATACCCGTGTCCAGTCTAGATTCAGATTCTTCCTTTGTACTCACAGGGACACTTTCTGCAGGAGGTGCAGGGGGTGCAGCACTCTGTGGCAAGACTGGTTCTGGCAGCCCTACATCAACATGTAGGGGCTGTAATACAGCTTCACTCTTGCTCTCTCTGCTGTCTGCCTTTCTTGTTCCTGAATGGGATTTCTTGCCAGATTTGCCACTTCTTCTCTCTGTCTCTCTTTCATCTGAATCATCACTATCCTGCGATAATATCTTGCTCTTCGTCTTTGAGTTCTTTGCTGACATTGAGGATAACCTTGTCGGTTTCTCAGGTAAACTTTCCTTGGTGGCATCTTCTGTTTTAGCTGGTGTCTGAAGTTTCTTGCCCAGAGATTTCTTGGGTTTGGCTGGTTCATTCCCTGTGAGGAAGGCACTGAAGAATGTGTCATCTTCGGGTGTAATTTGGCTCTTCGCTCGAGGTGGGTAAGCAATTTCTGAAAAAATACAACAAAAATGTCTAATATACATACATGTACATCTACAGTGAAGGTGAATGAGAGCATAAAATGACACAATATGAAAACATTGAAGAAACACATGTTCCTAGCACCAATAAGATTAAATATACATGAGTATATGAACGTGTATGTGCTTAAAAAATTAAATACGTGTCTTGAGAATTCATACTTTAATATGCATGTTTTGTTTGCTTGCTATGCACACCACTATCACCAGACATGTACATGTAGGTTCAAACTGCTGTGACTATCTACACGTACAGTATGCAAGTGCATGTTCTCAAACTAATGTGAAAAAGAGCAAGATTGCCAGCTAAAAACAGCCTGATACTGCCACTTGATCACGGTTATAGTCTAGATGAAGTCAGAACGGAGGTATAGATAGGATTTGATAGATAGGATTTGATAGATAGGATTTGTATAGAGCAAGATCAGATTCGCTGTCAATTGCTCGTGGTCTAGTGGTAAAGGCGTCTGGTCAGACTGTCAGAGTATTCTTTTTCTACACTGCACTCGCGTTTAAGGTCCCGGGTTCGAATCCCGCTCTTTCTTGCTGATAATTTTTTCAGTTACATGTATGAATCGATAACGATAGCGTTTATTCCATTATAAATAACTGAATTTCAACAATGAAAACCAAGAAACTTGACTAATTATTCACTTGTTCAGGCGGATTTAATGGCGGCTGGGCATAATAACGACTTTGGCCGGCCTCTTTAAGGCCCGAATTCACAGAGGAGGTTTAAACCTAACCATGGTTTAAACCACACCACGAATAGTGGTCATATTGACCACTACGAATACAACATGCAAAAATAGTTGCTATTTTCTGTCGCGTGTAGTAAAGGTATGGGGGGAAAAATAAGATAAATATTTTAAATACTTGCTTACAAATTCAGCCCTTAAAAATCTCACTCCTACCTCAAATGGCCGTGAGGAAGAACTTTTGATATTTTCAGCAAAATCCAAAGTCAAAATCTTGTCCAAAACCGGAGAAATCCCCGCCGATTTGTTTCGCGATCGCGTGTTGTTTACATACTGCCGATGTCTTAGACTAAAATCGGCCAATAAAATTTTTGTCCACGAAGAAACTCGGGATCGCAAGCGCACGTCGATCTTTACGATCGCGCACACAGAAAATCGGGACTTTTCCGTGTATGCCACAGGGACCGAATTTTTAAGGACAAAACTCTTTTGGGGAGATGTCAGCGCCCGCGGCGACCAGGAAATGTACACATGGACTCCGATAGCTCGTTTCGCGAGAATCAACAGTAAATTACGGATTTCATTTTTGGAAATATCTTTTCCAACATCGGTGAGTTGAATTTATTGTATTTCTTGGATATTTTGTGGTCGGTTTTTGTAAATTAAATGCCGATTTTGAGTGAATGTTTGTGACTTCTGTGCAGTGGTGTTTTAAAAAGTTGAGGTGTATGACTGCCTACATTATACACACGAAGTATAGGAATGTAGCTATGAGTGGTTTAAACCTCTGTATTAAAGCGTACTGAAATAGGCGGAAATAGGCGTAAATAAGCGCACATTGCCTGTGCGCGCGCTCAAAGAAAATATATGATTGGATCAGATTTTTTAAAAAGTGGCTGTGAAGGAGCAGTATAGTATGAGTATTGAGTATAGCCAGACATTGAAGTACATATTCTTCGTTCTCACAATCTTTTTTTGCAATTTCAACAATCGATGGAGCCTAGAAGGATATGTGTTTGCCCAATTTGTTTTTTACTTGACTCCACTCTTGAGTCTTGACTTGTTGATTTGAACAACCTGTTCTGAAAACTCCCCGATTAAATAAATTAATAATGTTGACACGTGGTTGAACTTGAACTAACATGACTAAGACTAAGTTGAACTTGAACTTGAAGTTCAACTTAATTGAATTTGAAATGAATTTCACATTGACATTCACATTGGATGTGATGAAAAAGACTCAACAATGGCATGGTAAAGAACTTATATCTTCATCAAGTTAATATGGTAAGTAACACAATGTGTATAACTACCTTCTTTCCCAAGAGAATGGTCTTCTTTAATAGACTGAAGCTTCTCCGAGTCAGACGAACCTCCACGAGCTGCTGTTGCACCAGCTGGATTCGACAGCGATGACGCTCGGCCAGTGTCCCCGGAGCTCTGGGCGGTCTTGCCGCCAATGTCGGTGTCTTTTCCCTCCTCATCCTGAATATCGAGAACTTTGTCGATCGACTTTTGGGCCGTCGACAAGGCTGTCTTTGCAAACGAAGACAAACTAGATTGATTAAACCAGCTCATATTTCATGTCAGAGCCTCCTATTTCATTGCAATTAATAAACGGAGTCATTCAGCCTGTCTTTTTCGACGACTTTCGTTCTTTTTGGGAACATTACAGTACACGTAAACAAATGTCGAGATGGAACAATCGATTATTAAAAGGTTAAGAGAATTTTGAAGCTAGAAATAAGTTCCAATAGTATAGAATTAGAATATGTAAAATGCCTCTGTATGATATGAAATTATACAATTATTACTGAGGATGGTTTACTTAGATCTACTTGAGTAAGGAAATGTTTCAAAAAATATCTAAACCATATTTTCTCATTCTTATATCCCTCCAAAATAGATTGCGATTATTTCCCCTTAAATTATTGCATTCTCCTTTCTCGATTGGTATTTTGTGAAATTAGCAAACTTGATGAATTTCATTATACCATCTTTTTTTCAAAAACTCATCTTTATAATAAAATATCAGTGAAATAAAATTATTATTGTTGTCTTATTACGTATTATTGTATTTTATTAAATCATTAACTATGTACGTAATTAAAAGTTCGTTGCAGAATCTAAGGACGAATATCAGCAGTATGTTGCCGATTTGCAATAAGTCAAGCGAACTCTTTTTCCAAGGCGCTGAGGCTCATTTCATTATTTCTTGTGTTTTGTTTTCTTTTCATGAAAATATCGAATTTTGGGGGAAATCTGCGGTGATGAAAAGTTATTAGGAATAATATTTCGCCCTTCTTGATGAGTTTTACAGCTGATCACGACCTCGTGATTTTGCTGCAATACCGTCTCTTGCATCATGTCCTTATTTGCTCCGCTCCCGCCAACCGTCCCCAGTGGCGCAATAGGTTAGCGCGCTGTACTTATAGACAGTACCCAGCGCCGTCTGGCTACGCTGTAGGCATGCGGAGGTTGTGAGTTCGATCCTCACCTGGGGAAACCGGTTTTCTTTTGCACTCAGTAGTATTGTTGCAAAATGAAACGAAGATCATAATCGGCACTTTTCCATGTCAACATTACTTTCTCATGTGATATTACAAGGTGGAAAGTTGATAAATGTCTCACTATATGCTCACACCTCAACCCAAAATTCCTGCTGCATCATTTTCTTTTGTATTTCATGCATCTCCTATCATGGAAAATCCCAAGAGACCATGTGATTAAATATTATTCTTAACATTTTTTGCACAACTCTCCTACAGCTACTCACAGTTCAAATGTTTGTCGAAGTGTTGCTCAAAACAGTTACCCAACTCATTTTGAATTGTAACCTGCTAATTTCTTATTAAAATCAGGCCAGGGTTGCCAAAGGCAAGTTGAGTCACAATTTTTCTTTTTTTTTAATTTTTTTGTAAATCTTGACTCAGTTATTATACAAATATCAGTTTTTTCTATATCAAATTTAAATCATTTAATAGAAAAAATAATTATATATATATATATATATATATATATATACATGTTTTCCTGATGAAGGCCTATGGCCAAAAATTCGAATTTTTTCATCGTATACAGACTTTTCATTCCTATTTTTTTATATATACATGTATATACACATAAGAAAACTCATCAGCATTATGTATGCAGGAACTTACTTCACTCTCACCCAAGAAAAATGCATGTACTGTTCAATATTGAAGATGCACAAGGGCAGGAATTAAAAAGAATAATAATGTGTGAACTGGTCTATGTCATATAACACACTCACATTCCAACATGCACATACAGACAACTTCTGGAAAGAAACATGAACTGCTCTCATCTACAGTACTTCTCTTTTTTTCTCATCTGAACTTTTTATATTATTAGAGAAGAATCATATAATTTGCAATGGCCATGCATGATCCTATGACTACACTACAAATGCCCCTTTTCCCACCTATATCAGAGTATGATACTATCATATGACAATCTAAAATAGTGCTTGATTTTCATGTACATCAAGGAATGGATAAAGCTGAAAGGTGAAATATCAGGCAAATTACATCATGGTATGTAGAGTCTTTTGAGCAACTGACTAGAACAGCTGAAGACAGAAAGTTTTGGCGAACCTGTGGATCAAGATTCATCACATTGTCCACCTAACGACCCCCAAGCTATGAGACTAATGCGGTGTTGCAAATTGTAGAGCAAATTAGAACAACCATTCTGAATGGTTCAGGGTCTGCCCATTCAAGAAGATGCGCTTGCAACAATGATTTTGATTGGTCAGTAACGATCAGTTGCAACTTTCTTGCAACACCCCAATAGATAGAGTATATGAAGCACATAACTTTAACCATAGGACCTACATTATATTCCACTTTGAGAAGTTTTCGTTGGTTTCGGAAGCTGTAATTTACAATATCCACCAGACCACCAGGAAAAGACAAAACAGTCAAAATTTGTTAATGAAATAATATAAATTGCACTTTAATCATCAAGTACAAAACTGAAATTTGCAGTAATCTACAAATATTACATACATTTGTCTCAATGTACAAGTGTTGAAATACATTGACTTTGGCATCTGCACAATTTGTGCCATTACATCTTTATCTTTTTCTTTTTTGTATGCACATTATACATATGTTGAGGTACTCTTAAACTGGTATAAATCCTCTATAAATGTATGTGAATACTGGAAGTACTGTTGCATTTAGTGTTCTATCACTTAATAGAAAAAAAAAAACTTTCTTTCTTTATGTGTACTACATTACTTTAAAATCCTGATAAACAGGCATAGCATTTGATTTTATCACAACACTTTTTTGGGGTGCAAAATGTGTTTCAGACATCTTCATTATATCATACTTAGAAATAAGTTCCCTTTACTCTCAGCTATAATTTAATTGTGATTGTGATTCAACCTATTTTTTTTTCTTTCTTTATCTTGATAATAAAGAGATGGTGATAGTGCATTACAGGATACCTAATTCTGTGGAAGAAAGTCAATCACTGTGGGAAAGCTCATATTATCTCAAAATATGCTGTAATAATTATACTAATATCAAATTGCATGTATATAATTTTAGATAGATGACACAGAGAAACCTGTATATAAAGACCGCTCAAGGGAGACAAGACAAGCAGTCTTTATGAGCAGGTGGTCTTTATGTACAGGTTCCCTTAATACACATTTCAATGAGAAAAACTTTTTAAAGGGAAACAAAAATTGTGGTCTTTATAGACAGGCGGTCTTTCTATACAGGTGGTCACTAAAGCAGCTGCGGGTTTGACTGTATAATACTAAAGAGCAGATCAATACAATAATGTCATAATGGATACCTGAGTGATATATTTCTACTCTTTATAGCATTACTTGGCAATTCTGAATCAGATGAAAATGAACATTTTTGACATTTTCAAGCCTATTGTATTAATCATACACATAGTTAATGAAAGCTTTTCGGGGGGGGGGGGGGGGCAATCATAAAGTACTATCATAGTAATCAATAGTCACTTGGAGTGTTTTGCGGTGAAATAAAGTTATATTTGTCAAATGTCTTACAGGACAACTCTGTGTCTCATACTACATATGCCTAATTCACATTTAATAAAAAATAAAAAATAAATAAATCTTTCGATGACCACATTTTTTCATCCATAATGTGTACAGTCACTAGACTGTTATTATCAAGATGCCCAATTTTCCAGGAAGGAATCGCTCTACTGATTATAAAGTGGACCTTATTCTTTTTCTGCACATTTTACTGTTCATTATACCGTCTTGGATGATTTCTGGGAAGAAGCTGGAAAGACTATACATGATTACATTGAGAATGATCCCTCACAGGCTGGCCCTGATTGCATTGTAAAAGACTTTTCAAAAGTAATTACGACTGCATTTCAAAATGTAACTGCAACTTTATTGTGATACATATGTACTTCAATAATACTAAGAATACACAATTGATAAGCCTAAGAATGCATTATCTCATGATTTTTACATCAGTGATAGAGGCATCTTACAACAAAAGGCGCCCTGGGTGAATTAAAATCTAGTTCAAATTTCAACCTTCAAAAATGGCCGACCAGAGGCTGGTTAGTACTGACTGCTTTCTGTCCTCGAGTGATTAATTCAGCTCAGTGAGATGTGTTGAGATACTCATTTCTGTGGGCATGATCGCTTGGTGTGACCTGAAACAAAATAAAATAAAATTATATTAAACTTTGGGAAAACATGATGTGGATTATCTGAACTATGTTTTGTTCATATATTCATTTTAGGATAACTGATGGAAAAACAAGATGAATGAGACTGCATCTCCTATATGCCTCCACCTAAATTCAGTTGATGGCTCAAACTGTTCTTGAAATATTGTAATAACAAGAATAAAAAGCCTACAATTACATGTTAATTGACCTCTTTGACATTTGACCTCACACCTTATAACCCAAAAGTCTGATCACTTTATCTCCTCCTAGTCATGATTACAAAATACTTCAGATGGTGATAACAAAGCTAAAAAAGATTAATTTCACATATAATGACCTCTATGACATGTCACCTTTGACCTAGACGTGAACAAAAATCAAATCAGTTTGTCTCACTATGGTGATGCATACTAGATCCAAGTGGATTAAATTGAACTCAAGCGAGTGTTAACAAGGCAAAAACCTGAAATTTCATGGTAAATCACCTCCATGACCTTTGACATTTGACCTATGTACCCCAATATCTAATCAGATCATCTTTCTATGGTGATACACACTAGCACCACGTTTAACCCTATTCCAACTGGGCTATTTGACCCCCTGTTTTTACTGGGGGGGGGGGGTCAATCTGACCCCCCCTTCAGATCTCGGCCGCTGATCGCGCGATTGCCGCGAAATTTTGCCTGAACATAGAGCCGGATGTAAGCTACAAGATTATAAAGTTAAATTTAAGGAAATTATTGATTTTCTAGTTTTAATTAATTAATGTTTTTGCCTGTAACTCCATAAAAAAGGCTGAAAGAACGCTAATTTTTTGTGTCAGTATTCCTCAAGACACATTGAACAATTTCCTTGCAAAAAAAATCGACAATCAAAATTAATTTCTTATGTTTTTTATTGTTTTGCTAATTTCTTATGTATTTTATTGTTTTTTCAATCTTTTGTTTTCTATTGTTTTTTTGCCGAAATTTGTTGGGGACAGTTTTTCAAGCTTATTTACATTAGAATAAATTAATTTCAATGATTTAAATTTGAAATAATCTAATTAATATCAATTTAACCCCAAAACAGAATTTGCATTGGATTTGCACACAAAATCACAAATTTGAGCTGTTTTGGGGCCGACGTGCATGTACAAAACATTATGTAATTTCGGAACGGTCTACCCGGACATCGCAAATTTGGTCTCAAAATATGCGGGAGACTTCAAAGAAAAAAGTCATGAAATGGCGCGGCAAAATCTTTGCGCGTTGCAGAATTATCGCGCAAAATGTCGAGGGGGGGGTCAAATTGACCCCCCCCAGTAGGAATAGGGTTAAAGTTCATACCTTCAATGGTTCTCGAGATATCGTGTTAACAAGGCTAACACCTGCAATTTTGGAAATTGACCTCTGTGACCTTTCATCTTTCTCCTACATACCCAAAAATCTAATCAGATCGTCTCCCTATGGTAATACATAATAGCACCAAGTTTGAAGTTCATACCTCAAATGGTTCTTTGGTCATCACAAGAACGAGGCTAACACCTGAAATTTCAGAAACTGACCTCTGTGACCTTTGACCTACGTACCTCAAAATCTACTCAGATCGTCTCCGTATGGTGATACATAATAGCACCAAGTTTGAAGTTCATACCTCAAATGGTTTTTTAGTTATCACAAGAACGATGCTAACATTTCAGAAATTGACCTCTGTGACCTTTGATCTTTGACCTACGCACCCAGAAATCTACTCAGATCGTCTCTGTATGGCGATACATAAAAACAGGCTGCAAAAAGTATATTTTTTTAATGTTAATGTGCTTACATTGCTTACCAGTATCAAAAACCCTGTAAGAAAAGAGCTGACTACCATAAAATGAAATCCCAAAATGATTCTACAGGATATGAAAACACCTGTTAAAATGAATTTTACAGGAACATCAAAAAATGGGTTATTAGCACAAAAAAAAGGAAAGAAAATTAGATTACTTCCTCATGTGAGGTAATGCAGCACTGTAATCAGCAACTTTAGACTTACTAAACTCTCTGTTTGTATGACATATACTCCAATGAAAAAGGCTCCACTGTCAATATCAGAGTAGTCCTATTCTTAACTCAACCCTGGACTAAGCACTATCCCTGACCCCAATCCTTACCCTAAACCTAACCTTAAACCAAAATAACAACACAAGTAATAACCCTATATCTTGAACCCTTTTGAGACAATTGACAACATTTTGTGGTTTGGCTCAATAACTCTTGACTCAGAGCTATGAAAGATATACCAAATGCATGAGTAGAAAGAGCAAAAATTTCAGCACACACTGTGTTCAATTTGCTGTATGACCATATTTTGTCTGATGCCAGGAACAAAAAAAAAAAAATGAGAGAAAGCTTTATAATCCGTAAATTGGCAACATACTGAGAGGTTCAAAATCATTGTCTTTCATCAAAATTGGCAATTTTTTCATCTTTCAACAAAATTCCTAACCATGTCTATTGTTTTCGAAGACATTACACCTTATTAGAACCATGTAACACTGAAAGAGAAATATTCTTGTTGCCAATTTGAAGAACAAAATGTGATCAATTTAGCCCTTGAAATGATTCCTGTCCTGAAAGGGTTAACAAAATAATGACTGGAGCAAATGTCACCCAAGCACAGGAAGGATCATCCCCTTGGTCAGGGGTTCATAGAATTACCTTCTTCATGGCATATACTGCATGTTGGTTTTCTCCTCTTGCCTTGCCCTCCACCGCTACCACCACCACCTCCTCCCCCTTTTCCTCTTCCTCTTCCTCCTCCCCCTCCTCTTCCTCCTTGGAATGAAGACGACGACCAATTCCTGGACTGGCCCCCTCCTCCTCCACCTGAAAAACAAACAACTTAGAGTTGATAAGATAAATTCTAAAATATACAGACAAAGATTTTTGAAGCTAAGAAAGGCCTGAAGGAAGGTACTACATAGAACTGTGCTGTTTCAAGCCGTCGAACAATGATTGAACTTAATGATGCCGGTCAATGATATCATATCATTGTATATTCAGAAGCCCTTTAGCAAACATACAAACTAATGACCTGAACCAAATTATACTCTTCATCGCCGATCTGGACAGTGTAACTGTTGTATACTTATCCAGAATATCAAAATGAAGGGGCCTAAACAACATATCAGAGTTTACATTCTACTCCTTTTGGTATTTTTTGCCATCTATGATACAGTGAAACCTGTCTATAAAGACCACTCAAGGGAGACAAGAAAAGCATTTTTTTACGAGCAGGTGGTCTTTATGGACAGGTTCCTTTAATACACATTTCAATGAGAAACATTGTTCAAGGGAAACAAAAATTGAGGTCTTTATAGACAGGTGGTCTTTCTATACAGGTGGTCGCTAAGCAGGTTTGACTTCTACATATTATTTACCACATTCTTCTTTAACAAACTTCATAAATCACCTATTGTGGAAAGGACTGAAGTCCGGGAAAACCCACACCTACATGTATCTTCAAAACTATGATCTAAAAACAAACATACCTCTCCCAAACTTAGAGCCACCCTTAAAGCCTCCACCACTCTTAGGTTCTTCATCTGCCCATTGGAAGTAAGTACATTGCTTCTCTCTGGGTTTGCCACACACATAGAACTGACGACCTTGGTTTGGGCCTTCCTTCTGTACAGTACGTCTGGAGAAATGTAAGAAGTAGCCGAGAATACAGAATTAGACAATACATGCAGGATTTTCTAGCCCATGTTCTGTTTCGATCTAGCTGTCATCTCTATAACTTTCCTTCTACATCTACGTATATCACTTTCAATACAATAAAGATACATGACTTATGCAGCAAAAAAGTCAAATTTCACCATTCATTCATTACCCATGAACAGTCCATATTTTGTGCTCTTTTTCAATCTTTCAGCACAGAAAATTACATCACAGATCAATGTGATTGGATATAATTTTCCCCCCATAATAATAATAATAATAGTAATAGTTACATTTGTAGAGCGCCTAATACTGAATTTCTAAGTGATTTACATATAATTATTATTACCCTGCTCACTGGATCCAATTGCTATTCCACAACTTAAAGTGTCCGCAGGTGTCATATAGAAGTGCACGTTACATGAACTACCTCGAAAAAATAAGATTTATTTGAAAGAACTCATATTAAGAAATAAAACTTTTTTCTTTTTTTAAAACTTTTTATTATTTTTCATTATTTTTTTCACTCAATATTTCAGACCACTTAGACATTTTTAGTGCTTCTCCAATAACATGGTGGAAATAAGTAGGAACAATCGATAGCAACTTTTCGCAAATTTAAAGTTCTTGCCCGTCGAGGTCCATAATCCTGTAAACTTACAAGTCTTTTAATGATCTTACAGTTTCACTTCATTACATAATACTAGCATAATACCGTAATCTTTAAATGTTCATGGGATAATAAGCCAGAAAAACCGGGAGTTGTTTTACTTACTGTACTGCAGCTGCATTGCACTGGCACATGACCTCCCCCCACACATTAGTGGAAGAACCCTGATCCCCTCCGCCTGTTCCATATCCACTGGAACTGTCAAATGTTCTATTTGGGCCAGAGGCAGGGGTGTCAAAGCTGCCACCGAATGAGGGACTTGAGTTGTTCCAGCTAGCATTAGATGAGTTGCCAAACGCTGGAGTTGCATTATTCTCTGTATTTTCATCAGACCAGAGGAAGAAGTTGCAGCCCCCGGACTGGCATTTGAAGAACTGGCGACCTGTAGACAAAAGAAAGGAAAACAATAAATTTTCTCAAACGCAATCTGCGGAAGGGGCAGGTAACAAGCCGAGTATACCATATCCATGTCTTTTTTTTATAACATGAATATAAACGTAAAGCATTTGATACACTCTTCATGCCACCACCTTATCATAAAAAAATAAAAACATAACTGTAAATTTAAGGAGAAAGCAGTAATTATTAACAGATGCAACATACCTACATACAGGAAGAATATCATCCTTTTGAAAAATAGAAGGTCAATACTAATAGAACGATTGAGAGGTCAAGGATGAAAGAAAAGTCTAAGCACGGTGGAACCTCGTTATAACAAACTCCTTGGGAACAAGAAAATTACCTTGTTATATTGAAACCTAGTTATATCAGGGTTAAAACACAACCGGGTACAAAGAAGTGGGATTAGAAAAATTACCTTGTTATAATGAGAGTTTGTTATAACTGTTCTTTATAACGAGGTTTAACTGTAATTGGAGTAAAAGGAGAGCGACAGAGAGCGAAGGAGAGAAATTGGAAAGACAAAAATATTAAAGAAAGATACTAGAACTAACTAGGAAAGGAGAAACGACACTAACAAAGAAAAAAACATGGCAAAAATTCGATAGAGAAGGATACTGAAAAATTGAGCTAACCTTGATTGGGTCCCTCTTTCCTAACAGTCAGTTGTACAGCATCCTGACCACAGTTACACACTACTGCATTGCCAGTACTACCAGTATTTTTACTTTCATTCCTGAATAGAGTGTGAGAAAGATCCAAGTAAGTTTAAGATAATGCATTCATAAACAAAGTCCTATGTTCTTAAATCACTACACAGGTAGCATACATCGTAGAAGAGTATACCTGGGGGTGTTTCACAAAGAATTAAGTTGGACTGAAAGTCGAACTTAAATTCCTAGTTGCGTGCTTTATATTATGCATCATCGCATTGGTCAGATCATGCTCAGGGGACGCGCGCTATTGGGAAGTCTATCAATGAGATTACTTGTTAAATACCGAATGCGCACTAGCGCTTACGCATGATTCTAAGTCTAACTTTACTCTTTGTGAAACACCCCCCAGATCTAGAAATCAGTAAATGAAAGAGAATGTGTAAAAATAAACATAAGTAATATCTTGATTTATGCATAATTATTCTTTACACGAAAATAGGAATCAATTTATAAGTGTCATACAGATTGCTATTCTTAAGATTGTGTGCACTCTATCTTCATATAGCAATACGATTCATAATATCGATGAGCCTAGAAATAATGGTGAGCTATCTCTACATATTCATGGAAGAATGCACTATTATATTACCTGGCAGATATGTTAGATAGGGGAGTCCTTGCAGTATTTCCAAAGGATGATGTGGAGTATGATCTTGATGGATTGTCATTCCATCCCCCTCCCCCTCCTCCTCCTCCTCCTCCTCCCCTTCCTCCTCTACTGCTTCCAAACTGTCCATTTCTAGATGATGATGACGATGATACTGATGGGGCACTGCCAGAGTTGAACCAATGGGATGCTTCGTCATCATCTATGTCCATGGAGTTTCCTCCTGCAGGTCTACCACCTCCTCCTCCTGCTCTGGTACCACTGGAAAACCCTCCCCCTGTTCCTCCTCCTCCTCCTCCTCCGCCCCCTGTTCCCCCTCCTCCTCCGCCCCCTCTTCCTCCTCCTCCTCCTCCTCTTCCGCCCCCTCTCCATCCTCCTCCTCCTCCTCCTCCTCCTCCTCCTCCTCCATCACCACTACTACCACCTCTTCCCCCTCCCCCTCTTCCTCTGTTCGCAGTTGGCTGGGCTCTGTTGGCAGAAGCTAGGGATAAAGAAGTTGAAAAGACAGTGATCATGGAAATGAGATATTTAATTTTTTTTGAATAATAAAAATCTTGCTGAATGGATAAAAAGAACATTTATTTGACATCAATGAAAAACATTGAAATTACTGATTACAATTTCAATAATCTTGAAACTATTTTTTTCATGATTTTTAAATGAAAAGTTTGTGGTCTTTGCAATGTCTGCCTGAACAATTTACTAGACTTCCATATACCTTGTACACCTACAGAAAATAATGGGACTGATGATAATGATGAAGATGATAATGATAAAGATGATAATGATATACATGATAATAGAGATAATGATAATAACATTGAAAAGGGTGCTGCATAGTTACCTGGGTTAGACTGGTCTCTAGGTCGGAGGTAAGCTAGATTAAGATCCAACACATCTTTGAGAGTTGTGTCACAGCCTCCTATGCATCCTTCATATCTAAATCCATGAATACACCAAACCATTCAATAAATCAAGGCATTACGTTCATAAAAATCTCAACTATATTCAGCTTTTTTAATTCTGCTTAACCAAACCTGGTTCTACTACCATTTCAAAGACACTGATCACATCATTTTGACAATAATGATTCCACACCATGTTTTGACGGAAGATTTCTACTTATTGCAACTGACTTCATAAGTATGTCATCACTTTCACTATATCACTATATGACTGAGTCATCGAAAGGAATTATATGCAATATTTTAAAGGTGGAATTGTGTTGGTTTGAAACAATAGAATAACAGGAGAGAATCTGGGGAGTGTTTCATCAAGCGTTTTGTCAGGGATTTTTACCGACAACTGTTATAAGCTACTGAAATCCTTGCATCTGATTGGCTGAGAGCAAATTTGTCAGTAAAAATCACTGACAAAACGCTTAATGAAACGCTCCCCAGGACTTACTCAAGTGGTATCATTGGAGGCACAGATCCTCTCTTGAACTTGAATTTGATCTTATTGACTGGCCCAGGTTGACACTGAAAGAGAAGTTAAAAATACTTCTGTTCTTCAACTATATCCTGGACGTTATCCCTAAGTATATATGACGAAATAGAGACTTTGAGATATCTGAATGGAACAGCCCAACATGTAGAAAATCAGTAAAGAAGTAAACTGTCCTACGCTTGAATATATGTGTGTTACACACAGGTGCCATAAAATTACTAAGGATATGGGGCATAAATGAGCTAATTTGTTACCTCCTGACTTCTCGTTTACATTACATAAATAATATTTGACTAGCAAGGGAGACAGACAACATACTTCAAAATTTCTTATCTAAATGAATATTATAGATATGCAGCGGTCGAGTTAAAGCCTAGGTAATTGAAATATTTCAAATGACTACTGCACCTTACAATAGACTTTTTAGACAAAATACTAATATGACTTTGTATCAATTTTAAAATCAATGGGAAATCCAACCTTAATGTTGAGTTGCTCTTTAAAAAAGCAGAAAAAATCAGAGAAGCAGATAGGTGAAAGTTTGAAAGAAATCAGACAATCAATATGAAACTTATACATTTTTGAAAGTTGTAATCACTATACATACTGAAATTTCAAATTGGCCGTATAAATGTAGGTAATGTCACTGTGATGTAGCAGCGGATAACTCTCCCATTTTCTCCAACATGCAAACAAGACTAAAATGTCAATTTCTATTTGTTTTTGGAAGACTAATAACAATTTGCTAACTATGATTTATTAGAGTATTGCCCCGAAAGAAAAAGCGCTTTAGAGAAAACTGCAAATTGATGACATTTTAGTGTACAACAAACAGGAGAGTTGACTGGAAATATGTCACAATCGACTAAACCAATTGCCGATTTGAGATTCGCATAGGTTTAATGATCTTGTTTTTCAAATACTTATAACTTTTTTATTATTCGTCTGATTTCTTTCAAACTTTCAACATCTTGGTTCTCTTATTTTTCTGCTTTTATACAAGTCAACTTAATACAAGGGTTGGATTGCCCTTTAAATAAAAAAAGCTGCCTAATACAAAAACAAGAAGCAAACCCAAGAAGAGGACAAGAGATGATTTACCTGCTGACAGACTGTATCAGAGACATCTGCTGATTCTACGACGGCCGGAAACCAGATGGCTGCCTTGCATCCTGGGTAACCCATACAGCTAACCATCCAGCCGCCAGCCTTCCTCTCTTTCAGGGTCATCGGCTCGTTGCATTGTGGACACTTCCGCACAATAGAGGGTGCACTAACCTGTACGGCTGGTAGCAAGAGGTATAATTTATTCTTTAACATTTACCCAAAGAAGCCTTTAAACATGATCACCTGTTTATACAAACCACCTGTCTGTGAAGCCCACTATAATTGTTTCCCAAGCAGTCTTCTCCTTTGTCCAACCAACCTGAGCAGAAAACTATTTGATTGAGTAAATTTATGAATAACTTCACATAAATCTTACCTGTATAAAATTGAATGTTTTCAGAGTTTTCTCTAGCAAATTGTAGTATATAATTACCCACAGACACTGTACGCATGACAAAGTCAAGTAAAGGAGGCAGTTGAATGTGCTAAAATTCAACCATGTACAGAAAAGTCCTCAAAGTTCCTTCCTTTTTTACAATCCCACTGTCTTTCCTTTACCTTCTGTCTTATATTCTTCTTAAATATTTCTATTACTCTCACAAACACCCCTCCCCCCCCCCACACTTCTTTCTTTCTCTCTCTCTTCCATTAAGTGTACATATCCTGTAAACTTGTCAACTGATCACTATACCCCTTTTTTTCTCTCAATCACTCAATTCTGTTTGTGATCTCGGCTTCTTTCTGCTGTTCTCTCTCTCTCTCTCTCTCTCTCATTTTCTACTTTAAGATTTACTTGTTGCATTTTGAGTCTGAGCAGGTTGTCCCAAATACTGTTCCAATGCACTATCCAACATAGTTGCCTAGGAAACAAAAAATTATGAGGGAGAAAATAAACAATATCTTCAGTCATGTAAAATTACCACAGGTGTATGCTAAATTCATCATCACAGTTTTTAACATTATTTCATGTGTCAAATTAATGGTAGTTTAAACTATATGCCCAATAACCTTTGACTATGCAGACTAACCATCGCATCTTAACATGTTAACACATACATGCATTAAAGTTTGGTTCAATTCCCTTCAAAAGATCTCAAATTACTGAGTTTACAAAATACACACATATCAAAGGAACACAGAAAGATCAATTTTACCAAGAAATATTTCAAAAGCTGAAGGAAGACTGCTTTAGGTACATATTAATTACTTCCATCCTCTCACTAGAGGAATTTGACAAAATGGCTGAAGACATTCACCAACCTTTCTAGCAGCCTCTATGAAAACCTGCTTGTAGTTTTCCACCTGTTCAGCTAGAACATCATCAGGGTTCTTCTGACCGTCACATATTCTACAAAGCAGACGAAACAGTCCAAATGCCCAGGTTACAAATAGGCCTACTAGGTCAATAATAGGCACTTCCTCTATAATCCCTTTTCTCAAATACAAACTGGAACTGTAGGATTGATTTTTCTGCTTACCGGTAAACTCTTTTCAGCGGTAGATCTTGACCAGCAAATCCACAGCTGTCAAATTTGTTTGATTTTATTTGATGGATACTCCTAATTCCATTAGGACTAACTAGAAATGTGCATTGCTGGGGCCGCGCAATGCTAAATGTATCCCCCGGCACTGGCAGCGATTTGAAGGAGGGACAAAGACCCTCCCCCATCCCCTCCCTCAAACAAAAGGATGGTGTAGAAATTAGATGTGTAGGTTTCACTAAGACACATCTTCATATAAAATTTGAAAGAAATGTGTTGAGAGATATACCAAGATACATCTCCATACAAAATTTGAAAGAAATCCATCAAGAAATGTGGCCTGCAGAGTGCACTCACGCCATGCCCTGAAGTATGACCTTTGACCCTATAAAAGACGGAACACTGGTGGCAGCATCACCAAAAATATAGGTTTTTAGATTACACCAAGAGACACCTTCATGCAAAATTTGAACGAAATCCGTCAAGAAATGCAGAAGAGTGCAAGAAATGGAAAATGACCTTTGACCCTATAAAGGACGGAACAATGAGGGCAGCATCACCAAAAATTAAATATGTGTAGATTATACCAAGATACATCTCCATACAAAATTTGAATGAAATCCATCAAGAAATGCAGAAGTAAGAGTGCACAAAAGGGACAAATGAGCTTTGACCCTATAAAGGACGGAACAATGAGGGCAGCATCACCAAACAGTAAAGATGTGTAGATTATACCAAGATACATCTCCATACAAAATTTGAAAGAAATCCATCAAGAAATGTGGCCTGCAGAGGTTTTAGATTACACCAAGAGACACCTTCATGCGAAATTTGAATGAAATCCGTCAAGAAATGCAAAAGTAAGAAATGCAGAAGTAAGAGTGCAAGAAATGGAAAAATGACCTTTGACCCTATAAAGGACGGAACAATGAGGGCAGCATCACCAAAAATTAAATATGTGTAGATTATACCAAGATACATCTCCATACAAAATTTGAATGAAATCCGTCAAGAAATGCAGAAGTAAGAGTGCACAAAAGGGACAAATGAGCTTTGACCCTATAAAGGACGGAACAATGAGGGCAGCATCACCAAACAGTAAAGATGTGTAGATTATACCAAGATACATCTCCATACAAAATTTGAAAGAAATCCATCAAGAAATGTGGCCTGCAGAGTGAACTCACGCCATCCCTTGAAGTATGACCTTTGACCCTATAAAAGACGGGACACTGGTGGCAGCATCACCAAAAAGTACAGATTTTTAGATTATACCAAGATACATCTCCATACAAAATTTGAAAGAAATCCATCAAGAAATGTGGCCTGCAGAGTGAACTCACGCCATCCCTTGAAGTATGACCTTTGACCCTATAAAAGACGGGACACTGGTGGCAGCATCACCCAAAAGTACAGATTTTTAGATTACACCAAGGGACACCTTCATGCAAAATTTGAACGAAATCCGTCGAGAAATGCAGAAGTAAGAGTGCAAGAAATGGAAAAATGACCTTTGACCCTATAAAGGACGGAACAATGAGGGCAGCATCACCAAAAATTAAACATGTGTAGATTATACCAAGATACATCTCCATACAAAATTTGAACAAAATCCGTTGAGAAATGTGGCCTGCAGAGTGCACTCACGCCATGCCCTGAAGTATGACCTTTGACCCTATAAAAGACGGAACACTGGTGGCAGCATCACCAAAATCTATAGGGTTCCAGATTTTACCAAGAGACACCTTCATACAAAATTTGAACAAAATCCGTTGAGAAATGTGACCGCTAGAGCGCACACAAACTATCCCCAAAAATATGGCCTTTTACCCTATAAAAGACGGAACACTGGGGGCAGCATCACCAGAAACTATAGGGGTCCAGATTTTACCAAGATACACGTCCACAGGAAGTCTGAAAAAAATTCGTCGAGAAATGTGACCGCTAGAGCGCACACAAGAATGTGACGCGGCGGCGGCGAAACGCTGCTGAATCCGAAGTATCCTCCGGCATACTGCCGGGGGATACAATTATTTTTTTAAATACCAAGACTAAGAAGAGCATCTTAATTCTATAATTTCACACAAGGTACATACGATTCTCAGATAGAATACGTTCCTCAAGATTTGCTTATATTAGTGACACTTGCAAATGACTCGAACTACTTGTAATTCTAGTATTCGGGGGTGGGGGAGGGGGCCGTTTCATCAACTGTCTTGTCAGTGATTTTTACTGACAAATTTGCTCTCAGCCAATCAGATGCAAGGATTTCAGTAGCTTATAACAGTTATTGCAACTTGTCATTGATGACAAGTTTTATGAAACAGGGTCCTGATCGCCATGGACCTACCTTTTAAGGTCTGCTTCCAACTCTGCTCTGAGGTGTGGTTTAGACAGCTCATAGCCCATGTTATCATAGCCTTCACATAACCCCATGCCCAGCTCTCCGGGCACAAACCGGCCGTCTGGACGCACACCCACGTACAGACGAGACTTGATCTTCTCTATATGCTCTGCATGCGTAGCATCCGTGCCTAAGAATAAGAAACGCAACACATTTCTACAGCTAAGTACTTACAGGCATATAAGTAACTAAGATCACAAAAGAAAAAGAAATTCAGTAAGCTCATATCTAGAGGAGAGTTATCTTGATCAAGGTGTCGTAGTCGAGATTAAACCACCCGCACCATTGATATTGTACCTAATACCTGTAATTGCTTGTCTTCCTCTTGATATCCAAATGGGCTTCATTAATTGTGGAGTTTGATATCATGGAACATTGTTTGTATCAATTCAAACACTAACAACAAAAAAAACTTGCCTCATTAAATCTTATTCATGGAACATGCTCATAAACTTGGTTGCATAAGGGTTAAATCTTCATGAGTGCATGTTTCCCTTTCATATAATGTACAATAAGTTTATAGTTAATATGTGACCAGGCACCAAAAAGTCAGACTGTGTGATTTTCAGTTAGAGCTCAACAAAGGTGTTTTTGGTCGGTATGGTCAAATTTCAGTGTTTAGTATTTCCTGAAAGAGTATACTTTTTTCCTAAGTAATCAAAAACTTTGGAGGCACAAAACAATATAAAAGTGGTATTTTTGACAGCTTTTAGTAGACCTAAATTTGTCTTTTCTGGATTATGTTGCAGTTAGTTTTCTTTTTTTAAGACCCTGAACACTTGTCTCATTTTGATCTCCCATACCTTTTAAACAGATTAAGCGCTTGTATTGATACTTGTCCACTATGATGGGCAGGATGTGCTTATTTAGTATGCCAAGTTTTAGGACAATCTAATAATCTCTTCATTGAAATTTCTATTGAGTTCTAATCCTCTTTTTGTCACCTTTGCACAATACCTGGAGAGTCAGAGTGCTTCAATAGACTATAATCTTTAAACCCTTATTTCTCATAAGTAACATTCTATGGGACTGGAAATTCTACTATTTCTTCAGTGGGTTAGGAACATCCAATGCTAATGAGTTATACATCATTTTAAAGCTGAGAATCTCCTCTTTCAGAACCAAACCTTAACTAAAAATTCACATCTGGCGACTTTTTGGTGGTTTTGTGTTGCCTGGTCACATATACTCACCAATGCCATGCTTATCCATCAATGTGATAAGGTCAGCTTCAGTCAGAAGCGGAGGGGCTTGTGTCTGACCATCTACCATCTACAAGAGATAAAAGAAGCCTAAAGTGTATTGTGTTCAATAAAAGCAGATGCCTCAAATATAGTTTGGGGAGGGGTCACGTAATCAGCAGACAGAATGTTATGTGATGATAAGCATACCAGGTTATAATAGTAATAATAATAGCTTCTTATAAAGCGCTCATTATTACCCTGGTTACAGCAGAGCCGCCACAGTAACTAGCGCTCAAGCATACCAGGTACCCATCTACATCAGGGTGGTGAGTGGCAAATGTAGTCTTGTCCATTTGAGGATAATCTACTCTTTATTAGATTATGACACCATAGTATGGTGGTTTATTCATTTATACACACTATCAATCAAACATTTGAGGGTTTCAGTGCATCTCTGCCCAGTGTGTACGTCCTCTTATCTAAGGTCATTCATGACCCAGAGAGGTTCAAGGCAGGATCTATTCCTTGAAACGTACCAAGATGAAATCCACAACTTCCTCTATCCCTCACCTCTATCGACGTGGGTTCAAAGGTTTGACACGGGTCATACACTGGGTTGATCTTAGCAGTCCATTTATCATATGGGTAGACATCCCTATCTTACCTAGCTATGATCATCAGTTGTCATTAGAGTTTCCAATATGTATTTGATCAATAACAACTTTAAAGTTTCATACGTTTTTTCTGTATTATTTAGTCACAATTTCTCACTGATCCCCTTCTCTTATTTTTTCTGCTTTTAATAAAACCAGCCTGATGTAGGGGTGGACTGTCCCCTTTGAAATAAAACCCACAAATATCTGCTAATCCTTATCTCTATCGACGTGGGTTCTAAGGACTGACCCCGGTCGTACAGGATGATCTTAGCGTTCCGTTTCTCATACGGATAGACATCCAGGTTTTCCTGGATTTGATCACCAGTCATCACAGAGTTAAAAAGTTGTGCTTGATCAGTCACAACTTTGTAACTTTTTTATCCTATATTGTTCAATCTCAAAAATTAATTTCTCCTCATTTTTTTCTGCTTTTACGTCGTAATGTCAACCTGATGCCAGGGTGGACTTCCCCTTCAAAATAAAACAAACAAGCAAACTCCCACATTTCTTACCTCTAACGATGTGGGTTCAAAGGTTTGTCCCCGGTCATACACAGGTATTATCTTAGCATTCCATTTGTCGTATGGATAGACATCCAGGTAGTTCCTGGCGATGATCATCAGACCTGTAGCACTGAACTCCTCCTCAGCGATGGTGATTTCAACCACTGTCTCCTTGCCTTGTGCATCCTGAAAACAAAGAATATGGTGAAGCTGCAGTTGGAACAGTTGGAAGTATAAAGGTAGGTTTTGGGGGTTTGAAATCCTTGGTCAGTGTTTACATGTACGTCCCAAGAAAGTGCACTTTGTTTAGACTGGTCTCTCTCAACCCAGGTGTAATAAATAAATTGGCACCTAGTAGGAAGAAATTCCTTGAGTGTCTGACTGCACTATAAGTGTACAGTTATTCTTGCAGTATACTTAGAAACACACAAGTTGATTCAGTTTTGGTTAATTAGATTACACCTGTGCATGCTTACCTGAAAGAAACAAACTAGGAAGTATTTAACCATGATCTCATAGACCCTCTAGTCATTACCCTAGAGGGGACCGGTATACATGGTTGGGTGTGGATGGGGGGTTGGACGTGATTACATTTCTATGGTTACACATGGGCTTACCTGAGAGCAGCAAGCTAGGAAGTGTCTGACTACAAGCTCATAGACCCTCTGCTCATTGCCCTGTAGGTTATTGGTGTACTTGGTAGGGTGGATTGGGGGATGGGCATGATCGGTCTTCTTACCCTGCCGTGGGTTGGGGCCTTGCTGCAGGAGATTACCTGCAAAGGCTGAAAGGAATATACGAAAGAAAAAAAAAAGGATTGGTGAATTCTATAAGTAGTAGAGAGATGTGGTACATATAATAATAAATAAACTGATATCTATCTACCACAATGGTGAAAAATATCACGAATCAAAAGGATGAGTTGAAAATTAGCAGAAACGAATAACTAACTCCTTGAAAGAAAGATGGTATTTTAAACTGTAATAATGTTTTGAGTTCAGTTAAAGCTATAAGGTACTTTTAGTGTCAGAGAGACAGACAGAGACAGAGAGGGAGAGAGGGGGGGGGGGGGGGGGGGGGGAGGTAGATGTTATGAAAATCCCATGAAGAAAGTAAACAGTTAACAAAAAGATTGCTCTTCTATTCAGTAAGTAGTTAGTTCCCCATTATGAGTATAAGGGTGCAAAGTATGAGTCACATCTGTTCGGAATGGACCTGCAAATGCCTGACAAAACTGTTAACCCTTATAATACCATTGACAGAAATATTACAGACAGATTAGCACATTTTAGCCTGTAGTAATGAGAGGGTTAAGAACACCTACCTCCCCACTGGGGATCCTGAGTCTGTTTCTCAATCAATGGCACTAAATTGAGCTCCTTGGGGAAGATGTTGGTCTCTGTACGGGGATAGCTGATGAATCTAGGTTTGGAATATACAGGCAGAGATACATCAATAACTATAGGAGAGATATATCTATAACAACTTCAAAATCATAATTGTATACATCAGTAATGTCTAAACTGCTATATCAATTGAGGTTATAATGCAATGTTTTCAAGTGATCATACGAGTAGGCACTTTAATACACAATGTCTGTAATATGAGAATACTGGGTATTATTACACAATTACTAAAATTCTCATTTCATTTTTAATTCCACACATAAAGAATTCATATGTTCGTTTGTCCTTTATTTTCACTATCGGTCACATTAGATTAGGTAAGCTTGAATAATTCACAAGATGTGATTTTACATTTTCTCAAATGGCTCAGCTTGATTACATCATACAACTAGATTACTTATCGAACACGCAATGCAACTTTGGGGATTTAAAAATGATTTTGATGCAAGCCATATTGCAACATAATACATTTATCCCCAGTATCACTTTAAATTTCTTTGGGTGATACATGTACTTTAATGTTATGGCAGGTAAGAATCAAATAGACTGTTAATAGTGATAACCTTTATATTGCTTGATTATTAGCCATGTAATAGCTTTGACTTTAAATTAACATGTCATCTCTTGGCAAGTTCGATTTAGCATTCATAACTAATTGCTCAGCATCAGCTGAAGAGTAAGCCAGACTCACCCCTGAGTATAGAGTTTTTCTGCTATCTTCATAGCCTGCTGGGCACTGATCCTCAGCTTACGTGCAGCAAGCTTCTCTAGTTCCTGATGGATTATTCGTCAAACAGAACAAGATAATAAATGAATACAGTGAGCTGCAAACATATGCTTAAATATCAAAGTGTAATGCATATGTGCAAATTTGGATAAGAATTAAAGAGGACATCTTAGAAGAAAAGCATGTTAATATGTTTAAATAACTATATCTTCAAATTCTGTTATCATAAACTTTGCTTATCACTCAAAGAAGGATAAGAGAGTACTGTTGATGGATACATTTAAGAAATGATTGGAAGAGAGAGGAGTGAAGGGCCAGGGGTGGAAGTGATGAAGAAGGTTAAGACAATGAGTGGTAGAACAGCATGGTTAGTAAAGTTTACGGATACCACACTTTCAGACAAAGAGAGACACAGAGAAAGCGGGAGAGAGAAAGAGACATAGAGCTCATATTTTAGGCAATAAGAACACTGTTGTAAAACTTACAAGCCTTTAATACTTTACATATAAAAAAATATAAGGCGTTTATAACACATACAAGCATGCTTACACTAAGAATACAGAAACTATACAGCGGTTGAATAACGTCAAATGCATTCCATACATACCACAGTATCCAATGGCAGTGGTCTCCATTTACTCTTTGGTTTGCTGCGCTCATCAACAACAGTTGCAAGGGGGTTCTACGATACAGAGATATCAAAACAAAAATGAGTAAATTGGTTTCAGCATCAGGATTCACAAAAATATCTATTCAAATTGTCGTCAGCATTCTTTACAAATTCGCAACCTTCTGCAAGATTCCTTTGCTTTGAACTGAAGTGTGGAACTTGATAGAGTGTTGCCTTATTATCATTCAGATTACACTATATCCACATCAAAAATATTTCAATCTCCTTCTTCCGTAATCATTCCCAAAAGTCCCCTCCCATTTCAGCATAAAATGTATTTGACTGATGCCACAGTCACACCAACAACACCGACGCCAGACCGAACAAAAAATTACATTGCCACCAATAGACCGCTTTGGTAATGTATGCTAATTTTATGCATAAAGCTTGCCGGAGACTTGCCGGACATAGCAACAAATAATGTATGCAAAATGGATTGCAAGCATTGAGGCTCATTTATGAAAAGCATGTTCATGCAATAGCTCGTCAATAGGTGCTCAGAGAATATATGTGCATAAATTTGTATATATTACAGAAGAGGTCTATTGCCAAGAATCAGTTGGTTTGGAGTCGGTGTGGGGTCGGTTTGGCGGTGTCGAGTCGGTTTGGTGGAGTGACTGTGGAATTACCACTGATTTTACAACAAACGGCCTTTTCACCACATGACACCATGTCAAATCAAATTACAAGGAGAGTCATGCAGCCAACATCATTGACCCAATCTCATAAACATACCTCTGTACAGATTTCATAGAAGACTTGACAAGCAAGCTGATCAAATAACCTATGTCTCTTCCAGTTGAACTCTACAAGTCCATCATCAGTCTTATGTGATACTGAATAAAGAAGAGATAACACATGTAAGTAATTTCAATGAGTTGGCTAAGTCAGTAGAGCGTCTGCCTGTCAAACCAAAGATTATGGCTTGGAATCCGTACCTAGCGTATAACTACAGCCCCTGTAGTCTTTTAATATCTTTTAACATGCCGCCTGAACGCTTCAAAATTTCAGTAAGGGGGAGGAAAATTTATGATTTTTGAACTTTGCCAAACTACTTTATAACAGACATCAATTTATTTATGAATGTTCTCAATCATCCAGGTAGTAGATAAAATCCCTTGACGTTTCCCGAAGTTCCTGGACCCCGTCACTGGTCAACAAGCGTTTGCCGCCAAAGATCAGTCGTCCTGATGAAGAGTACCGGAGTGGACGTGAAACGTTGCAATGTTATTAAATCAAACTAAGTACAGTTGTCTTGTCTATAACATTCAATGTTATTTGACACACATCAATTACTTTCTGCACCTGAAGAAGTCACCTCTAAATCTAATGTTATTTACATTTTAACAAGAAGCTTGTATAATCACCTTTGATTTTATAGAATGTTTCTGGAATGAAGGCTTCAACCTGCTTGTATCGCTCCACTACAAAGCCTAGAGTAGGGAACTGGCAGGAGCCAAAACTAATGAGTTGGTTTTGTAATAGATCTGGGAAGACTCTCTGAAGGCGTAGGGTCTGGAACCGTGTGAAAGCAGCACCTGTCACGATCAAATCATCAGCTTTGAGTACATACAATGCTATAAAGATGGTAATTTATGTAAGTACATTTAAATGCAGCCATTGCAAAGAGACAGAGTATTCATCTAATTTGCATTTCCATATACCCTTGAGAATGATAGGTACCTGGTAGTTTTGCAAAGCCTGTCAAAAATTGCTATGCACCCCCCAAAAAACTTTTGGGAACGAAAGGTATTTTTCACAATGATATAGTAAGCACTGAAGTGCATGCCTACTAACCTATCCTAAGGTCAAGCTGCTGCCTGACATCCACTGCTTGTGACACACGCTGATCAGGTCTGGCAAGGTTCCCACAGGCACGGGTAATGGATCTATATGACAAAGAGTTTTTCTTTCAATTAACGACAACAAATAATAATGGCAATAATAGGTAGATTTATGATGTGCAAGTATCTATTCCAAAGGATGCTGAAGGCACCTATTAATTACTACATGTACCATTACCCTGGCTTTAGCCATGCTGCCCAAAGGTGCTGAAAGCATTGAAGGAATTTCTTTCTACAAGGTACCGATTTACTACACTTGGGTTGAGAGTGGCAACTGCAGATTAATTTCTTACCATAGGACAGCTATAATGCTGTATGGATAGACATAGTTCTAATGTCTGTGTAACAAAAGTACATCACATATCCGTAACATACAATGTATCTACATGTTGTGAAGACGCAGTTTGTAGACATTTTGTTCTTGGTAAATAAAATCAGTCCATTAAGTTATCAATCAAATTGGCCTGAACTTACTGTGGAGTGATCTCTGAGAATCGGGCTCTGTACACATCCAGTCTGGGTTTCACTATTGAGAGGAAATGACACCAACAATAGAAACCAGTAAGTGTTCTATATAAAAAGGCATTGTTGAATCCATACAGGTACTGGGTGGTGCTGTTCCTACTGATGATTTCAATAGCGAAGGTTCACATTTTATTCGGTTTTTGACTATGGTAGTACTGAGTACCCTGGTTCTAACTGGAATCACTGTCTGCATGCACTTGGGGGAAAATGAACAGAAACAGCCCAAAGAATTTTATTTTTATAAAGAGAAATCTTGTCCTAAAGAACACATGCAATGCCAGAGAAACTGTGACGTTAAAAATTCACTGATTTCGAACAAAATATGATTAGTAACTACATCATATCAAATCATAAAACAACTAGATGAATATTCGACCGCGCGCGGTCGGAATTTATGCCTCCGCCATCACCAGATTGGAAATGTATGGCATACATGTACACTCTAAAAAGGACTGGTCCAACAAAATGACAAATCTTTTCACTTAAAATGCACAGGAGACAGAAAAATTTATTTCATTTCATTTTCATATAAAACTAGAAATATTTGATAACAAGGCTAAAAACCAGTAATTTCATGTAATTTTATGTAAATTGACCTCTGTGACCTCTGACCTTTGACCTACTTACCCCAAAATCTAATCAGTTCATCTTTATATGGGTATGCATACTGGTACCAAGTTTGAAGTTCTCACCTCAGATAGTTCTTGAGATATCGCGGTAACGGTGGTAAAAACCACTAATTCCATGTAATTTCATGTAAATTGACCTCTGTGACCTTTGAACTTTGACCTACCTACCCCAAAATCTAATCAGTTCATCTTCGTATACGGTAACATACTAGTACCAAGTTTGAAGTTCTTACCTCAGATAGTTCTTGAGATATCGCGGTAACGGTGGTAAAAACCACTAATTCCATGTAATTTCATGTAAATTGACCTCTGTGACCTCTGACCTTTGACCTACTTACCCCAAAATCTAATCAGTTCATCTTTCTATGGGGATACATACTGGTACCAAGTTTGAAGTTCTCACCTCAGATAGTTCTTGAAATATCGTGGTAACGGTGCTAAAATCCAAGAATTCTTATGTAATTTCATGTAAATTGACCTCTGTGACCTCTGACCTTTGACCTACTTACCCCAAAATCTAATCAGTTCATCTTCGTATGGGGATACATACTGGTACCAAGTTTGAAGTTCTCACCTCAGATAGTTCTTGAGATATCGCGGTAACGGTGGTAAAAACCACTAATTCCATGTAATTTCATGTAAATTGACCTCTGTGACCTTTGAACTTTGACCTACCTACCCTAAAATCTAATCAGTTCATCTTCGTATACGGTAACATACTAGTACCAAGTTTGAAGTTCTTACCTCAGATAGTTCTTGAGATATCGCGGTAACGGTGGTAAAAACCACTAATTCCATGTAATTTCATGTAAATTGACCTCTGTGACCTCTGACCTTTGACCTACTTACCCCAAAATCTAATCAGTTCATCTTTCTATGGGGATACATACTGGTACCAAGTTTGAAGTTCTCACCTCAGATAGTTCTTGAAATATCGTGGTAACGGTGCTAAAAACCAAGAATTCTTATGTAATTTCATGTAAATTGACCTCTGTGACCTCTGACCTTTGACCTACTTACCCCAAAATCTAATCAGTTCATCTTCGTATGGGGATACATACTGGTACCAAGTTTGAAGTTCTCACCTCCGATAGTTCTTGAGATATCGCGGTAACGGTGCTAAAAACCAGTAATTCCATGTAATTTCATGTAAATTGACCTCTGTGACCTCTGACCTTTGACCTACTTACCCCAAAATCTAATCAGTTCATCTTTCTATGGGGATACATACTGGTACCAAGTTTGAAGTTCTCACCTCAGATAGTTCTTGAGATATCGTGGTAACGGTGCTAAAAACCAAGAATTCTTATGTAATTTCATGTAAATTGACCTCTGTGACCTCTGACCTTTGACCTACTTACCCCAAAATCTAATCAGTTCATCTTCGTATGGGGATACATACTAGTACCAAGTTTGAGGTTCCTACCTCAAATGATTCTTCAGATATCGCGGTAACGAGAAGTGGGACGGACGGACGCACGGACGGACGCACGGACGGACGGACGCACGGACGGACGCACGGACGGACGCACGGACGGACGGACAACCCGAAAACATAATGCCTCCGGCACCCACCTTCGGTGGGCGGAGGCATAAAAATGACACACATATAATAAATCATTAACCAACCATTTATAGTGAATGACGTAACAGGATGTAGGAGGGTAAATCTTGTTTAATTTCTTTTTTTTCTTTGCATAAAATTCTGTAGGCATAATCTCCTGATTTGTGACTGGTTTCATACCTGCTTTACAAACATCAATGACCTCATAACCGATATTCTCCCCTTCCCTATCACAATCAGTCCATATGACGAGGACATCAGCAGCTCTTGCTTCTCTCTCCAGAGTTCTCTGTAGAAGAAAAATATCATCACTGCACACTTGATACACTGAGACTCTGAGAGCAATTGGTCAAAGAACAGTATTGAATAGTGCAGCCGATGGCAAGTCACTGAATAAATGAATTGTCCAATCACCCCCAACCATCACTCCCAGTTTAAGGCACTCACTCACTCAACAAAGTTAAGGAGGGGACCCTGGTTGTGTGGTACATAAATAAACCATGGTAAGAAAGAATGGCAATTAAAATGATGGCCAAGACTGAATGCAATAAACTCATTGGCATTTTCAATATCATTTTGATGAGAATGATCACATATTTTAATGCCTAGCTGATTTCAAACATTACCTTAAATTTTGGTAGGTTTTGTGCACAGATTAAACCAAACAATCCTTTTCACAATATCCTGGGTAGTAGCTTCATATATATACAATTGTGGTGAAAAAGGGGCCCTTTCACAGGAACATTGTATTAAGCTTTTAGTCAGTAAACCGCCTGGGACCACCCTTCTTATTACTCACTGAGCCGCCCGAGACCGCAGGTGGACTTTGACCTGTGTAACACTACAGCAATTGTAAATTATAAGGGATATTGGACGCTAAAATTTTGTGTGTGCTATCTTTACACATAAGCCATTTACATTCCGCATTGAAGCGATGCATTAATGTGGAAAGACTTTGCGTACAGCGGAGTCTATGCCATAAGATGGTTTACTGAGACCGAGTTCAGTGAGTAAATGACTACAATACGCGTAATCCTCAGGTGCTAAAACGTTAAATAATCTGAACCCTCTACAAGGAAAAAATGAATTGTTCACATTATGTAACAAAGCGAAGTGTTCTAAGTAATTGTGACAATTATTGACACTCAAATGTGTCCATATCAACTTAGTGCCAAAATAAACTAGTCAAACCTGCTTTAGCGACCACCTGTATAGAAACACCACCTGTCTATAAAGACCATAATTTTTGTTTCCCTGGAAAAGTGTTTCTCATTGAAACATGTATTAAGGGAATCTGTACATAAAGACCACTTTTCTTGTCTCCCTTGAGTTTTGTTTACAGACAGGTTTCACTGTTATTTACACCTATTCTCTAACCTTTATATCTCTGTAGTTATCTGGACATCCCTTCTGTACCGGAGCATCAAAGAGGGCTACAGGATTGCATGAATGCCTTTAATATGAAAACATTAAAAAATAAAAGAAATTTAAAAAAAAGATCTTCTGTATTAGTACAACTAAACAGAACTACTGTAACCAATTAGAGCAGCAAAACTTGACTGTTTATCTATAGATATTTTACTCAGAACAATATGATGCAATGGCAATTTAAAAAAAAGCAAGATCAGTGTTTAAGTGTTTAAAAAAAGCAAGATCAGTGTTTAAGTGTTTAAAGTAATCAACTAGTTCTTTATCTAAACTTTTAGATGTCTTATTTCACATGACGTGATAATTTTTTTAAATCTAATTTCTGCAGAATACTTTTACATGCATAGATGTGGGAATTGTTGAAACACTGAGCTAAAATCCAAAAATATTCAATTGGGACATAAAATGTATAGAATATAACAGCATCACTACTCCAATACATTTAGATCTTCTATTTTCTCCTTTGTAAAAAAAGCTAATTACACTAAATATAACAGTGTCCTCAATTTTTTCCATATTTCATATTTTCAAAACCATCACATCTTCTTCATGTGACTTCAATTTGCATGAAAAATTGCTTCTCTGATGGTATTCAGCAATGACGATTGACCCCTGTCCTATGGCAATGCCATTTCTTTCTTACCATTTCTGATACGCCAAAGCAAATTCATAGTTCAGGAGATGCCCCGAGACTGAAGTCATGGTCATTACACATTGCTGATTCAGGAGGCTGTGGTCAAACTCATAAATCTTATTGAACTTGGAGAAGCCTTCCCTCTGAAACAAAAACAAAGGGAATCATCCATGAATACAATCAATGTCAAAGTTCTGGTTCTAGTTCTGGTATTAATCATCAAAAAAGTAATTGGAATACAACTTTTGAAATATAATTCCACTTGTATGAAGAAAGATATGTGCTGAATAACTTGATGTTCTGTTAAAGAGTTTTGATAATATTAGTTTAGTGTGAATATAAGAAAAATATGTCTTTACAAAATATAGCAGGTTGAAATTAAAATACAAAGCAATATCACAAAACCTAATAAAGAGTAAAGATTGAAGATAGGGCTTTGAAGAACATCAAAGTAAGAAAAAGCATAATATACATCATGAAACATTTTAATACATTATCCAGAGAAAAATCTCAAATATTTTGAAAAACTTGATAAGCCTACCACTTGTCCAAATGCTTGTGTTGTAAGGTTCGTTAACTTCAAAATAGCAAAACAATTTCCGCAATTTCAGCAGAATCAGCACATTTGATTGCATAAATGGTACCATGGGGTACCAAATGAAAATCCGCCATTTTGTCGAATTATTTAATTTTTTTTTCAGGGCTGTACAATGCAACATACGCCAGCGCTGCAGCTGCGGCACCATGATTGCACTGCATTACGGTTGTACTTCGGGTGGACACAAGATGGCGCTATACAACATGGTACCTCGGGGTACTGCGTGGTGGTGCATCATTTGTTGAAACACATTTACATACTGTACACTGCAAACTTACCCGCCTGTATCTACCCCTAGACATGACATCTGCTATGGACTTGGCAGCATCGTTCTTCTCTGCTACGTTCAGAACCTTGGTTGCATGTCCTCGTGCCATTATGACGTAATTGCACAAAGAGATCCTGAGGCAAGTCTTCCAAATCAACATTGGATGTTCGATCTGTGTGTGTGTGTGTGTGTACGTACAGTTATAGCTCCCGATTCTTTGACAACCGCCCCCTTAGCTCATCTATCCACATCTGGCATGAAAGTCCTCCATTGGCATTTGAAACTTTCTTGCGCCAATGCACAATGTATGCGGCAAAAGAGGTGAAGATTCACACTTCAAATAGATCACTGCAAATAGCTTAACTCAGTTGCGAATGTAGTTTGACCACATAATGCCGATCCACAGAAAGTGTTGATTAAAGAAAAAATAGATCTTGCAAAGTTATTTTAATTAAACAATATGACAGGCACTTCCTTCAACCAGCTGATCCTATACATCCATGTCCTGGCCTATGAAATCCTGGAGCATAAAATGAGAGATTAAAGGAGAATGAAACTCAACATACGTTAGCTGATAATCATGTGGAAAATTGTCAGCTTGTTCAAAATATCTTGAAAATACTCCGATTTGATTACTCAGTAAGGAGAACAGTCTCTCTAAAGTTTGCAGATTTCTTGCTAGATATTATCCCATGGGGGCTGCCATTTTGAAAAAACTGTGATGTCATTGCGGTACATGTCCATTTACCTGTACACAATGGATAAGATGTTGCATAAAGAATAGCTATTGTACAACTAAAGCCACCCATGAAAATGGCAGCCATCTTGGTACCCCCATTGTCTCACACAGGTGATATCTAAGAGCAGTTGTAGGTCTTTGTCACTTCTTTGAAGGATTGACAAACCTTTGTCAGACCAAGCAACTTACAAGTGCATGCCAAATCCTGCTTAACAAAAGAAACAGCTGAACCAAATATCTTGACACAAATAGGTTATATGACACTATAAAAGTATCTTCATTTAAATGTATGGTGGTGTGACCATATTTCGCGCATGACCTAAGTTCGCGCACAGGGCAATAATCTAAAAAACTACAAAAGATTTCGAAAATCTGATAGCGCTATTAGATAGAGGAAGCTAAAATTACATATGGACTATATTTTCTTTTAAGTTGGGTGAGAAATTATGAAGATATTGACAAAATATCGGCAATTTTGCTACTTTTTGCGTCAGTTTCCGAAAAATATGAAGTTACCGACAACGGTCCCAAAATCCTCATTTTGATAGAAGATGTCATCAAAGTTGTAGGTAAAACGTGATACCAAATGATTGTATGATATTTTGTCTTACAAATGATGCAATTATCTTCCCTTTGCTGGACCGCTACGTTGGATAACTTAGATGTTAATTTACGTGCGCGAACTTAGGTCTCGTGGTTTTTATGCCCTTTTTTTTTTCAGTGTGTTGCGCGATCCGACACTGGGTTTCGAGATCGCGATATTTCCGAAATTCTTCGTCGATTAATGTTCTTGTTGAATCAAGTTTTAGTCCAGAATTTTGCTTTCCGTTTGGTATAAAACTTTATAAATTATTGTAGAATATGAGAAATCAAGTATCGAATATCACATTTCTAATAAAAATTTGAATGTGCGCGAAATATGGTCACCCCATCATACATGACTACAAAAATGGTTTATGAGAAAATCCAGTGTCATGCATTCCACAGCTGATCATGAGTGTCATGGTAGCTAGTGTATATATAGGTCAGTGGTATCACAAAAGAACTGCTCTGACATTAGGATGCGCGGCCCGGTATTCGGTCATATTCCAGAATTCGGTCACGCAGCTCTTTGAACAGCTGTGAAGAACTCATGAATAATTTTTGAGGCTCGAAACCTGTACATAACAGACACATGAACAAGGTACCTCTAATGTTGAAAGCAATTCAGGTCGGACGCCCTGGAAAAGATCTCCAAATACCCTCGAAACTGGTCAGTGTTACCCAAGTTTCCGCACTTCCGGGTTCCGTTAGCGCGTGAGTTAAAGGGGTACTCCGGCCTGAAATTAATATGAATTTAATAAATAGAGTAAAATTGAACAAACAAATCACAAAGTTATGGAATTTTAAGTTTTGCATTATTTTGGTAAAACAGTTATGTGCACGTCATCATGAATATGCAGTGAGTGAGCTGATGATGTCATATCCCCACTTTTTCTTTTGTATTTTATTATATGAAATTGCAATTATTCAAATTTTCTGCTCCAAGCCTAAAACTAAAAGGACTGACTCCTTATTTAATGTGTAAGTTCATCATTGCTGTAACTTATTTTGTTACAAGGGAAATATGTTTTATAGACATGTATGAAAAAATGAAATAATGAAGATTTCATAGTTAAAAAAGGAAAGTGGGGACGTGACATCAGCTCACTCATTACATATTCATGATGACATGCATAGAACTGTTTCCCAAAATAATGCAAAACTTAAAAATTCAATAACTTCGTTATTTTTTATCGGATTTCGATGAAATTTTCAGTGTTTTGCTTGTTTAATTTTACTCTATTCATTCGATTAATATTATTTTCAGGCCGGAGTACTCCTTTAACACGCATAGCCATATGTAGACGCCTATGGTGAAATAACTATGTGTGCAGGTGCAATGAATTTATTATGTGTGTGAAGAGGAGCTTCCGGGTCTTCCCTCTATCGCAGCGAATTTGCAAATGGCGATCTCAGCGATGAGCAAGAGAATTAAATATCTCACCCCTGCCAGTGAGATGGCGCTCTTCCAGTATTCGGTCAGGCAACATTGAGTGCCTTGCGCCAACGCGCTTTGTGTGCAACTTGTCGCTTTGCGCTTCGCCGATGCGCTTTGCGCTTTGCTGACGCGCTTTGCTCTTTTTAGAAATACATTTTGTGCATTATTTCTGACCCTAGAGCTTCGATTTGTGGATTTTAATGGATAAAAATTCTCATACATTTAAGTATGAATTTATAGAAGCCACAGAAAATGCCTAAAAACGCAGAAATGTGACAAAAATGGTTATATAACTCTCCCGAGATGCAGCGCACTATCGCGTGACCGAATTGTGGGCGGAAAACTTCTCCTTCTTCTGTCGGCGATATTTTTTTGGGTAAGTTTCCATGTTTTAAATTATTTTGATAATTATTTAAAGGACAATTTTGCGGTTCTTTTGATGGTAGATTGTCAATTTAAAGAGATAGGTATTCATATAAGCGGCGATTTCTTTTTAAGTGACCGAATACCGGCGCGCGCACCCTACTTTGTAAAGAAAATGGCAGCCCCCATGGGATAATGTCAAGCAAGGAAACTGCAACTTTTAGTTTTGGAGACACTGTTCTATGGAGTATGGGCGTGTCTTCATTCCATGGCATGGTCTAGAGTTAGAAAATCTCTCTGAAAAAGTGAAATGGTTCTCAGACATAGGCCTATGTTTAGGTATGTTACAAAAATTTGAGAAATCTTATTTCAAGCATATAATTGATTCCATCAAATAGAGCTTAATGAAAGCTTCAATTTGATACCTCATTCAGCTCTGTAGCTGCAAAATTAATGAAGTTACAGTCATTTTTATGTCGAAAAATAAGCGCAATTAATTTCTTTTGTTTTCTATTGTTTTTATAGGAAAAAAAAGCCAAAAGTTGTGATCTCGGACCATCCATTCAAACACAAAAACTTTTATAACTTTCTTAAAATTAAAGCTAACAAGATGAAACTTTCAGCAATTACAGATAATAACAGTATGAACATTATGTGAAAGTGTCTCATAAAAAAACAAAGGATAACCATTAATTAATTAATTAGGTGATTATTTTTTCTTTTCGTTCCATATTAAATGTATTTATCTGGCTTTTATATACGTGTATATATATATAATATACTGATTTCCGCTCGAAATCTCTTTTATTTCACCAATCTTATTTTGTAATGTTAGATCAACTGTATATAATATGTTTTGTTTAGTAGTTTTCTCCCTCTCAAACAATTACTTTAATTAAACGAAAATCTTTTTTTTAATATATAATATTGTATCATTCGTTTTGGGGGTCTACATCACACAAGCTAACCTTTTTAGTAGATCCCTCCACATATCCTTTTGTCATCTTTCTATGTCATATCCATGTATTCTGTTTTTGCAGTGTTTGTAACTTGTACATATTGTTGTAATTTCATTGTAAATGTGGAATCTGAATAAAATAAAATCAAATTATTTTGTGACTGCATATGTTTTTGTGTATGTAAAAATGAAGCGTTTACTGAAATTATCAAGTCATCGAAGTCAAATGCAGGATATTTGTAAATGGAACAGACAAGGACATTGGTTCTATCATCTGGTAAGGATCTTGTTGTATACTTAGTTAATACCATAATTAGTTATTTAATTAAGTAGCAATTTTCATCAATAAAATAACTAAATACTGCAAATTTGTCGAAGAACTGAAGTTGAAAATTGTAATTGTGGATAAAAAATATTGACCGAAAATAGGTGTTAATATTCTTTTAAAAAAGATAATTACACTAATTAATACATAATTATGAGAAAACTATTGCAATTTATTGTGTGCAGCTTTTCAGTTCAAAACTTTAAATTATCATCTATTTTGTCAAAGCAAATTTACATTTTTGCAAGGCTTGGAAAAATTAAAGGATTTGAATTTCTTCCTGAATTAAATCAAAAAATGATTAGTAATATAAGCAATAAAATACATGTACAGTAAAATTTAGAATGACATGAACTATAAGTCAGAGATGTTATTTACTTCAAAATTATGTTTCTATTCTAAAAAATATGATTATTAATCTCCTCTGCATTATTTTCAACTCACATTGTATGATTGGGGGGCCTACAGCTACGCACTTCGTTTTGTATGTGGAGCGCATTATTCTCCCCCACCCATAGACTGCAATATAAAATGCACACATGCAATCGCACGCTCAGAGGAGCGTTTCATCAAGCGATTTGTCAGTGATTTTCACTGACAAATTTGCTCTCAGCCAATCAGATGCAAGGATTTCAGTAGCTTATAACAGTTGTCGGTAAAAATCACTGACAATACGCTTGATGAAACGCTCCCCGGATCGCACAGAGCAAAGCGCATGCATCTCCCAGCGGGAAGCCATCGCTTCGCCGTGTCAACTTTGCAATGACATCCCTCAACTTCGCAACTAAAAAAACACATTTCGGATCGTAGAATTTTCACACAAATTCACCAACATCAAGAAAACATGTATAGAAAACATCCATTATACCTTAAATTGAATCCATTATCCAAGATTTATGAGAAAAAAGCACTGACAATCAAGCTCTCGGGAAAAAGTGGTGTGCTGATCGCAACGATGAAAAATTGCATACATGTTGGGTATTGAATGAAAGCTTGTAGATTCAGCTACAGCTTGAAAATAACGTCACATGACAAAAAAAAAATCAGCCAGTGCAAAGGCAGTATTTACGGGGAGTCCCCACAGCCATACGCAAATCGCCCGAACAGCCGCTCGGGAGAATTTACTGCCGCGAGAGCGCACGCATTGTAACGTACCTATTTATGTCATGTATGTCAGACATGTCAGAATACCGATTTAGAAATATTTTAAGGGTATTTTGTTTCACTGACTTAACTTAACATCTCAGATTTTATCTGAGATAAAATGAATCTCAGAATACCGCCCCAGGTGACACACGTCACTCATGATCATGTATGATGTAGCTAAGTAACTTAAGACTCAGTCGAGTCAGAGGGCCAGGCCCGGGCCAGGGCAAGGCACAGTTCACAAACATGCACACACAATGACACATTGAATCTCCATCATTAAACGCACTCCAGATCATCTTCCTTCATATTCTGATATTTGAAGTTCATACACATTTCATGTTTGAGTCTATCAAATAATGCCATATAATAAACTCACAGTGAGATTTTCTGGCGCGAGATCGACCACAGGACCACAGGAACTGCTGCTAAGTGCTAGCTAGCTAGCTGCAGATATCAATGTCATTTGACTTCGCCGCCATTTCTTTTCGGTTGAGGCTATGTTGGCGTCATTTGGGCAGCTATTGAACGAGCAATTATGAATATTCATGAGTACGGGCGCGCCGCGCTAATTTAATCGCGCTCGCTCTGAAATGCCAAAATTACGCCAATAATGCTGGAATCGCGCCAGTCTTACTGTACTTTGTCAAATATGAAACAATAACAAAATGAAAAGTCGGAAAAGTTCTATCTGTTTACATTTATTGATATCTTATGGGTTGGATATCATTTTGTACATTGAATCTCACAATATGACACCTTTATTTCCATTCTTTTAGGTGATTTCAATTGTAAAAACAAAGAAATGCCAAAATTACGCCACATATGAATTTGTCATGTTCACTTAACGCGAACCGGTCGTGATCCCCGATCTTTCGACAGAAATTTGGCGAAAACACGTCCTTTTCGGCACATTTTAAATCATATCTCGAGAACCGCGCAAGATTTTTCATGGGGGCAAACGGTTTATAAAACTTTGATTAATTCTACATCTCATGATATCAGTTATTTTTTAATTGAATGAAAAAAACCGCCGTCTATTTTCGACTGAAAATGCATGGTTTCATGCTTTTTGTGTGAGGAGAAGCACTTTTTTGCACTCATTGCTCTCGTATTCCTCCTATAGCTTCTTACTTACGTGTCAAAATGTATGGGGGCAAAGACTAGCAAATAGCCAAGATATTACTCTTTCTTGTGATATCAGGTTCGTCCTGATTGGTCGAAAAAAACCGCCGTCTATTTTGCATAATTAAAAAGAAACATAGCAAAAAAGATGTCATGTATATAAAGCACGTACAGTATGTAATGCTGCGTATATAGGCTCGATTTGGACCGTGCCATTGTAAAACGGGGCGCATCAATCCAATGTGTGTGTTGAACGACCGTGAATCCGAATTGAGCAGTCGTTACAGCTGCGGAGTGATATGTTGCATACCGTGGATGAAATGGATGAATCATGTCGAATGAGAAAGTGTAAAATTCTTCCTTCCCGCATACGCACTGTTGTGTACTCGGAGTGAGATTCGTAAATAGCAGCTCTTCTGTCCCTCCCTTCTCCGTTGCCCCCCATTGCTATAATAGAACAGCCGCGAACAAAACACCGATTTATACAGAGCAATGACCTGGACCCATGCCAAGACCACCCAGCTGATCGAGCGCGTACTCGAGTCGCGTTTGTATGTGCGCACAGCTGACTAAAGCAGAATTAAACCTTCAAATTATGTGAACAAATCAGGGGTGAGAAATTCATATGATAATGCTGGAATCGCGCCAGTCTTACTGTACTTTGTCAAATATGAAACAAGAAGAAAATGAAAAGTCGGAAAAGTTCTATCTGTTTACATTTATTGATATTTTAAGGGTTGGATATCATTTTGTACATTGAATCTCACAATATGACACCTTTATTTCCATTCTTTTAGGTGATTTCAATTGTAAAAACAAAGAAATGCCAAAATTACGCCAATAATGCTGGAATCGCGCCAGTCTTACTGTACTTTGTCAAATATGAAACAAGAAGAAAATGAAAAGTCGGAAAAGTTCTATCTGTTTACATTTATTGATATTTTAAGGGTTGGATATCATTTTGTACATTTTATCTCACAATATGACACCTTTATTTCCATTCTTTTAGGTGATTTCAATTGTAAAAACAAAGAAATGCCAAAATTACGCCAATAATGCTGGAATCCCGCCAGTCTTACTGTACTTTGTCAAAATAATATGAAACAAGAAGAAAATGAAAAGTCGGATTTTTTTTTTTAAACATTTATCGATATCTTATGGGTTGGATATCATTTTGTACATTAAATCTCACAATATGACACCTTTATTTCCATTCTTTTAGGTGATTTCAATTGTAAAAACAAAGAAATGCCAAAATTACGCCAATAATGCTGGAATCGCGCCAGTCTTACTGTACTTTGTCAAATATGAAACAAGAAGAAAATGAAAAGTCGGATTTTTTTTTTTTTAACATTTATCGATATCTTATGGGTTGGATATCATTTTGTACATTGAATCTCACAATATGACACCTTTATTTCCATTCTTTTAGGTGATTTCAATTGTAAAAACAAAGAAATGCCAAAATTACGCCAATAATGCTGGAATCGCGCCAGTCTTACTGTACTTTGTCAAATATGAAACAAGAAGAAAATGAAAAGTCGGAAAAGTTCTATCTGTTTACATTTATTGATATTTTAAGGGTTGGATATCATTTTGTACATTTTATCTCACAATATGACACCTTTATTTCCATTCTTTTAGGTGATTTCAATTGTAAAAACAAAGAAATGCCAAAATTACGCCAGTAATGCTGGAATCGCGCCAGTCTTACTGTACTTTGTCAAATATGAAACAATAACAAAATGAAAAGTCGGAAAAGTTCTATTCGTTTACATTTATTGATATCTTATGGGTTGGATATCATTTTGTACATTAAATCTCACAATATGACACCTTTATTTCCATTCTTTTAGGTGATTCCAATTGTAAAAACAAAGAAATGCCAAAATTACGCCAATAATGCTGGAATCGCGCCAGTCTTACTGTACTTTGTCAAATATGAAACAATAACAAAATGAAAAGTCGGAAAAGTTCTATTCGTTTACATTTATTGATATCTTATGGGTTGGATATCATTTTGTACATTAAATCTCACAATATGACACCTTTATTTCCATTCTTTTAGGTGATTCCAATTGTAAAAACAAAGAAATGCCAAAATTACGCCAATAATGCTGGAATCGCGCCAGTCTCACTGTACTTTGTCAAATATGAAACAATAACAAAATGAAAAGTCGGAATTTTTTTTTTTTAAAACATTTATCGATATCTTATGGGTTGGATGTCATTTTGTACATTAAATCTCACAATATGACACCTTTATTTCCATTCTTTTAGGTGATTTCAATTGTAAAAACAAAGAAATGCCAAAATTACGCCAATAATGCTGGAATCGCGCCAGTCTTACTGTACTTTGTCAAATATGAAACAAGAAGAAAATGAAAAGTCGGAAAAGTTCTATCTGTTTACATTTATTGATATTTTAAGGGTTGGATATCATTTTGTACATTAAATCTCACAATATGACACCTTTATTTCCATTCTTTTAGGTGATTTCAATTGTAAAAACAAAGAAATGCCAAAATTACGCCAATAATGCTGGAATCGCGCCAGTCTTACTGTACTTTGTCAAATATGAAACAAGAAGAAAATGAAAAGTCGGATTTTTTTTTTTTTAACATTTATCGATATCTTATGGGTTGGATATCATTTTGTACATTGAATCTCACAATATGACACCTTTATTTCCATTCTTTTAGGTGATTTCAATTGTAAAAACAAAGAAATGCCAAAATTACGCCAATAATGCTGGAATCGCGCCAGTCTTACTGTACTTTGTCAAATATGAAACAAGAAGAAAATGAAAAGTCGGAAAAGTTCTATCTGTTTACATTTATTGATATTTTAAGGGTTGGATATCATTTTGTACATTAAATCTCACAATATGACACCTTTATTTCCATTCTTTTAGGTGATTTCAATTGTAAAAACAAAGAAATGCCAAAATTACGCCAATAATGCTGGAATCGCGCCAGTCTTACTGTACTTTGTCAAATATGAAACAAGAAGAAAATGAAAAGTCGGAAAAGTTCTATCTGTTTACATTTATTGATATTTTAAGGGTTGGATATCATTTTGTACATTTTATCTCACAATATGACACCTTATTTCCATTCTTTTAGGTGATTTCAATTGTAAAAACAAAGAAATGCCAAAATTACGCCAATAATGCTGGAATCCCGCCAGTCTTAATGTACTTTGTCAAATATGAAACAAGAAGAAAATGAAAAGTCGGATTTTTTTTTTTTTTTAACATTTATCGATATCTTATGGGTTGGATATCATTTTGTACATTGAATCTCACAATATGACACCTTTATTTCCATTCTTTTAAGTGATTTCAATTGTAAAAACAAAGAAATGCCAAAATTACGCCAATAATCCTGGAATCGCGCCAAACTAACTGTCTAACCAATATTCGAAGTCCTGGTAGGTATTCTCACGCACCTCGATGCATCATGTACAATCTCTATGGAAGAGAGCGCGCGCGCGGAATCCGAGCTCATGAATAATAATGAGGGTGCCCAAATCACGCCAACATAGCCTCAACCTTTCTTTTCACGTACGAGCGCAAAACATAGTTTCTAATTTAATACGAAAAAAATGGTATAAAAAATGTTAATAACTCGAATTTTTCATTTTTCGCTATAACAATTATTATAATTACTTTTATAATATTTCACTAGGCCTAGTCCGCATAAAGTTCATTGTTTTGAAACAGTGGAAGAAGGAATACAAATTCATGCACATTAATTTTGCCAATTTGCCATCATAAAATTATTGCAGTGATCAAGATGAGGAGTGCGAAATGTTGGAAATACAGTATTATAAAATTTCTGAGCAATGATGTACCCCCACCTTCAATGTAGCATTCAATGTAGCCCCCATCCCGCGGCTGCTATTGACTCAAGCATCATCTAACACTACACTAAGTATAGGCCTATATTATTTTTGTAATTCGTTTGTCACACTTTATTTGTATCAATGCTGTTTTGTATCATTATTGTGTACAATGTTTGTATTTGATTTCTTAATAAATGCAGAAACATCTGCTAAAAAAACCTTCGCATATGTTCTGCTGATAGACGACGGTAAGCCTCATCATGATCGGACAAGTTTTAAAATGGGAGTCACACTAACTCCTTCAAACAGACAGATTTTTCAGTCAACTTGACGTGTGCCCCGCCCCCGGCCCCCCCCCCCCCCCAAAGAAGAAAACTGGCATCGGATTGGGTAAAAGCCGAGAAAAATGCCTATTTCAGAATGATGAAGGATCCCCTCCCCCGCCCCCCCCCCCCACACACACACACACCTTCCCTCCTCTGTGCATGGCCTTGCCCTCGTAAGTGCATTGCCGGGAGTCATAGTGGTATAGACCGCGGTCCCTCCCCTATTAGGCCAAGGAGCCTGTCCCGAAATAGTCAGCCCATTTTACCCATAATTTTTGACCCCTTAAACTTACTTAGACCATCTAAGTCATTGACAAAAAGTGTTGTCAGCCTGAACGTAGCCCCCAGGTTGAGCCCCCAAAAGAGACCCCAAAGTCGGGTCGATTTCACCCCATCTCCGCCCCATGCACCGAATTTGTCAGTATAGGAAGCAGTCATGATGACTGGAAATTACACAACACAAGAAATGACAAAAATTTCCGTCGGGATGGGGTGTCAGACGATCCCTAAAAATTGGGGTATTCCCCCTTGAAGCCCAGGCACGGGCGTAGACATGCATCCATTGTTAGTGGGGGAGGGGTGGGTGTACAGGCGTAGCCAGGATTTTTCGATAGGGGGGGGGGGTAGACGTGAAGGATCCAACTGCATAGGCCTAGTCAGGATTTCATTTTAGGGGGCACTTTTGAGCACCCGAAGCGTGCTCTCCATGTGGGTGCAGGTTTGAGAGAAAGGCTTGTCGCAAACAACTTTTTAGGCGAAAAGTTCTAGTTCGACGCCCCGACTTCTTTCCAATAACTTGGACGCAATATTGCACTGTATGTAACAAGGGTGTGTGCAGGTAGGGGGGAGTTTCCCCCTCCCGCGCGAAGCGCGAATGCTCTTACGTTTTATAGCAAATTTGAGAGGAACAAAACGGCTCGTAACACCTTTTTTAGGCGGAAAGTTATATAGTTCGACGCCCTGGCTGCTTTTCAGTTATTTGGACGCAATACTGCACTGTATGTAATGGGTGCAGGGAGGGGGAGTTTTCCTCTCCGCGCGAAGCGCGAAAGCTCTTACGTTATATATATAGCAATTTTGAGAGAAAGATAAAGGCGCGTAACAATTTTTTAAGGCCGAAAGTTAGTTCGACGCCCTGGCTGCTTTTTAATTATTTGGACGCAATACTGCACTATATGTAACAAGGGTGGGTGCAGGGAGGGAGGAGTGTCCCCCTTCCCGCACGCAGCGCGAAAGCTCTTACATTTTATAGCAAATATGAGGGAAAGATAACGGCTCGTAGCAACGGGGTGTCGATCTGTGTTGGGGGTGCAGGGAGAGGGAGTTATTTCCCTCTTCCCGCGAGAAGCGCGAAAACTTTGACGTTTTAGCAAATTTACAAATAAAGATAACGGCTTGTAATGCCCTTTTAGGTCTTTTTCTCTCACTTCCCCCGCTTTTTCGCTCTCCGCTTTTTTAGTGGCTGAATAGGGGGGGCATGACCCCCTTAGCCCCCCCCCCCCCCTGGCTACGCCCGTGGGGATGATCCGTCGACTAGCTAGACTAACCCATCCAAGGCATCATCAACCTGCCATCCGTCGACTAGCTAGAAGGGGTGGCGTCAAGAGGATCTTCTATAGCTAGTCGATGGATGGCAGGCTTGGGTTATTGTCATCACTCCTCTCCCCCCCCCCCCCCCCCCCCTCCACTAACAATATAAAGGGTCTATCCGAGCCAAGGAGCCTACGCCACTGAGACCAGGGACTAAATTTTGTCAGAATTAATTAAGGAAGGGCTATGAATGTACATTCCACAAATATAAAAACTGACAAAATTGCCTATCAGGGGGTGTCAAACCCCTAGAAATGAAAACCCCAAAGTGCCCTTTGACAACGCTTTGCTACCCCCCCCCCCCAAAAAAAAGAAATCTTTATAGGTACAGAAAATACATTTATTTTCTTACCTTATAACTCAAAAGTGTTTGATTCAATTCAATTCAAACTTTCATGACATAATTATGAGTATTATAATCTCCTTGCGGTGCAATTTGGTGTTAATTATTTTTTTTTTTTATTAAGATATTAAATTGTGAAAAATGTATTGCTTTCTCAAAAGTAGCTAAAATATTGTCAGGATTATGTAAACCGAGAAAGAGAAAGTGAAACTGGGTTTACGTACCGTAGCTCCTGCATAATACCGCCCAGACATAAACAGCTTGAAAGCTGCTCGTATTTTATGATGAAATTGAAATCAGTCTGAAAAATCCTCAAACATGCATACAAACCAATTATTCATGTATTACAAATAACTGAATAATGAATCTGCCCTAAAACTGAAATTTAAAAGAAAATTTCCATCATCATCATCAGCTCAGATGTTTTCCCCCCCCCGATGCCAAGTTCCAGATACGGAAAATTTCAATTTCTTGAAAGGGTGCAGTGACTTTAACAAATGTTGAAACACGCTTGCCTTACGTAACGTAACGATGTTCATTGCGAACTCAGTGCAATCATCATAGCATTGATAAAGATGATGATGATAGTGATGATGGTGATGGTGATGATAATAATGATGATGCTGCTGCTGCTGATGATGATAATGATAACAATAATTATTCTAATGATAATAATAATGATAATAATAATGATAATAATAATAATAATAATAATAATAAGTACGTCATGAATATATACGTTTCAATTCTCAGAAATAATATTGCTATATATATGATGATTACAGTTACATTATATTTAGTGAAAAATTACAAATAATTTATGTCGTAACACAAATTTGAATTTGAATAATTTTATTCAACATTTCTATTTTTATTAGGAGAGCATTCATGCGACAAAAAATAGTTTGCTTTGATGTATATTTATACCATTATTCTCATAACTTGTTGTTTCAATATAGTCTCTGTGGCACTTTGATGATTGGATTCCGGATACAATGTTCTACAACAAAATTGCCTTGAAGATTTAGGCATATTCTCTTTACCGCCTTGGTAAATGAAACAGTCCAAACAAACTTACCATGAAATTATCATAAGCAGAATAGCCATAAAGATCAGATTATTGTGAATTATTTGAACTGAATTTCTGGACAAATCATAACATGAATTTGTTTCCAGTATTGTAAATGCTAAATGCGACGGTGGAGAAACAATGTATATCACCGTACTCTTTCGATTTTTCTCTTTTGGGAAAGGTCCACATTAATACAATAATACAAAATACAATGTCGGGCATACATGCCATGTTTTTTTAATGGCGCCATTTCAAATGAAGGTACATGTATATAAAGTACCCTTCGTGATTTTTTAAAGGAGAATGAAACTCAACATACATTAGCTGATAATCATGTGGGAAATTGTCAGCTTGTTCAAAATATCTTGAAAATACTCTGATTTGATTACTCAGTAAGGAGAACAGTCTCTCTAAAGTTTACAGATTTTTTGCTCTAGATATTATCCCATGGGGGCTGCCAAAAAACTGTGATGTCATTGCGGTACATGTCCATTTACCTGTACACAATGGATAAGAGGCTGCATAATGAATAGCTATTGTACAACTAAAGCCACCCATGCAAAATGGCAGTCATCTTGGTACCCCCTTTGTCTCGCACAGGTGATATCTAAGAGCAATTATTGTAGGTCTTTGTCACTTCTTTGAGAATTGACAACCTTTGTCAGACCAAGCATCTTACAAGCGCATGCCAAATCCTGCTTAACAAATTGTCAGGATTATGTAAACCGAGAAAGAGAAAGTGAAACTGGGTTTACGTACCGTAGCTCCTGCATAATACCGCCCAGACATAAACAGCTTGAAAGCTGCTCGTATTTTATGATGAAATTGAAATCAGTCTGAAAAATCCTCAAACATGCATATACCAATTATTCATGTATTACAAATAACTGAATAATGAATCTGCCCTAAAACTGAAATTTAAAAGAAAATTTCCATCATCATCATCAGCTCAGATGTTTTCCCCGCCCCCGATGCCAAGTTCCAGATACGGAAAATTTCAATTTCTTGAAAGGGTGCAGTGACTTTAACAAATGTTGAAACACGCTTGCCTTACGTAACGTAACGATGTTCATTGCGAACTCAATGCAATCATCATAGCATTGATAAAGATGATGATGATAGTGATGATGGTGATGGTGATGATAATAATGATGATGCTGCTGCTGCTGCTGATGATAATGATAACAATAATTATTCTAATGATAATAATAATGATAATAATAATGATAATAATAATAATAATAATAATAATAAGTACGTCATGAAAATATACGTTTCAATTCTCAGAAATAATATTGCTATATATGATGATTACAGTTACATTATATTTAGTGAAAAATTACAAATAATTTATGTCGTAACACAAATTTGAATTTGAATAATTTTATTCAACATTTCTATTTTTATTAGGAGAGCATTCATGCGACAAAAAATAGTTTGCTTTGATGTATATTTATACCATTATTCTCATAACTTGTTGTTTCAATATAGTCTCTGTGGCACTTTGATGATTGGATTCCGGATACAATGTTCTACAACAAAATTGCCTTGAAGATTTAGGCATATTCTCTTTACCGCCTTGGTAAATGAAACAGTCCAAACAAACTTACCATGAAATTATCATAAGCAGAATAGCCATAAAGATCAGATTATTGTGAATTATTTGAACTGAATTTCTGGACAAATCATAACATGAATTTGTTTCCAGTATTGTAAATGCTAAATGCGACGGTGGAGAAACAATGTATATCACCGTACTCTTTCGATTTTTCTCTTTTGGGAAAGGTCCACATTAATACTTAATACAAAAATACAATGTCGGGCATACATGCCATGTTTTTTTAATGGCGCCATTTCAAATGAAGGTACATGTATATAAAGTACCCTTCGTGATTTTTAAAGGAGAATGAAACTCAACATACATTAGCTGATAATCATGTGGGAAATTGTCAGCTTGTTCAAAATATCTTGAAAATACTCTGATTTGATTACTCAGTAAGGAGAACAGTCTCTCTAAAGTTTACAGATTTTTTGCTCTAGATATTATCCCATGGGGGCTGCCATTTGAAAAAACTGTGATGTCATTGCGGTAACATGTCCATTTACCTGTACACAATGGATAATAGGTTGCATATTGAATAGCTATTGTACAACTAAAGCCACCCATGCAAAATGGCAGCCATCTTGGTACCCCCTTTGTCTCGCACAGGTGATATCTAAGAGCAATTATTGTAGGTCTTTGTCACTTCTTTGAGAATTGACAAACCTTTGTCAGACCAAGTATCTTACAAGCGCATGCCAAATCCTGCTTAACAAAAGAAACAGCTGAACCAAATATCTTGACACAAACATAGGTTATATGACAGGATAAAATGATCTTCATTTGAATGTACATGACTACAAAAATGGTTTATTATAAGAAAATCCAGTGTCATGCATTCCACAGCTGATCATGAGTGTCACGGTAGCTAGTGTATAGGTCAGTGCATGGGTATCTCACAAATAGAGCTGCTCTGACATTACTTTGTAAAGAATGATGGCAGCCCCCATGGGATAATGTCAAGCAAGGAAACTGCAACTTTTGGAGACACTGTTAGATATTTGTAATAGGCTGACAATTATCTACATGATTATAGCCTATAGGCTAATGTTTGTTGCCTTTTATTCCCCTTTAACGTCTCATATAGCTTCTCCACGGTTATAATTTATTAAGCAGGGAAAATAAGAGAATTTGTGCGCGTAACGTGCGGCGAAATTGAGGTCTATCGTGTAATACCTTTTGTATTTCAATTTTGCAAGGTTTGATTTCCCGAGTTTTGCATCATTTGTCCTTATTTTATTTTACACCTACGGATTTATGGGGGCAAAACGATATGTTTGCCCCTCCAATATTTTCTTTGGGGGCAACTGCCCCCCTGCCCCCAATTAGGATCGACGTCCCTGCCCCCACTTTAAATGATCAAGAACTTAGTGCCACTCCGCTGCGAAAAGTCCTGGGGTAAAATTGCCCCTTTTCCCGTTTCGGCTTCGGCTTTTTGTTGGGATCGTGGCGATACGAGTAGCCGAGTCTATACTGTATTATTCTATAATTTCCATCACGCGGTGGTTCGCGGTTGTAATCAATCCAAATAGAGCTATTTTAGACGGTGATTAATGCTGTTTTATCTCTTACAATATTTTTTTAACGTACTGACTGTACATCATATCATCCACATTAATGGCCTGCGCAGAAAATATTTAAAAGAGGGCAGTCACGAATATTTTTATTGCCTGAAAATGACATGTAGAATGGCAATTTTTCATCTCTGGGCTGGGGGCCGGGGTCCCCATAGTGGGACTGCCAGTAATCGTGGAAAAACGGGGACAAATATGGTCATGTTACCATGGCATTTAATTACGGAGAGGACAATCAAGAAAAATTTGGCCGAGTGGGCATAGTAGGTTATCTCATCTTTAAGTGCACGCCTTTCTGCGTAGCCGCAGGAGTTGTAGTCCATGGTGTAGCTAATTTCGGCACAACATATCATACATTGTTATTGTCATGATCGCTAAATTACTAGTAGCTCGGCAACGCGACCTAAATTAAGATACATTTTAGCAGTCGCGTAATTCACCGCGTGAAGTTGGTCACATATTCGATATTCGATATTCAACTTGTGAAGTTAGAAGCATATTCGATATTCGGCATATTCAACTTGTGAAGTTGGAAGCATATTCGATATTCGGCATATTCGGTATATTCAAATTTAACGGGTTTTTATGATTTTTACGCCCCTTGCATGGTCCACCTGGGTGTGGGCAAGCTAGAAAAAGTGAGCTTGCCCCGGCCCCTGCCGTTTAAGGTTGCCCCAAGGACGAAAATATATTAAAGGTAATATATCGTATAATACAAAAAACACATCTTTTCCAATGATGGCCTGCCACAAGTCCCTGACGGCTTGGGCCGGGCAACCACTTGCCCCACAGGGTCCACCTGGGTGTGGGCAACCTAGAAAATGTGAGCTTGTCCCGGCCCCTGCCGTTTAAGGTTGCCCCAAGGACGAAAATATATTAAAGGTAATATATCGTATAATACAAAAAACACATCTTTTCCAATGATGGCCTGCCACAAGTCCCTGACGGCTTGGGCCGGGCAACCACTTGCCCCACAGGGTCCACCTGGGTGTGGGCAACCTAGAAAATATGAGCTTGTCCCGGCCCCTGCCGTTTAAGGTTGCCCCAAGGACGAAAATATATTAAAGGTAATATATCGTATAATACAAAAAACACATCTTTTCCAATGATGGCCTGCCACAAGTCCCTGACGGCTTGGGCCGGGCAACCACTTGCCTCACAGGGTCCACCTGGGTGTGGGCAACCTAGAAAAAGTGAGCTTGCCCCGGCCCCTGCCGTTTAAGGTTGCCCCAAGGTCGACTATATATTAAAGGTAATATATCTTATAATACAAAAAAACACATCTTTTCCAATGATGGCCCGCCACAAGTCCCTGACGGCTTGGGCCGGGCAACCACTTGCCCCACAGGGTCCACCTGGGTGTGAGCAACCTAGAAAAAGGGAGCTTGCCCCGGCCCCTGCCGTTTAAGGTTGCCCCAAGGACGAAAATATATTAAAGGTAATATATCGTATAATACAAAAAACACATCTTTTCCAATGATGGCCTGCCACAAGTCCCTGACGGCTTGGGCCGGGCAACCACTTGCCCCACAGGGTCCACCTGGGTGTGGGCAACCTAGAAAATATGAGCTTGTCCCGGCCCCTGCCGTTTAAGGTTGCCCCAAGGACGAAAATATATTAAAGGTAATATATCTTATAATACAAAAAACACATCTTTCCAATGATGGCCTGCCACAAGACCCTGACGGCTTAGGCCGGGCAACCACTTGTCCCAAAGGGTCCACCTGGGTGTGGGCAACCTAGAAAATATGAGCTTGCCCCGGCCCCTGCCGTTTAAGGTTGCCCCAAGGTCGACTATATATTTAATGGTAAATATATTATATTGCAGAAATGCACTTTGTCCTATGATGCCTGCCACAAGTCCCTGACGGCTTGGGCCGGGCAACCACTTGCCCCACAGGGTCCACCTGGATGTGGGCAACCTAGAAAAAATGAGCTTGCCCCGGCCCCTGCCGTTTAAGGTTGCCCCAAGGTCGACTATATATTAAAGGTAATATATCTTATAATACAAAAAAACACATCTTTTCCAATGATGGCCCGCCACAAGTCCCTGACGGCTTGGGCCGGGCAACCACTTGCCCCACAGGGTCCACCTGGGTGTGAGCAACCTAGAAAAAGGGAGCTTGCCCCGGCCCCTGCCGTTTAAGGTTGCCCCAAGGTCGACTATATATTAAAGGTAATATATCTTATATTACAAAAAAAACCTTTTCCAATGATGGCCTGCCACAAGTCCCTGACGGCTTGGGCCGGGCAACCACTTGCCCCAAAGGGTCCACCTGGATGTGGGCAACCTAGAAAAAGTGAGCTTGCCCCGGCCCTGCCGTTTAAGGTTGCCCCAAGGACGAAAATATATTAAAGGTAATATATCGTATAATAAAAAAAACACATCTTTTCCAATGATGGCCTGCCACAAGTCCCTGACGGCTTGGGCCGGGCAACCACTTGCCCCACAGGGTCCACCTGGTGTGGGCAACCTAGAAAATATGAGCTTGTCCCGGCCCCTGCCGTTTAAGGTTGCCCCAAGGACGAAAATATATTAAAGGTAATATATCGTATAATACAAAAAACACATCTTTTCCAATGATGGCCTGCCACAAGTCCCTGACGGCTTGGGCCGGGCAACCACTTGCCCCACAGGGTCCACCTGGGTGTGAGCAACCTAGAAAAAGGGAGCTTGCCCCGGCCCCTGCCGTTTAAGGTTGCCCCAAGGTCGACTATATATTAAAGGTAATATATCTTATAATACAAAAAACACATCTTTTCCAATGATGGCCCGCCACAAGTCCCTGACGGCTTGGATGGGCAACCACTTGCCCCACAGGGTCCACCTGGGTGTGAGCAACCTAGAAAAAAGGGAGCTTGCCCGGCCCTGCCGTTTAAGGTTGCCCCAAGGTCGACTATATATTAAAGGTAATATATCTTATATTACAAAAAAAAACCTTTTCCAATGATGGCCTGCCACAAGACCCTGACGGCTTTGGCCGGGCAACCACTTGCCCCACAGGGTCCACCTGGATGTGGGCAACCTAGAAAAAGTGAGCTTGCCCCGGCCCCTGCCGTTTAAGGTTGCCCCAAGGACGAAAATATATTAAAGGTAATATATCGTATAATACAAAAAACACATCTTTTCCAATGATGGCCTGCCACAAGTCCCTGACGGCTTGGGCCGGGCAACCACTTGCCCCACAGGGTCCACCTGGGTGTGGGCAACCTAGAAAATATGAGCTTGTCCCGGCCCCTGCCGTTTAAGGTTGCCCCAAGGACGAAAATATATTAAAGGTAATATATCGTATAATACAAAAAACACATCTTTTCCAATGATGGCCTGCCACAAGTCCCTGACGGCTTGGGCCGGGCAACCACTTGCCCCACAGGGTCCACCTGGGTGTGGGCAACCTAGAAAAAGTGAGCTTGCCCCGGCCCCTGCCGTTTAAGGTTGCCCCAAGGACGAAAATATATTAAAGGTAATATATCTTATATTACAAAAAACACCTTTTCCAATGATGGCCTGCCACAAGTCCCTGACGGCTTGGGCCGGGCAACCACTTGCCCCACAGGGTCCACCTGGGTGTGGGCAACCTAGAAAAAGTGAGCTTGCCCCGGCCCCTGCCGTTTAAGGTTGCCCCAAGGTCGACTATATATTTAATGGTAAATATATTACATTGCAGAAATGCACTTTGTCCTATGATGCCTGCCACAAGTCCCTGACGGCTTGGGCCGGGCAACCACTTGCCCCACAGGGTCCACCTGGGTGTGGGCAACCTAGAAAAAATGAGCTTGCCCCGGCCCCTGCCGTTTAAGGTTGCCCCAAGGTCGACTATATATTAAAGGTAATATATCTTATAATACAAAAAAAACACATCTTTTCCAATGATGGCCTGCCACAAGTCCCTGACGGCTTGGGCCGGGCAACCACTTGCCCCACAGGGTCCACCTGTGTGTGAGCAACCTAGAAAAAAGTGAGCTTGCCCCGGCCCCTGCCGTTTAAGGTTGCCCCAAGGACGAAAATATATTAAAGGTAATATATCTTATAATACAAAAAACACATCTTTTCCAATGATGGCCTGCCACAAGTCCCTGACGGCTTGGGCCGGGCAACCACTTGCCCCACAGGGTCCACCTGGGTGTGGGCAACCTAGAAAATATGAGCTTGTCCCGGCCCCTGCCGTTTAAGGTTGCCCCAAGGACGAAAATATATTAAAGGTAATATATCTTATAATACAAAAAACACATCTTTTCCAATGATGGCCTGCCACAAGACCCTGACGGCTTAGGCCGGGCAACCACTTGTCCCAAAGGGTCCACCTGAATGTGGGCAACCTAGAAAAAGTGAGCTTGCCCCGGCCCCTGCCGTTTAAGGTTGCCCCAAGGACGAAAATATATTAAAGGTAATATATCTTATAATACAAAAAACACATCTTTTCCAATGATGGCCTGCCACAAGACCCTGACGGCTTGGGCCGGGCAACCACTTGCCCCACAGGGTCCACCTGGGTGTGGGCAACCTAGAAAAAGTGAGCTTGCCCCGGCCCCTGCCGTTTAAGGTTGCCCCAAGGACGAAAATATATTAAAAGTAATATATCTTATATTACAAAAAACACCCTTTTCCAATGATGGCCTGCCACAAGTCCCTGACGGCTTGGGCCGGGCAACCACTTGCCCCACAGGGTCCACCTGGATGTGGGCAACCTAGAAAAAGTGAGCTTGCCCCGGCCCCTGCCGTTTAAGGTTGCCCCAAGGTCGACTATATATTTAAGGTAATATATTTATATTGCAAAAAAGACCTTTGTCCTATGATACCTGCCACAAGTCCCTGACGGCTTGGGCCGGGCAACCACTTGCCCCACACGGTCCACCTGGGTGTGGGCAACCTAGAAAAAATGAGCTTGCCCCGGCCCCTGCCGTTTAAGGTTGCCCCAAGGTCGACTATATATTAAAGGTAATATATCTTATAATACAAAAAACACATCTTTTCCAATGATGGCCTGCCACAAGTCCCTGACGGCTTGGGCCGGGCAACCACTTGCCCCACAGGGTCCACCTGGGTGTGGGCAACCTAGAAAAAATGAGCTTGCCCCGGCCCCTGCCGTTTAAGGTTGCCCCAAGGTCGACTATATATTAAAGGTAATATATCTTATAATACAAAAAAACACATCTTTTCCAATGATGGCCGCCACAAGTCCCTGACGGCTTGGGCTGGGCAACCACTTGCCCCATAGGGTCCACCTGTGGTGTGAGCAACCTAGAAAAAGGGAGCTTGCCCGGCCCCTGCCGTTTAAGGTTGCCCCAAGGTCGACTCTATATTAATGGTAATATATCTTATATTACAAAAAAAAACTTTTCCAATGATGGCCTGCCACAAGTCCCTGACGGCTTGGGCCGGGCAACCACTTGCCCCAAACGGTTCACCTGGATGTGGGCAACTAGAAAAAGTGAGCTTGCCCGGCCCCTGCCGTGTAAGGTTGCCCCAAGGTCGAAAATATATTAAAGGTAATATATTTATAATAAAAAAAAACACATCTTTTCCAATGATGGCCGCCACAAGTCCCTGACGGCTTGGGCCGGGCAACCAGTTGCCCCACAGGGTCCACCTTGGTGTGGGCAAGCTAGAAAAAGTGAGCTTGCCCGGCCCCTGCCGTTTAAGGTTGCCCCAAGGACGAAAATATATTAAAGGTAATATATCGTATAATACAAAAAACACATCTTTTCCAATGATGGCCTGCCACAAGTCCCTGACGGCTTGGGCCGGGCAACCACTTGCCCCACAGGGTCCACCTGGGTGTGGGCAACCTAGAAAATATGAGCTTGTCCCGGCCCCTGCCGTTTAAGGTTGCCCCAAGGACGAAAATATATTAAAGGTAATATATCTTATAATACAAAAAACACATCTTTTCCAATGATGGCCTGCCACAAGACCCTGACGGCTTAGGCCGGGCAACCACTTGTCCCAAAGGGTCCACCTGAATGTGGGCAACCTAGAAAAAGTGAGCTTGCCCCGGCCCCTGCCGTTTAAGGTTGCCCCAAGGACGAAAATATATTAAAGGTAATATATCTTATAATACAAAAAACACATCTTTTCCAATGATGGCCCGCCACAAGTCCCTGACGGCTTGGGCCGGGCAACCACTTGCCCCACAGGGTCCACCTGGGTGTGGGCAACCTAGAAAAAGGGAGCTTGCCCCGGCCCCTGCCGTTTAAGGTTGCCCCAAGGTCGACTATATATTAAAGGTAATATATCGTATAATACAAAAAAAACACATCTTTTCCAATGATGGCCTGCCACAAGTCCCTGACGGCTTGGGCCGGGCAACCACTTGCCCCACAGGGTCCACCTTGGTGTGGGCAACCTAGAAAATATGAGCTTGTCCCGGCCCCTGCCGTTTAAGGTTGCCCCAAGGACGAAAATATATTAAAGGTAATATATCGTATAATACAAAAAACACATCTTCCAATGATGGCCTGCCACAAGTCCCTGACGGCTTGGGCGGGCAACCACTTGCCCCACAGGGTCCACCTTGGTGTGGGCAACCTAGAAAATATGAGCTTGTCCCGGCCCCTGCCGTTTAAGGTTGCCCCAAGGACGAAAATATATTAAAGGTAATATATCTTATAATACAAAAAACACATCTTTTCCAATGATGGCCTGCCACAAGACCCTGACGGCTTAGGCCGGGCAACCACTTGTCCCAAAGGGTCCACCTGAATGTGGGCAACCTAGAAAAAATGAGCTTGCCCGGCCCTGCCGTTTAAGGTTGCCCCAAGGTCGACTATATATTAAAGGTAATATATCTTATATTACAAAAAAACACTTTTTCCAATGATGGCCTGCCACAAGTCCCTGACGGCTTGGGCCGGGCAACCACTTGCCCCACAGGGTCCACCTGGGTGTGAGCAACCTAGAAAAAGGGAGCTTGCCCCGGCCCCTGCCGTTTAAGGTTGCCCCAAGGTCGACTATATATTAAAGGTAAATATATTATATTACAAAAAAACACTTTTCCAATGATGCCTGCCACAAGTCCCTGACGGCTTGGCCGGGCAACCACTTGCCCCAAAGGGTCCACCTGGATGTGGGCAACCTAGAAAAAGTGAGCTTGCCCCGGCCCCTGCCGTTTAAGGTTGCCCCAAGGTCGACTATATATTAAAGGTAATATATCTTATAATACAAAAAAAAACATCTTTTCCAATGATGGCCTGCCACAAGTCCCTGACGGCTTGGGCCGGGCAACCACTTGCCCCACAGGGTCCACCTGAATGTGGGCAACCTAGAAAAAGTGAGCTTGCCCCGGCCCCTGCCGTTTAAGGTTGCCCCAAGGACGACTATATATTAAAGGTAATATATCTTATAATACAAAAAAACATCTTTTCCAATGATGGCCTGCCACAAGTCCCTGACGGCTTGGGCCGGGCAACCACTTGCCCCACAGGGTCCACCTGGGTGTGGGCAACCTAGAAAAAGTGAGCTTGCCCCGGCCCCTGCCGTTTAAGGTTGCCCCAAGGTCGACTATATATTAAAGGTAATATATCTTATATTACAAAAAAAAACTTTTCCAATGATGGCCTGCCACAAGTCCCTGACGGCTTGGGCCGGGCAACCACTTGCCCCACAGGGTCCACCTGGGTGTGGGCAACCTAGAAAAAATGAGCTTGCCCCGGCCCCTGCCGTTTAAGGTTGCCCCAAGGTCGACTATATATTAATGGTAATATATCTTATAATACAAAAAAAACACGTCTTTATGATGCCTGGTCCCTGCCACAAGTGGGCAACCACTTGCCCCACAGGGTCCACCTGGGTGTGGGCAACCTAGAAAAAAGTGAGCTTGCCCCGGCCCCTGCCGTTTAAGGTTGCCCCAAGGTCGACTATATATTAAAGGTAATATATCTTATATTACAAAAAACACCTTTTCCAATGATGGCCTGCCACAAGTCCCTGACGGCTTGGGCCGGGCAACCACTTGCCCCACAGGGTCCACCTGGGTGTGGGCAACCTAGAAAAAATGAGCTTGTCCCGGCCCCTGCCGTTTAAGGTGGCCCCAAGGTCGACTATATATTTAATGGTAAATATATTATATTGGAGAAATACACTTTGTCCTATGATGGCCTGCCACAAGTCCCTGACGGCTTGGGCCGGGCAACCACTTGCCCCACAGGGTCCATCTCGGTGTGGGCAACCTAGAAAAGGTGAGCTTGCCCCGGCCCCTGCCGTTTAAGGTTGCCCCAAGGACAACTATATATTAAAGGTAATATATCTTATATTACAAAAAACACATCTTTTCCGATGATGGCCTGCCACAAGTCCCTGACGGCTTGGGCCGGGCAACCACTTGCCCCACAGGGTCCACCTGGGTTTGGGCAACCTAGAAAAAGTAAGCTTGCCCCGGCCCCTGCCGTTTTACGTTGCCCCAAGGACGACTATATATTTAATGGTAAATATATTATATTGGAGAAATACACTTTGTCCTATGATGGCCTGCCACAAGTCCCTGACGGCTTGGGCCGGGCAACCACTTGCCCCACAGGGTCCACCTGGGTGTGGGCAACCTAGAAAAAGTGAGCTTGCCCCGGCCCCTGCCGTTTAAGGTTGCCCGAAGGTCGACTATATATTAAAGGTAAAACTGTATTATCTGTTTCAAGTTTGAATCCCGAGGTCTGTGGAAGAGTACGTTTACCAATTGGTCCTTTTATTTTCTAATTTTTTCATGAATATACTTCAGTTTTCCTTAATTTAATAATTTGAGGTTGTTTCTGACGTGACACATTGTTAAAATACTGTGAAATTAAATAGAAATATATTCTGACGAAGTTACATTCCAGTATACTCAAATAATATATTTTAAAACATAATCTCCACACCGTTCATGATAAAATTTATAGCAGAAGGGGTGGGTGCAGAGTAGGGGGGCACTCTTTTTCACGGTTTCAAGGTTTCATAATTCCGAAACACAAATTTTCCATGGCTGGCGGCATTGGCGGATCCAGGGAGGGGAGGGGGGGGGGTCACTTCCGGCCCGTGCCCCGTCCCCCTTTGGAAGAAAAGTATGCATTTTGACCATGGACGAACCGCCATTTTGTCGATTGTGCCCCCCCCCCCCCTCTCTTTAAAAGGAAGTCATTTTTTTTTTTTGCTTGCTTGTTAGAGAATTATGGAAGGTGGAGGGAAACGCGAAAAGAAATTGTTGTCGCCACCCCACCCGCCCCCAACTGAGCGACTTTTCGAGAATCTGACAAGACCAAAAAAATACGGGTCTACCTTTTCAAAAAGTTGACAAACCTGCATTTGTGTGCCCCCCCCCCCCCATACTAAATCCTGGATCCGCCCCTGACTGGGGTTCATAATTCCGAAAATAAAAAAGGGGTTCATAATTCCGAACATTTGTTCCATTATTCCGAAGGTTCGTTGTTCCAAAGGTTCGTTATTCCGAAGGTTCGTTTATCCGAAGGGTCATAATTCCGAAAATGAATTAGGGTTCATAATTCCTTAAAATAAAAAGGGGTTCGTAATTCCGAAAATGACATAGGGTTCGTAATTTCGAAGTAAAATAAGGTACCTTAACTTCTTCTATGTTTCCTTATGTTATTCTTTGTTTTATTATTTTATCTTTGCCTTCTATCATTCCCTATGTTATGCTGTTTTTCCTTCTGTCATCTTTTCTCTGTAACTTTCCTTATGTTATTCTTCGTTTTTTATCCTTCAATCTATCTTCCTCCCTTTCTATATTTCCTATATATTGTTATTCTTTTTTTATCCTATCGTTTCCTATTATTAACATAATGAACATAGACAGAGAAGATGATAGAATAAAAACGAAAAATTACATACCCTGTATTAAGGAAAGATAGAAAGTGAAGAAGATAGAAGGAAAAAACAAAGAATAACATTAAGAAAAATAATTCACTGGTTCTTATTCCAGGCGCGTAGCCAGGAGCCGGTGCCCCCCCCCCCCCTCAAAGAAAACAAAAACAAAAACAAAAACATGCCAACTGAAAAAAAAATTGAAACTAAAAGCGAGAACCAAAAGTAGAGAAAAAAGCCTAAAAAGGCGTTACGAGCCGTTATCTTTCTCTCCTTCATTTTCGGAATTACGAACCCTATTTCATTTTCGGAATTACGAACCCTATTTCATTTTCGGAATTACGAACCCTATTTCATTTTCGGAATTACGAACCCTATTTCATTTTTGGAAATACGAACCTTCGGAATTATGAACCCTCTTTCATTTTCGGAAAACGAACCTTCGGAATTATGAACCTTCGGAAATACGAACCTTCGGAAAAACGAACCTTCGGAAAAACGATATGTAACCGAGTATGAGGGTTGAGGATGTCATTAAGCAGCATTAATTAGCATTGTCTGAGATATGCATTCACACAGAGAATGGCTTTGTTTTGCTTCCTAAATCATATTTATAAATTTATGAAGTCCAGTTAGTACAGGCCCGTAGCCAGGGTTTCTAAAGGGGTGGGTCGTTTTTGGCAAAAGTGGACCCTTTTGTCATAATCAATACGGGGGGCTAGGGGGGTCCGGGGGCATGCTCCCCCCTGAAAATTTTAAAATCTAGATGCTTTCTGCTGCAATTTAAGGACTCCCGAGGGGAAATTTAGAGGTTGTGAATGATGATTTTGAACACACATTTTTATTAAAGGTGTGTGTGTGTTTTTTTTAATGAAAAAGCGGACCTCAGCCCAAGAAAGGGGGGGGGGGGGGTCGTCCGACCCCTCCGACCTCCTCTGGCTACGGGCCTGTAGTAGTTGTGTACTGGAATGTAAGATTAATAAATTTATATGGTTTGTATTTTTTAAAATTATATTGTTTCTCACAATCTGCGGGAATTGGAATGTTAACGTGGAAAACCCTTATGCAGTGTGGCCTTAAACCTTTATTTTAAGGGGAAGCATATATGGAAAAGCATGTAAAATCCCATATTTAATGGGTTTACCTCGAACCATCTTGTGATCACGTTCACGTCACGTCGTCATGTTACACGACCTTTCGTGAATAATAAGACCTAAATTCAAGACGGGAATGGTGTAACGTTTGTGAAATATTCCCCTCTTATTGGCGATCAAACCTGATATTTCGTCAATAACAGGGGGTATTTCACAAATGTTACACCCTATCCTTCGTGCATTTAGGGCTTATTATTCACCTAAGGTCGTGTAACGTGAGTAATGAATAGCCACGGAAAATAACAATATTCCCATCAATTTCCTTTCATTTTGTTCCAAAAAGCAATTTAATTCCATATGTAAATTTTTGCTGTCTAGCTGACAGATGATCATAAAACAGAGCGATTTGTGTCATTTCTCTACAAAAAAAGAAACAAGAGGCATGGAATGAATGTGGGGAAATGAAATTCATTGCTCTCGTCACCTCCTGCTTTCTTTTTTTTCCTGCCCGCCAGATATTTTTTGATCATTTGGGTTTTTTAATAATTGAGAATAAGAGGACACCTCGACAATGAATTAACAAAGTTCATTTAATAGAATGATATTTACCTTTCAGTCGTGGAGCATGTCCTAAAATCACCCAATTTTACATATGAGATTTAACCCCTTATACAAGGTAGTTACTGTACTAGTAAAAACATCCATGTCATTCTCAAAAAGATTGTCAGCCCGAACGAAGCCGCCAGGATTTGCCCCCAGACCCCCAAAAAGCACACAAGTCTGGTCGATTTAATTCCGTCTAACATTATGCGCCATACTTTGTCAGAATGAAAGTGAATGATTATTACGAAAACACAAAAAATTGACAAAAATTTAAGTCGGGATGGATTGTCAATCAGCCCCTACAAATGAGGGAAAATTATTCCTGATTAACCAAATTTTATCAGAAGCAAGAGGTATGGGAGTCGTTACAAATATATAGAAACTGACATCAATTTCCTCAGCAGGGGGTGAGGGATAAGTATGCATTTATTGTCTTATGCTGGAAATTCTTCTTCCACTGGTGACACACAAATCTGCAGTAATGATAGGATACAGTATAAACAATGATGATAGGGTACAATATAAGAATACAAATTATATAGGTAGAAATAAACGTATAAACAAGGATAAAAGGAAGGGATTTTCAACCAATCAGTATCACGTATTTGGGACTTGCGTTTCATTTTTTTAGTTTTTTTTTATGCAAGAGGGCCCAGGATGTGTGTACTAATAAGAATATTTTAGCAAGAGACATAAGCGAGAAGTGAAGGAGGGGAAGAGGGAGGGAGGGAGAGAGAGAGACAGAGAGGGAGAGAGGGAGAAAATGAGTGAGACTATAAGTGTGAGAGAGAGAGAGAGAGAGAGAGAAGAGTTAGCGGGAGACCGGGGGCGGGAGACAGAGAAGAACGAGAGAGGGATAGAGAGGGGAGATATGATGACTGCATGACGTAATATGGCAAAGTTATACACTGTCCTTTGAGAAAAATAACAAAGTGCCCCTAAACCAAGTTTTTTGCTATCTAAAATGCTCTGGGAGTACAGAAAAAAATATTTTGGAGGCATTACAACCTTGATAACTTCGAAGTATCTCATTTAATTCTGATCAAATTTACATAGTAGTACATAATGAATGATAGATTTCAGCGTGGTCGCCACATAGCCCGGCCAGGTACTTAGTAAGCTCCATTGTAATGCTTAGTCAAACAATTGCAGCTGGATAATTCCTGTAATTTCTGTAATGTATTTAAAAAATCAATATTTAATATTATTATCTAGATGTAGGGTTTTAGAGGCAACATTATTTTTGCAGGTCCATCGCCATCGTCTAAGAAAGCAAGGATATTGAATCTGAAGTTTTACGTGTAAGTGTATGGAGGTAATCAAAAAATATATTTTATTTTACCAAAAATATTGGACGATATGAATATTTTGCCCCACCCAGAAAATTATCATTGGTCAATAAAATAGTGCGCATGCAGCTAGCGTGACGTCACAATGAAATTGCACTAGACTGTAGATCTACATGACCTACATGTAAATATCTTACTGGTTCTGTGTTCTTGGAATTTAAAGGTTAATTTCTTCTTATTATTATTATTTCTTGTTGTCATGGAGACGAACTTCCAGTTTGCACTTATTTATTAATACAAGCTTCGATTGCCATGACAAGATTTCTACAAAATTGGAAGAAGAATCCAAGCTAAATTAAATCCCATTTTACAGTTTCTTGTGGAGTAGATATCTAGATATCTAGATATAGATCTAGACTCTAGTCTATCTAAATAATAATTATAATATTGGATGACCATTTTTCGTGGAATACGGGAAAATATTGGTACTCGCTGTGGACAAATATTGGACTCGTCTACAACTCGTCCAATATTTTTCCACAGCTCATCCAATATTTTCCCGTATCCCACTCAAGGCCATCCAATATTATCTATATATTTATAATTAGTACAATTACGTCTTCCCTACAGAATATTTCTTTTGTAAGGAAGCTTCATTTCACATTGCTAACTCTTGAATGCATATTTCTTCTAAAGATCGAATGATATGATCATTACATGAATGTACTCATTTAAGAATACATATTTCTTCAGATTGAATTTTGTGTTAGTGAGATTTGGCAGACGTGTATCAATAAAATATGATTATTTCCGTCGAGATGTCACCATCCGAAAGGCTTAACTGGGATTTATTCTGGCATGTCTGGGTCAGATCAGAGTCAGTTTGTAGGCGCAAACAAGAAGCTGCCCCGTATAGATGTTACCGCTAGACAAACACCTGATCCAAGACTTTCAAATCAGGTGATGCAATAAATGGTTAGTGGTGGTATATAGAGCATAAACCATCTTGTTTGTTAATTACTATTGCTTCGGTCAAGAGCTGAAAGCACTAAGATGTCCATCATCTTTAATTCAACCCTCACTCATGTCCATTTTTTGTGTTTCTTTTATAAATTGTGAATTGTCGATTTTTTTTATACCTCAAATGTATCATTGATTTTTATTGTATTTACATTCGGGTGGAAATAAACTTTGAATTGAAGTGAAGTGAAGTGAAAATGGTCTGACAGGAACTGTGGTTATGAGGTTTCTTGGGCTGCTAATAAAGTCCCCGTAAAATCCCACTGGGACCAACCCCTGCTCTCTCATGGACTGATCTGAACGAGCAGTTATCCTTCCTTATTCACATAATTATGGAAGAAGTATTATCGTTCTCATCGTAGATGGCGTACATTCTTACAGATCAGAGCCCGTTGATAGAGAAAGTTGCGATACGGGCATAATAAGCCTATGCGTACGCGGTCTTTGTTTAAAACATGGCGGATCATGGAGCTCCCAATAGTTCCCTTTCACGTACATTCTCTATGGGAGGGAACTATTTGAAGCTCCATGAAATGACTGACCAATCAGATCTCCAGTGTCGCGACTCTCTGTATGTATAGCTCTGTTGCAGTCTTTTACAGATCCATAATTATTCATATCGTAAATTTCAACCAACTCTTGAACCAATTCAAAGGATGTACTGCGATAGCAAAATAGTCCTCCAATTCGTTACCTTTCTTCTTTTCTTTATGGTATTTGCTTGTTTTCTGTATCTATAATAATAATGATAATAATAATATGTCTTGTTTACCCAGGGTAGCCTCATCTCAGTACTAAATACTGTTCTCCCTGAGGGTCCTGCATATTATTACCCCGGCTTTAGCATGGCAATCGTAATAGACAATCCAGTAAAATATATATATATATATATATATATATATTTGCCAAATAAAATAATAATAATGATAATAATAATAATAATAATAATAATAATAATAATAATAATACCCCGGCTTTAGCATGGCAACCGTAGTATATACTTTTACTTTTTCTGTGCATTGTCATTTACCCTCCTTTCACTATAGGTAAAACTTTTTTATTTACATTCTTGATTTAAAAGAAAACAGTACCTTCATTATCATGATCTCACGCATTGCAATTAATTAAAGGTACGTAGTGAAAGAAAATTTTCCTGGAAATAAGAAGAAAAGGAACTGATAAAAATGAATTTTACTACTATTGGTAAACAACCTTGTGTTCATTTTCAATTTAATTGTTCAATTACATACATATATATATATATATATGGCAAATAAAATAATAACAAAAATGATAATAATAATAATAATAATAATAATAATTTGTAAACAAATCTTTCGGCATTGTTAAAGATCGTATGCTCGATCTGTAATGAAAAACACAAGTCAGAAAAAATTGGAACCAGCGGGATTCGAACCTGTCATCTACTGCTTGCCGGGCAGCGACTTAACCACCAGGCTAACACTGGGAGTAATATGCCGAAAGATTTGTTTACAAATTAAAAATTCCTCCCCAGTCAAGCTTCTTCGTTTACTACTACTACTACTACTACTACTACTAATAATAATAATAATGTTCAATGAAGAATAGGAAGTATGCTTGAATGCGTCAGGGATATTTTTTTTATCAACTTTATTAAAATTTTCGTAATGTGTAAGAAATACCTAAGTAACAAAAATATATACATGGATCAACCACCCCCCCCCCCCCCCGAAAAAACAACAACTGGTGGAATATCTGGCCGGTGGAGAAAGTAAAGGCAACCATGTGAAGAAATTTAAAACACGTTTTCAAATGAGGAATGTATTGTATGAATTTTTCTTACCTTTTGTTTTGGAATTATTATGTATGTCTGAGGTTACTAATAAATGCTATGAGCAAATTAGATATGAATGCTGGTAAATGGACCAGTATTCTGAATATCGTACAGTGTGACTAGGAACATGAACTTGTTTCTTTCAATTTCTTTATTTCCCTTTTCCGGCCAGGTGCCCGCTCTCTCTGTTTTTGGTCTGGTGTCTCTCTTTTAATGTTAGGCCTATTGGTTTTTTGTTTCTAATATTACATAAGTTCTAGTACAGTCAGTCGTTGTTTATTTTCAAAGTATGTAAGACATGTTTACGCCAATGTCATTTACATTTTATTATATGATTCGTACTGTTGATATGTTATGTTTCATTTGAAAAGCAAATGCTCAATAGGGCTCGAATTACAAAAAAACATGAAAAAAATAAAGCTATAAGTCTCCCTAAACTGACTATTTTTGTGGTATCTTTTAATACATGTTACAATTTTCAGTAACACCTTGGTGGACACTGTAGGGCAAGTGGTTGTCTGGCCCAAGTCGTCAGGCTCTTTTGGCAGGCATAAAAAAAGGTGTGTTGTGTATTATAACATATAATACATTTCCCAATGTAATCATACTTGGGACAACCTTAAACGCCAGGGGTCAGGGCAAGCTCACTCTTTCTACGTTTGCCCACACCTAGGTGGATTCTGCAATATAAGATATTACCTTTAAATATATATTCGTCCTTGGGGCAACTTTAAACGCCAGGGGCCGGGGCAAGCTCTCTTTTTCTAGGTTGCCCACACCCGGGTGAACCTGTGGGGCAAGTGGTTGCCCGGCCAAAGCCGTCAGGGACTTGTGGCAGGCAATCATTGGAAAAGATGTGTTTTTTGTATTATAAGATATATTACCTTTAATATATAGTCGACCTTGGGGCAACCTTAAACGGCAGGGGCCGGGGCAAGCTCACTTTTTCTAGGTTGCCCACACCCAGGTGGATCCTGTGGGGCAAGTGGTTGCCCGGCCCAAGCCGTCAGGGACTTGTGGCAGGCCATTATAGGACAAAGTGCATTTCTGCAAAATAATAAATTTATCATTAAATATACAGTCGACCTTGGGGCGACCTTAAACGGCAGGGGCCGGGGCAAGCTTACTTTTTCTAGGTTGCCCACACCCAGGTGGACCCTGTGGGGCAAGTGGTTGCCCGGCCCAAGCCGTCAGGGACTTGTGGCAGGCCATCATAGGACAAAGTGCATTTCTGCAATATAATATATTTATCATTAAATATATAGTCGACCTTGGGGAAACATTAAACGGCAGGGGCCGGGGCAAGCTCACTTTTTCTACCTTGCCCACAGCCAGGTGGACCCTGTGGAGCAGGTGGTGGCCCGGCCCAAGCCGTCAGGGACTTGTGGCAGGCCATCTTTGGAAAAGATGTGTTTTTTGTATTATAAGATATATTACCTTTAATATATAATCGAACTTGGGGCAACCTTAAACGGCAGGGGCCGGGGCAACCTCACTTTTTCTAGGTTGCCCACACCCAGGTGGACCCTGTGGGGCAGGTGGTTGCCCGGCCCAAGCCGTCAGGGACTTGTGGCAGGCCATCTTTGGAAAAGATGTGTTTTTTTGTATTATAAGATATATTACCTTTAATATATAGTCGAACTTGGGGCAACCAGGGGCCGGGGCAAGCTCATTTTTTCTAGGTTGCCCACACCCAGGTGGACCCTGTGGGGCAAGTGGTTGCCCGGCCCAAGCCGTCAGGGACTTGTGGCAGGCCACCATTGGAAAAGATGTGTTTTTGTATTATAAGATATATTACCTTTAATATATAATCGACCTTGGGGCAACCTTAAACGGCAGGGGCCGGGGCAACCTCACTTTTTCTAGGTTGCCCACACCCAGGTGGACCCTGTGGGGCAGGTGGTTGCCCGGCCCAAGCCGTCAGGGACTTGTGGCAGGCCATCATAGGACAAAGTGCATTTCTGCAATATAATATATTTACCATTAAATATATAGTCGACCTTGGGGCAACCTTAAACGGCAGGGGCCGGGGCAAGCTCATTTTTTCTAGGTTGCCCACACCCAGGTGGACCCTGTGGGGCAAGTGGTTGCCCGGCCCAAGCCGTCAGGGACTTGTGGCAGGCCATCATTGGAAAAGGTGTTTTTGTAATATAAGATATATTACCTTTAATATATAGTCGATCTTGGGGCAACCTCAAACGGCAGAGGCCGGGGCAAGTTCACTTTTTCTAGGTTGCCCACATCCAGGTGGACCCTGTGGGACAAGTGGTTGCCCGGCCCAAGCCGTCAGGGACTTGTGGCAGGCCATCATTGGAAAAGATGTGTTTTTTGTATTATAAGATATATTACCTTTAATATATTTTCGTCCTTGGGGCAACCTTAAACGGCAGGGGCCGGGGCAAGCTCATTTTTTCTAGGTTGCCCACATTCAGGTGGACCCTGTGGGACAAGTGGTTGCCCGGCCCAAGCCGTCAGGGACTTGTGGCAGGCCATCATAGGACAAAGTGCATTTCTCCAATATAATATATTTACCATTAAATATATAATCGTCCTTGGGGCAACCTTAAACGACAGGGGCCGGGGCAAGCTCACTTTTTCTAGGTTGCCCACACCCAGGTGGACCCTGTGGGGCAAGTGGTTGCCCGGCCCAAGCCGTCAGGGACTTGTGGCAGGCCATCATTTGAAAAGATGTGTTTTTGTATTATAAGATATATTACCTTTAATATAGAGTCGACCTTGGGGCAACCTTAAACGGCAGGGGCCGGGGCAAGCTCACTTTTTCTAGGTTGCCCACACCCAGGTGGACCCTGTGGGGCAAGTGGTTTCCCGGCCCAAGCCGTCAGGGACTTGTGGCAGGCCATCATAGGACAAAGTGCATTTCTGCAAATTATATATTTACCATTCAATATAAAATCGTCCTTGGGGCAACCTTAAACGGCAGGGGCCGGGGCAAGCTCACATTTTCTAGGTTGCCCACACCCAGGTTGACCCTGTGGCGCAAGTGGTTGCCCGGCCCAAGCCGTCAGGGACTTGTGGCAGGCAATCATTGGAAAAGATGTGTTTTTGTATTATAAGATATATTACCTTTAATATATAGTCGACCTTGGGGCAACCTTAAACGGCAGGGGCCGGGGCAAGCTCACTTTTTCTAGGTTGCCCACACCCAGGTGGACCCTGTGGGGCAAGTGGTTGCCCGGCCCAAGCCGTCAGGGACTTGTGGCAGGCCATCTTTGGAAAAGATGTGTTTTTTTGTATTATAAGATATATTACCTTTAATATATAGTCGAACTTGGGGCAACCTTAAACGGCAGGGGCCGGGGCAAGCTCATTTTTTCTAGGTTGCCCACACCCAGGTGGACCCTGTGGGGCAAGTGGTTGCCCGGCCCAAGCCGTCAGGGACTTGTGGCAGGCCACCATTGGAAAAGATGTGTTTTTGTATTATAAGATATATTACCTTTAATATATAATCGACCTTGGGGCAACCTTAAACGGCAGGGGCCGGGGCAACCTCACTTTTTCTAGGTTGCCCACACCCAGGTGGACCCTGTGGGGCAGGTGGTTGCCCGGCCCAAGCCGTCAGGGACTTGTGGCAGGCCATCATAGGACAAAGTGCATTTCTGCAATATAATATATTTACCATTAAATATATAGTCGACCTTGGGGCAACCTTAAACGGCAGGGGCCGGGGCAAGCTCATTTTTTCTAGGTTGCCCACACCCAGGTGGACCCTGTGGGGCAAGTGGTTTCCCGGCCCAAGCCGTCAGGGACTTGTGGCAGGCCATCATTGGAAAAGATGTGTTTTTTTGTATTATAAGATATATTACCTTTAATATATAATCGAACTTGGGGCAACCTTAAACGGCAGGGGCCGGGGCAACCTCACTTTTTCTAGGTTGCCCACACCCAGGTGGACCCTGTGGGGCAGGTGGTTGCCCGGCCCAAGCCGTCAGGGACTTGTGGCAGGCCATCTTTGGAAAAGATGTGTTTTTTTGTATTATAAGATATATTACCTTTAATATATAGTCGAACTTGGGGCAACCTTAAACGGCAGGGGCCGGGGCAAGCTCACTTTTTCTAGGTTGCCCACACCCAGGTGGACCCTGTGGGGCAAGTGGTTGCCCGGCCCAAGCCGTCAGGGACTTGTGGCAGGCCACCATTGGAAAAGATGTGTTTTTGTATTATAAGATATATTACCTTTAATATATAATCGACCTTGGGGCAACCTTAAACGGCAGGGGCCGGGGCAACCTCACTTTTTCTAGGTTGCCCACACCCAGGTGGACCCTGTGGGGCAGGTGGTTGCCCGGCCCAAGCCGTCAGGGACTTGTGGCAGGCCATCTTTGGAAAAGATGTGTTTTTTGGTATTATAAGATATATTACCTTTAATATATAGTCGACCTTGGGGCAACCTTAAACGGCAGGGGCCGGGGCAAGCTCACTTTTTCTAGCTTGCCCACACCCAGGTGGACCCTGTGGGGCAACTGGTTGCCCGGCCCAAGCCGTCAGGGACTTGTGGCGGCCATCATTGGAAAGGGTGTTTTTTGTAATATAAGATATATTACCTTTAATATATAGTCGATCTTGGGGCAACCTCAAACGGCAGAGGCCGGGGCAAGTTCACTTTTTCTAGGTTGCCCACATCCAGGTGGACCCTGTGGGACAAGTGGTTGCCCGGCCCAAGCCGTCAGGGACTTGTGGCAGGCCATCATTGGAAAAGATGTGTTTTTTGTATTATAAGATATATTACCTTTAATATATTTTCGTCCTTGGGGCAACCTTAAACGGCAGGGGCCGGGGCAAGCTCACTTTTTCTAGCTTGCCCACACCCAGGTGGACCCTGTGGGGCAAGTGGTTGCCCGGCCCAAGCCGTCAGGGACTTGTGGCAGGCCATCATTGGAAAAGATGTGTTTTTGTATTATAAGATATATTACCTTTAATATATAGTCGACCTTGGGGCAACCTTAAACGGCAGGGGCCGGGGCAACCTCACTTTTTCTAGGTTGCCCACACCCAGGTGGACCCTGTGGGGCAAGTGGTTTCCCGTCCCAAGCCGTCAGGGACTTGTGGCAGGCCATCATAGGACAAAGTGCATTTCTCCAATATAATATATTTACCATTAAATATATAATCGTCCTTGGAGCAACCTTAAACGGCAGGGGCCGGGGCAAGCTCACTTTTTCTAGGTTGCCCACACCCAGGTGGACCCTGTGGGGCAGGTGGTTGCCCGGCCCAAGCCGTCAGGGACTTGTGGCAGGCCATCTTTGGAAAAGATGTGTTTTTTGGTATTATAAGATATATTACCTTTAATATATAGTCGACCTTGGGGCAACCTTAAACGGCAGGGGCCGGGGCAAGCTCACTTTTTCTAGCTTGCCCACACCCAGGTGGACCCTGTGGGGCAACTGGTTGCCCGGCCCAAGCGGTCAGGGACTTGTGATAGGCCATCATTGGAAAGGGTGTTTTTTGTAATATAAGATATATTACCTTTAATATATAGTTGATCTTGGGGCAACCTCAAACGGCAGGGGCCGGGGCAAGCTCACTTTTTCTAGGTTGCCCACATCCAGGTGGACCCTGTGGGACAAGTGGTTGCCCGGCCCAAGCCGTCAGGGACTTGTGGCAGGCCATTATTGGAAAAGGGTTTTTTTTTGGAATATAAGATATATTTTCTTTAATATATAGTCGACCTTCAGGAAACTTAAACGGCAGAGGCCGGGGCAAGCTCACTTTTTATAGGTTGCCCACATCAAGGTGGACCCTGTGGGGCAAGTGATTGCCCGGCCCAAGCCGTCAGGGACTTGTGGCAGGCCATCATTTGAAAAGATGTGTTTTTGTATTATAAGATATATTACCTTTAATATAGAGTCGACCTTGGGGCAACCTTAAACGGCAGGGGCCGGGGCAAGCTCATTTTTTCTAGGTTGCCCACATTCAGGTGGACCCTGTGGGACAAGTGGTTGCCCGGCCCAAGCCGTCAGGGACTTTTGGCAGGCCATCATTGGAAAAGATGTGTTTTTTGTATTATAAGATATATTACCTTTAATATAGAGTCGACCTTGGGGCAACCTTAAACGGCAGGGGCCGGGGCAAGCTCACTTTTTCTAGGTTGCCCACACCCAGGTGGACCCTGTGGGGCAAGTGGTTTCCCGGCCCAAGCCGTCAGGGACTTGTGGCAGGCCATCATAGGACAAAGTGCATTTCTCCAATATAATATATTTACCATTAAATATATAGTCGTCCTTGGGGCCACTTTAAACGGCAGGGCCGGGGCAAGCTCACTTTTTCTAGGTTGCCCACACCCAGGTGGACCCTGTGGGGCAAGTGGTTGCCCGGCCCAAGCCGTCAGGGACTTGTGGCAGGCCATCATTGGAAAAGGTGTTTTTTGTAATATAAGATATATTACCTTTAATATATAGTCGACCTTGGGGCAACCTTAAACGGCAGGGGCCGGGGCAAGCTCACTTTTTCTAGGTTGCCCACACCCAGGTGGACCCTGTGGGGCAAGTGGTTTCCCGGCCCAAGCCGTCAGGGACTTGTGGCAGGCCATCATAGGACAAAGTGCATTTCTCCAATATAATATATTTACCATTAAATATATAATCGTCCTTGGAGCAACCTTAAACGGCAGGGGCCGGGGCAAGCTCACTTTTTCTAGGTTGCCCACACCCAGGTGGACCCTGTGGGGCAAGTGGTTGCCCGGCCCAAGCCGTCAGGGACTTGTGGCAGGCCATCATTTGAAAAGATGTGTTTTTGTATTATAAGATATATTACCTTTAATATAGAGTCGACCTTGGGGCAACCTTAAACGGCAGGGGCCGGGGCAAGCTCACTTTTTCTAGGTTGCCCACACCCAGGTGAACCCTGTGGGGCAAGTGGTTGCCCGGCCCAAACCGCCAGAGACTTGTGGCAGGCCATCATTGGAAAAGGTGTTTTTTGGAATATAAGATATATTATCTTTAATATATAGTCGACCTTGGGGCAACATTAAACGGCAGGGGCCGGGGCAAGCTCACTTTTTCTAGGTTGCCCACACCCAGGTTGACCCTGTGGGGCAAGTGGTTTCCCGGCCCAAGCCGTCAGGGACTTGTGGCAGGCCATCATAGGACAAAGTGCATTTCTCCAATATAATATATTTACAATTAAATATATAGTCGTCCTTGGGGCCACTTTAAACGGCGGGGGCCGGGGCAAGCTCACTTTTCCTAGGTTGCCCACACCCAGGTGGACTCTGTGGGGCAAGTGGTTTCCCGGCCTAAGCCGTCAGGGACTTGTGGCAGGCCATCATTGGAAAAGGTGTATTTTGTAATATAAGATATATTACCTTTAATATATAGTCGACCTTGGGGCAACCTTAAACGGCAGGGGCCGGGGCAAGTTCACTTTTTCTAGGTTGCCCACATCCAGGTGGACCCTGCGGGGCAAGTGGTTGCCCGGCCCAAGCCGTCAGGGACTTGTGGCAGGCCATCATTTGAAAAGATGTGTTTTTTGTAATATAAGATATATTACCTTTAATATTATAGTCGACCTTGGGGCAACCTTAAACGGCAGGGGCCGGGGCAAGCTCACTTTTTCTAGGTTTCCCACATCCAGGTGGACCCTGTGGGGCAAGTGGTTGCCCGGCCCAAGCCGTCAGGGACTTGTGGCAGGCCATCATAGGACAAAGTGCATTTCTGCAATATAATATATTTACCATTAAATATATAGTCGACCTTGGGGCAACCTTAAACCGCAGGGGCCGGGGCAAGCTCATGTTTTCTAGGTTGCCCACACCCAGGTTGAGCCTGCAAGGGGCGTAAAAGTCATAAAAACCCGTTAAATTTGAATATAGCGAATATGCCGAATATCGAATATGCTTCCAACTTCACAAGTTGAATATGCCGAATATCGAATATGCTTCTAACTTCACAAGTTGAATATCGAATATCGAATATGTGACCAACTTCACGCCGGTGCTAAATTCAGCATTTTGTTAGCTACCTTGCGTAACATTGGCACCACCCGTACAAATCGACGTCCTGTTTCTCATGGAAGCGTTTGTCGAAATCCAAGAGGATGTTTTTTAGCTTTGTGAAGACAATGGCATCTCAAAGGATATCCGCTTGCAAATTTTGTTCGAATATAATCACCAGGAGAATACAGTTTGGCTTACATAGGTGAGTATAGATTCACGTTTTGACATTCTTGAAGTTGAACGTCGTCAGCTCAGCCTCAGTGCAGTCTTCTCTCTCTCTCACTAATAAGTCTCAGTCTCACTTCTCAGTCTCACTTCCCACTCTCTCACTGTCTCACTCTCACTCAGATCGGGATTTTTTTTATAACTCTTGAGTCTGATAGTATTGACTATTGATATGAGTTTTCTCGTGAAATAAGCCACCCCACATTCACTTTGTACATGCAGTTTATTGCGTGTAATTGCCTATGTATAAGGGTTCACATCCTCCATTGACTTTACACGGCCATGTGTGTGTACACACTCGATGACCGGTGGCTTATTTCACGAGAAGGCCATGACTTTTGAGTTTGAATGATGATGACGTGTGAATGGTGAGTCGAGCTGGAGTGCAGTGATGATGACATAATGTCTTAATGAATGATGACCAACCCAATGATGATTTTCCTTTTTTCTTGTGCGTACTCTACTTGTCAACATCCTTGGGAACCAAACAAGATTGGTGACATGTAACTAATGATTTTTTCTCCTAATCCTATACCCTTTACAATATTAGTGGTCTTCTTAGTCCGGACTTGGCCGTGATGTAGCTATGATACCAAAACTAATAATAATATGAAAGCTATCAGCATTGGTAAACTCGCTTTCAGTCAGGACTATAGTGGACTTCTCGATCCACTTCTCGAGCACAGTTAAGTCCCGATTATAAAGCCCTGACTGGAAGTGGCCTTGACTCGTAAATACCTTTAATATGAACGCACTAGTAGATGCTGATCAGCATAATTAAGCCATAAGGAAAGATAGAAAGAGAAAAAGATAAGAAGATAGAAGGATAAGAACAAAGAATAACATAACTATAAGGAAGATAGAAAAAGGAAATGATGGAAGAAAAAAAGAATAACAATGAAAGATAGAAAGAGAAGAGGGCAGAAGGATAAAAACAGAGAATAACATAAGGAAAGACAGAAAGAATAAAGAATAAAGGCGGATTCACACCAAACGCGACACACGACAAACGACACGACAGCACGACATGCTACACGATAAACGGCAAAAAACAGTGCACACCGCTCACGACATTCGCTAAAAAGTCGTGCTGGAGAGAGGGTGATGTCGTCTTTGATGATGAGCATGTCGTGATAGAATTCATTTCAAATTCATCATTATAGTCATCAAAATAATTTTAAAGATAAGACGGAAGTTTTATATTTTTAAATCTTGAAATCATTTATTCTTTATTTGGATGTTCTAAAAGTTGTTAAATTGGTCATGTGACTATGTTGAATAATTACAAAAGTGATATTTGCTGTTGTTTATTCGGAATAATCACAGCTAGGTTTTCTTTCTTCATTAATAGGCCTACATAAAATTGATGATATTTGCTGTCTATTCGGAATAATTCAAAGAATTTTCCGGGGGGGGGGTGGAGTGGAACTAAAAAACAGTTACTTTTTTTTGCCATACCTCCAAAATTCGCTCAGTGAGGGGTGGGGAAGGGGGGTCCAGTTCCCCTCCATAATTCTCTGACAAGCCCCCAAAAAAGTTTTTTCGTTCTAAAATGGGGGGGGGGGGGCACAATGCATATTTTTCTTCCAAAAGAAGGGGCACGGGCCGAATGTGCCCCTCCCCCTAAATCCGCCACTGCTTTGGAACATAAATTTGGTGTGAAAATGGTGGTATTCTCCGCGGCACACACCCATCGCACACTATATGGGGAGGGGGCAGTTTTGTCTTATACACTCACTCTTTACCATATTTTATGCACAAAATGACCAGAAAAATATATTTTCTTAACTGAAAATAGTTGTGCAGGCTTATATATTTTATATGGATTTTGGGTACCTCCAAACATTAGGAAAGTACTTGAATTTCTTGGTGGACTAAAGGAAATTTTTGTTTTCTTTTTCTATAATTATAAGTTATCTCAAACTCATGGTCGCTTCCTATGTGTTTATATTTTAAATATTTCAGTGTATGACGGAACAACTTTTTATTGTAAAAATCCAACTGTGTTAAACTTTTTACGTGGTTGCAGTAAATAAATAAATAAAATCTTTAAAAAATCTGCTGATATTTTCTCAACAAAGCAAAAGCTTTACCCCATATTACGGTACATCTTAAAATGACTCAAAAGAACCTATTTTCAGAGTTTCATTAAAAAAACACACAACATACTTTTAAATGTAATTCCCCATTTCGTCTCCCTCTCTCACTCTTTCTCTCTACCCCACCCCCCCTCTCTCTCTCCATGCCCCTCCCCCTCTCTCTTTCAAATTTTTAACAAGTTCAGTGCCTATTGTATTCTGTTTGAGAGCTGAAAAAACTGTAATTGGACGATACAAACAATACAAAAATCAATATTTAAAATACTAAAAAAGGGATTTAATACTGTAATTCAAATCTTTAATGGGATAAATTACAACAAGCACCTTTAACAAATAGACCAATATGGATTTCCCTTAAAATAGTACATTAAAAAAATCATGCAAATATGAAACCAAATAAACTAAATATCTTATCAATTATGGTATTGTAAGGTATGTAAATAAAGTTCAAGCTCCATTAGAGTGCAAATTAAATTCATCCCCCAAGAATGTATGATGTAGTAAGCAAATACAATTTGCTCTGACACCCACTCCCCTCTAAAATACTTGGGACATGCTGTAAAATGCACCTCAGTCCCGATATTAAAGCTGCAATGGCCTAATGATTATGTAAGAGGGGGTGGGGGGGGGGGGGGAGAGGGGCGGACGTAACTTGATATTCAACGACAGTTAGATTTTGAAATAGAGATTTGGTAAAAGTTTAAATGTCCCCACTAAAGAAATTACTTATTGCAGACTAATAACAATCTAACCGGTGGTAATGCATAACATGTAGCAAATTAAGGAAGAGAAGTAACGTACATGTAGTTGTAGGGGCTATAAAAAGACTGTTATTCAGAAAACTGAAATGAATGGATTCTGTCAACTTCATTTTGTTATGCCTTTGATGTGTCCTTGCACACTCCATTGTGAGATCATTTGTGGACTGAGATTCGGGGAGGGGGGTGGCACGGGGTACTGGGGTCCTAGGATGGGTGTGGTGACACAGGGAGTATTGATATTAGCAGCCGATGGACTGGGGGAGACACTGCTATTTGAGAATGATGAATGGCTTAAAGTTCATTCCCTTCGACCTCTCTTGTCCTTGAGAGCATCCTTTCAGCTACCAGGTACAATCGCTGGTAGATGTGTTCCCTACAAAATGAAAAAGGAATTAAACAATGATATAGCCTTCCTAACATCATTACATCATAGCTACAAAGTGACTAGTACAATTGTATAACATTTTTTTTTACAAAACACATGCATCAAAGTAACTAAACATTTACTTGAAATGAGTTGAATGAACAGAACTATAATAAGATGAGAAAACAGTACTTAACATAGCAAGGGACTATAACACAAGTATGCATGATCAGTGTTTATGTATTAAATGTTATGGTTGTGTAGGACCATGACAAAGCTTATGTTAGTAAATAGAAGATCAGGGTATAAATTATTTCCCTATTAAAACGAAGCAGATCAACTATTTGACACGACTTTGAATGAACACCCATCCCCAATTTCCATGAATTCATGCACTGGGAAACAATTGGATTGTTACATGTATTGTACTATAAATAAAATTGTACTTACTCTCTAGGTAAGGATGTGAAATCAACAATACTAGTACGTTAGTAAGTGTTTTCCCTTGATGACGGGAATCGGGAGTGTGATGACCTGAAATGATGATGCACCAGTTCCACTTCTCTTCCCTTGTTCTTCCTCATGTTCTTGGACTGCAGGAAACAAGCCTATACATTTATGTTGACCAAACGACATTCAGCACTTTCTCCTGTAAATTTCGTGAGAAAAGAAATTAGATCATTATTGTATTTTTGCCAGGATAAGAAATAACAAAGCAAAATGAAAATAATAATAATTTTCTTTAAAAGACAAAATAACAATGCTGACAATAATAATGATTTAAAAAATTAAAACAGTAAAGAAATCATTTGACCAGGTGAATTCCGACGTGCTTTATGTTTTAATTATAATAACATAATTGATGGGTGATGTACTGTATGTAAAGTATCTAGATATAAAAACGACTTAGTAGTTTCCATCTTCAAACGAATCTTTAAATTCATTTTAGAGTTGAATGAAACAAAATAATTACCAGATCTTTCAAGCTTGCTGGCAATCTTTCAGCAAAAGTATCTCGCCTTTAATATCCTCGTCTTTGTACAGCGATTTGCCTGGGTTTCCAGAAGTTCATCATGGCCCATTCTTTTATGCTGCAAAAAAATAGAGGAAGAAAATAACAAAAAATAAGGCTACAAATAAACTGGTTCATAAATTTGTAAGGTTCTTTAATGTTTTTTCATGGAATGGACTTTTATTTCATCTTAGAAATCCACATGTAGTCTCATATAGAATGGGTGGTCTTGTGATGTAAATTTATATAATTATTCAACTTGAAAAAAAAGTGAAACATAAAATTTGACCTATTTCAATCTATCAAAAGTTTATTTAGTGATATGGCAAAAGATAAATCATAATAAAGACACTAGTGATATATAATTTGATTCATAACTTGCTATGCTCCCAACAAGTGATGGGATTCGTACCTTTTTCTTAATGTAGACTTACGAGTTTATGAACAGCAAGTAGAATGTACATAATACATAATGTAGACTTACGAGTTTATGAACAGCAAGTAGAATGTACATAATACATAATGTAGATCTACATCAACTCTAGATCTAGGGGTGGATCCAGGAATCAGGATTTTGTCAAGGGGGGGGGGGGATATCTCAGAAAACTTTCTGACAAGCAAAGAAAAAAAAAAAAGGTTATCAGATTTTTTTTGATCCAGTTTCCCTTCAAATTCTCTGACAATCAAAAAGGGCATGCCTCCCGAAATCTGCCACTGCTAGATCTTTGACATCCCTATTGCAGATTTGTAGCCCTACTGAAAAAAAAAAATCTCTCTGAAAATTTTAGTTTTATTGCCTTATGTAAAATTGATCTAATGATTATTTTCTTCCTCCTTTTTTATTGTTATTGTCCTGTATTTTAGACTGCTTCTAGATCTACTGAAAATGCTTTGATTAAAACAAAAAGAAACAAAACTGCCTAAAAACAAACAAATAACAAAACAAAAAATATAACAGTTAGACTAAAAAATGAAGCCTAAAAAAATGAAGTCAAACTCTAGACTCTACACTGTACACATCATTCTTTTTTATACTAAACAATGACAAAGAAAAAGAAACACTATAGGCCTATATAGATATCTAGACCTAAAAAACAAGAAAAAGGATCTCTGACTTAGATCTAAGTTAAATCAACATAGTCTAGACTCTAATCAGATATGTTACCTAGTCAGGGACATGTAAATTGACAATAGGCCTAGATATTCAGAGACTAGACGCTTGCCTAACTTAGACCAAAAGCTTCAGTCTCTGTTCGTCGGGTGTTCCGCTGGACTACGTCTTGCTTCACTAGAAGGTAAAAAATTAAAAAAAGACTCCTCCGAACAGACGGTTTTCAGCTGTCTAGCCTTACTTAGAATCTAGACCAATATTATTTGGCCTAGGCTCTAGATGTGGACCTAATACCAGCTTAGTAAAGTACAAGCCCCCGTCCCCAACCCCCCTCCCCCCCGTCCCCGAGGCCAAAGTAGGCCTAGCCTAGGCTCTTCATAACAAATTAAGAACTAACATTAAAAACATGTGACTATGTCAATTTGATGGTCTACGTTAAAATTCAGTGGCAGGTTCGAAATTTGCAGTCTTTTTGTTTTGTTTTGTTTTGTTTTGTTACGTTTGTTTTGGGGTTTTTGGGTTGTTTTTTGTTTGTTTTTTTGGGGGGAGGGGGTCTCTCTCTCTCTCTATCACTCTCTCTGTAGATTTTACAGGCACTAGTCTAGGCCTAGTCCATGATAGTCATAATATCCAGACCATAGTTAGGTCCGACTTTAAACGGATTGATGGCCATATATGCCACCTCCGCTTGTCAGGCCAGATACACTGCCTGGACTCCTGGACCTGGAAATGGTCTTGGGACCGGGCTTGAGTTAAGCTTTAGGCCTAGATCTAGTTTAGTTTAGTTTAGTTTTTATATGTTAACGTTAGGAATTTTATATCTAGAGTAGACAGCTGGATCTATTCTAAGTTAGATCTGGAGCCAGGGATCTAGATCTAGATCTACTCATTGAATTTGCTCATAACCTAGCCTAGGCTAGGGCTAAGTAAAGTTTGGTTTAGCCACCATTTATTCAGTCTGCAGTCTTAGTTAGATCTATAGCCTATAGGCCTAGGCCTACTGTATTGTTTGTTAAGGTTGGTTTTGGTCTTTGTAAAGTTGGTCAAACACTGGCCTTTGATAAGTTGGTCAAACATTTAATATATAGACCTCTCATCAAATTAGGCTTAGTTTTACTTACCGAAGATAAATTTTCAGCAACCTTTCAAGCAAAGGATCAATCAGACAAGTATGTATATAACATGGAAATCTCGTTTTGGTTGGACTCGACGAAACATAACCAGTGCCGGAAGCAGTGCTGTGTTTTTGTGTATAGCTCTATGGTACATTTTGTGCGGTGCGATAAAATAATTTACACGTAAAATCCCATAGAGATATGAGCTGGAGAAATGAAAAGTTTCTGCCATCAATTAACAGCCTTGGATAAATATGACGTCACTGCAAATCCTCCACGCTAATTGGTTGGTGGCCAAAATGTCGTTTTGTCGTGCTGGGAAAATCGCTCGCTGAGCGATTTTCTGAAACGACTAAAAACCCCTAAAAACGTCGTGCACGACGTTTCGGAAAATGTCGTGGCAGTGTGCACGGTGTCATAGGGTTTGCATTAGAGCGATTTTTCAGAAAGTCGTTCATGTCGTGCTGTCGTGTCGTTTGTCGTTTGTCGTGTTCGGTGTGAATCCGCCTTAACAGTGAATTATAGAGAAGAAGATAGAAAAAGAATATATTGAAGGATAGAAGGAACAACAAAGAATAACTTAAGGATTGAATGATAGAAGAGGATAGAAGGAAAAACAAAGAATAACAGGGAAAGATGAAAGAAAAGAAGTTTGGACAAAAACAAAGAGTAACATCAGGAAAAGAAGGAAAGAAAGAAAGAATAACAAGGAATGAAGAGAAGATAGAAGGAAAAACAAAGAATAATATATTGAAATTTAGAAAGAGAAGAACATAGAAGGAATGATAGAAAGAGAAGAAGAGAGAAGGAAAAAAACAAAGAATAACAAAGAAAGATACAAGGAAAAACAAAGAATAACATAAGGATAGATAAAATGAGAAGAAGGTAGAAAACAAAAACTAACGTAAGATGAAAGAAGATAAGGATAAAAACAGAATAACATAACGAAATATAGAAGAACAAACAAAGCAATATAGCATGGGAATGGAGGGGGAGTGGAGCAGAAACCATGGAAACAAATGCACATAGCAGATGCGATGTGGTCTTGCTGTTGTAATAGGAATGCTATCAGGTCTTATAGATGCAGATCTATTGACACCAAAGTCTGGACTAAGTCTGGACTAAGCCCGCTTTGGTAGTGAATAGGCCTAGTAGTGAATATGAAAACGGTACTAGCTTTAAACAAGATGAATGCGATTGCGTCTCCTATATGCCTCCGCCTAAATTCAGTTGATGGCTCAGACTGTTCTTGAAATATTGAGATATTATATAAATATATAAAAGCCTCTAATTACATGTTAATTGACCTCTTTGACATTTGACCTTACACCTCATAACCAAAAAGTCTGATCACTGTATCTCCTCCTAGTCATGAATACAAAATAGTTGAGATATGGTGATAACAAAGGTAAAAAAACATTAATTTCAGATACACCTGTATAATGACCTCCATGACCTGTCACCTTTGACCTACGTGAACAAAAATCTAATCAGTTTGTCTCACTATGGTGATGCATACTAGTTCCAAGTTTGAAGTTAATGGATCAAATGGTTCTTGAGATATCACGTTAACAAGGCTAAAACCTGCATTTTCAGAATGGACCTCTATGACCTTTGACCTACGTATCCCAAAATCTAATGATATCATCTTTCTATGGTGATACATACTAGTACCATGTTTGAAGTTCATACTGGTACCTCAAATGGTTCTTGAGATATTGAGTGAACAAGGCTAACACCTGCAATTTCAGAAAGTGACCTGTGACCTTTGACCTACATACCCCAAAATCTAATGAGATCGTCTTCCTATGGTGATACATACTAGCACCATGTTTGAAGTTTATACCTCATGTGGTTCTTGAGTTATCGCGAGAACGAGAAAGCGAGACGGACGGACGGACTGACGGACAACCTGGAAACATAATGCCTCCTGCACCACCTTTGGTGGGCGGAGGCATAAAAAGGGACATAGACCGATTAGATCTATGAATGATATTAAACTTAAAAGAAGGTTGCATTTTGATCTGATCTGGTGATCAAAGTTTAAGATGTTTAAAAATGTCGTTTTTGATCCATGATATCTCACATACTGTTAAGAACTCTTAAATTACATTTACAGCAAACCAAAATAAAATTCTAGACTATTTACAGTCCAGATTACTGGGTGAAATTATAAAATCAATTGACATAAAGAATTAAAGTTTTGGAAATAGACCCTTGCAACCTCAAACTGTGATGTCAGAAAAAAGGTCCAAATCAGAACAAGTGTATAGAGGATTTATTTAAAATAATCAGTTAAAGGCAAAGTAAAGCATGAAATGAAAGGCAGAATATTGTAAAATATGAAGTGATTGAAAATCTGAACTTTAAGTTACAATTTTGATGGCATCACCTTGAAAACTGAATGCATGTATCTTTCGACCAAGTTATTGGGCATGTCACCTTTTTCTTCGAACACTTGCATAATTTGAGATCCTTCGACAATACGTATCTCAATAATTCTTCATCCAATTCAAGAGAAAGTGGAGTGACAAGGTAATTTTGTATTGTGTGATTTCCTTGTTGCGTTAACACAGTTTCTTTGCATGCTATTCTGTATGTCTTGTCAAACAGATGAAGATGACCAATATATGTATGTGCGATGTAAAGTTCACGTGCATCCATTAGAGAGTTACCTAGTGCAATGTTGTTGATCTTTTTTCTAAACCTCCAGGACTTCACTTCATCAGCAGCTTCCAAGTTTAGCCTGGCTTGCATCCCAATATTCAACAGACTCTAAACATAAAAAGGGAAAAAGCAATGTGGAAGAAGAAGAAGAAGTCGACCCTGATAAGCCATACTCCTTCTCAAATAGCAAAGCAGCACACTGGACAGTGGACAAGAGTTTTGGTTCCCAGTATTCTCGCCCCTGGTGGAAGGTAGCCCCGGTGAGTCTGTCGCTGTTCGCTCTGGTGGCATGGATTTTCCTGAGGTCAGAGACCGATCTGGATCGGCAGCTGGAGGTCACGTTGAGCGAAAGGTTGCCAGATCTTTTCCCCCCTCTAGAAGAGGAATCAAGTAAAACTGAAGCAGAAGGCATCACAGAAGATGCAAGATGATTTTAACTTGATGTTGATTTTCACCTACGGCAGTTTGTAAAATCTTTGGGGTTCTGCAAAGTCTGAAAGAGAATCATATAGTTCTGTTTATCTATTTGTTTGGACATGAATAATATGGAAATGTTAAATTTCCAATAAGTTGTTTTGTCAGCTGATTTCTGCAATGTTTAGACATGGTTGGATGATATGCATATATGATGACTCTTGGTTAAAGTGAAAGGCAAAACACAATGGACCGATTTTTCACTTTGTGGATGATTTGAAACGATCCTTGAAAATACTGTATGTCATAAATTACACATAGATCACTTGTACATGTAAGAATTTCATTTTTACATGTACATGTATGTGTTCCTATGACTGATAGTTTCAGCCATGTCCATGTTATTATGTGTACATGTACAGGCTATAAAATTTGTCATAAAAAATAATAAAAAATATAAGTACATGTACATGTATCCTCCTTGCAGTCATACTTGTACATGTACATATACTGCTGTATGTTACTGCAGTTCTTAAACATCTTTTAAGGTTCTGCTTGTGGCCATTATACCATTTAATGTGTACATGTACATGTACAATGTATTTTCTCCTGTGCCTAATATCTGTGTGTGTGTCTCCATTACATGATTGTTATGTACCATGCTCAGTATTCGTCAACAGTAGAAATTCTTAAATTACAGTAAATCTGGATGGCACACTACAGACTTGTGAAGTGAAGAAGTTTACAATCTTCTTGTACATGTACTGTATTCTTTTATGTTGAATTAAATTGAAAAAAAGTTATCCAAGTGAAAAAAATGTAGTGTTCAAACTGAATGCTCGATGTTTTACCCCGGCCCTTTGGCATGAGGGAGAGCGAGAGGAGAGAGTAAGAGAGAGAAGATTTTTTTTTTTTTTTTTTTTTTTGGGGGGGGGGGGGGGTGAACAGTCGGGGTAATGAATAAGTGAAGAAAGAGACTGAAGTACAGTGGAAATTCATTAAAACAAGGACCTTGGGACCATGATTACCTTGTATCAGGAATCTCTTTATACATGTATAAAGTTGCAAAATTAAAGGAAATCCAACCTTAATGGCAAGTTGCTCTGAAAGAAAGTTGAATGAAATCGGACAAGCAATAAGAAAGTTAAGAATTTTTGAAAGTTGTAATCACGATACATATGGGAATTTCAAATTGGCCGAATAGGTAATGTCACTGTGATGTAGTTGCGGACAACTCCCCCATTTGTTCCAACACATAAAATGACTAAAATGTATTATTCAGTAGGATCTTTTTTTTTCTCCATGAGGATCTATAACAGGTCAAGGTGCTTAAGAGAAAACCGCAAATAAATATTTTTGTGTTTGACAAACGGGAGAGTTGTCCGCAAGTATGTCACAATCGACTCACCAAATTGCCAATATGAGATTCGCATAGATGTAGTGATCTCATTTTGCCAATTTGAGATTCGCATAGATGTGGTGATCTCATTTCTTAAACATCCATAACTTTCTTATTTCTTGTCCAATTTCTTTCAAACTTTCACCATCCGTATCCCGTTTTTCTCATTTTTCTGCTTTCACACAAATCATCTCATTACCAAGGTTGGATTGCCCTTTAAGATTGATAGTTTCAGTACGAGTACAGTGGAACCTTGTTATAAAGAACACCGTTAATCGTTATAACAAACTCATCATAACAAGGTAATTGTACAGGTCTCACTTCTTTGTATTCCGTTGGTTTTTAACCGATATAACAAGGTTTCGATATAAAGAGGTAATATCCTTGATTCCAAGGCATTTGTTATAAAGAGGTTCCACTGTATCTCAAGGTGTGAATTCCCCCCCCCCCCCCCCCCCCCCCCAATATGTATAGCACATGCACGCACTCACTCTCATTGACTACATATCTCGTCTCACTGATCGCACAATTTTGATAATCTTTTAAAGGCCAAGTCCACCCTAACAAAAAGTTGATTTGAATAAATAGAGAAAAATCCAACAAGCATAACAATGAAAATTTCATCAAAATAGGATGTAAAATAAGAAAGTTATGGTATTTTAAAATTTCGATTAATTTCGCAAAACAGTTGTATGCACATCCTGCTCAGTATGCAAATGAGGGAACCAGTGACGTCACCCACTCACTATTTCTTTTGTATTTTATTACATGAAATACGAAATATTTTAATTTTTCCTTGTTATAATGTGAAACAAGGTTTGATTCCTCGCTGAACATGTGTAATTGCCATTGTTGCAACCTATACACAATTCAATGAGAGCTTCCTAATTGTGAAATCTGCAGAAATTAAAATATTCTATATTTCACATAATAAAATGCAAAAGAAATAGTGAGTGGGTGACGTCACTGGTTCCCTCATTTCCATACTGAGCAAGATGTGCATATAACTGTTTTGCGAAATTAAGCGAAACTTTAAAATACCATAACCTTATTTTACATCCTATTTTGATGAAATTTTCAGTGTTATGCTTGTTGGATTTTTCTCTATTTATTCAAATCAACATTTTGTTAGGGTGGACTTGGCCTTTAAGAATTAACCAATTGAAAACGTGTACATGTATCACTGAAACACTTTACCAAAATGTTACATGTACTTTACATGTAAATATTAGTTAGAAGGGCCCCAACATCAACCTTATTTCTTTAACAAGAAAAAAAATCATGCTTCTGTGTGTTTATGAGACAGAATGCTTTCATCTTCCACTACAAATGTACATGTGATGTCCATCACTCGATGTAACAATGGAGAAGTGGAGATGAAAACATTTCCTTTAAAGGTACATGTACTCCATCCCTTTTGCAGACTTACACAAAATATAGTGAAATTTTAAGGTAACAAGTTCTATAACTCCTTTGTAAGAAATGAAAATCCTGCTTTTGTCGCAGACGGAGCTTTTAAAAAATCAACACAAGTACAGTGAGCGTGTGATAGTAACGGTCGAAAAATCATTTTTAAAGTGTTGTACCAAATTATTAAAAGCAAATTATAATCCTTTTCAAATCACAAGTTTCCCAATTAAAATTCTTTTGTAATTCATTGCATACTCAAACTTCAAAATTTAGGGCTGCAAGAGGGAAGAAGTACATGTACCTTTAACATAATTCAGAATACATGCATACACAGTATGTTTTTAATGGAGTTCGGGCCCCTTCTCTTTCTCTGATGTATTCCTCACACACTTCACCAAATTCAGCCCCACATTTCATATCGGCAACACGCAATTCTTCCCACACTATCCTTCTACATGTATTCTAAAAGCATCATTAAATGATTGAAATTTGCTTTGCATTCTTAGAAATGACAGATATGTGTTAATGAAGTTGAACCTTGTGATAAAGAACTTTGTTAAATCGCATTATGCCAAGGGCATTAGTTGGTTCTTTGAATTCTGTAGCAACCACAAGGTTTTCTGGGTCCCAACTATTTGTATCAAGGACTTTGTTACAATGTTCAACTGCATTTGCACCAGAGTTCACACAGGAAAAGCCATTAACAAAGTTATTTCAAATGAACTTCCAAATATACTAAAAGTTATTTTCATGTTATTTACATGTACACAGAATGAATTGAGAGAGCACAGAAGCTATCCATGTACATGAAAGCACCAAGCAAGTACTAATCATCCAGTAGAGCAAACCATACATTCCAAACTTACATGTATTACACTAAAAATAATACAAATCTGGAAACAGTATTTGTTGTCGCCCATTTTAATTATAATTACATGGAAACAATTCATAACATATGGTGTTTATAATGGACAAAATTTTTGGTCTTTTCTTTTCAAAAAAATGTATGCTTTCAAAGTTAAAATGATTGCTTTTCAATCCCACACCCAGAAAGATTTCAAAAGTAACAGTACATTTTTATTTCTAAAACTTAAGATTGCTTCATTGACTATTATTACACGTCTTAGTGTTGTAGCTGAATTATGTCCGTTTTTATCAGTGTTAGTAATATACTTTAATTTTGACAAAATGCTGTGGGTGACATAAAAATTAACTTTATATATAAAAATGATGGGCTAGAGGTCAGAGTTGAAAAGGGGATAAAAACTTGTTTGCATGTACAACAGTCTAACAAATTACACAACTCCAACTACATGTAATTGAGAACACCACTGAAACACTTCACCAAAATCTTAAATATAAGTTACGACAAGAATAATATAAAGAAACATACAAAATATCACATGGCTAAAAAATTCACCAATCCCTGATGATTGAATGAATGTTGTACAGACACGATTCATGTGATTCGTCATCACACAAAGTCCACAAAGACTAAGAACAAGATAATTTGCTTGGTGTTAGGCTTACATATAATTTCTCCAAAGTGCAGAACAAATCAGCAATTTCTGTATTGTGCTTAAGGTTTTACAATCAAAGACCCGTTCTGAACAGACTAAGAGAAAGACGCACAATTCACTTGTTCTGCACTTTGGCCAAACTTGAAGAAAACATTTTGGTCTTCTTTACCAATCCAATTGTGAACAATGTGGAGGTCTGCAACAAACTTCAGAATGCAGCGTACATGTGTAATGTGATTTGCTCGTTTTATGAAGCCCTAATTACGAAACCTCTGGAATCGTCTCTTGAAAACTGCTTTCTGCATGTTGCTAATCCGATTTTTAAAAGGGGGAGGCAGGACCCAGCCCCACTGCCCATCTTAGTGCCATCTACTTTACTTGTGTTTGCTTCATTTATGTATATACAGGTTCACACTAAAATGACAAGGTTCCAGTTTATGCACGTTCACCACGGATTCTCCTGGCCAGTTGAATATCCTTGGGCATGATTGTCACTCTCTTCGCGTGGATGGCGCAGAGGTTTGTGTCCTCAAAGAGACCGACCAAGTAGGCTTCACTGGCTTCCTGCAAAGTTGGAAAAAATGTGGCATAAAGATGACAGTAAGATCACATCATCAGACTTTGGAGCGAGGAATTTTCTATACAGCTAGCAAATGAAACAATATTATACAAAGTCATAAACATCTAATGAACTAAAAAACATAACAAAAGGTTGAGTCAGGGGGAGGAGGGGGTAAGGAGCAACTGTGCTGTAAAAGAAATGAGCATACATCTTCAACAACTTTAGCTGAGGGTAATTCCAACGTACATGTAACTGACAGGACAATCATAATTTTTTGTTTATTTAAGACAGCTTTAATCGGAACCGGAGTCCTAAAATATATTTTAGTAACTGAATCAGACAAATTTAGCTATCGGGTACATACACAGCAAATTTTACAGTACAGGATATCACCGAATAGTTGGAGAAAATGGACTTTGTTACCGTATTAAATGGACATGGCATCATGTCATATACGTGTACATGTATTGTGTCATGTCCATCATGATTATAGTTGATTTTCTCCTTAGCTATTCAGTGATATACTGTGAAATTTGATGTGTATGTCCGATAGTCTGATTCAGTTACTGAATTGTTTTAGGACGCTTAGTTTTCATTTTAATTGTCTTGAAATAACCAGAAGATGGTCAGACTGTCATGTGCGGTACACTGGAATTGCCTAACTTTTTCTTTAAAAAATGAAAGTCGTAAAATCTCGAAAAGAATAACCAATCATAACACACAAAAGTCCCCAAAACATTGTATCTCAACTTTTACGACTTTTCTTCCTCTGCCAAATTTTTGTCCCAGACTTATTGCGCAAAGTTTTCTGTGCACTGGTAAGGGCAGAGTGGTTTTTACCTGAAGAGCACCAATGGCAGCACTCTGAAACCTCAGCTCAGTCTTGAAATCTTGGGCGATTTCACGAACCAAGCGCTGGAATGGTAGTTTACGGATGAGCAATTCTGTGCTCTTCTGGTAACGCCTGATCTCACGGAGAGCGACAGTTCCGGGCCTGTAACGATGAGGCTTCTTCACACCACCAGTTGACGGTGCACTTTTCCTGGCTGCTTTCGTGGCCAGCTGCTTACGGGGAGCCTTTCCTCCAGTCGACTTACGGGCAGTCTGCTTAGTACGAGCCATAGTTCAGCTGTAGGTACAAAAGGCAAAAGAAAATTTGAGAAAATACTTTTACCCCCAGAGTGTATGGACAATTTGCCAAATTTAGGCAGGCAAACAAATCACCAAAACCTTAAGGTCTGCAATGCTGCTTCTAAATAGAATTTAAAGGTCAGAAAAAATAAAGATTTTAACAAATAAACATGACTCAAAACTGGTCACTTTGGCCTGGGGCTGCAACGACTTGTCTTCTTTTTCTATTTTTGCAGAGGCAGTTTTGTACAGTCGAGGCAATGATCTCTGTTTGATGTCACGGAATAAGGAATACCTAAGACCGAAACAGCTTGCTGGAGATTTATTTAAAATAAAAATCTTATTCCCGAACTGACAAAGGTAAAAACAAGGACACTGTTAAAGTTCAAATGTTCTTTCGGATAGTTTTTTTTTTTACAATTGGGTCTAGAACATTACAGAAAATGTACGCAAATGTACAAATTATGCATTTGCACCAATTTCTTTTAAAGTTTTACATATAATTCCACACCATGCAATTTCTCATGTTTTCTTTGACAATATTTGAGATATTAGCACAATTAATTTTGCATGCCACGTCAGAACCGCTCAGCATTGTAATGCCTTGTACTCGTCATCTACAGCGCACATTCCATGCCGATCTCGCTGCCATGGCATGGTCATGCTTATCGCACAACGAAAGCTACACATGAACATTAAGTTAATCCAAATCGATGTCACCATAAATTGTAATTTTGTCATGTTTCTAATGATCCTATCGTTGAGGTGGTCAGATGGGCAGGAAGAGGAAGAGACTGCTTCTAGTGTGGCTTGATGTTCAATGTCAAATTTTATAAAACATTAAGCCTGTGTGGGACGTCACCCGTGTATTTCGAACACCGATTCTTGCATTTTGGAAAGGCAAAATTTGTTCAGCAATCAGCGCAGAAGCTTCTCATTAACTACTTGTAGTAACCTGGGCCCTCACTAACTGTTAAAGTTACGATTGCAAATTAAATTGATATTGATATCAATTGCAACTCTTACAAAAGAGACAGGAGACATGGGAGACTGTAAATTTGTGATTGATTAGGCCTACCCCACTGAAACGCATGTTAATTTTAATACACACGTTTCAATGGGATGTCGGCGAACCCGCACCTATGACCGTTTGATGAAACGCTACCCTGGTTCCCACACACAAGCTCCCATGCATTCGCTGAATACGCTGTGTCATGGCACGTCTATGGTGTCTTCGAAGCGAAACGGGCCGGGCCGTCTGGCCGTGGCGGGCCAAAACGACGGAATGAAACAAAAAAGCGGTGCTTTCATGGCTTTGGAATGGTTTCATGGTTTTCTTTTTCTCAACACGAAAAAAATGGTATGCTTTGGAACGGAAATTTGAGTGTAAAAATGGGGGTCTTCTGGGCGTCACATACCCACCGCACACTATACATACCGAGTGCCGCGAGTGCCCATTTTAGTTTTTACCCACCAGCGTTGCTTAGCTTACATGTAGGCCTACCGACACTGCATAGGCCATGGCTACTAGGCTAGGCCTATACCGAAAGCCAAGGGCAACTTAACAGTTTAGTATAAATAGTAACAACTCGACTACCCAACCATCATGACCATGCCAACTGTGAACGGCAACTGACAATGACAATGATTGACAATGATGATGGCAATGATTTTATTGGACATGTTGGACCCATGTTAGGCACAACCACGGGCGCTAGATGGCGCTATCGCGCAAGTGCACAGATAGTCAATGCGCGATTCGGCCCGCTATGCATGCACACACTTCCGATACCGCCTGTGTTAAGCGAATGACAGGCGAATGAATCTGAGATTTTTTCTTTCTGTGATTGGTCCCCCTATGTTTATCAATGACGTATTCTGAATGTCTGCGAGTTTACCGTTCAGGGGATGCCCTATACATCCCACCAAACCCAGGATTTTTTCCCTGAAGGACAAACAAAGTGGCGGTATGTATGCAATTTTAGGCATTTTTATCGCTACTTACCTTGTTCTTGCATAGTTTGAGTGGGTGATGTAGTGAGATGTGTCAGAATCTGTGTATTTTAGGGAGTTGAGTTTGTAATCTATCGATGAGTCATTGAATAATCGCGCCGCAGTGAATCGCCTATGCATGTGAGAGGTATAGATATGGGCTTGTCATGCAGTGAGCTACGATTTTGGGGAATTTCTTCCAATTTATTCGCGTGCGCGAATGTTGATCGTTTGACTATCGATAGTACATTGCTTGTAAAGCCACGTACGCGCTGCGGGCAGAATATGTCAACATATTTTTCAGCACATGATATGGACTATTTAGCCCTTATTTTTCACTATTTATGAGATTTTCAGTTAAGTTTTGAGCCATCTGTGTGATAATTGGAATATTAATCAATATTTTAAGGCATGTTTTGTGACATTGAGTGCTGGTTTTTTTTTTTTGTGGACCTCCCTACCCATGTCACCCTCGTTTGGGTATTGGGGACACTTAAATCATAGAACGTAACATATACAATATCATTTCACAATAAAGTTAGTGTATTTACAAGGTATTTACAATAAGTTATTTACAGAATAATGAGATAAGAAATATAAATATTACATAAAGTGTGCAAATTGATGATTCCATGACATGACCAAATGATTTGCGCGCGCTTGTTGAACCGTGCTGTCGGCTCGCATGCAAATCTCACTCTCGGCTCTCACTACCTGAATACTCCACTCATTTATAACTTCGAAAAACTGGGTTATATTGAAAAAAATACTGTAAAAATCACATGTAAACATTTAAACGAACATCAGTACTCAAAATAATAATTCAATAATAACATAAACTTCTATTAAATTTGCGTTATTTCACTTACTCTTCAGTGATTTTCGCTAAGGAACTTGCGCGCCTTGTCTGTACAGAAGAAGTGTAGAAAACAATCAAAATAATCAAACGTGCTTTTTTTCTCGTACGTGGCTTATGAATCGGAAATCCCCATTGGTTGCTAAATCATTTCGCAATAAGAAGATACGTCATTGGACATAAGCGGATAGAATACTAGCATTTGATTGGCTAAATAAACGTACTTTTGATTGGATAGTGTCGCTGTAATTACGTAACCTGATTGGTCAATTTCTGGGCTCTTTGATTGGTTGATACCCTTGTCGAAGGAACCTGCCAAAATGTCCAAGCTTGCCTATGAGACTTCACGTGTAAAAATAAGTCAAGAGATCGCGACGATTTTGTCGTCCGCTTTGCATTAGCATCGTCTGCTACGTCATAACAAATATCATTAAACTGCGTGCTGCGAGCTGCGTTGTGTTAATTTAATACATTTTTTTATAATTCAACACTCTGATATTCAAAAGGTGTTGAATGTAATGTCAAAACATTACATAAATATAGATTAAATAAAAGCTCGAAGTTCATTCATTCAACTAGACTCTAGTATCAAAGCGTTCAAGAAACATTGCATTTCGGCATTCCGGCAATTTGGAAGTGTTTATTCTGCTTGTTTCTAATTTGTTTGATTGATTGTTTCTTTCTAATTTTACTGCCCCCTTTTCCCCCCTCACATCAAACTAATAATTACATCATTCACATCAAAAAATTGCAATTAACAGTGGAGGATCCAGGCAGGGGCGCCAAGGGATCCGCCACTTAAAGCCTATAATTATGAAGGTGAATAAGTCTTGAGACTGAGAAACTAGACACCGTGCATGAGACCGGAGAGAGAGAGAGAGAGGGGGGGGGGGGGGGGTAGCATGGGTAGCCAGGATTTTTCAATAAGGGGGGAGGGGGCAGACGTGAATGATCAAACCGCTTAGACAGGATTTCATTTTAGGAGGTGGCCAGGCGATTGCGAGAACGCAAAGGAAAGCGTGCTCATGGGGCTGGGTGCAGCTAGGGAGGAAGCTCTGACGTTTTATAGCAAATTTGAGAGAAAGATATCGGCTCGACCGTAGCACTTTTTTTTTTGAGGCGGAAAGTTACTGTAGGTCGACGCCCGGACTGCTTTTCAATTATTTGGACGCAATACTAGCTGCATTGTATGTAACGGGGGTGGGTGCAGGGAGGAGGATTTCCCCCTTCCCGCGCGAAACGCGAAAGCATCATTGACGTTTTAACAAAATTTGATTGAACGATATCGGCTCGTAGCGCCCTTTTAAGCTTTTTTCTCTCACTGCACTTCCTCCGCTTTTTCGCTCACGCTTTTTTTTTTTTAAGGAGCTGAATAGAGGGGCATGGTCTTCCCCCTTGTGCCCCCCCCCCCTGGCTACGCCTATTGCCTGGAACCGGGGACTAAACCAACGATACCTTTTTTCTTGACTTTTCGCCTATAGTTCTACATAATCATTGACACCCTATAATCTATGCACTAAATGCGCCACGCGCCTGAGCAAACCCTTTTCACGCGTATGCCCGTGCGTGTACTTTAGCAAGTCGGAGGGGCCAGAGAATTGATTCCCAGATTCTCGTCCAGTGGTCTTAATTTAAGGGGTTCAATGTTATATGATATTGGTGGCTAATTTAGACCTCAAGAGGCACCCGGAAATTTGAAAGTTTTCATTCTTTGCTTGGCAGAGATCTTGTACCACATGTGCCTCCAAAATGACTTCTTTGTTTATGGTCAAAGAAGTGGGCCTTCTTTTACACGGCAAGGTCCCACTGCATGATAAGAAGTAAACAAGATAATGAAGTATAGGGCTTTGGAGAAAGTATGATTTGTATCATAATTTGTCCAACACCAAAACCAAGCTCTCTAAATGTTCTCTTTTTTTTTTTTACGGAGCCAATAATCATTCTGAGGAATTCACAATGGCTTTAGTGAATATTTCAAGGCGAGCGGCTTTTTGAAATAATTCACTCTTCTGACAGTATAAACAATAGGGCAAAAGGGCTTAAAATATGCATGGACTTTATCAGTCAGTATAATAATTTTGATAATTCGATAGTACCGTACAGAATTACTTCTTAGTGATAGAGGAAGTTTCTCTTTCGCAAAAATTATCAAGGCTGGAGAGGGCGCTTTTTAATTTTTTTTAAAACCTCATCTGATAACTCATTTTTCAGTTAGCTGAATGGTATTATTTTAAAGGCATTGAGTAACTTTGTGGAGGCTTGATTTAATAAATTGTTGAATATTGATATCTGTCTTGTATAATGATGTTCAGAATGATAAATAAATAGCCAGGCATAGAAAAGTTTTCAAATATATAATGCTATTATTAAGATATCTGCGACAGAATACTCCCATTTACGAAAGCGTATGGCCATACGCTTTAGTCTAACACTGAGTCAATGGGGAAAATGAGTCTGGCATTTCCCGGTCACTTGCATATGTTTACTTTTGTGAAGCACATGATGATTTTGAAGTGCTTTTTTCCACATGGGCTTCATTTTTACACCATATTACATACACTGATAACATGTAAGGCCAGAAAGCTCAGATTTTATCAAAGGCTCCACAAAGTTACTCAATCACTTTAATAGTATATGCATTATAAAAGTTTAATTTCAATCATGGGCGCAAATCCAAACAGGAATTCTATTCAAGTGGGGCGGGGGGGGGGGGGGGCACCCCATTGTTGCATCCGGTGTGTCCCCCCCCCCCCCCCCCCCCCCCACTTGAATAGAATTCCTGTTTGGATTTGTGCCCATGATTTCAATTAATGACATCATACACTACAATACATTGCAAATTTCTCATTATTAGAAATATTTTCCAGTACGGTGCCCCCCCCCCCCCCCCTCGTTTAAGTCACTCTTACGTACCATATGCCTGAACTTTATATAAAGGACCTATGGAATGCAAGTACATGTTGATATCTGATGATGTGTATTGTTCTGTACATCACAAAATTCACAACCATTTGATCTAAACATGTGTCATAACATTAATTGGAGTCTGATTCTTCACATGACATCATCAGTCAATGATCAGTCACCAAAAACAAGCCAAAAAGAAGACACTGGTATGTGAAGTATCTCTCTGTGTTGTAATTGCTCACAATACAACAAATTTTCAGTATACCTTTCTTTTCCTGTGATGCTGGAGCATTTCTGACATAGCATCTGCTATTGTGCTTGAGAGTTTATGAGTAGGTATTGTATTAAAACATGCGATGCTATTGTGAGCAGGTGCTAAACTGAGGGACAGGTACGTACCAGTGTCTATTGTTTGGCTTGTTTTAGGTGACTGATGATTGACTGGTGATGTCATGTGAAGAATCAGACTCCAAATGATATTTTATTTTGGGACGGGGCTTAGCAGGTAATATAAAAAATATTCAAAAATATATGACACATATTCAAATCAAATGGTTGCAAATTTTGTGATGTCCAGAACAATACACATCATCAAAGATCAACATGTACTTGCATTCCATAGGTCCTTTAAGTTAACACCGTTTTCACTTTTTGATATAAAAGCATAGAGATTGCATTATCAATTTTCTGAAGTATGAAAATCATTGTAATGCGAGAAATGTTATTTCCCATTGGATTTTGGCAGCCAATCAGAAATCGTTATTTTTAATGACGTCATAGGTATTTGAAAATATTTTCATTGGATTCTCCGGGTCTGAATACCCATAAACCTATCTGTTTAAATTTTAAGTAAAACTCAGTGAATATGAATTTTGGCGCACTTTGGAGCCATTCTGGCCTACTGTGCGTCGGAGTAACGAACCTTTGGAATTATGAACCTTCGAAAAAACGACGTGTAACAGATTATACTTGATGCTTTCAGATGTGCTTTGATGTATAATGCCCGCCCCCCCCCCCCACTCAGTATTATTTAGGGTTTGTTCCCTCCCTTTGAAAGCACCCCCTATCTCAGGGCTGCCAAAATTTCTGAACCCCCCTATCGCGGGCTTTGCGCGGGCTTTTCCTGCCTTGGAGACCCCCTTAAATTCAGAACACTGCTCAATGTACCCCCCTATCTCAGGTGAGCTCTCATTCCAACCCCATATCTCAGGACAGACACCAACCCCCCTCCCAAGTAAGCTGTCATTACAATACCTTGGAAGAGATGGGTTTTTTTCTACTTTTCAAAATGATATAATCCTGGCTGAATAACCTATCAAAACTAGCTACAGGAATTTCAGGAATTTGAATATTTGATCCTGGGATTTGATCAATTTTTCAAGATATTTCATAACCCCCCCCCCTTTTTTTTAATTTCTCAGGTGTCGAAGAGAGAGAGAGAGAGAGAGAGACTGAGAGAGAAAGAAAAACACCCCCTTTTTTTAATGAAATCTCCGGGTGAAAGATAAAAAACAGCCCCTTTTTTACAATTCACGGGCCGGATTGTGTCGCCCAAAAAATACCCCTTTACCGGAGATTTTGGGAACACGCATGCGGCCCCTTCGACCTCCGAGTGGGGGGGGGGGGGGGGGGGGTATAATGTCATTTATTTTGTGAAAAATGATATAAGTTTGTATGTGAAATTTGAACTAATGGTCTTTTTCAAAGATATTTATGGTTGTATGAGAATGGTATAAAATGATGCATTAGCCTGTTAGGGCGTTTCGTCTACGATGGTACAGGCTCAGATCAGAGGTAACTGCCCTTTAGTTAGGTATTAGCTTCATCCTTGTTGCTTCCCTATACAAATGCTGTCAGATACAAGAGAGAGAGAGAGAAAAAGAGAGATATATAGATAGAGAGAGAGAGAGAGAGAGAGAGGGAGAGAGAGAGAGAAAGAGAGAGAGAGAGAGAGAGAGAGAGAGAGACGGGGGGTATAAATTATTAGTTAGGGGTAATTGTAATTGATTGTTCTAAATTGAAATTACATGCAGTGTGACATCATTTCGCTTTCATCCCACAATGCGTAATTGGAATGCGGGAGGGGAAGTCCCCGATTCGTCATGCATACATGCATGACTACATAATTTGGCACGCATATTCGAACATGTACATTACAAATTTGTGTATATTTTTTTTTTTATTATTTCGGGTCAAAAGAAGGTCAGCAGATTGGTGAATATAATTCCCATTGATTTAGGCCTTTCGTCTAAGATGATTAAATTTACATTTTATTCAAATCATCATTGAATAATTATGTCCAATCTGCACAGGTATATTGCATGAGAAGGGCTGATGAATGCATTGCTGAAAGTAAAATGCAAATCCTCTGTCAATTATGATCATCCGGTATAGTGTTGTTACCTCATGGTCATGGTTACCAGTGGCAGATCCGGGGGGGGGGGGGGATTCTGTCCCGTGCCCCCTTTTTTTCTTGTCAGAGAATTATGGAGGGAAAGTGGACCCCCATACCCCCCCCCCCCCCAAACCCCCCACTGAGCGACTTTTCGAGAGCTGGCAAGACCAAAAAATAATTATGGGTCTACCTTTTCCAAAAGTTGACAAACCTGCATTTGTGTGCCCCCCCCCCCCTATACTAAATCCTGGATCCGCCCCTGATAGTTACAATAAAAACTGGGACATTATAGACCTCAACCTCCACAAAATTGTATTTATGTGACGTAGGTGATAAAGTAGGTCCATAATAATGGCACGGTACGATGCACCCCGTAAACATAAAATTATTGTTATCAATTGTTGACAGTGTATGCAGGCAAATGTGGTATTATCATTCAAATAGGGCACGACCACAGAACTCCAAAAGACTTATGAGTTCTGTGGGCACGACCTGTCAGTTCACTGGTCCGAACTGCAGTCACCCCGTATATACTCATGACATCATCAAGTTACTGTTGAAATTGTACTAAATTAATGACATTTGGAAAACGAATTTTGGTGTGGCTGTTGGAGTCACATGCCCTGTAGAGATCTTGGCTTCGGTATCTTTTTTTCCGGAAACTGATTATATTAGTATTAATCGTTATTGATACTCCATCATATCCGTATTATTTTTAGCCTATTGTAAGATGCAACTCTCTGAATTTGCGTGGGTGTATACAGTGTGAGTCAATAAAAATGAAACCCATAATCAAAGCCAAATAATTAAAAAAAAACCCAAGAAAATCGATGGAATACAATAGTACTATATAGTTGATAATGTCTTCTTTGATTTGATGGGTCGCTCACGATCATGAATGACAGAGCACTGGCTATTTTTAAAAAACATGTCAAAATCTTCTTTGCTCAAGTTTGGGCTGAATGTGGAATGGAGATCATTCAACCAACTTTGGGTTGACCGTCAATTTCATTCAAAACTTGGGCAGAAGCAAATTTGGCATGAATCAGGGAAAATGTTACTGTTCAGCTGTCCATTGTCGGATTTTAATGATCTAGGTGTCAAATTAAAGGAAACATGCGAGGCTACAACATGATCACCTTTAATGGAATGTATATGTACCGCCTTTAACGATATGTAGGGTTGGAATTTGTTTTCTTTTTATTGAATCACACTGTATTATGTTGAGCATTCATGAAGGAAGTTTATGACAAGCCTATTATATAGGTCAATTTGAAGAAAATCGTTTGCTAAATTTATTCTAATATGTATCCAAATGGTGTAATTGTGATCACTACTTTTTAAATTATGTGACTGGGATTATTTCATGGTGTTACAGAGAAAGAAATGTACACAGCAAAAATGTCCATTTTCCTTATATAACTTATGTCATATTCATGCATGCTATAACTGTATACAAATAAAATTTTGTTGAATTGACCATCGCTTTTCCACATGAATAGGGATATCATCTTATTATAAGAATATTCATAGGCATACTTCCTCTGTTCCCCCTCTCTTACTCTCTCTCAATGTCTCTATCTTGTTCACCCTTTCCCTCTTTTTTCTTCCATCTACAATTATCCCAAAGTCTGCAAATATTATATATAATATACATACATACATACATCACAATACATCACCTCTCAGCTTTATAACAATTTATGAAATGATACTGAAAAACAAAGAATTCAGTTTTACTTTTCATGAAAATTAGTATTTATTGGCCAGATAAACTTCATGATCATACTCCAAATATGGTCTCTACACATACCAATATTCAGAATTTACATGTACTTTGACTTCTGTCTTGTCTTCTAGCATTGCATTTTTTTTTCAGCATCGAGAAAACCTTCCCGCATAAAGACATATTATCATAATGCATATCATATTAATATCTAGAAACTAATGTTACAGAGTGACATGTCAGCAGACGTGCTTTGCAACATAAACAGATGAAGACTTTTCACAAAAGAAGAATTGCCATAATTTTGGTCTCCTTATCAGCTAACATCTCACGTCTGAAAAAAAGAAATGACTGGGGAAGAAAAACTAGCTGGTACACAAGCTAGTCATTTCTTACCAGTTGCTTCCAGTTTTAATAATAATAATATTCCGCTTTTATATAGCGCCTAATACATCAATGGTGATGTGTCTAAGCGTGTTATCACAAGGCCAATTCTGAGAATTACTTGCAGGAAATTGAATGTAAAAAAAGCTATCAAAACCACCAGCAATAACGTTGAACTGAGTATTACAAGCTTGAAAGAAATGCTAGTTACTTATTCTAAGCTTTTTCATCTGTATGTCCAGACATCCATCAACATGATCTATGTCACTTTTTTTCATAAAACCAAAAATATACAATCCAAGCTTTCAGATCAATGCAAGTATGAAAAATAAAAGGTGTAAGTTAAATTGTAGGATGATGTGCGCTTGGAGATATTAAGATGTGAATGGACGTGATTTGGAAATAAATGGGTGACATTATATTTTACATAAGTTAATTTCAAATGAAAATCTTACCATCTCAAAAAAAAAAAAAAAAATTACCCCATCTACCACTACTTGCATGGATACATATGATTGATACAAAACACATCCTTGCTATAATTTGCCGAAAATAAAGGCAATTATAGATATATGTATATACAATCAATCTACATATTAATAAAGCTCTCCTCCTCCACTGATATTTTCCACATTAATAAATGTTACAGCTTCAAATTTCTTTTAAAAAATCAGACTATATGTGCTCCCTTGCCAGGAACAAAAATAAAAATAAAAACAAGGGAAAACAAGAATGGTCATTTGGTTGAACGTATAACAGTCAACAATGCAGGCAACCACACACATGAAAAGTCATTAGAAAAGTTTACACAAAAATATGTCGGACTATACAATCATTTATGATATACAAACAGTATGAAAAAATACTTTTCATTTATCAAAATTCAAGCTTAGGTTTGGAGCTTTGGGATGAGACTTATTCAACTAAATTGTTCAAACCGACTAATAGCTTGTGGAACCCCCACCCCCCAAAAATATAAAATAATAATTCTCCGGTAATAAATATAAAATGCAGGAGAGTAAAGCTGTTGACCTATTCGTGGGACATTGAAACATGCAACACACAAGAACAAATTGACCAGCAACAGAAAAGAGAATGGAATAATTATACATGGAATTCACAAAGAGAATGAAAGCTATGAAAATACATAAAGATTACGATGAATGAGAGATTAATGGTGAGAATATACATAGTGGTTTGTGAAATAATATCTGGTAAAGTGCCTACATTGGTTTCTTTTCTTTGTTTTCGGTCCTGGTATATGGTAAGACATTTCATGGTACTTCCAATACAGTAGAAATGGAAAGTCTGTTTAAGTGTTACATGCGCATGAACTTCAGAAACTACATCTGCCAACTGTCAGACTTCAATGGCCATCTTTTCATTCAAATGTCGGATCATGATATGAATTCACGAAATGTTCTCTACAAAGCTTAGGAAAAAAAGAGATAAGTTTTCTGTTGAATAAAGCTATAAGTAAAGTAATATTCTGAAAAAATATATATATTTACAGCAAAAACATTTGGAATTCAATGCAACAAAAGTGTTAATACAAGTGTAAACTCCTGCTTACTATGTCTTTCTACATGCTACATAAAAAACATACACGAAAAAGTATATTTTTTCAGCTTACAACTTGTAAAACAGTACAAATAAAAATTAGCTGAAAGGAACCCCTCTTTTTCAATCATACATGTATATAAACATGTGCATTTATCTTTTTTTTTCTTTTTGGAAATTCTCCTTTTTAAAATTCAGTCAATTGGTGTAAGCCATGATTTTAAGCAAAGTACAAGTAATATGCAAGAGGGAACACTTTCTTTCATATTATGTATTTACATGGACATGTACATGCATGTGAAAATGATATTAATAGAAAAACATGGACTCCATGATTAGGGGCATGGTTGCAAACAACTACAAGCATTAAAGTAGCATTGAGGGCCAGGGGAGCGTTTCATCAAGTGTTTTGTCAGTGATTTTTACCGACAACTGCTATAAGCTAGTGAAATCCTTGCATCTGATTGGCTGAGAGCAAATTTGTCGGTAAAAATCACTGACAAAACACTTGATGAAATGCTCCCCAGGTTTACATGAATAATTGACATATACAATCAGATGAACTAGTAATCCACCATAAACAAATTACAGGACACAATTCAATGGAAAAAAGTACAGCACTTGGAGCCCGTTGTCAAGAACACTGTAATAAACCCTCATGATTAAAAGGTTATTTTTCAGTTCCTAATTTTTGTATTCTACTGGTTTTGAGCCCTGATGTAACAAGGTTCAAAATAACAAGATACTTTCCTTCGACCTAAGGAGTTTGTTATGAGATTCCACTGTATTCTAAATCACACATTATACCAAATACATCACTCTAGTTCTTCCAGAATTGTGAAGATTAAGTAATTATTATCATTGACTAATATCTCAAGGACGTCTCATGCATAGAGTAAATATTGAATAATGTCAGCAGATTCAATGTCACGACCTCATTTCACCTATTCTTTACATTATCACGTATAATCAAAATAAGCATGGCAACAACTTCCTGGTTAAGATGACATACACTACAGAACTAGTACATATATAATTATGTGTGTAGAGAATTCATACAAGTTTTGATATTACAATGCAAATTATCTGGATGAAAGGCTTAACAATAATACATGTACTACTGTAGGCAGAGGGGTAGTATTAAGCGAGGTATTAATATCAGGCAATGCCATTAATCAATACAATTTAATCCATATGGTAATAACCAGAAAGAATAAGAAATACCGGAAACAAATAACGATGGTTATAATTTACACAGGAAATTAATGAAGATATTAATGATCTTACGAACAAAATAAGATTACAAAACATTTTTTTCTTGGTAAACGTGCAATAGTGTGAATAAATTCATGGACATGTTTATAAACTTTTCATGAAGTTTAAAGTTCACAAATGGGAGTTCATTAGACTTGTTAAAGGGAAGGTTGAGTTCTGGGAAAAGTAAAAAATAATTTGTGAACTTTCTCATTCCTTTTATTTCAGTTTGGAAGAACATCATAGTAGAAATGTCCTCTGAAAAGGATAGCTCTTCAAAGGCCCTTATATTTGAAATATGACGAGAAACAGCTGAAATTTTTGGGCCGAACATGTGTATGTAGTCCCATATACACATTTCTGTGTGCAGTGCAGTTGACTCTCAGCAGGATTTAGTCAATTTCTTCTCGTTTTGGTGATTCCAAAACCTTACAGCATACATCAGTTTTTATGTACTATCCGTCTCAATGGATTTGACCGACATACAAGGAATGAGAAAGCTCACAAATTATTTTTCACCTTTCCCACAACTCAACTTTCTCTATAACGAGTCCTGCAATAAACATTAAAAACAAAAGTCTAATATCACTTTTGGCTAAAAATTTATTAGATGTTCCACCAATTAATGTAAGACCAATTTTTTTTCTACTGGCTCTTCTGGAATATTGAAGGAAAAAAGAAGAGAAAAACAACATATGCAAAAAAGGAAAATGCATGTCTAAAAGATGAAAAATACACAGGATTACTAAGCACAATGGGCAAAATCACCCAAAGCCCCTTGTACTGAACCTTGATTATCAAGCCGTTAAATTGATGTCACTGTGGTTTATATTAATTTACTCTTCTTAATTTGTTAATGGGACATTAAATGAGAAGTATCAATTAGCACCAAGTATAAAAAAGAAAAGGCACAAGCAACTTATTATCACATTGGTAAATCTCCCCAAATTTGGAACATCTGCGTTGACATGAATTGACATTCTCATTTTTGGTAAACATGGCTTCATTAAAACTTCGGAATATACATTCTTAAAGTATTGAAATGAAATGATACAGTATGTTTTCTTCACTATTGCGATTAACAAATCATTAACCTACATTTACAGTGTAAATTAATGTGGATACAAACATTAGTAATCATGCTTTACATGTATGTCTTGTAGCTAGCTTTCAAAATATGATGGTCATACTTCTGCTAAAGATGACACAAAATAGTGAACTGAAAACCTGAAATTAAGAAAGGTTTTGGCGATCAAATTTCGCTTTATAGATTCTTAACCTTTTGGATACAGGCAGAGTGTCAATGACAACATAGAGAAAGATGGACAGAGCCAAGCTTAGAGAATGAAGATTGTACCACGAGAAGCGCTTGAATAATTGACCCGATTTGCAGAGGCTGAAAATTATAAAAAATGTAGTCTGTAATTCATAAAAAGCAGTGAGCAGACACATACACCAGACCTGCCCACCCACGACTGGGTAAAATAAGACACTTATTTGTAAGCATGTGCAGTATATTAGACCATTAGTATCAGAGCTTTTCATCATTAAAATACAGATGCACCGATTCAAACCTGTGTTGAATGACCAGGAGAAATGAAAAGGTGGCCTCTATAGAAAGGTGGACTACATCTACACAGGTTTTGAGGTTCCAAGGAGAGGACAAACAAAACGCCTGTCTGTTTGCTGTTTGGAAAACAGTTCTCTAGACATTACCATTTGTGCAGGAAATACTTTTGTCGTCTTTTTAGAAACTGAAACAAATTCTGAAAGTTTTTCTTCATTATTGCAATATCATAGAGAGAAATATGTATAAATTACTAGCATCAGCAGCTTCAACATCAAAGCTGAAAGTCCCTTTCCTTGGATAAAGCTTTCAATGAGAAGTACTCATTGAAACACTACATGCATGTTAATCTCACAAGATCGGCAAGATCTGTTCTAGGCATATTTCGCCAAAAATATAGGGTAAGGGTTAGGATTTGCAATACTCTGTTATTTTGAAGGAAATTGACACAAAGCAACTGTCCACTGAGCATGTAAACATAGTCATTATACATCTACATCTATGTACATGTAGGTGGTCGCTGAAGCTGGTACATCGCATTTGTGTTAAGGGAACCTCTTTTCTCACTGCGTTACAATTTGTGCAGGAAAGCATTTTCTTCAAAGGTAAAAGAATTAAGACATTTTTTTTCTTTCTTTCTCTACTAATATTGCAATAAGATTATTAAAGAGGGACATCCATTAAACACCCTGCACCAGGGGAGGGAGAAGCCCCCACCCAAATGCAGCATTTGATTTTGATTTGGTTGTAAGTCCTTTTTTCCCCCTTGAATTATCAGTTGTTCAGAAGTGATCAACAAAAGTATTCTCTGATGCTGTCTGGATTTATGCAAGACAAAAGAAAAGTAATTAACAAAAATAAAATACTAAGTGTATTCTTTAAAGACCTCAAAAACACTTCGGTTACAAAATAAGCAGCATTGTATTCTGTTGTCATTTAGTAAAAAAAATTGAAGCATGTCATTTCTGAAACTTCATTATCATATCCCTATTACAAAAACCAACGGTAATAAGGTTTTATTATGTACATTAGACGTCGTATGGATTGTCAGAAGTATCATAACTACACTACTGATCATATAAAATATGCTTTACTTCAAACATTTATCAAAATCACAATCATCATGATTATTTTCATTGCAATGAGTAATTTGAAGTGAAAATGATTTACTCACACCTTTCTCTTCACGTGGTAAAAGTTGTATGATCATGTGATATATTAGTTGAATCAACTTGACATACTGAAGGATGGATGAACTCACTATACAGTATTTTTATGATATAATACAAGTACATGAAAAAAAAAATACTTGAAATTAATAACAAAAAATACAAGGAAATAAAAGTATCAAAATTCAATATGTCTGCTCTCAGTCAAATTTTGATCATCATATTCTTTACTTTTTTTTTCAATATTTCAAAACATGAAGAAATTTGATGACAGAAAGACAATGAGGAATTTCTAAAAACTTCTGCATTTCTCAGTTCACCTCTAGGTATGATCAGCATGTGCAGTTGATTGTGTTTTGGAGCGAATCGAGGCGGCTGCTTGGTCAGAGGCTCATGGTCTAGGCTAGCTCAAGCCCAGGAGTTAATGTCCATCCAACTCTTTTACGTAGTTCTTGGGGAATATACCACGTCTGGTTCCAGTCGGCGTCCTGATCTCTCCCTCCCACCAGTCAGCGTGCGGCCGGCCCGTCAGGATGATGATGTCGTTTTGCCTGAAGGACAGTTCTTGCTTGTCGTCCGACTCAAAGTTGTACAGGGCCTTGCATTGCTGTGGATAAACAAAAAACAAAAACCTAGAGTTTATTTTCCTGTTACATGTAATTAATTATTAAACCCCTTCCGGAGCATCAGGCAATAAATCACTGTCCCACCATTACAACAATGACAGTCCTTTTGAATTGTCAGGCATGATGAACATTACAGACATGTGGCAGTGAAAGAGCAACTGAAAACAAAACAACTATTCCTTTCCAAGAAAAATCACTATGACGCACAACTATGCTACAAGTAGTTTAGACTAACAATAACTCTTCATCTTTTCCTAACCACTGAAACAGAAACATGTACCTGCACTGTGAAGGGTCTTCACATGGAAAATACAAAAAGCCTAATTTTACAATGAAACAAGCAAATAAAACTCTAAATTTAGGTGAAATGGTCATGACTACCATTTTTAGAGCTTTCACCAATCTGCAGGAAATACTGTTTCAATGTACATATCAAATACACGTAAATCTATCAGTGATATTCTTTTACTTTCATAGTGAAGGAAATGTTACAGACAACAAAAGTACAGTATGCATGTACATTGCAGTGCAAGCACACATGTTTGCCTGGTACATCTACATCTACATGTGGGTTAGCATTTTTTCACATGTTCACAATACCCCTTTCAAGACAATTGACCACATTTTGTGGTTAGGCTCAATAACTTTTGATTCAGAGCTTTAAAAAATATATCAGATGCATAAGTAGAAAGAGCAAAAATGTCTGCACACACTATGTCCATTTTTATGACATGACCATATTGCGTTTGATGCCAGGAATTTTAAAAACGAGAATAAGCTTTAAAATCCTTAAACTGGCAACACATTGAGAGGTTCAAAATCATTGTTTTATCAAGCTTGGCAATTTTTTTCAACTTTTTGACAAACTTTCTAACCATGTATATTGTTTGCAAAGACATTACACCTTATTAGAACCATGTACAACTAAAAGAAAAATATTGTTGCCAATTTGAAGAACAAAATGTGATCAATTTAGCCCTGAAATAATTCCTGTCCTGAAAGGGTCAAATCTGTAACAACATTGTAGATTTACATGTAGTCGGCACCATATAAATCCAGAATATTATTTTTATTTTAATTACTTGACTTTCCTTTTGCTTTTTGTGCTTGAAATCAATAAAGGATAGAAAGTATTATGTCAGGTAAACAAAGGTAATTTTTTTAAATCAAAATAATTTCAGATCTTTTGAAACAAGGCAGGCCACCAGAACACTGTGGTTTCTCCTCATGATAAAGATACACTTTCCATTTGGTATGCTATCATAACTATCGTACACGTAGCATATTTTCTTTTCTCCAATGCAAACGCACAAACACACCTCCTATCATTCCACCATTTTAAAACTAGGCAAACAAAATGTCATATCAGCCTTGACTTCTATTCATGAAACGGCATTCAAACAGATATTATTGAGTTATTTTGAGTGGTTGTCTTGAGCATGTTCTAAGGTTCTTGTACTAGTGGGGTAGTCTAGACCAGCAACATACAGTGAAACATGTATAAAGACAGCCCACAGGAGTCAAGAAAGTGGTCTTGGAAGATGAAAGGCAGGTGGTCTTCATATAAAGCCCCTGTTCTTAAAGTGTGGCCCATGGGCCACCTGCTGCCCGCGGGACGATTTCATGCGGCCCGCCAAAATATCTAGTTAAAGGTTCCCTTTTATGGAATTACAAAGGAACGTATACATGTAAGTAGACTTTTCTACTGTGAATCCAGATTTGTCAACCATTTGACCTGAATTCCATTCATTAATCTGTAAACTTGAAAATAAAAAATTACATGTAACGCCCCTAAATATATCGGAAAATCGGTCCAGCGATTGATGACGTCATGTGAAAATAATTTTTTGTTTCATGTATTATATGTAGATACAAAATACATCCTAATTAGTATGACTATTTATAAGAAGTATCAAATTTCTTGCTCGCGAAGCAAATAGCATATAATAATTATCCGTTCCCTAGGCCTGTCCCATTACGCCAGTTTGAAAAAAAAAGAAAACATCAAACACAGAAAAAATAAGGATAATTGTTAGTGATATAAAACGGAAGTGATATTGCAAAAGTGTCCCACCGTCCTTGGATTTGGGGGTGGGGCTGGAGCCCCCTTCCCCCCAGAATAGAATTGCCCGTCATTCGGGCATCCATCACCACTTCATTTTCGGGAAGTGAGATAGTCTCTTTGTTATTTCATATCTTATCCATAAATTATCACATTTTGATGACGAAATTACATTTTCACTGTTCTATATTATTTTTTTTCGCTCGCTTGCTGAATGTAAACCCTGAAAGTTGATACACAATGTATTCGGGCAAGGGATGTCAGTCCCATTACGTCTATGTATGTATTTGTAATACTCTGTGCCAGTGGCCCGCAACGTAATTTCAGGAATATTTCTGGCCCGCCTGACAAATTACAATTAACAACACATGATATAAAGGTTGCCTAATACTATAGTTTAATTGGAAGGACTGTTTATGCACTTTTTACATACATGTACATGTAGCTCGTACTATTTTGCTAATCTATATTTAGCCTTTTTGTGAAACAACGTTTTCCCTAATTATTATCATCATCATTAAACAAATATTTGTTCAAGGTCCATACTGTATTTACAGCTGCCCTGCCTTCTGCCTTCTGCTTTCATTTCCTTGTCATTTGCTGATTATAAATACCACAGAATGTATGACATTTATTCATATAAAACACAAGTTCTCAACAAATACAATTCCTAACACCTTGAAAGGATATTTCCTGGAAAAAAAAATTCCCTTTTATGATGTACAGATATGAATTTCTTGTTATCATAAATTGACAATTACTAAATCTATGTAAGTAAAGTCAGTTGATTTTTGCATCATAAACCAATGGCCAACTTTTGAGAGAGATGTGAAAAGCTTTTTGTCAAGAACAGACAATTTGGGCAATGGACCTCATAATGGACAACACCTTCAATAAAGCCTGTCTTCCCTTTCCTCACAAAAAAAAAACACCCACCAGACCTACTACTCATTTTTACCCTTTATTTATGATCAAACTGATTCTGCAAAATGCAGCATAAAATTTTCAAGTGAAACCTACATGTACATGTACATGTACGTGTAGAACTGGGGAGCATTCATCAAGTGTTTTGTCAGTGATTTTTACCGACAAATTTGCTCTCAGCCAATCAGATGCAAGGATTTCAGTAGCTTATAACAGTTGTCGGTAAAAATCACTGACAAAACACTTGATGAAACGCTCCCCTGTAGATGCATTTCTCACATACATACAAGTACAATGACAACAACGAAAAGTGGAAGCTGAAACACAGAAAATGAAAATCATGAAGATGAAGTTCAAAAGTCTGCAGTTTCATCACACTTTATTAAGTATATAAATGCTTTCTAAATCTTTTAGGCGCAAATATTCTGACTGAATGAGAAGCGCCTTAACACACAAACAAACTTTAATCTAAACATCTTATTGTAAAATAGTGAGAGTCAACATTTTAACAAGGTTTCTACTATACAGTGTGTGTGTCAATAAAAAGGAAATCCAATGAAATGAAATCACTAAAATGCATCATAATTTTATGAAAGTTAATAATGTCTCCTTTAATTTATAGGCTGCTCACCAAAATGCGATCATGGATGACCGAGCACTGGCCATTTTTAAAACGCATGTCAAAATCGTCTTGGCCAAAGTTTGGACTGAATGGTGTTCAGGAGTTACTTTCATTATTTATGAGTGCAATAAACTGGAATGGAGATCATTTAACCAACTTTGGGTTGATCATCCATTTCATTCAAAACTTGGGCAGAGGCAATTTGACCTGAATCAGGAAATGTTAATGTTCATGGTCCATGTCCACGGTCAGATTTTATTGATCAAGGTGTCAAATTAAAGGACACACGACAGGCTACAATGTACTGTATCTTTGATTAAACGGGAAGTCCACCATGAGTTGGTTTAAAAGAAGCAGAAAATTAAAGAAACAGATCAGTGAAGGTTTGAGCAAAATATGATAAGAAAATAATAAATTTTTGAAGTTGTAATCAGGCAAACACAAATTGGCAACTCTGTGACGTACATGTACATGTATCTTGCAGGCTCCCCTCCCACTTGCCATGTACGGCAAAAATCATTAATTTCCATTTTCTGTATTAAAAGAAATATTCCATCATGAATGCACATATATAATCATTGCTCATTTGTTTTTCACAAAACCTGTATGAAACAAATCTATTTCTTCATCAATGAAAATTTATGAAATATTCTGTACTGAGCAAATGGGAGAGGAGCTCGCAAGATACATCACGGAATTGCCAATTTGTGTTTGAATTGATTGATTGAAACTCGAAAAATTCAAACTTTCTTTAATATTTTTTATCGGATTGTGCTCAAACTTTCACTAATTTGTTTCTCTCATTTTTCTGCTTTTATTCAAATCAACTAAAAGCCAGGGTGGACTTACATATACCTCTAGTTATATATAAAATCCACTGATTGGAATGATATTCAAGGTTGAATCTTGGTTTCCTTTTTATTGAGTCACATTGTATAGCACTTTGGGAAACAGGCGAGTTGTTTTCTGGAGTACAGCCTGGCTGATTGCCTGCATGCAGTCAGAGGCGCACTGGGACTAAAATTTAAATGGGGAATTTCTGAGATACTGGCCCTTTTTGTTGCAGACTGGCTTTTTGTATGGCCTCCCCATAATGTACATGTAAACAAGATTATGGTCTACAAATCCATCAACATGATATTTTAAAAATGTGGTAACCATCAAATCATGCGGTGCATAGAAAGTAAATTGTATCTAACAAGGTTTCCATACACAATAAACATGTACTGGTACATAAAGGTTTTTTTATTTCATAAGCCAATACCTGATCTTAAATATTCTTGAACACTACATCAACGTGTTACATCCTGAAAGTACTAAGAACATTTGTTTCTCAAAAGCAACAACTGCATCATATCATTCACAGAAACAACTGTCTAAATAGATTCCTCACTGTCAGAGAAGAAAACCAAATCTCTCAGGTCTCATCGAGTATACATGTATTAAACTGGACATTCAGTGCCGTAGTACATGTACATGTAGTTTGTTTCAACAATTTACATGTATTCAGCTGGAGTATCATAGGCAGTTTCATAATGGCATACACTGTACCTACATAATGTATTAATAATTGTCTATGGCCCACTAGCATTCATTTTCAGCCCATCTGCAAGCCTTTGTACCGGCCAAGGTCGTGTATTTATAGTAGCTCCTGAGTTCGGACAATGGAATTGTGCCAAAATTTTACCTGACCTCAACATTTTTTTCAGTGGAGTTTTCGGCACACATGAATTTACATGTATTTGGTATCTCTCAATTAAGAAAACATAAACTTTCGACAGCCATGTTTTATTGTTTCTTGTTATTTCAACATCCCTGCCGTAGAAGGAAAATATGATACATGTACTGGTATGTTGAATACATGTTGGGATGAAGGAGTATGTTCCATAATGCAGCATATTGTATCCTCGTACTAAAAATAACAGTTCATTTTATTGAAAATTGGCGAGCACAATCAGTTCATACAAGTACAGTAAATGCATTGTCTTGCGACAAAAAAAAACAGCCCACTCATGACATTTTTCTTATTCATCTTTCATGTCTCATTTCACTGATTTTAATTACATGCAAGTCGTAAGTACCTCACTCAACTACATAATTTGAACATAGGCTCATTTCATGAGCAAAGAAAGTTCAATTTTCTCTTTGTTCTATCTTTAAAAATTTGAATTTCAAGAAAGTTATAAATGAATTTTTCACTCCAATATGCACAAATGTGTGTTACTGTTAATGTTGCGCAAGTTGAAGTTGTATACACTCCACACCAACACACTAATTTCAATTCACTCCTAAATGCCTAGTAAAATACATGTACTACACGTAGCTTGGTCACAATCCATATTTGACAAGAGTACATTCACTCTATGCTTCAAGACAGAACAATTGTTTCTTTTCCAGCATGTGCAATTCACTCACGGATACACACATCACACATGAATACAACATGTTAAACTATTCCTAGGCACAAGGAAGTTGTAAAAGATATGTTCAAAGCTTTTGCTAACTTTTAAAATTGAAAATAATGCTTACAGCACTGGAAAATTATTTGGCCAAGCTTCTGTAATAAGGGTACTATAATATGGATACAAAATTATAAAAATGATTTGTCTTCGTATTTAATTGAATGAATAACAAATTCCAGCAATTATACCTTGCTTTTATGATATTTTTATTTCCTTCTTACCACAAAAATAACACTATCAGGAACCATTCTTGGTCTAACAATTTTTTTCCAAGGCTGTATATTTGAGGAAATTCTTTTCTTATTTGTAGGTATCTACATGTGCATCAAAACATAACATGATTACAAATAATTAAAATGAAACCTACTACCAATTTTAATAGCCTCGTGCATTGCATCTAAATGTGCAAATGACAGAATACGAAAATGATTCTATATACATGTATTAAATACAATAGTGTATTAAAACTATATAAGAGGTGACTTCTTGAAAGTCTGTGAGAGCTTCTTACATTATAAAAAAAGGGAAACAGATACATGCAATTAAAAATTGTATACATGTAAGTCTTATCTTCCATCCAAATGGATTTGACTAATATGTGAAGTCGACTGTAAAAGTTCAAAAGCTTGAAATCAAAGCGAATAATTAATCATTTACCTTATCTCTCTGCTGTGATATTGGTGGTGCTGGTGCTGGCTGACTCTGGATTATGAATTAGAAAGAATAAAGATTATTCAATCATGAATTTAGGTAATAATGGAGAAAAAAAAAAATTCAATCAATATTCTATCAAACAGTAAGAAATACCTTCATTATGTAAAATAGTAAAAAAAAATACCCTTCCATCAAAAAATAAAAGATACCTTCGGCTTCAGATCAACTAGTAAAATACCTTCCACATTAACTTTATGAACAATATGTTACTGCTGAGTAATTAACATAGTTGAGATTAGTCAGAGCATGGCTGATGTTAGCATAAGGCCAACTGCTATAACGTTGTCCCCAAATAATGTTGCATAGACTCACAGAGTGCACAATACCTACAGTAAAGCTTTTCTCTGTAACCATGTATATGTACAGTACATGCAGTTTATTGTCTGTTTAAATATTCTATTAGCATTTCATCTACATTTGTACATGTACATGTAGGTCCAAGCGACCCCATTATACATGATGATGCTAATTACTATGTAACAAACAATTCACACTGAATATTCAACAAATTGAAACATTGTCATTTAAAAAACTTGTCCATTTATTCAAACATAGATAATTATCAAAGAACACAATGATCTCATGAGGTACTTTCTAAAAAAAAAAAAGAAGTAAATTTGCACTCTACTTTCACTCCCCAGGGACTAATGACAGTTATCACTTGTTTAGGAGTGAATATACAGTGCTCTCTAAAAAAGAGTGAATTTTGAAGTCAATTTTCCACTCTACTTTCACTCTATTTTCACTCCGAAGGGAGTGACATCAGTGATCACCTGATTTCTCTTTTTGAAGAGAGTAGGCTTTGACCAATCCTCAACTCCCTAAATTAAAAACTTTGCAGAAACTTGTTGAAATTATTCGAAGACAAAACTCTTCCAAATCTTGATGCAAGAAGCATATTATAGTGATCTGCCAAAGAGCAAAATTTTACCAAGCCAAATTCACTGCTGCTTAGAAACAAATGACTAATCTGAACAATTTGGCAAGTGATAGCAGAAATACATTAGCTATACATGTAGTTACCATAGTATATTCATAAAGGAAGAGGTGTAATTCTAGCTATACAGGAACTATCATATAAATATCGCACACTCCACCATTCAATTACATACATCAGACATGTGGTCATCCTCATGCATACACTGTACACATCTCCATCGACTTACAATTCTAAGCTGCTGCAAAGTTTTACCTCCAACAAGGGAATTAAGAGCAAGGTGAAAGATACCTTATAGTTCCCCGGCCTTGACCTACACTACCTGTACCTTTGTTTTTGTATCTTCCCTGTCGATTCTTTAAAAGCAGTGATAATAATATTGGATATTTATATAGCGCTCATATCCACCAATGGTGCTCAAGGCGCTCAAGGCGCTCCAATATTACCCTGGCTTTAGCCCAGCTGCCTTTGAAATAACTATTGTCCTGGAATTTTCTGAATTCCAATTTTGAACAAGACCATACTCTTATATAATTACCATCATTACAATTACCATTATTCTGAATGTCTTTTAAAGGCTCATTCACATATGACGAGGTAAAAAGTGGCAGATTTTTAATGACATATTAAAGTGCTTCACATTTCTGTGTCCACACATATAAGTGAGTACACGTGGAACTTTCAATGCGCTCAGCTACTTTCTTTTTCTTCCTCGCTTGATATTCATGAACACATTAAAAAAAAGATGAATACGACTGCATCCCCTATATGCCTCCGCCTAAATTCAGTTGATGGCTCAAACTGTTCTTGAAATATTGTGATAACCAGAATAAAAATCCTCTAAATACATGTTAATTGACCTCTTTGATCTTTGATGTTACACCTAATAACCCTAAAGCGAAGCGTAAAGTCCCTTTACGGCAGGGGTCCAGGGCCCGCTCAAGGGCCCTGGAAGCTGTGGGGTTCTAGATGCTCCCTCAGCAATCTCAGCCTTATTTTGCACCATTTACAATGTTTTTTGAAACCTTATTTTTTAAAAATTTTTACAGCATTATTTGATCTCACTTACCGAGCTTTTAACATTAAATGTCCCCAGACAAGTTCAGGTTAATCCAAATAATTTCCAAGTGTCAAAAAAGTCCTGTTACTGGTGGTAAACTACAGTACTGCATATAGTTCACTTAGCTTATATATTGTGAGCTAGCTAGCTAGCTGCGCCGCTAGCCGCTAGTGCTAGCTCACACTGTAGCTACGTACGTATGTACGTGTGTGCAGGGAAGTCCCTTTTGTGTGCATGCTGCATGCATTGCTGTGCTTGAGCAAGCTGCAAGAACATGGATCGCAAATCGCAGCATGTGTGTTATCTCGCTAGTTTCTGATCCAGTTGTTTTGCGATATTCGCACGTCCAAATACACGCAGAACGTACTTCAAAAATTATGAAAGCTCATGTCCGCAAAGTTGAGATATAGACTCTTACACCACCAGTTTTAACAAACAATCTGTATCTTCCGTACACTACAATACATACATGGTAATAATTATACTGAAAATCACACATTGAAGTCTATTAATGTTTTTTTTCTGGTGCTCTTCCAAGTTGTAAAGAAGGGTCGGAGAAATACATAAGGTCGGAAATTTGAAACCCCCAAATATAAAAAAGCCGGAATATCCCTGTGTGACCTTTGATCTTTGACCTACGTACCCCAAAATTTAATCAGATCATCTGCCTATGGTGATACATACTAGCACCAAGTTTAAAGTTCATACCTCATGTGGTTCTTGAGCTATCACGAGAACGAGAAAGCGGGACGGACGGACAGACAACCCGAAAACATAATGTCTCCGGCACCACCTTCGGTGGGCAGAGGCACAAAATAAGAACACCATAGTTTCCCGCGTCACATGGGAACGAGTCTTAAAGCTGAATATAAAAAGTGAGATTATGAATCCTCATCTTATGCTTACCGTATCTTCTAAGGGCACACATGGCTCCTTTAGGTAAATATTCTGTAAGGAAACAGATGACTGAATGATTAATAACACATGTCTGTAAGATTGATTTCAGAAATTCCTACAATATGCACTTTGTTGTATGTATGGATCATTCCACAAGGTAAGGGCAAAAAATATGACAAGGTCCATAATACTCAGGTGTACTTACATGCACACATTAAATATCAAATCATCTACAGGTATACGATTTTGATGCAAACCTGTGTGTACATGTAGTTTATATGCCCTGCCAAAATCAATTCTTTTTATATAAGTCATCGCTAGTTCAATAAAAAAAGAAATTAAGAAAACATGTTTCAGTAAGTCCCCTGCCAGAAGATGAGGAATATTTAAGCTTTTCTAATGCAAATTTCTTCTTTTCTTTTTTTTTACTAGTACAACATGGACTCTGCACTAAATTTCAGGTACATGTACATGGGTAAATACTAAAACTATGAAGTTTTATTGCATCATTAATCTTGTGTCTGAACATAGTTGGTTACTGGAATACTTTTTTATTCTCAGATATTTACGCAGATTGTGATTACACAGCTTCACTTTCTGCTGTCATGACAATTAGCCCAAGCACATGGAATGACCCGTATTACAAATACAAACATCAGAAGATGAGCCATACACAGGGCCCCACACTAACTCTTTAGGAAAAGGAGTTCCAGATCTCACTTTTTAGAGTCTATGTTATGATTGTGAAATTTGGGGTGTCCAGACTTAAAGTGTGGGTGCTAATATGTCCCAGGTGCCTGTTAGGGTCAGGCTCTGCCATACAGCTTCAATAGCTCTAAAATATACCATGGCTTTTAAAGATAAAGTTGAGTTTTGGTCATGAGATTGAATTGTGAAAGAAACTGTCTCAAAGCAATTGGGAATTATATAGCACATAAGAATTGGTGTAGGCTGTAAAGTCTTGGAATCACCAAAATGATAAAAAATCCTGCTGAGAGTCACATGCACTGCACACAGAAATGTGTGTATGGGACTACACACAAATGTTCCGTCCAAACATTTCAGCAGTTTCTTGTCATATTTTGAATGTGAGGGCATTTGAAGAGCAATCATTTTCAGGGGACATACATGTATCTGCTATGATAATCTTTCAAACATAATAAGAATTAGAAAGCTCACAAATTATTTGTTACCTTTCCAACTTTTCTCATGCTTTCCTTTAACAATTATTTGTGATGATCATTACAAACTATAACCCCCCCCCCCCCCCCCCCAGAATACAATAATGCATATATGTAGGCCTACCTTTAACAGAAGGAATACAAGTATGCAAGTGAAATTTCATTATTTCAATTCTAATTTAAAGACTAAATATCATTTGGCTACTTACAGCCACCTGCACAGCTGCACCCAATATCATTCCAATGCAGTACCATGTACGTACATGTACATTTGTGTCTCATGAGAAATTACACCAGCGATAAACATACCCTTTATTTTGACATGGCACTTATATCTAAGAATACAATAATGCCTCCGGCACCACCTTCGGTAGGCGGAGGCATAAAAACAAGAAGGGAAGAGCTGAAGAAAGAGAAAGCAATATATCAAAAGATACAGAAAGATATACAGAGACAACAAAGAAAGACTATTTTTTACTGTACCTGTGTTCTGCTGACTGAGTTGTCCTCGTGGTACTTTACAAGATCATTTACTGAATTGAATTTGACCACCCAAAGGAAATATTTCCCCGACAGATCTGTTAGAATTTTGAAATGTTGTACTTGATTCTGGAATCTGCAAAGCAAAAAGGAAATAAATAAAACAATGGCAATTGATACAAAAGTATACGTATTTACATGTAGCCGGAACAAAAATGTAAGCATTTGACAAATTCATTTATTTTACTGAACTGCTGTTCTTTTTACAGTTTTTAGAAAACTTCTTTGGATTTCACAAGTTTTTTCCTTCACCATATCTGCATGATGATCTAATGATGTAGATTTTACTTACTTGACAGAGAGTGAGAAGTTTCCAGCATCTGGATTGCTTTCTGAATCTCTGACCATAAAGGCACCATTGTGAGGCATGGCCATCAAGTAGTCCTCTGCCTGTTTTCTTGTGATTTTCCCAACATACCATCTGTACACGATAAAGAACAGAAAAGGAGACATGAAGAGGGATGGGATCATTAAGCCCATGGATTGGATATGTTTTGATTTTGATTATAAAATGCATATATGCAATACATTCTAGTGAACCGGTTATCTTGGGCATAGTAATCCACAGCTTTAACAGTGCCAATAAAGCACTAAACTGGACCAGGGAAAAATGGAATTTTGAAGTAAAGTATTAAAATACTGCAACATCCCCAAGCTCCAGTGCCTATTTAATTATGTACTAGCATGCAGATGAAACCAACAGATGAACATTAACATTGGGCTCGGACAATGGAAGTGGGGGTGCACCTTTTCTTTGGCGGAAGAAACGTGCCCCTCTACTTCCAATGTCCGAGCCCAACGTTCCGCCGCCTCTGAACACTTATAAAGTCTTGAATACAGAAGCTTGTACCCCATACATGCAGCTTCCAAACTTGCTATGAATGTTCAGAATTGCTCTCTGCCAATCAAGTTCAATAATTTCAGTAGCCGGTATCAATTATTTTAACTTGTTATTGATAATAAATCTTAGGAAACAAGGCCCATATTGACAAGTGGATGGCCTATTTGCAAGGCTCTCATGAATTCTGTAGTACTTGTCCATGGATCCAGGATAATTTGGCACTACTGGCTAAGTACTGTCAACTCAGATCCAGCATGAAAATCTAGGCTCTGTTAAATGTAATCGAGAGTATGGAAATAACCCTTTCACAAAAAATTGGCTTGGATGAAAGCAGAAAAATCTGTAAAACATACATGTATTAGTGATACAATTTGAAAACAATCAGACATAGAATATGGAAGTTATGAATTTTTGAAAATTGAGATCACAAATGATAATAGATATCCTCGCAATAGGCAGTGTATGTGTAATTTTATACATGTACATGGAAAACTTTATTTGTTTTTGTACATTAATTACTGAAACTTGTCCTTTCTCAACTCTTATGGTTTTAACAGACATATCATACATGTCATAATAAGATACATGTATCAGGGACAATCGCGGTATTTTTGATAAATTTTGTATACCAAATGAAAGAGTTTTGACTCATTTGACGGTAATTGGCAATAGGAGAATCCCCTTATCATTAAGTTATCTCATCCCTAACTTTCTCATTCTTTGACTGATTTTTCTTAAAATTTCAATATTCTGCTTCTACTCAATACACGAGTCTATGAAGGGTCTAATTTCCCTACTTGCATGAACTGAGTATGACTGATAAAAGATCATTTGATAAAAATGTGCAAACAAAATTTTCTAAAAAAAATAAAGCTAAAAATTCCACCAGATGAAATTCTACAAAACATAAAATTTAGGGCTATTTAGAGTACCCCCATGTAACGTGCACTTCAACTCTAGACACAAAATTGCTGTGCAATGCCAAGTTTGGCCCTGGTACCACGTTAGCCAGATGCCAAAGATTACCACATTCATGTATTGGGCATGAATTTTCAGGGTCATTCAGGGTCATCCAAGATTACCTTTCCCAATGTTGATGAAAGGGCCCAAATGTCCTTGGCATGGTCAACAGCTGCTACATGTACATCACAACTTCAGATATTGCCAAAATTTGAGAAGCATCTTGTCCTACATACATGTACATGTACATGTAATTTGCTACAGTTTTATTGAAAAGAATTAAATATGAATTTTTTTCACAATCCGAAACAAACAAATCAAAGCCATACTGTAACAGAAAGAAGTTTCTGCTACCACCCTTATTAGGCTCCTTCACATACATTGTATGTAAGTATGCCGCCGTAAACCCCAGCATTAATGCAAATGAATGGCAGAAGTAACAAAAGTCCTACACACATTCACTTTATCTCCGTTATTGCACTTTAAAACATAATTTTTTAACCCAAAACGCTGTGGTTTCTTGCAGCACATTTGAATGGGTCTTGAAGACCTGTGTGAAATGTTTTAATTCCACAGAAAACGACTTACTCATGTGTCTTCTCTACTTTCAGATAGTTTTCTGGTACTAATCCTTGCCTTGCTCCAAGATGAGCAAGCAACCAATGTTTGTCTTCTCTTCTGATCACCTGAAGAAAATGAAAACAAAAAATATAAAGTGTGTAACTTGCAGCAAGAGACTACAAAAATGAATCATCTATTCTTTTGTATTTATGATCCAATACTAGAGCCTGCATTAAACAAATGATTTGCATCTACTTATAATCCTTCCAAATACTAGTACATGTACATTAGATGCTTTAAATACATGTAAGACAGCAGCAGACATGTATCTGAATAGTCATGTCACTCCTGTGTCAACCTCTATGATAGAATAGATTTATCATTTAAATTAAGGAGAAGGTTGAGTTCTGGGAAAGGAGAAAAATAATTTGTGAGCTTTCTCATTCTCATTCAGTTTGGAAGATTACCTGTACATGTATCATGAAAGAAATGTCTCCTGCTTCCTGAACAGGATTGCTCTTCAAAACTTATGTCTCTAGCAGGACCGAGTCCATTTCTTCTCATATTGATGATTCCAAAACCTTACAGAGCACACCAATTCCTTATGTAGTATACAATCAACCTTTCCCAAATACGTCCGGACAATTTCTTTCACAATGCAATTGCTTGACCAGAAGTTAACTTTATGCAGCCAGAGTGGCATTAAACTTTAAAACTAACTCTCTTGTGGCTCTTATAACTCCTTCCAAACTATAAAGTATGAACTTTCACAAGGGATATTTTACCCGTATCTTGCGCAGTGAAAAATAATTATTTTTTGGCGAAAAAGGTAAGCAGGGCTCGACACTAACCACTTACAGTATACATGTACATGTACAAGCTTATCTGTGTGAAGTCTGGGTCTAAAAGTGTTGGAATTTAGACTACAAATTTTAATATAGACCCATTAAACTATCGCGAATTTCATGAGTGGTCCAGATTAGCAAAAGTTTCATGCCGCGAAATAATTAAATAATTGAAACAACGTCAAATTATTGCAATTGAAGAAAGCTTCTTGGTGCAAAATTAGCTGTCGTTAACAATTCGCAAAAGTTTGGGGTTTTACAGTATACACCAGCAATACTGATGATTAGTAGTGTCGTAGCTCTGCATGAAAATCACCAGTCACAAAGTCAAAGCATTAATATTATTACTGTACATTGATAAGTTATTGACAAAAAGAATGTTTTTAACGACATGATTAAATTAAAAGTTTTGATCAGCCCTATCATCCCTGTCTTTGATTTAAGACACAAAAATTAAATTTAGGGCATCGATTTTATTCAATTTTCAGTCTTCAGAAACATAGATTTATTTTTACTTGTCAATCATGCAATAACCTTCGTTGTCACAGAACAGAAACAAAAGTACAAATATAACTACAGTCTAATGTTCTTGTTTAGGTTCATACTACTGACTGTTACCCCCACACCACTTTGATTCAACTGTTATTAACAATAACACCAGTTAATCAGTTTTCACTGGAGTTGAGCAGGGTTGTTAAGCCAAGGTCAGGAATCCATTCCAGGATTTTCAGATATTTCAAAGTCACTTATTTTACCTTTATTACTTCGCCTTTCTTGAAGGCAAGTTCATCTTGATCATCGGGTGAAAAATCAAAAAGAGCCACGTACTCCATACTTTTAAGTTATTGTGTTCAATGAATGTTCATTATACAAAATAGATCTAACGTTAGATCTAATTCAATTGTGTTATGCCAATGGCCCAGTCAATGCAATCAGCTCTTCAGAAATGATGTCACACTGTGGCGTGTGCAGTCCTATTGCACCAACACACACACACGTCCACGGATTCGCACTGAGTTTGTACACGCCTGTGCTCTTCCAACAACTCAACAATGTCAATGATGGCCCTCCGATTAGTTTTTCGTTCGCAGAAATTTGCTTTCTGGTACGAACTCGAGTCCCGAATTAGGATATTCTCTTCTCGATGTCCTGTCGTTACGACTTATTTTCCACTTTGTTGCGAAACTTCTTGGTAGGATATTTTCCCTAAACATGCTATGTGGTACTATTTCCGTATTTGCGGAAGTGAAAGGCGCGCACGTATGATACGCGCGCGCAGAGGCCGCGCGCGGGGGTCGACCGCATGATATGAGCTAGCTAGCTAGCTAGCTGAGCTACCTGAGCGAAGCGATCGAGGTCGTAGACATCGCGCGTTTTCGAAAAAAAAATATGCATTAGCATATAATTATACTAGTCATCGATCTAACTAGTATAAAAATCAGCTCTGAGCCAGGTAAAATTGACCTTAATTTTTGAAATAGACCTCCATCGACAAAAAGTGTCCCTTCCTGGTTAATGACCCTCCCCGCTCCCGACATAGAATAAGTGCCCCCATCAGGTAGGAATGTCCATTTTCTTTAATATTAGCAACGCATAGGCTTAAATCTTCTCCCCAGTTCCTTTGTTAGGCATTATATTTTTCCAAAAAAGTATAACGAGTCCACTTAAATACGACTCTCACAGATAAAATGTTTGCATTTTTTTTTCACTACGAATGAGTCAAACTACAAGGGCACATGGAAAGAACGGTGATCAATAGGCCTATTTTATTGCAGGGGGACATTTGACAGTGGTGGATTTAAGGGGTGGCAACTCCGGCCCGTTCTCCCCGCCCCCACCCCTTTGAAAGAAAAGTATACAGAGTTGTGCCCCCCCCCCCCCGCTTTTAGAAGTGATAACTTTTTTTTTGACTTGTCAGAGAATTCTGTATAGGAAAAGTGGACCATAAAAATGTGATAACCTTCTTCTTCTTTTTCCCCTTTTTTTTGCTTTGTCAGAGAATTCTGTAGGAAAAATGGACCCCCAAAATCTGATAACCTTTTTTTTTTTGCTTGTCAGAAAATTATCGCACATTTGTGTGCCCGCCGTCAGTTTACAAAATCCTGGATGCGCCCCTGACATTTGGTTACTTAAAGCCCACCGCACACTATACGATCGGTCTGCGATCCGATTTTGGAAATTAGTCTCAATATCATTAAATATAGGCAGAATTTAATAAGTGAAAGCTACCTGATTCAAGTTCTGAACAGTAATAGTTTCAAGTTTCAAGTTTCAATTTTCAAGTTCATTTCAACTCAACTCGACTTAACATCATAACAGTATAACAATTAATTACATAGTAAACCATAAAAATGAATATTCAATACAATACCCCAAAATATATATATATATTTATGGTGAACGAAAAGATATAACAAATGTGTATTTTATATAGTATCCTTTTGTAAAAGTAGAGCTGAGGAAATGGAGGGATCCACTAAAAAGCAGGGCTTTGTTGAGTGTGGATCCCTCAAATAAATATTGTAATAGATTAAGCTGCATAAATATAAAATAAAAAGGTATGTGTTACCAAAGAAAAAATTAATAAAGAATATGTATAGTATAACATATTCTTTGGTGTGAATATAATATGAAAGTGACAAATGAGATATGGAGATGAAGAAAAAAAAATAAATATAACTGAGAGTAAGATGACAAAGTGGTGCTTCTGTTAAAAAAAATGGAAAGACAAAAGAATTTCAAAAGTAAAGCAGATGAGAAAAGAGAGAGAGAGAGAGAGAGGAGGGGGATAGTCATGGGTCCTGCCCGCTTAATATGAGTTTATGAATTTTCTGTATATGATTTGAGAAAATAATAATGATTTGAGAAAATAATATGAATACTCAATATATGAATTTGGTGCGATGTCAACCTTATATCCGGAATAAGGGCCAAATCAGTTTCAAATCGTAGACAATCAGACCTGCTCTGACATCACTATACGATTCGGAGGCGATTTGGCCTTTCCTCCGACTAGAAGGCTCGTATAATATAGGCCGTAATTTCGATTTTACTATCTATGGAACTATTCAGAACCTCAATAGACATAATTTATGTGTTTAACTCTTTATATCTAATGCTATATTTTCTTTTCAAAATCGGATCGTAGACCGATCGTATAGTGTGCGGTGGGCTTTAAAAAGGAGCATTTTTGTCAAAGGAGGGGTACACTCTTAAAAATAACAGTCCCAAACGGGGTTAAAAATAACCCCAAACGGGGTTACAAATGACCCCGCATGCGGGATCAACTATGCACAAACCCCGTGCGGGGTCACCCAAAGTAACCACATAGCGTGGTTACATTTCGACCCCGAATGTGGTCAAAATTTAACCACGATTGCGTGGTCATTTCTGCATAACTTGACCCCGCATATACTAATGATCATTACCTTATAACCCCGTCAAAACGTACGGGGTCATTTCTTCCGACCACGCAACGTGGTCATTTCCCGTCGGACGGGGTTGATACTTCTGCCGGATGCGCGTGTACCATCCACGTTTCAAAGATTAAAAAAGGAAGCTAATGTCAAGTAATATTAACATATTTTGTATATTTTGCTCACTATGACCTATATCCTATCCTCTCCTATCGTATAGCATATCAAACCTATCATCCTACTTTAACCCTACTCCTATTATAGTCCTATACATCCTATACCTATATCCTGAAAACCTTTACTTTATTATAATTATAGGGATTGTATTGCAGTGCTTGCTAAAAGTGGTTAAAGATTTTAATTTAATTTTCTAATGTAGATTTTTAGATCTTAAACCTAATTACATGTTTGAATATGTACAACATAATAATTAGTATACATACATTTTTCATCACATTTCAAAGTGCAATCATTGCATAAAAACTTAAAAATCAAGTGTCATTTATATATATAAATTCTGGTTGTTTACGGTTGCTCATGGGTATTCAGGATACATCATGAATATTCATGACAATGGCCCAACGTTTAACCAAGTGAAGTCGGACCAATACTTTGCTGATGAATAAGCAATATTTCAAATGGTTAGTGATTAACCAGTGAAATTGGAACATTGTGACCAACATATTTTTGGAAATAACCCATATGGTGTTGACCAATCGCATTGGTACATTTTTTGACCAGTCCTTTTTAGAGTGCATTAAAATGACCAGTTTTTGCAGGGTCAAAATGACCACGCAAAAACTGGTCATTTTAGTGCAGCGGGAGCATTATTGATCGAAAACAACCCCGAAACGTGGTCGAATAAATTCGACCACGCAATATGCGACCCCGCATTTTTAAGAGTGTAGAAACGCCGTATTAAATTTACATTTAGAATAAGTCACTTAATAACAGGCCTATTTACAAAAGGGTATCAATTCTGTATAAGGCAGACGGGCAGCTACGATTTTGTAAAAGTAGGCACAATATTATGAGATGTCTCCCTTTTTAAGAAGGAGAGGGGCACCGGACCGTTGTAGTGTGCACTTTTACATGTATGCCATTTGAGTTTGAAACGGGGCAATTTGATTCGGCCCTACTCCGCCAGTGAACTCGGTGCATTATTGCAGAAGAAGTGTCGTAGTGTAGTACTTTATTCACTTGACTCTCAATCAAAGATTGAGGGTTCCAATCCAATGCCTTCTAATTTGTCAATCTACCTTTGCCACTCTGGGAAATCCAAAAGCAGGAATGCATAGGAAAGTACTCAAGCTGCCAGTAAAAAAATGAAGCAAGTAGTGTGCGGCACGCTATAAACTTCTTCATGTTGACCCATATTGATTAGTGAAAGTGTTTATCCATTATTAACTATACAATTTTCCCCATTCCGCGGGAGAGGGGCAGGGGGGGGGGTGTCCCCTCGTCCCATCAGGGATAGCCCCCACTGGTTGTTTTTGTTGTTGTTGTTTCATCCAACTAACTGCGATGTCGCTTATAAAATGTCTGTATCTTGGCGGCTTGGGGTTTTGGAAACTCGAACAATCAAGGCATTATGCTACAGCAGCCGCGTAGCCAGGATTTCATTTTAGGGGGTGCGGTTGAGCACCCCCTAATTGCTAAATTGCTGATGAGCACGCGAAGCGTGTTCCCCAGGGGGTGGGTGCAGGGAGGGGGGTGCAGGGAGGGGGGTGCAGGGAGGGGGGTGCAGGGAGGGGGGTGTTTCCCCCTTCCCGCGCGAAGCGCGAAAGCTTGATATTTGAGCAAATTCGAGAGAAAGATAACGGCTCGTAGCACCTTTTTTTAGGTGGAAAGTTAGTTCGATGCCCTGACTGCTTTTCAATTATTTGGACGCAATACAGCACTGTATTTAACAGCGGTGGCCGCGCAGGGAGGGGGGGGGGGGGAAGTTTCCCCCTTCCCGCGACATTTTTGACATTCTGGCAAATTGAGAGAAAGATAAAGGGGAGTATCCCCTTCCTGCGCGAAGCGCGAAAACTTTGCCGTTTTAGCAAATTTGGATAGAAAGATAACGGCTCGTAGCAACTTTTTAGGCTTTTTTTCTCTCACTTCCCCCCGCTTTTTCGCTCTCGCTTTTTTTTTTTGGCGTTTGGGGGGGGGGGGGCGACCGTCCCCATCGCCCCCCTGGCTACGCGCCTGTGCTACAGCGTTCAAAATAATGTACGTCCCGTTTTAATTCTGCCAGCAGATGTTTGCATTCACTTGGTTGGGACTCCATCTGTATATAATACCTTATTGGTGTACTAAAATTACAATGGCATAATGGGGCGATTGTCCCCTGCCCCCTGTCATCCGCTAAAAATTAAAGAAAAAAAAAGAAAGAGAAGAAAGAAAGAAAAAAGGTCATCGATAGAACTTACATCCGCCATGCACTACCCCTATACCCGGCCATACCCCAGGCATATATGATCTGAAGATCGTATAAACCCCCTCAGTATGTGCCCCCTGCCCTGTTTAAAAAGTCTGTCTACGCCAGTGTTTACAGAAGTACTATTTGGTCTTGACTTCAGGACGAGCGCATCATGGTAATCACTTTATTTCGAACCCTGGTTTGCGTTCGGGTTCGGAGGGACTTATTTCGGAAAAGAAAGTATATAATTATATAGATCAAGCTGGAATGATGTATTGAAAGCTGAGCCACTGCCATTAGATCCATCTATTGTGCTCGCTTTCTTCGCTTGCTTGCACAATATATCCATCTATGCAAGCAAGTGAAGAGAGCGAACAATTTTAACGCTAGATGATAATGTACCAACCCTTGTTTTGATGCCTAATACCCCCCCCCCCCCCGGTCCAGATTTTTCCAGCTCAACGAGAGAGGCTGGGCTGCCCCTCTCTCGACAAAAGTATTTCTTCGTCTTCTTCTTCTTCTTCTTCTTCTTCTTCTTCTTCTTCTTCTTCTTCTTCTTCTTCTTCTTCTTCGGCTTGTGGACGATGCTCCGCACCGTCGTTTGGTCACCCCCCCTTGGAAAAAAGCTAGATCCGCCCCTGCTGCCTCCTTCAATTCTGAAGATTATTGCAGTCAGATATAGGTGCCACTAACTGACCTCATTTCAACTTTGGATGCGCGCACCTATATAGTCATGTATAATTTTGATGACGAATTAATTTATTACCATAATGAAGTGTCTTTTACATTTTATCTCACTTTCGTTGAGCTCGCTCAAAAATTTCAGAAACAGAAAAGTAACTATATTATATTAGGGCAAGAAGGGTCAACTCTGTGAAAAATTTCCTCAATTATTCTTGTGTGTGTGTGTTTGAGGGGGGGGGGGGGGGGGTGGAAGTAAGTGGAATAAGGAGTCTAGAGTAAGAATGAATAAGGAGGGGGCATTTTTATTTTTTTAATTTTTTTTTCTTCATCTTTTTTTTTTTAATGATTACATTTCATTTTATGATATTTTTGTTGTATATGCCTTGTTTCAAATGATTTTATCGATTGTAATTTGTTGTATATATACATTCAAGACAAATGCTATAGAACTTGAATAAAGACTACTGTAAAAAATTGTGTGTGTGGCGGGGAGGGGGGGGGGGGGGTGTTAGCAAGTCTATACTTATAGGGAAAATCAGTCCAGAGTGTTATACACCTCAAGAAAAGCAAGAATCACGAGCGAAATATATATTCATAACGACATGCACACACTATGTATGCATTATTGTCAGTGCGGAATCAAGAATACAAATGCAGTTCCTCTTTCAAGTGTATTTCCCACAAAACATTACCACTTGTTGTAGAAAAAACAGACACAGAATGATCTCTGAATATAATCATGTAGTGGCTAATCGAGTAGGCCTACAGTACACATTCATTAAAAAGTACACCATTTCATGAAATCGGGGTTATGTTGTTCGAGTTTTGAACATAATCAA